>OX579676.1:83029076-84233564 GCA_951230905.1 Cheilosia variabilis
GGTTTATGGGCCGGCGGCGTCATTGGGCCGTACTTCTTCCGTGATGATCAAGTCCGGCACGTTACTGTGAATGGGAATCGCTACCGTTCAATGATAACCGAAAATTTTTGGCCCCAATTGGATGATATGGACTTGGAGGACATGTGGTTCCAACAGGACGGCGCCACAAGCCACACAGCGTATGTCACAATCAATTTATTGGAAACCAAGTTTGGAGAACGTGTTATCTCACGAAATGGTCCAGTCGCTTGGCCGCCTCGGTCGTGCCTTTATCCCTATTAATTATTAATCTTTAACTCCTTCTAACATTACCACTCATTTGTATGGACCACACTTTAGCCATCCTGTAACGTTAGCTGGTCCTGGAGCCAACGTACTTCTCTTCGATACCCACTCGCTCTGGCTATTGCGCCTGTAGCTAGAACCTTTCGGGAGTAGTTTTCACACAAAAGTGGGGATCCAAACTGAATACAATAGATACGGCTCGCAAGCCAAATAATACAACTTGTATTCTTCGTAGTTGGAAAAGAAGTCTTCTTTATTATCAAATGGTTCCTCTTTTATATTACAAAATATGTTATCGAAATATCCACTTCGAATATTGATACCCCGATATTATGCCTTATCAGCATATTTGCCTGACGAGGGTAAACGACCAAGCACTTCAAGTGTTTGGGGTTCACTTGCGTACGACGCTTAGTCGACATATTTCGTGTCGTTCACAAATGAACCCTGTTCGTGCCCTCGATCCAGGGTCGCATATACATACATTTGCATACCCGTTTGTCTTCATGCACCGAGTGTAATATGTCTCTTTCATTTAATTGTTCACTTCGTGAGTGTCTGTATGTCGTTCATATCACTCTGATGTTTGAAGCAATGTTATATACAACGAAATGAATTGCACGAGTTCGGGGTATCAAGTATCGAAGTGGATTTGGATATTAGTAATTGTTTTTGGCAATTACTTAAGTTGCCGCTGGTGCGATCCATTCACACCACCCTTCCTAGGGGAAAAGGAGAAATCATGATACAACTTGATTGCTATGTTTTTCTATTGCTTTGATTTTACGTTATTGTTTCGCTTACATTCTTATACGAACTTTTGTTTTCATTACAATATGGGAACCTTTGCTGTTTCTTTTTCTTAATTATTTATTTTGTTTATTTCTAGTGGTTTTGTTTATTTACGATATTTTTTTTATTAATTTAGTATTTTAATTTTTTTTTTTTTACAATTTTACTTTATTTCTTATTAGTCAATCTTATTACGTATTGCCAAATAACAAATTAACTTATTTTACTAGTTTTTATTGTTATTTTAGTTAATGCCTAATTTTGTTCATTAGCTTAATGTCATTAGAAGTTTTACTAAACTTATTTTTACTTTATTAACAAATGAACTTATTTGTACTAGTTTTTGGTGGTTACTGTGTTTATTGTCTTATTTTATTAACTTAACATTATTATAATTATAAAATAAAAATTAACTTATTTTTAGTTTATTAGCAAATTAACTTATTTTTATTTTGATTGCTTATTTATATTTTTGAAATATTATGATAGCTTTATTATAAGAATTATTTTTAGTTTATTAACAAATTAACTTATTTTTAATTTTATTGCTTATTTATATTTTTGAAATATTATGCTAGCTTAATTATAAGGCCTTTTTATTTTATACATATGCATATGTGTATATTTACGGGACTTTCTCCCCGTGTACTAAATAGTACATGTTTCTAAAAGTTTTAAATATATATAAAGGGTGATTTCTTAGCTGGTTTGGTTTTGGCAACACTGGTTTTGACAGCTGACGTGTGTTTAGTACCTTGTGTCACTGTCAAACAGCTTCAGTTTGGTTTGCAATTTAACCATGGATCGTCTTACAAATGAACAACGCTTGCAAATTATTGAATTTTACTATCAAAATTCGTGCTCGGTTCGAAATGTTCATCGCGCGCTGCTTCCATTTTATGATCGGCATTCTCGACCTTCTGAGCAGTCTATTCGGAAGGTTGTGACCAAATTTCGCACCAAATTTACTTTGTTGGACATTAAACCACCAACACGTTTACGTACTGTGCGTAGTGAAGAAAATATTGCGGCCGTATCAGCTAGTGTGACAGAAGACCGCGAAATGTCGATTCGGCGCCGTTCCCAGCAGTTAGGCCTTTGTTACAGCACTACGTGGAAAATGTTGCGGAAGGATTTGGGCGTAAAGCCTTTTAAGATACAGCTGGTGCAAGAACTAAAGCCAGCCGACCTACCACAACGCCGAATTTTTGGTGAATGGGCTCTTGGAAAGCTGGCCGAGGATCCGCTTTTTTATCGAAAAATTGTGTTCAGCGATGAGGCTCATTTTTGGTTGAATGGGTACGTAAATAAGCAAAATTGCCGCATTTGGAGTGAAGATCAGCCAGAAGCATTGCAACAGCTACCAATGCATCCCGAAAAAGCCACTGTTTGGTGCGGTTTATGGGCCGGCGGCATTATTGGGCCATATTTCTTCAAAGATGATGCGAATCGCAGCGTTACTGTCAATGGTGAACGCTACCGAGCGATGATAACAAACTTTTTTTTGGCCGAAATGGAAGTTCTTGACTTGCATGATATGTGGTTTCAACAAGACGGTGCCACATGCCACACAGCACGCGAAACAATGGCGCAATTGCGAGGCGAGTTTGGTGAACAGTTAATTTCACGTTTCGGGCCGGTCAATTGGCCGCCTAGATCGTGCGATTTGACACCATTAGATTATTTTTTGTGGGGGTATGCCAAGGCTAATGTGTATAGGGACAAGCCCGCTTCGATTGACGCACTGGAAGCCAACATCCATGCATTCATTCGTGAGATACCGGCCGATATGTGTGAAAGAGTATGCCAAAATTGGACTCAGCGGATGGGCTACCTGAGACGCAGCCGCGGTCAACATTTGCATGAAATTATCTTTAAACATTAAATTGCAAGGTTCAAACTATCGATTCAAATAAATATTTCATTCATTTTTTCGAATTTTTTGTGTTTTTTTTTTAAAAAAAGTTCTAAACCTCTTAAAAAATCACCCTTTATAAAATGGTTTTAATCTATTTTTGTGAACTGTTCTTTTATTTTCATATTTTACTAGCTGACCCGGCGAAATTCGTACCGCTTAAAATTGATTAAATTATTAACATCCCTTTTGATAGTTGAACCTCTCTATTGAACGAATAAAACTCCTTTGGAATTAAATTGAGCTCAATACATAGAAACGACTTCATAAATTTCCGGGTCGGCTTCTTGATCATTTTCTTCCGCGCTAATGAATGAATAGAGTTGGCAGAATGTGGGCAATCCTCGCTTCTGCCATTCGACCGAGTACATCCAGAAACGCGATTGTCCAAAAACATTGTGCTCAACGATGAAGCCCATGATCGCTTTAAGCTTTTCTTTGAAAAATCGTACGGTGATGTCATGTTGGTCGCTCGAGGATGCCCGGGAAGTAAGTATCACCGTTCGGATAATTGTTTTTCATTTCACTTTCGATATAGGTGCTATAGAACAATAAATATCAGTAGCTGCGACTTGTGAACACGGTGTTGCATTGGTTAGTATCCTGGACTACTTGAGTCACATGCCACATCACATATTCTTAAATTCTTGCGCTTTGCGCCCACCACAACAGCACCACCTATCAGGTCCAAAACTATCGTATCTTTCAAGCCGCAATCAACCATATACATCCAGAAAATTTCCTTGTAATCAGTTTAGTGGCTTCAGAGATGGACAACAGCGCCACCTATAGGGTCCAAAACTATCTTGTAATTTAAGCTGCAGCCAATCAAACCTTGGTATTGACGTCACCTACCATTTGAAGTTTCCAGAAACAAAATCGGTTCACGCATAAAGAGAACATCAATTCAAACACAATCCGACTTATTTTAATATATAAAGAAGGAGAAAGATGGAACACGAAATGTGCCTACAGCGCCACCTGTTGAGAATTTTCCGAATTTTCATTTTTCCCAAAACATCCCTGATTCAAGACACAAAATAAAAAAAAAATCATTCAAATCCGAATTACTCGACTATATAGATGTTAATGTCTGAAAAAACCCAAAATGTACTGAAATTCATGTGTTTTTTCACAAACTTCACAAAAACCATATACCTATTCCAAAGATGTGTAAAAGTTTGGTTCAAATGGGTAAATGCGTTAAGGCGTGAATCGGCGACAAACGAACACTATATTAAGGCTCAATTTTTATATATATAGATATCACAGTTTACACCATTTTGCGACAAAACTTCGTAAGGTCCTACAAAAATTGGATCTAATTTCCTTCTTGCATCATTCCTTAGTAATACCAAGCTTCCTACTTCAAAACTAACATTCTTTACTTGTCCGTCTGCATCGTATCTACCTTTTCGTATAGTTTTCCTCTTTATAAGAGTTTCGCGGACATCTCTATGAGCAATTTGTAATTTATGTTTTAAATCAATTACATTTTTTGTTAAATTTGTTGGCAGATTACACTGTTTCCCGAATATTAACTTAAACGGTGTAAAACCTGTCTCGGAGTGTACAGAGGTATTAAAGGGTTTTTCAACAGGGACGCTACAAAAGTAGAGCGACAGGGACAGCAAACGACGCCGAATTTCTTGCCGCTCTTTCTCTTCAGTAAGGTTTGCCATTTCATGATGGAAAGATATACGAGCCAACCACGAGGTTGCAGGAGATATGGGGTAATATCGTTGTTTTATTGGTTTGGCATTGTTTACATCGATAGAATGTTCGATAAGTGAAGTTTTACCCAATCCTTCCTCTTCGAAAGATGGAAAAGATTGGATTGCAGATTGAAGTTTGCGTTTTTGAGTGATGGTCAGAGAATGTGCATTCGGGTCAATAACAGTATCGTCTATTTCACTGATAATTCCAGGAGCCAATTGGAAAATTTTCCAAAAATCGATTCCAAGATATAGATCTTGAGAAAGGTTTGGTATTATAAAAATTTCTATTGGATGAGTGACTTCGCGAAACGTAACATCTACCACTAAACTCCCCACAACATTATGCGGCTTACCATCTGCAGTTTTTACAAAGCTATTAAATTTTTTAATTTTAATTCCGGAGCCCAGAATTTGATCGGCTGCGGACGAACTCAAACAGCTGATTTTGGCTCCACTGTCCAGTAGTCCTAAGAAGCTTTTGCCGAGAAGAGTAACTGTGGCATAAGGTCTAAGGTCGTTTGGACACGAAATAATTGAGGAAATAAGCTTTTTTTCGATTTAATTTTACATTATGCCAAAAGTTACGTATACGCCTAGTTGACCTACGAACTGGTTTAATTATGTCTTGCGCGAAAATCATTGATCTAAGTTTGTTGTATTGTTTCAATCTAATATGATACGGGATGATTTGAAACATATTATTATCCGAGCTTTTGTGATCGTTTTGATCTTCGGGTTTCTTTATGACAACCGATTGTTTCGCGGATTGCGGCTCGGATGTCCCCTGGTATTGTTGGGGGCATCCACCCTCGAGTTTCCCGAATGCGAACAGTTGCGACAATTAGGTTTAAAAACTGAAACTGCGCCACAACCGTAGCAGAAAATACGTCTGTCCTTCACACAATCAACGTATTTGTGACCTATATCATCGCAATTCCAGCATTGGATTGCATTACCTGAAGTAGGTATAGTTGCATCGCTCTGGAACGATATTTCTTCTTCATAAAGGATTACACGTCAGGTTATTTTCGATCTCAGAGATGAAACGCCTTGGTTGAAAATTCCGGTTTGAAATCGAATTTTGATTAAAGTTCTGGAAAAAGGTTTCGCGTTTACGACACTCTTTACGTAATTGCGAGACTGAGGTTATGTCCAGATGCAGCAGTCCTAAGCGAACATTAGGCTGAAGATTACGAAGAATTATTTCGATTATCTCCTCTTCAGATAAGGAAGAGCGTAAACGATCAGACAATAGCATTATTTCATCAAGGTACTCATCAAAAGATTCCTTGTCTTTTTGCTTTCGGTTACGAATCAACTCTTTTATGTCAAAATCCGTTCGATAGTCTTTAAAACTTCGTTTGAGTTCGGTACAAAGAGAAACCCAATCTAGTGAGCCAACACTGCGATGGTAACGCCAGAACCAAGTTTTGGCTTTCCCATCAAACAGAGTATGCACATTTTGACATAGGGCATCAAAATTGCCATTGAGTGATTGTGTGGTCAGGGCATTTACCCTGTAGATAAACTCATCGACTGGTAGAGTGTCCACAGAACCATCAAATTTTAATCGCCAATTGAGAATGATGTTCGACACCTTTTCAGGTTTAATCGCGAATGACTGAGTAGATACATTGGACAATTGACTTTCTGTAATAAGTTGACGACTTGCACTATTCTGCTCATGATCATGTCTATTTGAAGGTGCTTCCGAAGTTACTGCTTGCTGAACGTCAGGTGAGTTCGGACGAGCATTGTTCAGATTCATATTATTAAAGAACGTTTGTAAAGACTCTGTAACTGTTCCATCTACTATATTACGAATGCTGCTCAGGGTCTGCGTTTGAAAGGAATGCAACGAATTATCAATCATGGTTTGAACACGACTTTGGTCTAAATGCAAAAATGCACTAGCCGGAGCATTAGAATTCCTAGGCTGTTGCCCTTGCATTGGTGAAGGAGAATAATTGTTTGGACCCTGCATTGACCAATCAAGTGCATCAAAGCGAGCGGTTTTTGATCGCGTCCTTGGAACTCCTCTTGGCTTAGAAATGGCTCCTCGCGAAGTACTTTGAGAGCGAATGGAATCGTTTAAATTTGAACTAGGTCCTGAAACTAACTCACTAAATTGACAGGAAGTATTACATGTCGGACAGGTAGATTTATTTTTAAACCATGAAGACATACACTCATTGTGAAACCTATGGTTGCAATGAGTAATCGACATATTATTTGGGTCTAAAATGCTTCTATTGCAAATAGCACATCGCTCTTCCTCAGCTACAGCTTGCGCAATATTTTCATTACTATGATTAACCGGCATATTGATATCAAAATTTAAAAGAAAATATGAAAAAGAACGTAACTAAACATGTAGGTATAATAGATCGCAAAACTAAAAAAAAATTGTGAAAATAAGTTGAATGATCAGGTATAACAATAATATAATATGTGGTTTGATTCTTTGGCCGATGCAAATGATAACATTATGACAGGGGGTGATACAAATGTTTTAGGTATGAACAGAGTTGGATTCATGTCTTTAATATTTAACAACTGAGGAACAAAAACAACGAAAGTAATCTATAAAAGCTCAAGAGAAATGTTATAGGTGTACATCGGAAATAATCCCAATGGAAAATTCCATATAATCGTTATTCCCTTGAATGAATTGACCTGTACACTGCATATGGTTAGCGCAATTTCAATAAATCAAGAGGCTAATACTTCCCTGCAGGAACATTTTCGGTTCGAAACTACAAAATATAGGTTTACTAATCTGCAAAAATGACTTATGTAACCCGATGCTATATTTCTCTAGGTGGACGAGCTACCAGAAAACTTAAATCCAGTACACTTGTAATTCCAAAAACTAGACAAAATTGCATGTAAAATTTAGAAAAGGTAACACGAGAAGGTAAGAACTAATTACTGTAGAAGCCTCACAACCTAAGCTGCGGGCCCCACGTTGGGCGCCAAATTAATGTAATGACCCTAAGGGAGACGGAGAAGAAGATGCGATGTGCACGCCTAGCGATGCTCTGATGCCAGCTCGTCGTAAGTGGGGGGTTCTTGCACCCTTTACCGGTCTCACATCACACCAATTAATTATTGCGTGCACTATTGACAATAAAGCGAAACGAAGCAAGTAAATGAAATCCAAAATTATTAAGTTAACCCGAATGCCTATAAATCACGAATATATGAATCTACCTCTGTTCTGAGAACTCAGATGAAATTGTCCTCGCGCCTAGCCCTTCCCAACCATGTGCTGAAATCTTCGTAGCACCCTTTTGCATCACCCCACTTTATCAACTCCGAATCAAACTACATCAGCCAAATCAAACACTAGCTTTAGAACATATTAAAATTTAACATTATTTATTAGAAATCCAATCCTTTGCGGTAAATTTCATATTTTAAGTTTTAGAAATAGGTAGAAAACATTATACTTAGGTTTATGCTAGTGTTAGATATAAGTCAATATATATAAGCATGTGCTGTTTCGTTAAAATGTATGTATATAAGAAAGTTATGTGCATGAATAATGGATCTAAGGTGTTTTATTTATGTAGTTTAAGTTCATATAGTTTAAGTTTGCTTTAGAAATATGTTGATATAATATATTATGCTTATGCAATCATAATGATAGATATATATAATAAGAAATGTTCAATAAATGTATAGGTTTAAGAAAAAAAAAGGAAAGATCTTACGCTCGGCAGGCCTGACGGTGACGTTGATCGCTGAATGATGAGGATGATGAACGGTATACTGTTATGTTGTCTTATTATCACCTTAGGTACACTAGATATTATTTTAGAGATTATTCCACTTTTCTTTTGCTAGAAATTCAATTTTCTTTTCCAGCACTTAAGATATATATTTATATATATACTAACACACTAATTTTATTAACACAATCCAAATTTAAATGCAAATTATAATTTCAAATAACCTAAACATTCTACTGGGACAGCAAAAACACAAAGCGATGCAAATGAACCGGCGATGACACTGGAACTGAGGAATGCTGCTGTGATACTTCATGCGGTAGTGTATCAGCGTACGAATTGGATAGCGGGACAACGCCTGACACTTGGAGACTTTTGCTTTCTGCACTATTTGCTGAATGATGGTGAGCGTACCGGTAAATCAAACGATTATGATTTTATACTAATGTACGGCGGTTTTTTCTTTTATGACGATGGGTGTCAGCACGAAAAATTTACGGAGCAATTAATTCGCAAAACCAATACCTTTGTGCAAATTTGATAACCGCCGAATTTAAGCGGGTAATTCACTCACTGCACACTTTAAATGAGAAATGTGTTGGTTTTTCTCCCAATCTGTACTTCGTCGAGGAATTCACGAATTTGTCTTTTATCCTGATGTTCTTGGACTACTCTTAGTTGATTTCTGTTTGTTTGAGGGTTACTGGTCTTAGTCTTAAGTTACTTTAGTTTTAACTTTCACTTTTAATTAAGATGGTTTTTTTTTTTTTTTTTATTTTATTTTCGGTTCACTAGAGAGTATGTATGGTTTTTATTTCTTCTTTATTGTGTACTTATTATATTAGGTGTTACTTGGTCCAAGGCCCCACCAAAAAAAAAAAAAAGACGTCTCGTCGCAATCGAGAGGGTGGGTATGTACTTGTTTGGTCCCAATAAAAGAAAAAAAAATGGAAGCATTTCCGAGTACACTGAACTAGGTTTGTGTACTAAAACTTGGGGACATTTTAATCTGTTCCAAGTGAACATAATTCAACTCTCGTGACGTAATCATGCAACCATCACAAAGCAGATTTCTTTCCATTCTGCTTTGCGGAAAGAATGAAATCTGAAAAATGGTTATTTTACGGGCGCATATCCTTCGCGTGATAAGTACCAATTGACTTTCCAACTAAATTTTCAATAACATAATAGCAGGAACCTAATCGTTCCTTAACTCTTCCCTTGCGATATGTTGGTGAAAGCTTCGCATTGAAATTTTTGGCCGCGGCGCTCTGCGAAAAGTTTCGGTAGAAGGCTTCCTGTCCTATTTTATAGGAGATAGGTCTAGATCGTAAATTATACGATCGTTGATTATTTTCGAAAGCATTCTTAATATTTTTTTTAATAGAGTGTCGAATTAGCGCACAGTCGTCTTGCTTCCCTAATCTCATAGATGGTTCTTCGAGCGACTGCAGCTTTCGCAGTAGGTCATATTCTGAGCCGTGAGTTAGCATATGTTGGCCAAAAACAACGAAGTATGGACTATGCTTGATAGTTTGGTGAATCGAATTTCTGAGTGCACAGTTGATGCTACTTAGATGCATATCCCATTCCCTCTGATCGTCTTTAATGTATGCTCTAAGAGCAGCGTTTATCGAACGATTGACGCGCTCACTAGCATTGGATTGGGGAGAGTGAACAGCGGTGCAAAGGTGTTTAATTCCGAGTTTGGTCAGAAAAGATTCAAATTCATTAGATTTGAATTGACTACCATTATCCGTTAACACAATTTCTGGGGTGCCAAATACATTAAATATATGGTCCTCCAGGAACGAGATTATTATCTTTGAAGTAAACCTTTTCACTGGATGAAGGAAAGTGAACTTTGATAAGCTATCCAAAACAATAAGAATTCCCATATTACCTTTTTTGGATCTTGGAAATGGACCAATAAAATCCAAATAAAGCTTCTGAAAGATTCGCTCGATTTCTTGTAATTTTCCCATTGGAGGTCTCAATGTTACGTCAGATGATCTTGTTCAAGATTTCCTGATGAAAAGTGTGTCTTATGATAAATAAATCTATCAATAACCTTAAAATCAGGGTATTTCGTTCTATTTTCAGATATATTGTGCTTTAAACGGACATAGTCTTCTGAATCAAAAGCAGGGGACAACAAATCAATCTGTTGTACACTTTCTGCGTTAGCGCAAGCTATTTCATCCAAATTTCCGGAAAACACTCTCGATAGAGCATCAGGTACAACGTTTGCACTGCCTTTACGGTGTTGAATGTCAAAGTCGAGATATTGCAATTTTAATGCCCATCGGGCCAAGCGACCACTCAAATCTGTTTGATTCATAAGCCAACGCAAGCTTGCGTGATCCGTTATCACGGTAAACTTATGTCCCTCAATATAAGGGCGAAATTTTTTTATTGCCAATACTGCAGCAAGGCACTCCAGTTCAGTGACGGAGTAGTTACGCTGCGCTTTGTTGAGTTTTTGGGACATAAATGCGATTGGCATTTCGTCACCAGAATCATTCTTCTGTGCGAGAACGCTACCTACTCCGTACTGACTGTCATCGCATTGCACAATAAACGGCTTTTCAAAATTCGGGTTTGAAAGGAATGGAGCAGAGGATAGTCTCTCCTTCAATTCATCAAACGATTTTTGCGCGTCACTTGTCCAGATGAATCTTTTGGATGTCTTTAAAAGATCGGTGAGAGGTGTAGAAATGGTAGCAAAGTTAGCTATAAATCGCCGGTACCATCCAGCCATTCCAAGAAATCTTCTAAGCTGCCGTACGGACTTCGGAGCTGGGTATTCGGCTATAGCTGAGACTTTCCCGGGGTCGATTTGCAAGGATCCGTTGCCAACGATATATCCAAGATAGCTAACTTGCTTTAAACAGAATTTACCTTTCTGATATTGATCGTAAGTCCAGCTTTCCGAACATGCATTGCTACTTCGTACAGAAGTTTAATATGGGATTCGAAATCCACGGAAACCAACAACAGATCGTCGAGGTACACGAAAACCCGCTCTCTTACAGTATGTGGGATGACCTTATCCATAAGCCTGCACATTGACTGTGGCGCATTGCAAAGCCCAAACGGCATTACAGTAAACTGGTATAGAGGTCGGTTTGGTACTGTAAATGCCGTCTTTTCGCGAGAATTCATCTCCAGCGGGATTTGCCAGAAAGCATCTTTTAAATCTAAGCTGGAGATAAACTCCGCTCTAGGAAGTCTGCTTAAAATCCCCTCAATGTGAGGTAATGGATAGGCATCCTTAACTGTAAGAGAGTTAACCTTCCGTGAGTCTAGACATAGCCGCACCTTCCCTGGTTTGCGCACAAGCACAACAGGTGATGACCAGGAACTATGCGACTCCTCGATAACACCTAACGTAAGCATCCTGTCGATTTCTTCACCAACCAACTTTTCTACTGCAGGAGATATGGGGTAATATCGTTGTTTTATTGGTTTGGCATTGTTTACATCGATAGAATGTTCGATAAGTGAAGTTTTACCCAATCCTTCCTCTTCGAAAGATGGAAAAGATTGGATTGCAGATTGAAGTTTGCGTTTTTGAGTGATGGTCAGAGAATGTGCATTCGGGTCAATAACAGTATCGTCTATTTCACTGATAATTCCAGGAGCCAATTGGAAAATTTTCCAAAAATCGATTCCAAGATATAGATCTTGAGAAAGGTTTGGTATTATAAAAATTTCTATTGGATGAGTGACTTCGCGAAACGTAACATCTACCACTAAACTCCCCACAACATTATGCGGCTTACCATCTGCAGTTTTTACAAAGCTATTAAATTTTTTAATTTTAATTCCGGAGCCCAGAATTTGATCGGCTGCGGACGAACTCAAACAGCTGATTTTGGCTCCACTGTCCAGTAGTCCTAAGAAGTTTTTGCCGAGAAGAGTAACTGTGGCATAAGGTCTAAGGTCGTTTGGACACGAAATAATTGAGGAAATAAGCTTTTTTTCGATTTAATTTTACATTATGCCAAAAGTTACGTATACGCCTAGTTGACCTACGAACTGGTTTAATTATGTCTTGCGCGAAAATCATTGATCTAAGTTTGTTGTATTGTTTCAATCTAATATGATACGGGATGATTTGAAACATATTATTATCCGAGCTTTTGTGATCGTTTTGATCTTCAGGTTTCTTTATGACAACCGATTGTTTCGCGGATTGCGGCTCGGATGTCCCCTGGTATTGTTGGGGGCATCCACCCTCGAGTTTCCCGAATGCGAACAGTTGCGACAATTAGGTTTAAAAACTGAAACTGCGCCACAACCGTAGCAGAAAATACGTCTGTCCTTCACACAATCAACGTATTTGTGACCTATATCATCGCAATTCCAGCATTGGATTGCATTACCTGAAGTAGGTATAGTTGCATCGCTCTGGAACGATATTTCTTCTAAAGGATTACACGTCAGGTTATTTTCGATCTCAGAGATGAAACGCCTTGGTTGAAAATTCCGGTTTGAAATCGAATTTTGATTAAAGTTCTGGAAAAAGGTTTCGCGTTTACGACACTCTTTACGTAATTGCGAGACTGAGGTTATGTCCAGATGCAGCAGTCCTAAGCGAACATTAGGCTGAAGATTACGAAGAATTATTTCGATTATCTCCTCTTCAGATAAGGAAGAGCGTAAACGATCAGACAATAGCATTATTTCATCAAGGTACTCATCAAAAGATTCCTTGTCTTTTTGCTTTCGGTTACGAATCAACTCTTTTATGTCAAAATCCGTTCGATAGTCTTTAAAACTTCGTTTGAGTTCGGTACAAAGAGAAACCCAATCTAGTGAGCCAACACTGCGATGGTAACGCCAGAACCAAGTTTTGGCTTTCCCATCAAACAGAGTATGCACATTTTGACATAGGGCATCAAAATTGCCATTGAGTGATTGTGTGGTCAGGGCATTTACCCTGTAGATAAACTCATCGACTGGTAGAGTGTCCACAGAACCATCAAATTTTAATCGCCAATTGAGAATGATGTTCGACACCTTTTCAGGTTTAATCGCGAATGACTGAGTAGATACATTGGACAATTGACTTTCTGTAATAAGTTGACGACTTGCACTATTCTGCTCATGATCATGTCTATTTGAAGGTGCTTCCGAAGTTACTGCTTGCTGAACGTCAGGTGAGTTCGGACGAGCATTGTTCAGATTCATATTATTAAAGAACGTTTGTAAAGACTCTGTAACTGTTCCATCTACTATATTACGAATGCTGCTCAGGGTCTGCGTTTGAAAGGAATGCAACGAATTATCAATCATGGTTTGAACACGACTTTGGTCTAAATGCAAAAATGCACTAGCCGGAGCATTAGAATTCCTAGGCTGTTGCCCTTGCATTGGTGAAGGAGAATAATTGTTTGGACCCTGCATTGACCAATCAAGCGCATCAAAGCGAGCGGTTTTTGATCGCGTCCTTGGAACTCCTCTTGGCTTAGAAATGGCTCCTCGCGAAGTACTTTGAGAGCGAATGGAATCGTTTAAATTTGAACTAGGTCCTGAAACTAACTCACTAAATTGACAGGAAGTATTACATGTCGGACAGGTAGATTTATTTTTAAACCATGAAGACATACACTCATTGTGAAACCTATGGTTGCAATGAGTAATCGACATATTATTTGGGTCTAAAATGCTTCTATTGCAAATAGCACATCGCTCTTCCTCAGCTACAGCTTGCGCAATATTTTCATTACTATGATTAACCGGCATATTGATATCGAAATTTAAAAGAAAATATGAAAAAGAACGTAACTAAACATGTAGGTATAATAGATCGCAAAACTAAAAAAAAATTGTGAAAATAAGTTGAATGATCAGGTATAACAATAATATAATATGTGGTTTGATTCTTTGGCCGATGCAAATGATAACATTATGACAGGGGGTGATACAAATGTTTTAGGTATGAACAGAGTTGGATTCATGTCTTTAATATTTAACAACTGAGGAACAAAAACAACGAAAGTAATCTATAAAAGCTCAAGAGAAATGTTATAGGTGTACATCGGAAATAATCCCAATGGAAAATTCCATATAATCGTTATTCCCTTGAATGAATTGACCTGTACACTGCATATGGTTAGCGCAATTTCAATAAATCAAGAGGCTAATACTTCCCTGCAGGAACATTTTCGGTTCGAAACTACAAAATATAGGTTTACTAATCTGCAAAAATGACTTATGTAACCCGATGCTATATTTCTCTAGGTGGACGAGCTACCAGAAAACTTAAATCCAGTACACTTGTAATTCCAAAAACTAGACAAAATTGCATGTAAAATTTAGAAAAGGTAACACGAGAAGGTAAGAACTAATTACTGTAGAAGCCTCACAACCTAAGCTGCGGGCCCGACGTTGGGCGCCAAATTAATGTAATGACCCTAAGGGAGACGGAGAAGAAGATGCGATGTGCACGCCTAGCGATGCTCTGATGCCAGCTCGTCGTAAGTGGGGGGTTCTTGCACCCTTCACCGGTCTCACATCACACCAATTAATTATTGCGTGCACTATTGACAATAAAGCGAAACGAAGCAAGTAAATGAAATCCAAAATTATTAAGTTAACCCGAATGCCTATAAATCACGAATATATGAATCTACCTCTGTTCTGAGAACTCAGATGAAATTGTCCTCGCGCCTAGCCCTTCCCAACCATGTGCTGAAATCTTCGTAGCACCCTTTTGCATCACCCCACTTTATCAACTCCGAATCAAACTACATCAGCCAAATCAAACACTAGCTTTAGAACATATTAAAATTTAACATTATTTATTAGAAATCCAATCCTTTGCGGTAAATTTCATATTTTAAGTTTTAGAAATAGGTAGAAAACATTATACTTAGGTTTATGCTAGTGTTAGATATAAGTCAATATATATAAGCATGTGCTGTTTCGTTAAAATGTATGTATATAAGAAAGTTATGTGCATGAATAATGGATCTAAGGTGTTTTATTTATGTAGTTTAAGTTCATATAGTTTAAGTTTGCTTTAGAAATATGTTGATATAATATATTATGCTTATGCAATCATAATGATAGATATATATAATAAGAAATGTTCAATAAATGTATAGGTTTAAGAAAAAAAAAGGAAAGATCTTACGCTCGGCAGGCCTGACGGTGACGTTGATCGCTGAATGATGAGGATGATGAACGGTATACTGTTATGTTGTCTTATTATCACCTTAGGTACACTAGATATTATTTTAGAGATTATTCCACTTTTCTTTTGCTAGAAATTCAATTTTCTTTTCCAGCACTTAAGATATATATTTATATATATACTAACACACTAATTTTATTAACACAATCCAAATTTAAATGCAAATTATAATTTCAAATAACCTAAACATTCTACTGGGACAGCAAAAACACAAAGCGATGCAAATGAACCGGCGATGACACTGGAACTGAGGAATGCTGCTGTGATACTTCATGCGGTAGTGTATCAGCGTACGAATTGGATAGCGGGACAACGCCTGACACTTGGAGACTTTTGCTTTCTGCACTATTTGCTGAATGATGGTGAGCGTACCGGTAAATCAAACGATTATGATTTTATACTAATGTACGGCGGTTTTTTCTTTTATGACGATGGGTGTCAGCACGAAAAATTTACGGAGCAATTAATTCGCAAAACCAATACCTTTGTGCAAATTTGATAACCGCCGAATTTAAGCGGGTAATTCACTCACTGCACACTTTAAATGAGAAATGTGTTGGTTTTTCTCCCAATCTGTACTTCGTCGAGGAATTCACGAATTTGTCTTTTATCCTGATGTTCTTGGACTACTCTTAGTTGATTTCTGTTTGTTTGAGGGTTACTGGTCTTAGTCTTAAGTTACTTTAGTTTTAACTTTCACTTTTAGTTAAGATGGTTTTTTTTTTTTTTTTTATTTTATTTTCGGTTCACTAGAGAGTATGTATGGTTTTTATTTCTTCTTTATTGTGTACTTATTATATTAGGTGTTACTTGGTCCAAGGCCCCACCAAAAAAAAAAAAAGACGTCTCGTCGCAATCGAGAGGGAGGGACTTGTTTGGTCCCAATAAAAGAAAAAAAAAATGGAAGCATTTCCGAGTACACTGAACTAGGTATTGTGTACTAAAACTTGGGGACATTTTAATCTGTTCCAAGTGAACATAATTCAACTCTCGTGACGCAATCATGCAACCATCACAAGTGTGCCCTTTCTCCCCGTGTACTAAATAGTACATGTTTCTAAAAGTTTTAAATATATATATAAAATGGTTTTAATCTATTTTTGTGAACTGTTATTCTTTTATTTTCATATTTTACTAGCTGACCCGGCGAAATTCGTACCGCTTAAAATTGATTAAATTATTAACATCCTTTTTGATAGTTGAACCTCTCTATTGAACGAATAAAACTCCTTTGGAATTAAATTGAGCTCAATACATAGAAACGACTTCATAAATTTCCGGGTCGGCTTCTTGATCGTTTTCTTCCGCGCTAATGAATGAATAGAGTTGGCAGAATGTGGGCAATCCTCGCTTCTGCCATTCGACCGAGTACATCCAGAAACGCGATTGTCCAAAAACATTGTGCTCAACGATGAAGCCCATGATCGCTTTAAGCTTTTCTTTGAAAAATCGTACGGTGATGTCATGTTGGTCGCTCGAGGAAGCCCGGGAAGTAAGTATCACCGTTCGGATAATTGTTTTTCATTTCGCTTTCGATATAGGTGCTATAGAACAATAAATATCAGTAGCTGCGACTTGTGAACACGGTGTTTCAGTGGTTAGAATCCTGGACTACTTGAGCCACATGCCACATCACATATGGCACGTTACTGTGAATGGGAATCGCTACCGTTCAATGATAACCGAAAATGTTTGGCCCCAATTGGATGATATGGACTTGGAGGACATGTGGTTCCAACAGGACGGCGCCACAAGGGACACAGCGTATGTCACAATCAATTTATTGGAAACCAAGTTTGGAGAACGTGTTATCTCACGAAATGGTCCAGTCGCTTGGCCGCCTCGGTCGTGCCTTTATCCCTATTAATTATTAATCTTTAACTTCATGCACCGAGTGTGCCATCAGAGTAATATGTCTCTTTCATTTAATTGTTCACTTCGTGAGTGTCTGTATGTCGTTCATATCACTCTGATGTTTGAAGCAATGTTATATACAACGAAATTAATTGCACGAGTTCTGGGTATCAAGTATCGAAGTGGATTTGGATATTAGTAATTGTTTTTGGCAATTACTTAAGTGGCCGCTGGTGCGATCCATTCACACCACCCTTCCTAGGGGAAAAGGAGAAATCATGATACAACTTGATTGCTATGTTTTTCTATTGCTTTGATTTGACGTTATTGTTTCGCTTACATTCTTATAAATACAAACTTTTGTTTTCATTACAATATGGGAACCTTTGCTGTTTCTTTTTCTTAATTATTTATTTTGTTTATTTCTAGTGGTTTTGTTTATTTACGATCTTTTTTTTATTAATTTAGTATTTTAATTTTTTTTTTTTTACAATTTTACTTTATTTCTTATTAGTCAATCTTATGATGACGGTTTCTTGACTGGTTCAATGACCTTTGTTTTTCTTTGCGCACGAGTTGTTTCCCGAGTACTACGATTTATAGGCGGTGCATGCAGATCGCTAGCTGATTTATTATTTCTTTCGGCATCAAGCGAGAGACCGAACTTGTTAATGCATTGTATGTTATCATGCAAGTAGGTGTAGATATCATTAATTTTTCTTATACTTGCAAGGGGTACATTGTCTATGCAATATTTACACTTGTAAAAAATGCTTGGATTTAATTGAATCACTTTCAGATCACTTATTGAAATGTCACTGCATTCACTGTGTATGTTAAGACCACAAATACCACACGATATAAAACAGGTGTTAGTGATCAAAGCAAGACATTTATTACAATAAGAATTCATAGCGATAGAGTTAAATTTGCGCGTGCGTCTCAGGCAATAGGCAGAGCAGAACTGATGTTAATGTGTGGAAAAAACCCAAAATGTACTGAAATTCATGTGTTTTTTCACAAACTTCACAAAAACCATATACCTATTCCAAAGATGTGTAAAAGTTTGGTTCAAATCGGTAAATGCGTTAAGGCGTGAATCGGCGACAAACGAACACTATATTAAGGCTCAATTTTTATATATATAGATATCACAGTTTACACCATTTTGCGACAAAACTTCGTAAGGTCCTACAAAAATTGGATCTAACTTCCTTCTTGCCTCATTCCTTAGTAATACCAAGCTTCCTACTTCAAAACTAACATTCTTTACTTGTCCGTCTGCATCGTATCTACCTTTTCGTATAGTTTTCTTCTTTATAAGAGTTTCGCGGACATCTCTATGAGCAATTTGTAATTTATGTTTTAAATCAATTACATTTTTTGTTAAATTTGTTGGCAGATTACACTGTTTCCCGAATATTAACTCAAACGGTGTAAAACCTGTCTCGGAGTGTACAGAGGTATTAAAGGGTTTTTCAACAGGGACGCTACAAAAGTAGAGCGACAGGGACAGCAAACGACGCCGAATTTCTTGCCGCTCTTTTGACATTTCTCTTCAGTAAGGTTTGCCATTTCATGATGGAAAGATATACGAGCCAATCACGAGTCGAAATTATTAAAATTTACTACCGAAATTCGGAGTCAGTGGCCTCGACGTTAAGAGCGCTACGTCCAATTTATGGTCGTCATAATCGTCCTAGCAGATCAACAATTGAGCGTCTAGTGGAAAAATTTGAATCCACAGGCACAGTACAAAATGTTCCCGTGCCAGTCGTTCTCAAGCGTTGGGCATCTCTGTGACGTCGTTGTGGCGAATTTTGCGAAAAGATCTTGGCCTACATCCTTACAAGATTAAATTGAAGCAAGAACTGAAGCCGCTTGACCACCAGAAGCGTCGTATGTTCGTGAATTGAGCTGAGCAACAACTTGAAAATGATTCGGATTTTCATCGAAAAATCATCTTCAGCGATGAGGCTCATTTCTGGCTGAATGGCTTCGTCAATAAACAAAATATGCGGTATTGGTCAGGCAGCAATCCACACGTACTCCATGAGTCATCATTGCATCCCGAAAAAATTCCGGTTTGGTGTGGTTTATGGGCCGGCGGCGTCATTGGGCCGTACTTCTTCCGTGATGATCAAGTCCGGCACGTTACTGTGAATGGGAATCGCTACCGTTCAATGATAACCGAAAATTTTTGGCCCCAATTGGATGATATGGACTTGGAGGACATGTGGTTCCAACAGGAGGGCGCCACAAGCCACACAGCGTATGTCACAATCAATTTATTGGAAACCAAGTTTGGAGAACGTGTTATCTCACGAAATGGTCCAGTCGCTTGGCCGCCTCGGTCGTGCCTTTATCCCTATTAATTATTAATCTTTAACTGCTTCTAACATTACCACTCATTTGTATGGACCACACTTTAGCCATCCTGCAACGTTAGCTGGTCCTGGAGCCAACGTACTTATCTTCGATACCCACTTGCTCTGGCTATTGCGCCTGTAGCTAGAACCTTTCGGGAGTAGTTTTCACACAAAAGTAGGAACCAATATCGGGGTATCAATATTCGAAGTGGATTTGGATATTAGTAATTGTTTTTGGCAATTTCTTAAGTGGCCGCTGGTGCGATCCATTCACACCACCCTTCCTAGGGGAAAAGGAGAAATCATGATACAACTTGATTGCTATGTTTTTCTATTGCTTTGATTTGACGTTATTGTTTCGCTTACATTCTTATAAATACAAACTTTTGTTTTCATTACAATATGAGAACCTTTGCTGTTTCTTTTTCTTAATTATTTATTTTGTTTATTTCTAGTGGTTTTGTTTATTTACGATCTTTTTTTATTAATTTAGTATTTTAATTTTTTTTTATTTCTTATTAGTCAATCTTATTACGTATTGCCAAATAACAAATTAACTTATTTTACTAGTTTTTATTGTTATTTTAGTTAATGCCTAATTTTGTTCATTAGCTTAATGTCATTAGAAGTTTTACTAAACTTATTTTTACTTTATTAACAAATGAACTTATTTGTACTAGTTTTTGGTGGTTACTGTGTTTATTGTCTTATTTTATTAACTTAACATTATTATAATTATAAAATAAAAATTTACTTATTTTTAGTTTATTAGCAAATTAACTTATTTTTATTTTGATTGCTTATTTATATTTTTGAAATATTATGATAGCTTTATTATAAGATTTATTTTTAGTTTATTAACAAATTAACTTATTTTTGATTTTATTGCTTATTTATATTTTTGAAATATTATGATAGCTTTATTATAAGATTTATTTTTAGTTTATTAACAAATTAACTTATTTTTATTTTTATTGCTTATTTATATTTTTGAAATATTATGCTAGCTTAATTATAAGGCCTTTTTATTTTATACATATGCATATGTGTATATTTACGGGACTTTCTCCCCGTATACTAAATAGTACATGTTTCTAAAAGTTTTAAATATATATATAAAATGGTTTTAATCTATTTTTGTGAACTGTTATTCGTTTATTTTCATATTTTACTAGCTGACCCGGCGAAATTCGTACCGCTTAAAATTGACTAAATTATTAACATCCCTTTTGATAGTTGAACCTCTCTATTGAACGAATAAAACTCCTTTGGAATTAAATTGAGCTCAATACATAGAAACGACTTCATAAATTTCCGGGTCGGCTTCTTGATCGTTTTCTTCCGCAGCTAATGAATGAATAGAGTTGGCAGAATGTGGGCAATCCTCGCTTCTGCCATTCGACCGAGTACATCCAGAAACGCGATTGTCCAAAAACATTGTGCTCAACGATGAAGCCCATGATCGCTTTAAGCTTTTCTTTGAAAAATCGTACGGTGATGTCATGTTGGTCGCTCGAGGAAGCCCGGGAAGTAAGTATCACCGTTCGGATAATTGTTTTTCATTTCACTTTCGATATAGGTGCTATAGAACAATAAATATCAGTAGCTGCGACTTGTGAACACGGTGTTGCAGTGGTTAGTATCCTGGGCTACTTGAGTCACATGCCACATCACATATTCTTAAATTCTTGCGCTTTGCGCCCACCACAACAGCACCACCTATCAGGTCCAAAACTATCGTATCTTTCAAGCCGCAATCAACCATATACATCCAGAAAATTTCCTTGTAATCAGTTTAGTGGCTTCAGAGATGGACAACAGCGCCACCTATCGGGTCCAAAACTATCTTGTAATTTAAGCTGCAGCCAATCAAACCTTGGTATTGACGTCACCTACCATTTGAAGTTTCCAGAAACAAAATCGGTTCACGCATAAAGAGAACATCAATTCAAACACAATCCGACTTATTTTAATATATATAGAAGGAGATAGATGGAACACGAAATGTGCCTACAGCGCCACCTGTTGAGAATTTTCCGAATTTTCATTTTTCCCAAAACATCCCTGATTCAAGACACAAAATAAAAAAAAAATCATTCAAATCCGAATTACTCGACTATATAGATGTTAATGTCTGGAAAAAACCCAAAATGTACTGAAATTCATGTGTTTTTTCACAAACTTCACAAAAACCATATACCTATTCCAAAGATGTGTAAAAGTTTGGTTCAAATGGGTAAATGCGTTAAGGCGTGAATCGGCGACAAACGAACACTATTTTAAGACTCAATTTTTATATATATAGATATCACAGTTTACACCATTTTGCGACAAAACTTCGTAAGGTCCCACAAAAATTGGATCTAATTTCCTTCTTGCCTCATTCCTTAGTAATACCAAGCTTCCTACTTCAAAACTAACATTCTTTACTTGTCCGTCTGCATCGTATCTACCTTTTCGTATAGTTTTCTTCTTTATAAGAGTTTCGCGGACATCTCTATGAGCAATTTGTAATTTATGTTTTAAATCAATTACATTTTTTGTTAAATTTGTTGGCAGATTACACTTGTTAATAATTAATAATAGAATTCAAATACAATGGCAACTCATATAATTATATATTCCACACTTTGTGGAGAGTTTTTTAACAACTTGCAAAAACCAATGTAAATATAAATTTAATGTAATATAATATATAGTTTGCTTCAACAGTTTTCTTTTTATACAACTACTTAAATAAATATTATAACGTTTTGAAACAGTATACGAAAAAGAACGTCTTTTAATTTTCCCTCTATATTACAAGAGTTTTCTTTTATTAGAGAAAGTGTGATATTATCAATTACAACCCAACCCAAAACATTTTGGTCCATTCGAACCAGATTGAATCAACAAAAGACAATTAAACATTTTATTTAACAATCCATCGAGAATTTAAATTACTGGAAGCGTGTAGTGTGCTGTTCGCGCCGAAGTATTCCAACAACGCTGCAACTCATAAAAAATTCAACACAGCCCCATTTTTTTTGGTTTGCTGTCGGCTGCTGTGCTTTTTACAACAACAATTTACAGAGAAGTCTCATATCAGCACGAATACGTCCAACACCGTTTTCAATTTTCTTTGTCCGCAGGTGAGTTCTGCACATTTTTACTATTTTCTCGTTTGTTCTTGTGTTTTATAACAGAAGTATATTATAAAATGTCATACGGCAAGCTGCAATTGAACATTCTTGCAAGCATTAAGCAAGATAGAGTTAATTTTAGTAAAGCTGATAAATCGAGATTAGCAAAACTAAATTATCTCAAAACTCGCGTCGAGATGATGGAAAAGCAGTTTGCGTTGGCTGAGCATTATCATCAACAGATACTCGGTACTGGAAAGGTCGAAGCTGAGCTGAGTGTGGATGATTTGAAACAACATATGAGAACATTCGAGAAACCTACGCAGATTATAAAACAGAAGTGTTAGATGCCATCGACAAATTGATACCAGAGGAATCACCGCATGTTTCCGCCAAAACCAAGGACGCTTCAGCAAGTGATGCAAAGGTGACCGAGTTAAGGCTACCCGTAATCACGTTGCCAACATTTTCCGGTACTTATGAGTCATGGAGGTCTTTTCACGATATGTTTATATCTTTAGTACACACTAACACAACATTATCAGACGTACAAAAGATGCATTTTTTGAAGTGCAATGTGAGCGGCGACGCAGGGAGGCTTCTTCAACACTTGGCAATTGACAAAGGCAACTACTATCGAGCTTGGGAGATTTTAACCGAACGGTATGATCACAAGAGGGTGCTAGTCAAAACTTTTGTTTGGCCAAGCTTCTATGAGCAGCGAGACAGCTGATAACATCAAGCGAATTCTGGATACATCTAAGGAGATTATCCACTCTTTGGAGAATTTGGAAGTACCAGTCAAGCATTGGGATGCTATACTAATTTTTGTTATTCTCCAGAAACTATGCAACACGACCCAGCAGCTGTGGGAAGAGAGGTTGGGAAGCAGTAAGGAGTTACCGAAAACAACAGATTTTTTTGATTTTTTGCAGTGTAGGTTCCGAACTTTGGAAGCTGTGGAGCAGCAATCTCTCTCGAAAAACGGAAACAAGGCAAAACCAACAACACAAGTTCTCCATACTCGGCAGGTGCAGAAACGACAAACAAACTGCAAGGTCTGTCAGAAAGGACCACATTCGCTGCGGGAGTGTAAACGTTTTTTAGATATGGATGTAGGCCAACGAAAACAAACCGTTTTCAATATCAGAGTCTGTGAGAATTGCCTTGCTTACAGCCATTTCAAGAACAAATGTCCTAGTTCAAAGTCTTGCTACCACTGTAAACAACGTCATAATTCTTTGTTACATCCCATCCCACAAAATATGTTAAATTATACTAATATTAATCCTAATGCTAAACAATTTGTACCTGATTCAACCCAAATGCAACAATATACTGCGAATAATTGGTCTACAGCGAACAACAGTTGCCAAAGCCAGGGCATTCAACAAAATAATCAAAATGTGTCCCAAATGCGAACATACAACCCGAATCAGCCTCAATCACAGATCGAAAACAATTTACCATCAACTAGTCAAAACTATCGAGTTTACCACATCAACACCAACTCGCAAGTTTTGCTTTCAACTGCGTTAGTCAGCGTAAAAGCTGGCAATGACAGCTATTTGACGTTGAGGGCACTGGTTGATACTGGTTCAGAGGCGTCTTTTATAACAGAAGCAGCAGTTCAGAGGTTAAATCTGAAGACTAGGTGGACATTTAGTAGGATTAGTGGGTTAGGGGAGGTCAGCAGTGGAGCATCTACTAAGATCGTCGATCTCAGAATCGGGTCAATGACTTCGAGTTTTGCAAGACGAATGCAGGCTCTCGTCCTAAAGTCTCTGACTGGGCTCCTTCCGACCCAATATACTAATGTTGAAAATTTGTCTCACTTGAATGGTTTGCAGCTGGCTGATCCGACTTTCAACATTCCGGCAAAAGTTGACATGTTGTTGGGAAGCGACATCTACGGCGAGATCATTCTCGGAGAAGTTGTCCGTAACAGTGAGTGCTTAGGACCAATAGCACAGAGGACACACTTGGGATGGATCGTGCTGGGCCAAGTGTCACCGAAAGAATCAACCACGATTCGGACTTTCTTCAACCAAGTTGACCTCAATACGACCATACCTTTTCGTATAGTTTTCTTCTTTATAAGAGTTTCGCGGACATCTCTATGAGCAATTTGTAATTTATGTTTTAAATCAAATACATTTTTTGTTAAATTTGTTGGCAGATTACACTGTTTCCCGAATATTAACTCAAACGGTGTAAAACCTGTCTCGGAGTGTACAGAGGTAATAAAGGGTTTTTCAACAGGGACGCTACAAAAGTAGAGCGACAGGGACAGCAAACGACGCCGAATTTCTTGCCGCTCTTCTGACATTTCTCTTCAGTAAGGTTTGCCATTTCATGATGGAAAGATATACGAGCCAAGCACGAGTCGAAATTATTAAAATTTATTACCGAAATTCGGAGTCAGTGGCCTCAACGTTAAGAGCGCTACGTCCAATTTATGGTCGTCATAACCGTCCTAGCAGATCAACAATTGAGCGTCTAGTGGAAAAATTTGAATCCACAGGCACAGTACAAAATGTTCCCGTGCCAGTCGTTCTCAAGCGTTGGCATCTCTGTGACGTCGTTGTGGCGAATTTTGCGAAAAGATCTTGGCCTTCATCCTTACAAGATTAAATTGACGCAAGAACTGAAGCCGCTTGACCACCAGAAGCGTCGTATGTTCGTGAATTGAGCTGAGCAACAACTTGAAAATGATTCGGATTTTCATCGAAAAATCATCTTCAGCGATGAGGCTCATTTCTGGCTGAATGGCTTCGTCAATAAACAAAATATGCGGTATTGGTCAGGCAGCAATCCACACGTACTCCATGAGTCATCATTGCATCCCGAAAAAAATAACGGTTTGGTGTGGTTTATGGGCCGGCGGCGTCATTGGGCCGTACTTCTTCCGCGATGATCAAGTCCGGCACGTTACTGTGAATGGGAATCGCTACCGTTCAATGATAACCGAAAATTGTTGGCCCCAATTGGATGATATGGACTTGGAGGGCATGTGGTTCCAACAGGACGGCGCCACAAGGGACACAGCGTATGTCACAATCAATTTATTGGAAACCAAGTTTGGAGAACGTGTTATCTCACGAAATGGTCCAGTCGCTTGGCCGCCTCGGTCGTGCCTTTATCCCTATTAATTATTAATCTTTAACTCCTTCTAACATTACCACTCATTTGTATGGACCACACTTTAGCCATCCTGTAACGTTAGCTGGTCCTGGAGACAACGTACTTCTCTTCGATACCCACTTGCTCTGGCTATTGCGCCTGTAGCTAGAACCTTTCGGAAGTAGTTTTCACACAAAAGTGGAGATCCAAACTGTGTACAATAGATACGGCTCGCAAGCCAAATAATACAACTTGTATTCTTCGTAGTTGGAAAAGAAGTCTTCTTTATTATCAAATGGTTCCTCTTTTATATTACAAAATATGTTATCGAAATATCCACTTCGAATATCGATACCCCGATATTATGCCTTATCAGCATATTTGCCTGACGAGGGTAAACGACCAAGCACTTCAAGTGTTTGGGGTTCACTTGCGTACGACGCTTAGTCGACATATTTCGTGTCGTTCACAAATGAACCCTGTTCGTGCCCTCGATCCAGGGTCGCATATAAAGCGTGATTTTTTAGCTGGTTTGGTTTTGGCAACACTGGTTTTGACAGCTGACGTGTGTTTAGTACCTTGTGTCACTGTCAAACAGCTTCAGTTTGGTTTGCGATTTAACCATGGATCGTCTTACAAATGAACAACGCTTGCAAATTATTGAATTTTACTATCAAAATTCGTGCTCGGTTCGAAATGTTCATCGCGCGCTGCTTCCATTTTATGATCGGCATTCTCGACCTTCTGAGCAGTCTATTCGGAAGATTGTGACCAAATTTCGCACCAAATTTACTTTGTTGGACATTAAACCACCAACACGTTTACGTACTGTGCGTAGTGAAGAAAATATTGCGGCCGTATCAGCTAGTGTGACAGAAGACCGCGAAATGTCGATTCGGCGCCGTTTCCAGCAGTTAGGCCTTTGTTACAGCACTACGTGGAAAATTTTGCGGAAGGATTTGGGCGTAAAGCCTTTTAAGATACAGCTGGTGCAAGAACTAAAGCCAGCCGACCTACCACAACGCCGAATTTTTGGTGAATGGGCTCTTGGAAAGCTGGCCGAGGATCCGCTTTTTTATCGAAAAATTGTGTTCAGCGATGAGGCTCATTTTTGGTTGAATGGGTACGTAAATAAGCAAAATTGCCGCATTTGGAGTGAAGATCAGCCAGAAGCATTGCAACAGCTACCAATGCATCCCGAAAAAGCCACTGTTTGGTGCGGTTTATGGGCCGGCGGCATTATTGGGCCATATTTCTTCAAAGATGATGCGAATCGCAGCGTTACTGTCAATGGTGAACGCTACCGAGCGATGATAACAAACTTTTTTTTGGCCGAAATGGAAGTTCTTGACTTGCATGATATGTGGTTTCAACAAGACGGTGCCACATGCCACACAGCACGCGAAACAATGGCGCAATTGCGAGGCGAGTTTGGTGAACAGTTAATTTCACGTTTCGGGCCGGTCAATTGGCCGCCTAGATCGTGCGATTTGACACCATTAGATTATTTTTTGTGGGGGTATGCCAAGGCTAATGTGTATAGGGACAAGCCCGCTTCGATTGACGCACTGGAAGCCAACATCCATGCATTCATTCGTGAGATACCGGCCGATATGTGTGAAAGAGTATGCCAAAATTGGACTCAGCGGATGGGCTACCTGAGACGCAGCCGCGGTCAACATTTGCATGAAATTATCTTTAAACATTAAATTGCAAGGTTCAAACTATCGATTCAAATAAATATTTCATTCATTTTTTCGAATTTTTTGTGTTTTTTTTTTAAAAAAAGTTCTAAACCTCTTAAAAAATCACCCTTTATAAAATGGTTTTAATCTATTTTTGTGAACTGTTCTTTTATTTTCATATTTTACTAGCTGACCCGGCGAAATTCGTACCGCTTAAAATTGATTAAATTATTAACATCCCTTTTGATAGTTGAACCTCTCTATTGAACGAATAAAACTCCTTTGGAATTAAATTGAGCTCAATACATAGAAACGACTTCATAAATTTCCGGGTCGGCTTCTTGATCGTTTTCTTCCGCGCTAATGAATGAATAGAGTTGGCAGAATGTGGGCAATCCTCGCTTCTGCCATTCGACCGAGTACATCTAGAAACGCGATTTTCCAAAAACATTGTGCTCAACGATGAAGCCCATGATCGCTTTAAGCTTTTCTTTGAAAAATCGTACGGTGATGTCATGTTGGTCGCTCGAGGAAGCCCGGGAAGTAAGTATCACCGTTCGGATAATTGTTTTTCATTTCACTTTCGATATAGGTGCTATAGAACAATAAATATCAGTAGCTGCGACTTGTGAACACGGTGTTGCAGTGGTTAGTATCCTGGACTACTTAAGCCACAAGCCACATCACATATTCTTAAATTCTTGCACTTTGCGCCCACCGCAACAGCACCACCTATCAGGTCCAAAACTATCGTATCTTTCAAGCCGCAATCAACCATATACATCCAGAAAATTTCCTTGAAATCAGTTTAGTGGCTTCAGAGATGGACAACAGCGCCACCTATCGGGTCCAAAACTATCTTGTAATTTAAGCTGCAGCCAATCAAACCTTGGTATTGACGTCACCTACCATTTGAAGTTTCCAGAAACAAAATCGGTTCAGGCATAAAGAGAACATCAATTCAAACACAATCCGCCTAATTTTAATATATATAGAAGGAGATAGATGGAACACGAAATGTGCCTACAGCGCCACCTGTTGAGAATTTTCCGAATTTTAATTTTTCCCAAAACATCCCTGATTCAAGACAAACAAAATAAAAACAAATCATTCAAATCCGAATTACCCGACTATATAGATGTTAATGTGTGGAAAAAACCTCAAATGTACTGAAATTCATGTGTTTTTTCACAAACTTCACAAAAACCATATACCTATTCCAAAGATGTGTAAAAGTTTGGTTCAAATCGGTAAATGCGTTAAGGCGTGAATCGGCGACAAACGAACACTATTTTAAGGCTCAATTTATATATATATAGATATCACAATTTACACCATTTTGCGACAAAACTTCTTGCCTCATTCCTTAGTAATGCCAAGCTTCCTACTTCAAAACTAACATTCTTTACTTGTCCGTCTGCATTGTATCTACCTTTTCGTATAGTTTTCTTCTTTATAAGAGTTTCGCGGACATCTCTATGAGCAATTTGTAATTTATGTTTTAAATCAATTACATTTTTTGTTAAATTTGTTGGCAGATTACACTGTTTCCCGAATATTAACTCAAACGGTGTAAAACCTGTCTCGGAGTGTACAGAAGTATTAAAGGGTTTTTCAACAGGGACGCTACATTTCTTGCCGCTCTTTTGACATTTCTCTTCAGTAAGGTTTGCCATTTCATGATGGAAAGATATACGAGCCAAGCACGAGTCGAAATTATAAAAATTTACTACCGAAATTCGGAGTCAGTGGCCTCAACGTTAAGAGCGCTACGTCCAATTTATGGTCGTCATAACCGTCCTAGCAGATCAACAATTGAGCGTCTAGTGGAAAAATTTTAATCCACAGGCACAGTACAAAATGTTCCCGTGCCAGTCGTTCTCAAGCGTTGGCATCTCTGTGACGTCGTTGTGGCGAATTTTGCGAAAAGATCTTGGCCTACATCCTTACAAGATTAAATTGACGCAAGAACTGAAGCCGCTTGACCACCAGAAGCGTCGTATGTTCGTGAATTGAGCTGAGCAACAACTTGAAAATGATTCGGATTTTCATCGAAAAATCATCTTCAGCGATGAGGCTCATTTCTGGCTGAATGGCTTCTTCAATAAACAAAATATGCGGTATTGGTCAGGCAGCAATCCACACGTACTCCATGAGTCATCATTGCATCCCGAAAAAAATAACGGTTTGGTGTGGTTTATGGGCCGGCGGCGTCATTGGGCCGTACTTCTTCCGCGATGATCAAGTCCGGCACGTTACTGTGAATGGGAATCGCTACCGTTCAATGATAACCGAAAATTTTTGGCCCCAATTGGATGATATGGACTTGGAGGGCATGTGGTTCCAACAGGACGGCGCCACAAGGGACACAGCGTATGTCACAATCAATTTATTGGAAACCAAGTTTGGAGAACGTGTTATCTCACGAAATGGTCCAGTCGCTTGGCCGCCTCGGTCGTGCCTTTATCCCTATTAATTATTAATCTTTAACTCCTTCTAACATTACCACTCATTTGTATGGACCACACTTTAGCCATCCTGTAACGTTAGCTGGTCCTGGAGACAACGTACTTCTCTTCGATACCCACTTGCTCTGGCTATTGCGCCTGTAGCTAGAACCTTTCGGAAGTAGTTTTCACACAAAAGTGGAGATCCAAACTGTGTACAATAGATACGGCTCGCAAGCCAAATAATACAACTTGTATTCTTCGTAGTTGGAAAAGAAGTCTTCTTTATTATCAAATGGTTCCTCTTTTATATTACAAAATATGTTATCGAAATATCCACTTCGAATATCGATACCCCGATATTATGCCTTATCAGCATATTTGCCTGACGAGGGTAAACGACCAAGCACTTCAAGTGTTTGGGGTTCACTTGCGTACGACGCTTAGTCGACATATTTCGTGTCGTTCACAAATGAACCCTGTTCGTGCCCTCGATCCAGGGTCGCATATACATACATTTGCATACCCGTTTGTCTTCATGCACCGAGTGTGCCATCAGAGTAATATGTCTCTTTCATTTAATTGTTCACTTCGTGAGTGTCTGTATGTCGTTAATATCACTCTGATGTTTGAAGCAATGTTATATACAACGAAATGAATTGCACGAGTTCTGGGTATCAAGTATCGAAGTGGATTTGGATATAAGCAATTGTTTTTGGCAATTACTTAAGTGGCCGCTGGTGCGATCCATTCACACCACCCTTCCTAGGGGAAAAGGAGAAATCATGATACAACTTGATTGCTATGTTTTTCTATTGCTTTGATTTTACGTTATTGTTTCGCTTACATTCTTATACAAACTTTTGTTTTCATTACAATATGGGAACCTTTGCTGTTTCTTTTTCTTAATTATTTATTTTGTTTATTTCTAGTGGTTTTGTTTATTTACTTTTTTTTACAATTTTACTTTATTTCTTATTAGTCAATCTTATTACGTATTGCCAAATAACAAATTAACTTATTTTACTAGTTTTTATTGTTATTTTATTTAATGCCTAATTTTGTTCATTAGCTTAATGTCATTACAAGTTTTACTAAACTTATTTTTACTTTATTAACAAATGAACTTATTTGTACTAGTTTTTGGTGGTTACTGTGTTTATTGTCTTATTTTATTAACTTAACATTATTATAATTATAAAATAAAAATTTACTTATTTTTAGTTTATTAGCAAATTAACTTATTTTTATTTTTATTGCTTATTTATATTTTTGAAATATTATGATAGCTTTATTATAAGATTTATTTTTAGTTTATTAACAAATTAACTTATTTTTAATTTTATTGCTTATATATATTTTTGAAATATTATGCTAGCTTAATTATAAGGCCTTTTTATTTTATACATATGCATATGTGTATATTTACGGGACTTTCTCCCCGTGTACTAAATAGTACATGTTTCTAAAAGTTTTAAATATATATAATATAAACAATATAAAAGTTCACAAAAATAGATAAAAACCTATTTTTGTGAACTGTTATTCTTTTATTTTCATATTTTACTAGCTGACCCGGCGAAATTCGTACCGCTTAAAATTGATTAAATTATTAACATCCCTTTTGATAGTTGAACCTCTCTATTGAACGAATAAAACTCCTTTGGAATTAAATTGAGCTCAATACATAGAAACGACTTCATAAATTTCCGGGTCGGCTTCTTGATCATTTTCTTCCGCGCTAATGAATGAATAGAGTTGGCAGAATGTGGGCAATCCTCGCTTCTGCCATTCGACCGAGTACATCCAGAAACGCGATTGTCCAAAAACATTGTGCTCAACGATGAAGCCCATGATCGCTTTAAGCTTTTCTTTGAAAAATCGTACGGTGATGTCATGTTGGTCGCTCGAGGAAGCCCGGGAAGTAAGTATCACCGTTCGGATAATTGTTTTTCATTTCACTTTCGATATAGGTGCTATAGAACAATAAATATCAGTAGCTGCGACTTGTGAACACGGTGTTGCAGTGGTTAGTATCCTGGGCTACTTGAGTCACATGCCACATCACATATTCTTAAATTCTTGCGCTTTGCGCCCACCACAACAGCACCACCTATCAGGTCCAAAACTATCGTATCTTTCAAGCCGCAATCAACCATATACATCCAGAAAATTTCCTTGTAATCAGTTTAGTGGCTTCAGAGATGGACAACAGCGCCACCTATCGGGTCCAAAACTATCTTGTAATTTAAGCTGCAGCCAATCAAACCTTGGTATTGACGTCACCTACCATTTGAAGTTTCCAGAAACAAAATCGGTTCACGCATAAAGAGAACATCAATTCAAACACAATCCGACTTATTTTAATATATATAGAAGGAGATAGATGGAACACGAAATGTGCCTACAGCGCCACCTGTTGAGAATTTTCCGAATTTTCATTTTTCCCAAAACATCCCTGATTCAAGACAAACAAAATAAAAAAAAATCATTCAAATCCGAATTACCCGACTATATAGATGTTAATGTGTGGAAAAAACCCCAAATGTACTGAAATTCATGTGTTTTTTCACAAACTTCACAAAAACCATATACCTATTCCAAAGATGTGTAAAAGTTTGGTTCAAATCGGTAAATGCGTTAAGGCGTGAATCGGCGACAAGCGAACACTATTTTAAGGCTCAATTTATAATATATATATAGATATCACAGTTTACACCATTTTGCGACAAAACTTCGTAAGGTCCTACAAAAATTGGATCTAATTTCCTTCTTGCCTCATTCCTTAGTAATACCAAGCTTCCTACTTCAAAACTAACATTCTTTACTTGTCCGTCTGCATTGTATCTACCTTTTCGTATAGTTTTCTTCTTTATAAGAGTTTCGCGGACATCTCTATGAGCAATTTGTAATTTATGTTTTAAACCAATTACATTTTTTGTTAAATTTGTTGGCAGATTACACTGTTTCCCGAATATTAACTCAAACGGTGTAAAACCTGTCTCGGAGTGTACAGAGGTATTAAAGGGTTTTTCAACAGGGACGCTACATTTCTTGCCGCTCTTTTGACATTTCTCTTCAGTAAGGTTTGCCATTTCATGATGGAAAGATATACGAGCCAACCACGAGTCGAAATTATTAAAATTTACTACCGAAATTCGGAGTCAGTGGCCTCAACGTTAAGAGCGCTACGTCCAATTTATGGTCGTCATAATCGTCCTAGCAGATCAACAATTGAGCGTCTAGTGGAAAAATTTGAATCCACAGGCACAGTACAAAATGTTCCCGTGCCAGTCGTTCTTCAGCGTTGGCATCTCTGTGACGTCGTTGTGGCGAATTTTGCGAAAAGATCTTGGCCTACATCCTTACAAGATTAAATTGACGCAAGAACTGAAGCCGCTTGACCACCAGAAGCGTCGTATGTTCGTGAATTGAGCTGAGCAACAACTTGAAAATGATTCGGATTTTCATCGAAAAATCATCTTCAGCGATGAGGCTCATTTCTGACTGAATGGCTTCGTCAATAAACAAAATATGCGGTATTGGTCAGGCAGCAATCCACACGTACTCCATGAGTCATCATTGCATCCCGAACAAATTACGGTTTGGTGTGGTTTATGGGCCGGCGGCGTCATTGGGCCGTACTTCTTCCGTGATGATCAAGACCGGCACGTTACTGTGAATGGGAATCGCTACCGTTCAATGATCACCGAATATATTTGGCCCCAATTGGATGATTTGGACTTGGAGGACACGTGGTTCCAACAGGACGGCGCCACAAGCCACACAGCGTATGTCACAATCAATTTATTGGAAACCAAGTTTGGAGAACGTGTTATCTCACGAAATGGTCCAGTCGCTTGGCCGCCTCGATCGTGCGATTTGACGCCGTTAGATTTTTTCCTGTGGGGCTACGTCAAGTCTTTGGTCTATGCCAACAAGCCAGCGACTATTGATGAACTTCGTACGAATATCGAACGTGAAGTTGCAGCAGTATCGGCCGATTTATGCTTGAAAACCGTCGAAAATTGGGTTCAGCGTCTGGACTTCTGCAAGCGTGCCCGTGGTCGCCATGCAAAAGAAATCGAGTTCCATACATAATGGCATCGAACGTAATTTCACAGGAATAAAGAATTTCCGTTTTTGTTTTATTTGAAAAAAACTTTTGTAGCGCTCTTATTGAAAAACCCTTTATAACAGAAAACATAATATGGCAACTTCTAAGATAAGCTCCTAAAACCTTATGTGAATTTTCGAGTCGCGGTACATATCTAAGCTTAAAACCTACTACTAGTGCGTTTGCTACAATGTTTGCTTCTTTGTTAGGTATTGGTATAGCTTTGACAAATTTTGTTATTTCGTCTTGTTTGGTTTGGATGTATTTGGATCCATCTTCTGATACTTCTAGAGGTCCTACGAGATCTAAAAATATTTTGTCGAAACCTGATTCAGCTGTCGATGTTATGGTCATGGGTTGTTTCTTAGGTTGAACGTGTTTATTTCGTTGACAGATCGGGCAATGTTTTACAAATATGGCCACATCGTTTTGCATTCCCGTCCAAAAGTACTTTTTCTTTATGTTCTGGATCATGCGGTTTATTCCTGCATCTCCGCTGGTTGGAAGTAAGTGATAGTCATTTAGTATCAATTTCTTTTTACAAGGATCGGTTATTTCAATATTTTTATCTATAAGGTGCACTTTAATATTACTCTCGTTAAACATTTCTCCTAATTTCTTTTTTAAATCCTTAATGCTGCATTGTTTGTGGCCGCCTGCAAGCTTCTTTAATTCATTTTTAGTAATATATATTCTCTTAATTTATGTGGGTCCGCAGAGTTTTTGCACATAGGGTGTTACTGCTGTCCTTGGGACTTATTAGGAGTAAACATTTCCATTTGGAATATATGTAAACACTTTGTTTGGTCCGATGATTACATCACCGAGGTCCTTGAAATTGACTAAATCTTCCGTAAAATTGTCAACAATTTTTAGATCTATGAGTTTTCTGGTTTCCGGTAATTTTAGTAATTCTGTTATCAGCTGTTCATCGCTTTTTACGTTATTGTCTTCTTGACTTTTGTTATTTATTGTTGCTGACTGGTTATTCGTTTTTGATTGATTTCTCGTTACAACACAGATATATAGGTTTTTTAATTCTTCAGGGTCCAATTTTATCCGACTCAGTGCATCAGCGGTACAATTATCTTTACCAGGAGAATATTCTACATACAAATTGTATTCCTCCAGTAATAGTCTAAATTTGGTTAGTCTACTACTGGGTTCTTTCAACGAGAACAAGTATACAAAGGGTCTGTGGTCTATCAAAATTTTAAATCTTCTTCCGAACAGATAGGGTCGATAGCGTTTAACTGCCCACACTATCGCAAGTAATTCTTTCTCAATCGTGCTGTTGGAGAATGTATCGTACGAATTATAAGAATTTATAATTGCTTGAAAAGGATTCATTATTTACGTTATTTTCTTCATATTATTGTTGAAGTTCATTAGACCTATGTTTGTAATCTTTTTCTCTTCCTTTGCTATAACTCTTATATTCCAGTTCTCTCTTTTATATTCATCCACACAACAGAATAGTGTACAATGTACATACATATTTACTACATCAATAAATACAATGTTAGTTCACACTGAACATTCAACTTGATCGGGTGTTTCTGTTATCCAACAAACAGGTTATGGGCCCAGCCACGAACATACAAAAGAACTTTTGCTGTACTGGTATATAGAAACTGCAACGGATTTTGTTTTCTTTCCTCCATGTGCGGATCGCCTTATTTTTTTTTTATACAAATTCAAAGGTACACTCGATCGTACAGTAGTTGTCTGCTCAGCATGGATAGTTAGCTCGTGAAAATATAAAAACTTGCTAATAATGAACATTGGACATTATGGAAATTTCAAATTCAAGTTCTAATGAAAGCAAGCGAGTTATGGGACAAAGTGAAACCAGAAATTAGAGAGGACACAGCGAAATGGACGAAGATGGATCATAAAGCTCAAAAAATGATTGTGACTACGATTGGGCAGGAGCCTATGTTGCATATCATGAACTACGACACATCGGCTGAAATGTGGGCGAAGTTGGAGAGCGTTTATGAGCAAAAGTCCGAAACGAATATACATTTGCTGCAGCAACAATTCTTCAATTATTCTAAGGAAGCTGGTGATATAATTGCCGTGCATATTTCGAAGCTTCAAAAGATTGCACAGCAGTTGAAGGATCTTGGGGAAGAAATTTCAGAGAATATGGATATTACGTAAATTCTCACGACTCTTCCTGAGAGCTTCAGTCATTTCTTTACGTCAACCGAGAAAAAGGAATGCAACCTGAGGAATCTTATCGCTAGATTATGTATGGAAGGGTCCAGATTGGCTTTCCTCGAAAAAATGGAAAAATCTGAGAGAACTAGTAGTGTACAATTACTCCGACTAAAAAAAAGACGGTACGAATTTACTCGTGGGAAAAATATATGAAAAAAACCCACATTTATTATTCTCCGCTTCCTCGGAGGAAATATACGTCTCTCTCGGCCAGAGACCGATCAAGTACTAACTCTACATGTCATTTTACAATATAACACGTATGGTCAGTGTTGCCATACGTAACAGTCCCGGCTAAAAACATTGTTTTTAATTATTACGATTCTATGGGCAAAATACAAATTTTCTGCACAGGCCGCTTTAATTGGTTGGCTGCAGTCTGCACGATGACGCTTCTGACAAGCCCATCCCGACTTGATAGAAATTTACATGCCCATCTGGTTGGTGGAAAGTTCTCGCTCCTGAGGACCACCAACTGTCCGACTTTTAGGCTCTCCTTCTCCTTTCTCCATTTTTTCCGCTCCTGCGGAGTAGTCAAGTATTCTGACTGCCATCCGTTCCAGAAATGGTTGATCATCTGCTGTCTCTCCTTAAACAGTATAGCTCCCGCCTTCTCCGGTCTTTCTTCCAATCTGAAAGGAATAGGTAAAATTAATGGTTCACCCACCAGAAAGTGTCCCGGCGTTAGCGCCTGAATATCCATTGGATCATCACTCAAAGGATGAAGAAGTCTCGAATTGAGAATGACTTCTATTTGAGTGAGTAAAGTTCCGAACTCCTCGTAAGGCAATATCCTTTGCCCCACAATCCGCTTCAAATGAAACTTCATTGACTTGACAGCGGCTTCATAAATCCCTCCTTGATGAGGTGCTGCTGGTGTCATAAAGTGCCAGTCAGTACCTTTTTGATTAAGATTCTCCAATACTTCTTTATCTGAAAATACTTTCAAAGCTTTATTTAATTCTTTGGATGCTCCAACGAAAGCACTTCCGTTGTTGCTAAATATTTTTTTTTACATCTCCCTCTCCTTGCAATAAATCTCTCATAACAAGCTATGAAAGCTATTGAAGATAAATCTCCTACGATTTCAATATGTACTGCCCTGGTCCTAAGACAGACAAAATATTGCAACCCAACATTTTCTCCTATTTCTCCTTCCTACTCCACCGACCACTTTTAATTCAAAAGGGCCAGCATAATCCACTCCTGTGGCTAAGAATAGTTTCCCAACCTGGACTCTTTCTTATGGTAATTCCGCCATCAGCTGTCCCTCCATTCGCGCATTTAAACGCACACACACAACACATTTATGAATATGACTCCGTAATCCACTCCTTAGTTTTGGTATCCAGTACCTTTGCAGTCTGCAAATAAATTGCATCATAACTTGGATGCCTCCATGTTCCTTCTCCCTGTGAGCATAATACATTAACAATTCTGATAACCTTGATCCGTTTGCGATGATTGCTGGATGTTTCATCTCATAATCAATCTATGATCTCCCTAATCTCCCACCAACTCGGAGCAATCCGTTTGCGTCCAAAATTGGGATCAAACTTTCTATCAAACTCCTCTCCGATAAATGCTTCCCAGCATTCGTTGCTGTTATTTTTTTTTATAATTCTCTTGTTGATTTCTCCGTATCTGAAAATCCGTGAATTTGTATCTTTGGAATGTTCCCTGTATTCTAAATTTTTCTAAATAAATAATAGAATTCCAAAATTCTAACCATCTGTTTTCTAGTTCAACTGGCGTCCTATTATCCCAATCTATTTTAAGTTACCATAGCTCCTGAATTAATATTTTTCCGATAACTGTTACTCGATATATATATCCATTTGGATCATATAGTTGCGCTACATGACTCCGATTCTCCTCTCCATTGAATGTAGGATTTTTTACTACAAAATTAAACTTGTCCTCCTCTATCAACCATTTAAGTCCTAAAATGGTTGTACCTTCCCCCTCCGAAAACAATAGTGTTTTCTCCAATTCTGAATCCATAGCACTTACAACCCCCTGGCTGTTTGACTTCCATTTCCGTAATTCGAAATTAGCTCCTTTCAGTTTGAATCACTGAACGCATGAAACGAATGGCGATGCTGTTAATCCATATACGACTACTGTTAGCCAATACTCCTGCAATCTTTGATTTGCATTCTCCCTCCAAAATATCCTTTGTAGGTTCCACTGTTCCCTATCTACCCTAACCTGATTAAACATTTTGCGAATATCAGCAAATATCGCTATTTTATGTCTCCGAAAACGCAAAATGGTTTCAAGCAAATCCTTTTGCATATTTGGACCAAGCATTTCAATGTCATTAAGCGACAACCCTTTGTCTGTTTTGCAACTTGCATCGTACACAATCCGATTGTCCTTCGGAATGCAATGGTGTGGTATGTAATATACCATTTCTCCTACTCTTGGTTTCTCCCTGGCCAAAACAAGATGACCTAATTGTATTTCTTTCCTCATTTTCTCCACATGAATTCTCCTCATCTCCTGATTCTTTGCAAGACGCCTCTCTAAATATAGGAAACGCCTTAACGGTATCTCCCTTAAACTTCCCAGTTCTTTTATATGCTCCTTTAACGGGATTTTTACTATGAACCTTCCTGATTCATCCCGTCTAAATGTCTCCATGAAATGTTTTTCAACTAACATTTCTTTCTCCGTAAACATAGAGCATGATCTGACCTGATCTTCTTGCCAAAGTCGCCCTTATAGCTTATCTAATTGCTCCTCGTCCTTATATTGAATAGAGGAAATCGACTCCCCTGTCAACTCGTCTATTGTTTTATTTTGTGTTCCTAAAACAATAACTCCCAAAAGCGTTTCTCATAGCGCTACTCCACTCATATTTCTTTGAATAACTGATCTGACAATTTTTGCAAAGAAACCTACTCCAAAAAGTAAGTAAGTTGGATTTGGTTTCCAATAGTCTGGGTCCGCCCAGGGTATTCCAGTTGGATTATGCACTAAAGTGGGATCCAAAGCCGCTGATGGCATTGTTGGACCCCAATTACTTTCTTTTGGTAAAACCCAAATAATTTCCTCCATGTATCAAATGAATACCTATTTTAATAATAAAAAATAAACCCCAGGATTGTGCGTGTGTCCGCCAATGCGTGTGATGTGCAAACCAAAGAAAAATATATGTATATAGGCCTACATAAATATAAATTAAATATTATTTTTATAAAGAACAAATTCACATTCCCATGCAATTGTGTTCCCCCTCCTTCTTCCTTGAAGACTGCTCCTTCTCCGAATTATTCCTTCCTAGAAATAATATAAAATAATAAAGATAAAAATCTTCCTCCAGGAAGATCTCCTCTCTACATGTTCTCCATTTTTCATTTTTAGAATTATTCTCAAGTCCCCAAGAGAAAAATTAAAAAATATTAATTTAAAATATAGTTGTGTTTGCGGTCCACGCATCTATGTGCTCGCGCGAAACACTTTCTCCGACTCCCTCCAATTTTAGCTAAATTATTTCTCCGTTCCTCCAGTCCTCTAGAGGAATAATCTCCATTTTTATTTTTTAGAACTATTCTCAAGTCCCCAAGAGAAAATTAAAAAAAATAATTTTAATTTTGTTTGCGGTCCACGCATCTATGTGCTCACGCGAAACAATTTCCTCCAACTCCAATTTTCTCCCGAAAATATATATATAGCTCCATTTTTCTCCCGAAAAATATACATAACTCCATAATAGAATATGATCACTGAATGAAAATATTCTGACTCCAAGAAACGAATAAAATATTCTCATATTTTTCGTTCCAATCCTATCCTACCCATCGAAAAAAAATTACAAAGCCCCATTTTTAGAAAAAGAGAAAATTAACAAAAAAAAAAAAAAAATTTAATTTTAATTCTGTTTGCGGTCCACGCATCTATGTGGTCACGCGAAACAATTTCCTCCAACTCCAATTTTCTCCCGATAATATAGCTCCATTTTTCTCCACAAAAATATAAACATATAACTCCATTTTTCTCCCGAAAAATATATATAACTCCGTAATAGAATATGATCAATGAATGAAAACATTCTGACTTCAAGAAACGAATAAAATATTCCCATGTTTTTCGTTCCAATCCTATCCTACATAGCGAAAAAAAAAAATAATAATTACAAAGCCCCTTTTGATTTCAGTTAAGAAAGCTGTAATTCCAAGCCCGATTTCTCCTTTTCTCGTCTCCAAAATAAATTTAAAAACATCCAATTTGCAACATAAAGAACTATTTCAACTCCAAGCAACAAAATAAATTGCCCCGTGATTTTCTTACTCCAGTGAACAATTAGAATTGTCCCACTCCGAGCTCCAAGAAGCAAATAAAATTATTCCGAATTTATTTATTATTCTCCGCAGTACATTTTCTTGTTTATAGTTTCATTTTCCATAGTAAATGCGACTTGAGATCTCCAGGAAATAAATCAATATTCCGATATTAATTCAATATAACTTCATAGCTATACCTACTTTTTTTCCCACACAAAGATTTCACAGAAAAAAAATATATTGAATTTTGTTTTCATGAATTTAATTAACTCCGTATTCCTCCGTAAACATTTTGGAAACTTCTAATAATTTTCATTTTTGATCCTAAACACCGAAATGCACTTTTATATTCCCGTCCACTCCAAAATCATACGCAGGATTTAATTCGACGCAGTTTTTATTCCATAATTTTTTTGTTTTTTTGTTTACCTAACTACCTACAGACTGCGCCGGCGACGACGCCGCACACCTATTTATGCACAAACAACGGTGGCGAGGTTTGCACGTAAGGAAACCAGGGGTTAGTCTGTAAGGGACGGCCCAAGACCGTTATACGTGGTGAAGAACCACACCCTGCACGAGGTGCCACTGCTTTAGACTGAATATAACGGATCTAGAGGGGAATAACTCTATAAAACCCGTAATCCCGGGTTAACTACCGCGCCCATGGGATGTATGGCACAATGTTATGTGTCTTTTAGCGGCGAACTCTAGATACCTGGGGACCTCTAGTTTCAATCCAAATTCCCCTTTTCTGTATACAGGGGGTGAGTACAGAATGACATCTCCTTCCCCCTTACTCGTGGGTCCAAAATAGAACTAAATAAAAAAACACAAAACAAAGGGACTGGTGTAATTGAATCGGGCACCAAGAACTTCGGCAACACCGATTCTCATACGAATATGACGGAGGAGGAAGAAAATCTCTTACTCCAAGAACCGTCGACTAGTAGGGCAGCTTCGGTTGAGGGAAGCGTCAGAACGGTTGACTTCGGACTCGAAAAACTTTTTCTCGAGGAAGATGACAACCGCTCGATCGCCAGCTCATCCAAATTCTCCATATCGTCTACAGCTTCAATTAGGAAAAGAGTGCTGAACTGTAAGATGACGATTAAGAAATTGAAGAAAAAGCACCAACTAGAGGACAAGGACAAACAAAGACTTCAAAACGCCCTTGATTTTCTAGAAAGGCAGTCCAGGGATATTAGCGTACTTCATGCTAGTATTCCTGAGGCGGACCCTATGGAAATCTCGAGCGAGGGAGCTCTTATGCAGCCACCAATGCCTGTGATATGCCTTAGCCTATCGGGGCACGGGTCGGCTGCATCTGACCCCGCAACTGAAGTGGACAGAAAGGACGTTGTTTCACCGGGAGAGGCGGACTCGACTCTGAACAGCGCAGTGACTGTTGTTGACAAGTCGAAGCCAAAGGACAATGAAAGTTTGGACTTAACCGAAGCCTCATTTGTCCCCGCGGCGAACACGACGGAAGGCAACAAGCTGTTCAGAACAGTACAACAGACGGATCCGCTAAAAAGGAGGAAAAACGCGCGTCGCCTATTAAATAGGTTTAAGAACCGCGATCCCAGCTCCTTCACGGAGAGGGAAACAGCGCAGTTAGCTAGGGCCCGGGAGACAGTCAAGTCTACCGAAGACGCATGGCGCAGCAGCCTAATAGCGAGGAGACAGAACCCAATCAACAAAGGGAAGTTGTCTGGAACAAGGGAGGAATGCCGCTTGCCTTCCGCCTTGGGAAAGGCAAAACCCGTAAAATCGGGTGACGGCCCAGCTAAGGACTTGTCTAAGGCTGAGCAGACACCTGGTTGTTCGAAAAAGGTTCTGCCTGTTAGGAAGGTAGATAGGACGACTTCTGGAGGGGCCGGCACAGGATTGGCCGTAGCGGGGGCGAAATGCCGATTGCCTTTCACCTCGACTGCGGTTGATTCAAAGTGTCAAGGGGCTGCCTCGGGTAAGGACACGTCCAAACCCGGGAACGCTCCGGTGGTCTCCAAAAGAGGTCGCAACGACGACACGATCTCCCCGGTAGTAGGTAGGCAGGCTAAAAGGCTGAAATTCGCCGAAAAGGTGAAGGAAAGTCTGCGCGTCGCTATTGTCGACTATGGCAACCCAGACCGGAAGCTCTCATCCAACCAATGGGAGCTAATAGAACAGCGTATCCTTGATGGTGTTAATGACGCCATTGTGAGGGCAGATGGCAAGCCTCCACTATTTGGCCAGCTATCTACCTTCAAAGGATTCAAGACCATGGAGTGCGACAACCAGGAGACCTTGGACTGGTTAAAGGGCTTCATAATCAACATGAACGCACCTTGGTCAAAAGCTGACCTGCGCGTTGTTGACAGGAAAGAAATCCTGAACTTGACTAGGCCAAAGGGTATTATCCGCATGAGAGGACCTTACCTACCCGTTGAAAGGATAGAACGGAATCTGCAGTTCCTTAACCCAGAACTACAAAGCAGAGAATGGAAAGTCCTCGAAACGGGTGAATATACCCAGAATGGGATGGACGTGACCATATTACTGTGTCACAAATCGCTGCCGCTACTCCGTAAGCAAGAGTTTAAGGTCCGCGTAGGCATAACGCGATGCAAACTCCGGCTGCTAGCGGCGAAAGACAAGGGAGAGCAACCGACTACCCGTGATGAAGATAGCGCAAATAAATCTTCATCACAGTAAGGCGGCCAGCGCCAACCTCGTTCTCCTTATGGAAACGAAATCCATAGATGTCGCCCTGGTTCAAGAACCCTGGATTCTCCGGGGAAAGATATGCGGGCTGAGCTCCAAAGATTTGGTTATATACCACAACACACCAGAAAATGGTAAGTCACGAACATGTATTGTCGCCAGAAAACAGCTTAAACTTTTTCTTCTACCTAGTCTCAGCGGCTCGGACCAAACAGCAGTCAAATGGGACAGGGCAGGAAAAGGCGCGCTGGTACTGGCGACAATCTACATGCCACACGAAATAGACAATCCACCTCCAGAGCTATCCTGCACACTCGTCAAAACAGCAGAAAAGGAGGGATGGGATCTGATTGCTGGTTGTGATGCTAACTCCCACCATACGCTCTGGGGAAGTACGGACATAAATGTACGAGGTGAGTCCCTATTAGAATTTATAATTAGCAACAATCTCTTAGTAGCTAACATTGGCAATGAGCCAACCTTCGTAACTAGGAATAGACGTGAGGTGCTAGACTTAACACTCTACAGTAACTCACAGACTCTAACTGTGAAGGAATGGAGAGTCTCCCTTGAGCCATCCTTTTCAGATCACAGAATCATAGAATTTCTAGTAGACGAACAGTTAGTAGGCAGAGGAAAATTCAGAAATCCAAAACTCACCAACTGGGACACTTTTGTCTCAGAGGCCGTGAGGATTGGTCAGAATCTTAAAAACCAAGAAATGAGATCACCAGACGAAATTGATGCATTCACAGATAATTTGAATAAAATCCTAAGCAATGCATTCGAGGTAGCCTGTCCTCTACGGACAATCAGGAAAAGGAATACTCAATCGTGGTGGTCCAAAGACCTCCTTGAAATCAGAAGGAAAGTTAGATCTCTGTTCAATTTGGCCAAACGCACTAACTTACAGACAGACTGGGATCTATACAAAGCCGGTCAACGTAAATTCAAAAGTGCTGTCACAAGTGCTAAACGCACAGCCTGGCATAAGTTCTGCAATGAAATAGAAAGTACTAGGGAATCAGCTAGACTTAGGAAGATCCTATCCAAAGAACCTGCGGTTCCAGGATATCTTAAAGACAACAGTGGTAACTGGACGCAGTCCTCTGAAGAGACTCTAAGTCTGCTTCTACAGACGCACTTTCCGGGTTGCATACCAGCAACAACCGTCCAGTCTATTTCATGCATAGCAACTACCGCTGCAACAATTCCAGGGGGTATAGTAACCGAGGAAAAAACTAAATGGGCGATCGATACGTTTGCACCGTTTAAATCACCTGGGGTTGACGGAATCTTTCCAATCATGCTCCAGAAAGCCAGGTCAATCGTTATACCAGCCCTGATGAGACTCTTCACACGCTGCCTGGAATGCGGTCACATTCCCAAGGTATGGCGAGAAGTAAGGGTCGTTTTTATTCCGAAGGCAGGCAAGTCCAGCCACACGGCTGCGAAGGACTTTAGGCCTATAAGCCTAACATCCTTTATCCTGAAAACCTTCGAAAAGCTTTTAAACGTTTTTATCCGCAGCCGGATTGACAATGTGATATCAACGGCACAACATGCTTACATTAAAGGTAAAGGAGTTGAGACCGCGTTACATGAGGTCACCGGCACCATAGAAAAGTCCTTAAAGGACAAAGAATATACGCTAGCCGCGTTCCTAGACATTGAGGGAGCATTTAACAATGTCAAAACGTGCGCAGTAAAGAGAGCGCTACTCAATTCCAACGTTGACCAACCGCTTATCAACGTGATTGAAAGCCTTCTTAATGAAAGAAAAATTAATGCAAAACTAGGCGACACTGACCTTAGAGTGACAGCCTCTAGAGGTACACCACAAGGAGGAGTCATATCCCCCTTACTCTGGGTCCTTGTCATAAATGAAATACTAGTGAAACTCGAAAATAAAGGGGTCAAGGTAACTGCTTATGCGGACGATGTAGTAATACTTGCTACAGGAAAATTCCTACCTACCATAAGCGAACTGCTAGAAAACGCATTACGAACACTCAATACGTGGGCTAAACAATGCGGTCTTGGAGTCAAGACTGAATTAGTCTTGTTCTGTAACAAAAGAGTGATTCCGAACTTCGAACCTCCAAATATTGAAGGCATACCCCTCAGGGTCGCCGGGAGTGCTAAATATCTGGGTACAATCTTAGATAGAAAGCTTAACTGGAAAATGAACGTCAATGAAAGAGTAAAGAAAGCTGCAAACGCTTTCTACGCATGTAATCGAATCTTCGGCAAAAGGTGGGGACCAAACCCTAAAATAATTTTGTGGATGTATACGGCTATTGTGCGTCCAATACTCACGTATGGAAGCTTAGTTTGGTGGCAAGCCACAAACAAAGCGTCAAACCTCAAAATAATGACCAAAATACAAAGACTAGCGTGTATTAGCACAACCAGTGCAATAAGGACAACACCTACGGCTGGAATGGAGGCAATCCTCAACCTGATACCGTTAGATCTTTATATGCAAGAATCTGCAGCCAAAAGTGCCCTTAAGATCAGCCAATCTAAAAGCTGGAAACCCTATAAAATGGGACACGCACAGATTCTGAACAAATACATGGGAGATGCTGTCACTTCTGACTACTTGTCTCCCTACCTTGACTTCGATAAACCATTCTCTTGCTATTTTCCCAGCAGAGAAGAATGGAACACAGATGAACCCACAAAAAGAAAATCGATATCCATCTATACAGATGGTTCTAAGATGGACTGTGGAACAGGTGCTGGAATTTTCTCTGAAGAATTGAACATACATCACTCGATCAGATTACCTGATCACAGTAGTGTGTTTCAAGCGGAGGTTCTGGCTATCGCCGAAGCTGCCCATATGGTGTCAATGTTGGAAATACCAAGGGATGATATTACCATATTCATTGACAGCCAGGCGGCTATAAAAGCAGTGTCTGCTATTGAAATTAAATCAAAACTAGTTCGCCGCTGCCGTGAAGAGCTTAAGGTTCTCTGCTCGCAGCACATCACGCGCTTATGCTGGGTTCCTGGACACAGGGACAAAACCGGCAATGAAAGAGCTGACGAACTGGCTAGGAATGGATCCGCTATGGATCAAGATCGTGCGATCAAACTTATCAGGCCACCACTCTGTAACCTCAGAGAGAGGGTGGAAGATAAGATCCGAATGAAAGCCAACAACAGGTGGAAAGAATTAACTACCTGCGAAATATCAAGGAAGCTATGCCCGGAATACAATCCAAGTCGGACTAGCAAACTCATGCAGTTTGACAGAACGTCGATGTATAAACTGGTAGGGGCCCTAACAGGTCACAACTTCCTAAGAAACCACACAATGAAACTGAAACTCAAGAATGACGACATATGTAGGGGGTGTGAAGACGAAGCGGTACACGAGGATACACCTCACTTCCTCTGTCAATGCCCCAGGCTTTGTCACTTGAGATATAGAACACTTGGTAGATACTACTTCCAAGACGTATATGAACTTTCGAATGTCTCTTTATCTGATCTTTGCAGGTTCATAAACTTATCAGGATGGCTGGACAAAGTCGAGTAACGTGAGGGAGGAATCTTCATCGCCAATGGCATCGGCTAACCCCTCAACAAGGGCATCACAATGGGTCCACAAGGACCTAAGTGGGGTGCTGCAGGGCTACTCTGCAGCATCCACCCATCAACCTAACCTAACCTATGCACAAACAACACACAAAAAAAATATTTTTATTCCGCGTAGCGTTTATTTGTTTGTTGTTACCTTTTTTGTTTTTATCAGGTTGTATTAGGTTGTATTTTTTTTCGATTTTAGTCGCCATTGCTTTCTTATCTGTTTGACTTATTGACAACGAGTGAAAATTCCTCTTTCTACATCGTTTTGTTCCATTCCATCCTGTGTGTGTGGTATGGCGTATGGTGCAATGGAAATATATGTATGGTATGTACGTACATATAGCTGTCTGAAATTTAATGGTTGTAAGGTACTAGAAACAAACATATAAATATCCCTGAAAACAGTGATTGTAAGTCACCAAAAATGTAAAGGATATTTATTTTGTGTGAGAAAAAAATGAGAAAAGAGAGAAAAAATTAAGTAAAACTCCCTTTGTGTGTGAGTGATTTGCACACATCCTTGTGTTGCAAACCCGTTCCACACTCAAACCTTCCAGATGTTTCTCCATAACTCCGTTGTTCTTCTCACTTTCTCACCACTAACAAAATTTTCCGATACGAATTTTATCGTGGGAAAAATATATGATAAAAACCCACATTTATTATTCTCCGCTTCCTCGGAGGAAATATACGTCTCTCTCGGCCAGAGACCGATCAAGCACTAACTCTACATGTCATTTTACAATATAACACGTATGGTCAGTGTTGCCATACGTAACAAATAGTTTAGGTAATAAAAAACCTGGCAAGTGTTTTTTTCCTGTAAGAAGGATGGCCACTGGAAAAGCGAATGTCCTAAGAGGAAAGGGAAAACCAGTACGAATAGAATTGGAGCCGCGTTCATAAGTCAGAATGGTTCGTTTACTACTGCTGAGAGAAACAGTTGGTTCCTAGATTCTGGTGCTAGTGATCACATGTCGTTTATACAGGAATGGTTACGAGATTTTCAAGCATTCGATGAGCCAATGCTTATAAGAATTGGGAATGGAGATATCATCAAAGCTGTAGGAAAAGGACTGGTTAAAATTGAATCATTCAATGGTAAATGTTGGAGTGATAGACACTTATCTAATTTATTGTTTGTTGCAGATATAAAGCTGAATCTCTTTTCATCTAACTCTACTCTCGACAAAGGTTTTAACTTGGTGTCGCATAATAATCGATGTGAAATTCGTAAGGTGCTCGTTACATTCTTCTATTTCGAGACGATTTTTCTAACTATCGCAAGGTTTACTGCATAAAATCGAAATTAGATGTTAGAGGTTGTATTGAACAGTTTCTGGACCAAGTTCGCATAGATACGAATTCACGCGTTAAAATATTACGTTCAGATAATGGACTCGAATTCCTTAATGCGGAAGTAGACGCTTTATTACGTGGGCACGGCGTATGTCACCAAAGGAGTACACCTTACTCCCCAGAGCATAACGGTAGAGCGGAATGGGATATGCGAACCTTTATATACTCTTAATCGGACTGGATGCAGTCCAGAAAAAGGTAAGAGCCCTTTTGAATTGTGGTTTAATAGAATTCCAGACATAAACCATCTACAAATTTTCGGTTTTGATGCATTTATACATGTTTCTAAGGCAAAAAGGCGAAAGCTTCATCCGAAAGCGAAGCAAGGCGTATTTGTTGGGTATGAGGAAAATTCCAAAGGCTACCGTATATGGTTACCAGAAAGCAACAAAGTGGAAATTTCAAGAGATGTTGTCAGCTACATCCGAAAAGCAGCATCCACTGGAGGAGCGGTTAGATCGAGTGGAAGAAAACGAGACATCAGAGGCAGAGGTAATTTTAGAAAATATTGCAGAGCCCATTTCAAATGACGAAATCGAATCACTCAAGAAGAATCACACTTGGGATCTTGTAGATCTACCCCCAGACAAGAAAACCATTTCAAACAAATGGGTATAAAAGATAAAACTTGGGGCAGATGGTAGAGTCGAACGACATAAAGCTCACTTTGTTGCGAGAGGTTTTGGCAAACAGTACGGAATAGACTATGAAGAAACATTCAGTCCCGTAGTAAAATTTACATCAATTCGAATGATACTAGCTCTATGTGCAACTGAAAAATGAATACTTCGGCAGTTCGACATTAAAACAGCCTTCTTATATGGCGACTTGTGTGAAGATGTGTACATGACACAGACAAAGGGGTATGATGATGGTAGCAACAAGGTCTGCAAGTTGCGGAGGAGCCTCTATGGTCTAACATGTATTAACCTATTGGTACAAGGCCGGATATCGCATATGCAGTGAGTCTAGTTAGTCGTCATCTAGACAATCCGAAAGAATGCTCTATTGTTGCGGTCAAAAGAACTCGGGGAACTCTTGATCATGGTCTAATATTTAAAAGCTCTAATCTTCCAATACATTGCTTTAAAGATGCTGATTTTGCTGGTAATCAAGACATAATATGCTTTAATTATAGGGGGTGCGGCCGTTTCGTGGTCATCACAGCGTCAGAAATGCGTTGCTCTTTCTACCACCGAATCAGAATACGTGGCGGCATGTAAAGGTGTTAAGTAATTGATTTGGGTACATCGCTTATTCTCCGAACTGGTCTCAAATTGCCTGGATTTTCCAACTCTTAATATGGACAACCAAAGTGCAGCAAGACTTATTAAAAACCCAGAGTTCCATAAACGGACAAAACACATTGAGGTAAAATATCATTTCATCAGGCAAAAACATGACGAAGGGCATTTTACTTTACGATACGTCCCAACACATGAACAAGTTGCTGGTATATTTACGAAACCTTTATTAAAAGATCGTTTTGAATATCTAAGAGAAAAACTAGGGCTTATGAAATTGTAATTTGTAATCATTTAACTTTGAATTATATAAATTGAAAATAGAATTACAAAATTGGAAGTGTTGAAGTTCCTTAGACCTATGTTTGTAATCTTTTACTCTTCCTTTGCTATAACTCTTACATTCCAATTCTCTCTTTTATATATACACAATAGAATAGTGTACATAAATACTAACTATATCAATAAATACGATGCTAGTTCACACTGAACATTCAAGTTGATCGGGTGTTTCTGTTATCCGTCAAACAATTATGTACTCAATTCGCAAACGCATTGTGAAATTATTGGGGCCAAGTTTAGAAAAATTGGCTAGTCATTAGTTTTCCTATAGTATGTGAAATTCACGTGAACAGATTTAGTTTCGTTGAGGGCGATCCGCCAGTCCCTCGTCCATTCATTTACTTTATTCAGTGCGGTTTGCAGTTTTGCTGTCGTTTCTTCGATTGTATTACCTACTGCAAGGATAGCGGTGTCGTCGGCGAACGTAGCAAGGGTAGTGCCATCTTCTCTTGGTATATCGCGAGTATATAACAGATAGAGAAGCGGCCCAAGGACGCTTCCTTGCGGTACTCCGTCCGAAATTTCTTTAAACTTCGAGTATTCGTTTCCATGTCTAACACGGAAGAGTCTATTCCCGAGATATGATTCTAGGATATCGTATAGGCTTACGGGGAGAACTTGTCGTAATTTTAAGCCGTCGTGCCACACCTTAACAAAGGCTTGTGAGACGTCAAGGAATACGCTTGAGCATATCTTTTTTTCTTCAAATGCTTTCTCGATTACGTCAGTAATTCTATGCACTTGGTCGATCGTCGAATGCTTGGTTCTGAAATTGGTGGTCAGGGATAAGATTATTATCTTCTATAACCGGTTGTAGACGCCTTAGTAATATCCTCTCGAAAACTTTCGATATGACTGGAAGAAGCGAAATTGGTCTATAAGATTTTACTTCATTTGTCGGTTTTCCTGGTTTTAAAACCATACTGACTTCCGCAACTTTCCATTGGCTCGGCATGTGTTTTAAACTGAGCGCAGCATTTATGATATATAGAAGCTTAATTAATGCTTTTCTAGGTAGAACTTTGAGAACTTCTCCGGTGATCAAATCATAACCAGGAGCTTTCTTAGGCTTAAGAGATTCGATTTCACATTTTAGTTCCCTTAGCGTTGCATTTGTGAGTGAAAAATCGTCAGATAGTAATTCCGTCCCACTATTGATACCGTCGTGAGCCGCCTGACCATCGTACGGCTTGAAGGTTTCTTCTAGATGGGCGGCAAAAACGTCCGCGTTTTCTTTATTTTCCCTTGCCCATTCATTTTGATTTATTTTTATTGGCGGCGCGAGGATTTTGGGCCTTTTGGTGCCTTTTATAGCTTTCCAAAGTGAATATTTGGAATCTTTTTTCGATGTTAAACTTTCAAGGTAAGAACCTATCGCACGATTTTTAAAATCAACAAATTGCACAAATAATTCAAATGTGCTTTATGTAGCGGAGCGCGACTCTGTTGCCATTTTTTTACGCGCCTTCCTTTTTTCGTTGACCAATTGTTTTATTTCGGGAGAATATCGTAGACCGCATTTGGCCGGCGTTTTCATTGGGTTAGGCGTATTATTCCAGGAGGCGAGCTGAACGTCCTCAACGAAGCGATCAACTCCAACCTCAAATTCATATGGTGTTGTAAGTGGAACACTCAGTATAACATTCTCTGCAATTTCGTTCTTAAGTCTTCCCAGTTAGTTGTTTTTACCAGTTAATCTCGCTGGCTCTAGGTTATTGACTAGTTTTACGCTCAATGCTAAACTAACCGGTGAATGATCAGATGACAGATTAAAGCTCTCTTCAACTTTAATGTGGTTGGTAGATATTCCTTTAATGAAATATGGTTTGAGCGATTTAAGCAAGTTAGTATAATAACTGTTTTCAAGCGCGGAGCGTGGTGGATAGTAGATAGATGAAATTCTAAGAGTACGCTGACTATTTTTTACTCGAATCGTGCACAGTTGCATAGTTTCAAGCTCTATCTTCAGGTCTTCGTATTGTTCAATGCAGTCTTTAATAAACAATGATGATCCACCTCTCGCGTTTCCCGATGGGTGACCAGCGTGGATATCATTATAGCCTTTTATTTTTAAAAGTGATCGCTCTTTTACATGGGTTTCAGAAATCAAGCAAATGTCAATATCCTTTTCGCGCATGAATACTTCCAATTCGTGGAGTTTTTGCCAAAGGCCGTTTGCATTCCAAGTACATATTTTTAACTTTGGTTGAGCGTAGGTCTGCACTCTGGCTGTCCGAGGGCCACTATTCGGTGGCTTTCCTGATGGTAATTTTTGATTAGGGTTTCTTTTGACAACACAGGTCGAGGGCTTTCCTCCTGTCTCTATTTCTTTCATATTTCTACGTTCAGGAACCGGAGGTTTTAGATTGCCTACTCCTCTCTCCTTAGCGGTCTTACGCTTTGTCTTAGTTAGCGGTTTTGATTTATCATTTTGGGGCTTAAGGAGTGCATCTCTCCATTTTTGCAATTCCTTAGCTACTTCACAACCTCTATTTGCCGTTCACGTATACGATGCAACAGAGCAGCGGCACTGGCGTGAGAGAGTAATACCGGTTTGGCCCTTCTGGCTTTGCCATACATCGCTTGCATTGACACTTGCTCTCGCATATTTTTTTTTTTTTTGATAGCAACCACCAAGCGCGAAACATTGTCTTGATATAAATACTTTTATAACGTTTTCAGAGTCGCTTGTTTTTTTTTTGGTTTAATCGCTGTTGGAGCAGAACATTTTCGTCATCATCATCATCCTCATCGTCATACACATCGTCATCATCCCAATTCTTAATTTAGGAAATTGTATTATAAATGAATTTGTATATTTGAATCTGGCGCGTAAATTATACCATTCACCATATTTTTGTATTTTGCTAATTCGCCACATTGTTCGAAGTTTAAATATAACATAATGTCTCTCAGGCGAACTCAAAACCTGTTATATTCATATTGTATAAAAACCCTCCATGAAATACAGCTAAAAGAGAGTCGTTGTTGAACACCCTTCGGGGAAACTATAGTCTTTTCATTTTCGCTCGCTTTCGCTTTTCGTTGTCGCAACATCAAACTCGCAAAATTTCGCAGTCTCGCATCCATTTGACAAGTTGGTCAAACGCAACAACCAGGATCTACCTAGCCCTTGCTCGAAGGTCAACTAGAGGTCCCGAGGTTGACGGTCGGAAAAACCTTCGAACGTTCATTTTGGCGCCCAACTGAATTGTATGCAGATCTACCACGACAAACCTCGCTTTCCACCACGCATTTGTCCTCTCGTTGCATTGATCTTAATTTCGCTTGCAAGTTCAATTCGTCTCGTCAGCGGGGGAGAAAGTGCTTCATCCATCGGATGCACCGAGAGGAAGCTTTTGTTTGGAACATTCGATTTACTTTGGACAGCACATACAGAGTATACGGTATGCTGTATACCATTTATGTACTTGAATGCATCGTTGGATTTAATAAATCGATATTCTTTCGCAACATTTAATACTCGTAGTAGCTTCGTCAGCACTTGCAATTGAATCGCATTTTAGAAACCTGCACACATTTTGAACAAAATTAGCGAACTCAATTCGCCGCTGGATAATCACTCTTGCAGTTAATCTTACACGTACTTTGATCTTCTTGGATTTGCTTTTGGGTCATTGTACTGTTTGTATATTTCATAATGGTTAATGAAGAAGCCAGTGCAAGTGTGAATGCTTCGCTCGAGGAATTGAGACAGCAGCGCTCATCGACGAAGGGAAGCATAACAAGATTGAAAAATTATGTAGAAACAAAATTCGATATTCTAACTACAACTGAACTTGAATGTCGCTTGGGCATTTTAGAGTCTTATTTTAAGCAAATTCTCGTGTACCAAACCCAAATAGAGCGGCTAGCACCAAGTGATACTAGTCGAAGTGATCTCGAGGATTTATATATTTCTTCAAAAACGAGAATTCTCTCGCTCATGGGAACAGGAAGACGAGGAAGCGTGAGTACTGCAGAGAAAACCTTTGCGGTGCCACATTCGGTCAATCATTTACCGAAACTTATATTGCCACGATTCAATGGGAAATACTCCCAGTACAAAAATTTTATCCATTCATTTACGGCAATGGTAGACAATGATCCCAGTTTAACAAAAACTGAAAAATTTAATCATTTGTTGACGTGTCTTAGTGATCAAGCACTCGGCACGGTCAAAGCGTTCCAAGTTACGGAAGAAAACTATCCGAAAGCGATAGCCAGGCTCAAGGAACGTTACGACAACGACACAATGATATTCTTAGAATATATATCCGAATTGTTCGAACTACCTAAGGTTCCCAAGGCATCTGCTGGCTCACTGAGGAGTTTAGTTGATGATATTTCGGCTCTTTTTAATTCGTTGCAGTCACGGTGCCGTGACATAAGGCCATGTGACATAAGACCATATCTCAAAATATGGCCTTATGACGCTTTCACAAAGTGTCGTAAAGCCATATTTCGAGGTATGGCTTCATGTCGCTTTCGAAAAGCGACATAAGACCATATTAATTTGAGACATAAGACCATATGTTTTTTTTTTTTATTTTTTCAATAACAAAAACATTTTTCACATAACAACCATGTAAGTTACCACTATTTTTTTGTGTTGTCTAATGTAATGTAATCTAAGCTTCAGTTTTTGAGCATTAGATTCTCAAATTAGACATTACACATTACATTACATTAGACAACACAAAAAAATAGTGGTAACTTACATGGTTGTTATGTGAAAAATGTACATTTATTTATAGAAAAATAAATATTTACAGTTCTTATAATAATTTTGAGCTTTTAAATCTTTGAATCCTTAATAATTTTGAGCTTTTAAAGATGACATTTTATCAGGTAAGGGTTAAAAATCCATTTGAAAGTGACATAAAGCCATAATGGTCTTATGTCGCTTTTCGAAAGCGACATGAAGCCATACCTCGAAATATGGCTTTACGACACTTTGTGAAAGCGTCATAAGGCCATATTTTGAGATATGGTCTTATGTCACATGGCCTTATGTCACGGCACCGGCCATGTGACATAAGACCATATCTCAAAATATGGCCTTATGACGCTTTCACAAAGTGTCGTAAAGCCATATTTCGAGGTATGGCTTCATGTCGCTTTCGAAAAGCGACATAAGACCATTATGGCTTTATGTCACTTTCAAATGGATTTTTAACCCTTACCTGATAAAATGTCATCTTTAAAAGCTCAAAATTATTAAGGATTCAAAGATTTAAAAGCTCAAAATTATTATAAGAACTGTAAATATTTATTTTTCTATAAATAAATGTACATTTTTCACATAACAACCATGTAAGTGGTGCCGTGACATAAGGCCATGTGACATAAGACCATATCTCAAAATATGGCCTTATGACGCTTTCACAAAGTGTCGTAAAGCCATATTTCGAGGTATGGCTTCATGTCGCTTTCGAAAAGCGACATAAGACCATATTAATTTGAGACATAAGACCATATGTTTTTTTTTTTTATTTTTTCAATAACAAAAACATTTTTCACATAACAACCATGTAAGTTACCACTATTTTTTTGTGTTGTCTAATGTAATGTAATGTGTAATGTCTAATTTGAGAATCTAAGCTTCAGTTTTTGAGCATTAGATAAAGTAATATATTGCAGGAGAGACAACAGTTGAGAGCAAATTTGTTGGTTTCCCCCCTATTTGCATGCTGCTGGTGATGTCCTTCTGATGAAGAGACAAACTATGAGGATTTTGTAATATTGCGGTCGCTTTTTAGCTTCTTTTCGTTCTTCAATAGACTATAATTAAAAAATTCGCGCGAATTTTCTCACTATTACTTTATCTAATGCTCAAAAACTGAAGCTTAGATTCTCAAATTAGACATTACACATTACATTACATTAGACAGCACAAAAAAATAGTGGTAACTTACATGGTTGTTATGTGAAAAATGTACATTTATTTATAGAAAAATAAATATTTACAGTTCTTATAATAATTTTGAGCTTTTAAATCTTTGAATCCTTAATAATTTTGAGCTTTTAAAGATGACATTTTATCAGGTAAGGGTTAAAAATCCATTTGAAAGTGACATAAAGCCATAATGGTCTTATGTCGCTTTTCGAAGGCGACATGAAGCCATACCTCGAAATATGGCTTTACGACACTTTGTGAAAGCGTCATAAGGCCATATTTTGAGATATGGTCTTATGTCACATGGCCTTATGTCACGGCACCCATGTAAGTTACCACTATTTTTTTGTGTTGTCTAATGTAATGTAATGTGTAATGTCTAATTTGAGAATCTAATGCTCAAAAACTGAAGCTTAGATTACATTACATTAGACAACACAAAAAAATAGTGGTAACTTACATGGTTGTTATGTGAAAAATGTTTTTGTTATTGAAAAAATAAAAAAAAAAAACATATGGTCTTATGTCTCAAATTAATATGGTCTTATGTCGCTTTTCGAAAGCGACATGAAGCCATACCTCGAAATATGGCTTTACGACACTTTGTGAAAGCGTCATAAGGCCATATTTTGAGATATGGTCTTATGTCACATGGCCTTATGTCACGGCACCCACATGGCCTTATGTCACGGCACCGCAGTCACTTGGATCCTTTGAAAAAATATGCAATGCAATCATAATATACATTGCAATGTCAAAGGTGGATTCAGAAACGCAGTCGAAGTGGGATGAACACTTAGACTACAAAGATCTTCCCGATTGGAAGGATTGTGCGGAAGTTCTTAGCAAACGATGCCAATACCTTGAAGTGAGGGATAGTAAGATTCTAAGATCAGAATCGAATCAAACAAAGGGTGTTAAGGCGAAAACTTCTTACTCAGCTCCACGTTCTCTCACTTCCCTCGCGGTTGCTCAACGTTCTTGCGTCTTTTGTCGAGACAAAAACCATTCCATCACCGGTTGTATGAGCTTCACTGGACTTACAGTCATGGATCGTTTTACAAATGTAAAGAAACTAGGACTTTGCTTAAATTGTTTAGGAAAGGGTCATGGAGTATCGAAATGCACATCAACTTATAGGTGCAAACAGTGTAGACAACCACACCACAGTTTGTTGCATAGACCTCAACAGTTGGAGAGCGTCTCAGGAAGCAAGGAAGCGTCAACATCAGCAGCTGTTAATGCAGCAGTGGAAAAGGATCATGCTCCCGAGGCGCAGGTTATTTTGGCAACGGCACTGGTTTTAGTAAAAGATTCCTCAGGTAGCTTTCAATTAGGAAGAGTTCTTTTGGATTCGGGGTCGCAAGTTAATTTTGTGAATGAGAAATTTGCAAAGGCTCTACAACTACAAAAACAAAGAAAGAAGGTGGACATTGTCGGAATTGGGGTGGCAGAAACCAAGATTAATTTTCAGACTCAAACAACCATTCGCTCCAGGTATAACAACTATGAGTTAACACTGGAATTCCTTATAGCTCCATCCACTACTGGTTATCAGCCGGAATCAACGCTGAGCATCAAGGACTGGAATGTTCCCAAAAACCTCGAACTCGCCGATGAATATTTCTATCAACCCTCAAGAATAGATTTGTTGCTAGGTGCTAAAGCCTTCTTCGATCTACTCCAAGTAGGACAAATTAAACTGGGACAGGAACTTCCTTCATTACAAAAAACTTCGTTAGGTTGGATCGTGTCTGGAAGGTATAGAAGTCAACCGAACTTATCAAGGAGATCCTGCTGTCTCAGTTCGAAAGAAGATTCACTCGAAAGATATGTTGAAAAATTCTGGGAAATTGAGAACGTTCTAGGTCGTAGGTCAAAATGGACAGAGGAGCAGGAGGAATGTGAAAAACATTTCGTGGACAACATTGAGGTTCTCCCTAGCGGCCGTCTATCAGTTCAACTCCCTTTTAAGAATGATCCGAGTTGTTTAGGAACATCTTATGATATTGCGTTTAGGCGATTCCTATCCCTCGAGCGCCGATTGTCCAAAAACCCTTCGTTGAAAAGCCAGTATGCAGACTTCCTTAGTGAGTATCAGCGGTTGGGTCACATGACTCCAGTAAAAGATCCCAAATTACAAGAACCACATTAATATCTCCCACATCAATGTGTGATTAGGCCGGATAGCAGTTCCACTAAATTAAGGGTGGTTTTTGATGCGTCATGTTGTACTTCTTCTCACGTTTCATTAAATGGAATCCTCATGGTCGGACCGACCATACAAGATGATCTATTTACAATACTACTTCGTTTTCGATTGCATAAATATGCTCTGACAGCGGACATCGTCAAAATATACCGGCAGGTCTTAGTACAGCCATTACATCGTCAGTTCCAGTACATTCTCTGGAGGGAGAATGACCATATACCGGTACAAACATACCAGCTAAACACCGTGACTTACGGTACATCTTCTGCACCATTTCTGGCGATTCGATGCCTTAAATACCTGGCAGACAAAAACAAGGAACGTTTTGAACTAGGTTCTCGCGTGCTCCAATCAGATTTCTATGTCGATGATATGCTGACTGGAGCAGACGACTTGGATACTCTGGTACGAATACAAGGTCAGGTCGTTGCACTTCTGAAGTCGGCAGGGTTTGAGCTATCAAAATGGAATAGCAATGCCGAAATGGTCGACGTAATTAACCCCGAGAATAAAGAAATTAAGCTAAATGAATCTAATATCAGCAGCACTCTACGAATCGCCTGGAATCCACTCGTAGACACATTTCTTTTCTCATATAAACCCAACCGAACCTTTTCAAAGGTTACAAAGAGAATCATACTCTCGCTTTCGTCATCGCTTTTTGACCCAATGGGCCTAGTAAGTAATATTATTATTAAGGCAAAAATCATCCTCCAAAGGCTGTGGATTGAGAAAGTGGATTGGGATGCGTCAATCCCCCAAACCATTGAAACCGAATGGCGGCAATTCATGCTAGATTTACAGTCTTTGCAAAAAATCACGGTTCCGAGATATGTCTTGGATCCACATAGGAAATCTTTTCAAGTCCACGGCTTCGCGGACGCATCCATGGCTGCATATGGTTGCTGCATCTACCTTAGATGCATAGATGCAGTCGGAAGGGTTAAGGTTAAACTCTTCGTTGCCAAGTCTAGAGTAGCGCCGGCAAATAAAAAACAGCTTCCTCGCTTGGAACTTTGCGCAGCTCATTTGTTGTCGAACCTTTGGATAAAGATTCGTATGATCTTCGTGACTGCACCATCTGCAGTTTTCTGTTGGACAGATTCACAAATTGTTCTTCATTGGATTTCAACGCATTCGTCAAAGTTGAGCACCTTCGTTGGAAACAGAGTCGCTGAAATACAAGAAAATACAGCGGACGTTCATTGGAACTATGTGCCAACACTACAGAATCCAGCAGACATAGTCTCAAGAGGTTGTGAAGTAAAGGAGCTCGAAACTTCAATTTGGTATGGAGGACCAACATTTTTATTAGAATCTGAGGATAAATGGCCATCCGGCTTGCACATCCAGCTTTCCGCAGAGGAATTCGCATTGGAGAAAAAGAAAACAGTCCTTTTGCTTAGAAATTGGACACCACTTTTTTACTTGAAGTCATTCAAAAGTACAGTTCGTACAACAAACTTCTTCGCGTATTTGCTTATGTTTTAAGGGTCCGAAATTGGATGTCAAGTCGAGTATTACAACGAAGTCCCTTAGCCGTATCAGAACTAGAAGACTCTCTTCTTCGTATCGTACATTTGGTCCAACAAGACGCATTTTCGGATGCAATAAAGTCAATTCAAAACCATCAAAGCATGAAAGGGTCAATTAAGTGGTTAAATCCCTTCGTTCAGGAGATAAACGGTCTTCCAATATTGAGAGTAGGAGGACGCTTGAAGCATGCCAATATCCCAGAGGAATGCAAGTACCCGTTTCTGCTCCCCAAAGATTCCCATTCACTTATTGGTCAGGCATCAAAGCTAAGGGAATTGCGCAATATGTTTTTCAAAAGTTCTTTTCAACAAAATATACACGACTTTTGTACTAATAGTAGCATAACTTTTCATTTTATACCCCCCAGGGCACCTCACTTTGGTGGAATTTGGGAGGCGGCCGTAAAGGTTGCAAAAGGTCATCTCTATCGGAGCCTGAGCAGTGCCAAGCTGACGTACGAGGAGTTGTCCACAGCCCTGGTGGAAATAGAGGCGACAATGAACTCGCGACCAATATCTCCGATGTCATCCGACCCCAGCGATCTCGGAGCTATCACGCCAGCACATCTACTCATCGGGTCATCTCTCAAGGCGGTTCCTAAGCCAGCAGTAGACGTGCCAAATATTAGCTACATTCAGCGTCAAAACCCACTTCTGGAATAGATGGTCAGAAGAATATATACATGAACTGCAAGGTCGAGCAAAGTGGACATCTCCAAGCTCAAACGCCAAAATTGGTAGCCTAGTTATAGTGCACGAAGACAATGTTCCACCCCAGAAATGGCTAATGGGAAGAATCACCAACGTAGTCCACGGTGCAGATGGTCGGGTAAGAGTTGCTGACGTAAAAACGGCGAAAGGAGAGTTCAGACGTCCGATCCGTAAACTAGCAGCTCTTCCGTCTTGAAAGGAGTTCTTTCAAAGGGGGCGGAATGTTGAAGCAGAACATTTTCGTCATCATCATCATCCTCATCGTCATACACATCGTCATCATCCCAATTCCCAATTTAGGAAATTGTATTATAAATGAATTTGTATATTTGAATCTGGCGCGTAAATTATACCATTCACCATATTTTTGTATTTTGCTAATTCGCCACATTGTTCGAAGTTTAAATATAACATATGTCTCTCGGGCGAACTCAAAACCTGTTATATTCATATTGTATAAAAACCCTCCATGAAATACAGCTAAAAGAGAGTCGTTGTTGAACACCCTTCGGGGAAACTATAGTCTTTTCATTTTCGCTCGCTTTCGCTTTTCGTTGTCGCAACATCAAACTCGCAAAATTTCGCAGTCTCGCATCCGTTTGACAAGTTGGTCAAACGCAACAACCAGGATCTACCTAGCCCTTGCTCGAAGGTCAACTAGAGGTCCCGAGGTTGACGGTCGGAAAAACCTTCGAACATTCAATCGCTATCAAAGTTGGTCCTTCTAAAAGATAAAGGCATCAATTTGTTGAATTGTAAAATTTGAATATTTCGCGAATATTTTTTTGTTTTTTGAGTGGTTGCTAACAAATATATTTTCATCATTCTGGAGATTCGAAATTCGTCATCTGGAAGATAGCACAAGTATCGACATTTAACTATTTTGGTGCTCTGCTTGGGATTTCGCTTGCTGTCTTGTTCCTGCTTCTCGTCGCTGACTGGGTAGTGCTTTGCTTTTTTTGACCAAAAAGTTGCTTCTGTCTGTTCGGGGCTCATTTCGCATAGAGAGTGTTCGGTTAATCGACTTAAATTTGTTTTGTCTGTAGACGTTTCGATAAAATGGATATTTTGAAACAATCACGTGGCCATCTAAAAGGCGCTATAACAAAAGCGCATAATTTATCGCTGGAAATGGGCGCCGATATTGAGGTTGAAGTTCTGGAAGCGCGGTTAGACCGTTTAAATGACGCGTGGAAAGACTTGCAGTAACCAAAATGAACTTTTCAAATATCACGCCGAAGAAGGGTATGGTAATCCCGAAATAGACTTCGACGTGACCGAGGGGAAATATATCGTGACCAAAGCTGCTCTGGTTAAAGCAATTCGTGGGAAGATTATCTTAAATGTGACGGTTAAAGATAATGCATCGGTTCCCTCGTACTCTAATTCCGTTGCCCCCCCTAAATCTCCTGAAATTGAATTACCGCCAATAAAGCTACCGCCGTTTTCGGGTGATTATCGAGAGTGGCCGGGATTTCGTGATATGACTGCAAAACTAACCTTTCGGGCTCGCAAAAATTACGCTATTTGAAATCGTTTCTACGCGATGATGCAGCAAAATTGCTGACCATCGGTATGATAAACCTTTATATATTATCAACGCGTATATTGAAAGCTTCTTGAAACTGCCAACCGTTTCTCACGTCGATGGTTCTCATTTACGTAAATTGGTGGGCAATGCTGATGAGGTTATTCGGTGTCTCCAGTCAATGAAAGCAGAATAAAGAGATCTGTGGATAATCTATCTTTTGTTGGAGAATAGAAATTCTGAAGAATCTACTATCAAGGAGCTTATTGTTAGAAGAGAGGTGCGATGCTTTGGAAGCAAGTGAAACAAAAGGTCGTGTTATTCGAAATGCTCCGCGGTCCGTTTATTCTTCGGGTAGTATGAAAAGTTTAGCGGTATCCAAAGTTTCGTGTCCTAAATGCAAAGACAATCATCTCCTTCCTCAATGTCCACAGTTTTTCAGTATGCCAATTCATTCCCGCCGTAGCTTCGTTAGAAATCAGAGTTTATGTTACAATTGCCTAGGGACACAACAATCTTCGTCCTGATGCCGTGTCCGAGCTCGTTGTTCCCATTGCAATACCCGCTATCATAGCTTAGTGCATTTGAATGTTCAGAGTCGGTCTACGGACGAAAGCTAGGCTATTGATTTGCCAAAAGAAGGAAGTCCTTCGTCGTCTGTTTCGGTAGATCCTACATCTCTTGTGAGCCATCACATAAAAAATGAAATTCGCCCTTCGGGCATTTTAGCTACAGTCATTGTTGAGGTATTGCATGCTCTGGGAAAAACTCATCTTTGTCGGATGCTACTCGATACAGGCTCCCAAGTATCATTTGTCACCGAGTCTTTGGTATAGAGGTTAGGCCTTCATCGTCGCCATGCCCGTTTACCTATTTCTGGAATTTCATCCCTCGAAGCTGGTGTTACTCATGGGGCCGTAACGCTTCAGTTGCAGTCTTGCATTAATTCGTTTGACATGGAACTTGAGGCATACTTCCTAAATAATATTACTTCGCAAACACACCTTCGTTCTTTCGAACTAAATAGCCCCTTACTCCTGGAAAACCTTAAGTGGGCTGAGCCCGGTTTCAACAAATCAGGACCCATCGATATTTTGCTCGGATAAAACAAGGCATGGAGTATTTTGCGTGATGGTCGTCGCTCGGATAAAGATGGGCAGTTAATTGCCCAGAACACCTCTTTGGTTGGGTAATTACGGAAAGTATACCCGATAAGAAGGTTGTTTCGCTGCATGTAGGACTTGACCTGTACGTTTTATTAAAATCCTTTTGGGAAATTGAGGAACTCGGTCCTCATCCATCCACCATTAGCAACGAGGAGCTGGTTGATGCTCACTTCGCCGGCACATTCTCTCGAGCACCGGATAGTATGTAAATACATTGTCGAATTGCCATTTTGGCAAAATGATGTTAGGTTTGGTAATACTCTCTCGGGAGCTCTTTCTCGGTTAATAGTGTTGTGTCTACAAATCGGAGCCGTGGACCCTGGGTAGTTTTCGGACGCGTCCAATGAAGATACCGGTTGTCAACCATGTTGACATTCAGCTTGGACGTCTGCCATTTTCCGCCTGGGTCAATTTCCCTTTTTCTTCTTGGATCTCCACGTGTGCGCCCCAGTAACTCCACTCTTGCTTGTGGAATAAATATCTTAAAATATCACTACCACTATTGTTAATTAAAATAAACTTGAATGAATTCAAATTGAACCCTGTTAATCGTATTATTTGGCGACGAGGATGGAGGAGATATTAATTAGACAGCAGCAAGAGTGGTTTGCTTCCATGATGGAGACGAACATGGCGAGCATGAGGTACTTGATAAAAAGTGTCACCGGTGCAACGAGCCCCAGCATTCCCAGGTTCTCAGCTTACGATCCAGCAAAGGCCAATTGGGAAAACTACCTGTTCCAACTGAGGCAATATTTTCACGCACACGCGGTGTCAGATGAGAATCTAATGAAATCATTTTTCTTGTCATCATGCGGTGATTATCTTCTGGACCTGCTTAAAAAGTTGTTCGAGACAACAGATGTAAGTACACACACATATTTTAAGCTAACCTCGCGCTTAACTCAACATTTTCAATCTAACCAACATATACTCGCGTCGAGATGCAAATTCCTCAGCCATAAAATGTCACCAGGGCAAAATTATAGTGACTGGATCGCAGACCTAAGGGGAATTGCAAAAGATTGTGCTTTCGTTTGCAAGAAAGATGGTTGCAATCATTCATACGCCGATTATATGATTCGTGACATGGTTGCATTCTATACAGGTCCGACTGGCAGCCACACAGAGCAAGGATCCGACGTTGCAGAAAATGGAGGAGATCATCGCGGGATTTGAGACATCTCAGCTGGCGTCAACAATTTTAAAATACACCGACAAGTGCTCAGCAGCCGCAACAGAGGTCAACGCTATATTTCCACACTCAAGTAAGTCAAATACAAATTTTTAAACCGTAAATCATGCCCCGCTTGCCATGTGAGTCATCATCGAAATAATTGCAAGCATCAAGACTCAATCTGCGACAAGTGTCAACGTAGGGGACACATACAAAGCGTATGTATGGCAAGTCAGAGGAAATTAGACACTTCACAATCAGGTACAGGTACACGCTCTCGACAACGAGCTTGTAGACACGGGTGCATCGTGTTCACTGATAGGTATGCAAGGGTATCGAAGTATAGGTCAACCGACTTGCGAGTACACTGATAAGAAGTTAAGAGCTTACGGGAATGTTGAGGTGCCGGTTAAGGGCTTGGTACACGTAAAGGTAGCATGGAAACAGAAAGTGATTGTAGATAGTGAACATGGGTCAAACATTATGGGCTTAGATTGGCTAAAAGCGTTCAAGTTCTCTCTCAGCGGTTCAACAGAAGAGCTAGTCCTCCAAATACGCGACGAAACTAGGGAAGAACTTGCTGTTCAGGCGAAATTACTTTGTGAGTCCTATAAACCAGTTTTCAGCCCAGGGCTAGGCCGCAGTACTCAATACGAGGCTCACTTAAAGCTTAAAGAAGTTTCGCACCCCGTATTTGTGCCATTTCGCTCTGTACCATACGCTCAGAAGCCAATCGTGAAAGCAGAAATAGATAGATTGGTTAAACTTGATATTTTACGCCCGGTGGAGACAAGCCAGTGGGCGACCCCAATTGTGGTGGTAGGCAAAGCGAATGGTTCCATTCGCATTTGTGGCGACTACAAAGTGACCATTGACCCGCAACTCGAAATTGATCGCCATCCTATGCCAAGAAAAAAAGGAGCTTTTTCATCGCATTCCAGGACGGGAATATATTACAAAGATTGAAATGTCTGAAGCCTACTTACAAATCCCCTTAGATGAAGAATCGAAGAAAATCTGCGTGATTTCAACTGATTTGGATTATTCGAGCTCCAAAGGCTGCCCTTCGGCACATCCAGTTCTACCGGAATTTTCCAATGGTTCATCGACCAGCTGACTTAACGTGCTGCTGACTTAACAATGACGTCATATATTGATGACGTCATTGTTTCAGGGAAAACGCCAGCTGAGCATTTACGAAATTTGAAAACAGTCTTAGAGCGTTTTGAAGCACACGGACTTAAGTGTAACCTTGCGAAATGTCAATTTGCACAGAAAGAGGTTGAATATTTGGGGCACATTATTGACGCAAATGGAGTAAGGCCATCCGAGTCACGGCTACAACCACTAAGAACTTGCCCAAACCAAAGAATCTAAAAGATTTGGAGGCATTTTTGGAGAAATTAAACTACTATCATCAGTTTATCGAAAACTTCGCACAAATCGCTGCCCCGTTCAACAAGCTCCGTGCGAAAAATGTGAAATTTGTTTGGGGGAGAGAACAGCAACAATCTTTCGACACTTTTAAAGAGAAGATTATGCACGAAACGAGACTTGTCCATTACCAGGAAAATTTACATGTATCCTTAGCAACAGATGCTTCGTCCCACGGCATTGGCGCCGTCATATCACACATCTATCCCGATGGAACGGAGAAGCCCATCGCTTTCGCCTCAAAGACTCTGACCGAAACCCAAAAGAATTAAAAAATCCACGCAAGTCAACCACCGAAGCAGTACTCTAGTTGGGCATGCTCCGAGGCATCTTGGGAGCGCATTCAAATTGACTTCGCAGGCCCTTTCGAGAAGCATATGTGGCTTATAATCGTCGACTCGTTCTCGAAGTTTCCATTCGTCGTAAACATGCCAATGGATCGAAAAACAAGGGTGCGTATTATGGAAAGAAATCACAAAACTCGTATTGAGAACGGATTACTTCCAGAAAAAAGAAATGGTGAAATAGTGATTTTCACGGATGGATCCATGCTGAATGGCGGAGCGGGGGCCGGTATCTATTCAGAAGAGCTGGAACTTGCCCGTCACATTAGCCTTGGGAAATACACTTCAGTATACCAGGCTGAGATGATTGCTTTGCTGTATGCGTTGGACTACTTGCTTGAGTGTCAGGTGGAAGGAAGAAATATCCTTATAGCACTGGACAATCAGGCGGTGATCAGATGCATGGAACAAACAAACATCACAACATCACTGGCACTGGAATGTTAACTCAATAAGTGTTCATCTAAAAATGAAGTAACACTGACTTGGGTACGAGGACACATAGGGATCGAAGGCAATGAAAAGGCGGACTCCCTTGCAAAACAGGGGTCAACTGAAAAGTTGCTGGGACCAGAACCATTCTCTTCAATTGGCAGAGGAATGGTAGATGTAGACAAGCTAAAATGGCAATAAAGTGGCCGATCTGCTCCACTCAAAGAATGGTTCTAAGCATGAGTCGAGGAACATTGAAATGGGTGGTGGCTTTGTCTACAAGACATGGTAATTTCAGGTATCACTTAAGGAAAATGGGCCTTATAGAGGATGATACTTGTAGACTATGCCTGGAGGAATCTGAGACAGCGGCACATATACTGTGTCAATGCCCGGCATTGGCTGGCAGAAGAATGAGGATCTTGGGACATCAATGGGTCGAGAACCAGTCGATGAAACGGATCCCCCATAAACAGATGCTAGCGTTAACACTAGGAGTTGAGGCCAGAGAAGAACTGTGGAGAAATCCAGAGAGTCTCTCTGAGTAAGATTTACGATATATACAAGGTGGCGCAAAAGTAATCCTCCTATCAGAAAATGCTATAAATTTTGCGATTGGCCCCTAATGTCAGTTCTGTTTTGACATTTGTGTAGTAAACACATGCGAAATACACGTTAATAAACAATGTTACGCTACACTGCTCCAGAACGCGGAATATTGGTGACTATTTATTTGAGCAATAATCGGTCGGTGACTTTGGCACAACGTGAATTTCGTCGCAGATTTCCTAGCCGTCCAACGCCTACTGGTGAAACACTGCGACGTTTAGCCGCTCGCCTCGAAGAGACTGGCACAACACGAGATGCTGCCAGGCGTGGCAGACCCCGGAGTAGCCGTTCTGCAGAGAATATTGCTGCTGTAGCCATCGGACCTTTTTTCTTCGAAGACGTCGCTGGCCAAAGGGTTACTGTGAATGGTGAGCGCTACAGAGCAATGATCAACGAGTTCTTTTTGCCGCAACTTGATGAATTGGGATTGATCTATTTGTTGGCGCAGCGCGAATTCCGTCGCCGATTCCACGGCCGTCCGACACCGACTGTGCGCGTTTGGCCACCAACCTTGAAGAGTATAGGACCACACGAGACGTTGCCAAGAGTGTCCGGCCCTTGAGCGCCCGTTGTGCCGAGAATATCGCCGCTGTTGACGAGGATGTCGAGCATCAGCCGGTCGTCCCTAAGGCGATTTTTGGTCAAAGACTTGCGCATGTTCCCGTACAAAGTCCAGTTCCTGCATCAGCTGTTGCCTTTCGGCCGCCAAACGCATGTAACCTACGCCCAAGCCATCCTCAATCTCGAGGACGAAGTGGACGATTTTTCGACCGAAATCATAATGAGCGATGAGGCTCATTTCCACCTCAGCGGGTACGTGAACAAGCAAAAATATCGCTTCTGGGGCACCGAAAATCCACGAGTAATGCACGAGGAGCCATTACACCCGCTCAAAGTTACTGCATGGTGCGCTGTTCACGCTGGAGGAGTCATCAGGCCATTTTTTTTCGAGAACGCCGCTGGTCAAACGACAACTGTGGAGGGCGGCGTTCCCGGGTCACCTCATCTCTCGTTTTGGCGATTTGCACTGGCCCGCAAGATCGCCCGATTTAACCGTTCCAGAGTTTTTTTGTGGGGTTTTTTGAAGTCCCGTGTTTACGTAAACAAGCCCGAGACCCTAGAAGCCCTCAAGGACAACATTCGACACGAGTGCGAGAATCTGTCGCCCAAAGTTCTAGCCGAAGTGATGAAAAATGCCAAATGAACGACCCCGTATGGCAGTCAATTGTGAAAGCGCCCATTTGGCCGATATCATCTTCTCGACTTGACCAATAAAATTCTAAAGGTTCAAATAAACATAATCAAAATACAGAATCGAAGTTTTTCATTTAGAAAAAAAATGAGAGCCAAACAACATCGGATGACTTCTTTTGGCCCACCTTGTATTTATATACGTAAGTATATGTGTTACTTTTCTACACGAAATCAAAATGAAATTTAAATTTATGCTGCTAAACATACTACTCGGATGGCACAACACAAAACGATGTAGGAGACACGGCGATGACACTGAAACTGGGGAATGACGATGCGTATAAACGTGGAAGGTTTACGGGAATTTTTATCGTAGACACAATTTGTCATTTTCAGTGATTTGCTGATTAAGTGAGCGTACCGGTAAATCCAATGCTTTGGATAGTAGATCGCTTATACGGTTGTACGGTTTTTCTTCTCTTCTTTTTGTGACGATTCTGGTCAGCACAAATTCTTGATTGAAAGATGGGGATAACAATTATGTTAAATATTATAGGATTTTGTACCTAGCATGTAAATATATAAAACCACGCACATTGAATTCTATTTATCTCTTATCTATTTATCTCTTTCTTACTCTTATATATTAACCTTTCCCTTAAACATAAATGAATTTGTTTAACCAACTGGCAGACTAGTTGCTCTTTAAATTTCGAGCAAAGTGGACTAATAAAGCATTGTTTTTCTCTTGTAAGTCTCGGCCTTTTGATTTAAAGTTTCAGTCAGGATTTCACATATTTTTTTTACATGGTGCCGAAACCCGGGAACGAAAGTCGTTCAGAGACAGAGAAAATATCTAATTAACGTAAAATAATTATTAGTCCTGCGCGTTTAAAAGTTTACAAAATGGAGCTCTCCTGTCGGTCTGCTTACAGAGGGCAAGTGACGAAAATTGTCAAGTCTGCCACTGAATATTTAAATTCGCCAGAATCCCAACTAAAAGAAGAGGATAAATTTGAAGACATAGAAGAAGAATTAATTTCTTATATACAGCGTTTGACAGCAGCCCACGAAAGTCTTCTCGCTTCTAATGTGGAGGTAAGGAGTAAAAGTCTCATTAAAGAAGAAGATCTGGACAGAGATCTTGAAAAAGTTGCGGAATACCAAGACTCTGCCATTGGAACACTTGCGAAGCTTAACTTAGGCAGAAGCAGACACCTAGGACAGTTTACCAAAATGAATCATCTCTCTGGAGTCATTCATAGTTCGGTTAAGCTGCCAGTATTAACGTTGAAAAAGTTTGATGGGAATTTCCAGGAATGGTTACCGTTTTGGGATCAGTTCCGTACCAAAGTACATGAAAATACCGGTCTAACATCGTCTGATAAATTTAGCTACCTTGAGAGTGTATTAGTGGGTAACGCTAAAAAGGTAATCGAGGGCTTTTCTGCAACGGAGATATGTTATGATGCGGCTGTCTCGCTTTTGAAAGAGCAGTTTGGTGATACAGAGCGCCTGGTCGATAAGCATATGCAACAACTTATTGCTCTTCAACCTGTAGTTTCGCCAACTGATGTACTCGGATTACGTCATCTATATAATTCTGTTACTGCATGCAGTCGCACTCTTACAGCCCTACAAGTTCCATCACACCAATACTACGTGATGCTTAAGTCCATCTTACTTCGTTGTCTACCAGTGGACCTACGTGTCGATTACCACCGTAATGTTGAAAGAGATAACGATTTAGATGAGCAAGACGGATCCGAACAATCAAGTACTTCAACTCTTTCTCAAATGGGTGACAAACAGGTTCAGGGTATTATGTGTTTCTTAAAGCGAGAAGTGGAGTCGTTAGAAAGGAGTCGTGTTGTCTCTGTTTCTGCTAATGCGAAAAAAAATCCAGCCTCCACAACAGCGACAGCTACAAGCTTGGTCTCACTAAACGAACAGGAACAATGTTTGTTTTGTGCATCGAACAACCACAGCACGAGAGACTGCGATAGCCATATGTCCATTTCGGAAAAAAGATATTTGCTACGAAAAAACAATCGTTGCTTTCGCTGTACAAAACGCGGACATTCATCAAGAAAATGTCGAAATTCTAAGTGGATTTCTTGCAAAAAGTGCAAAGGAAATCATTCAACATCTATGTGCGATCCTTCTTATGTCAAGACTAAAGTCATCGCGGCCACTGCAGTGAACACAACAAATTGTGAAAATAAAAGCGCGATGAATTTGTGTGCCAATTCTGTATTGGAAAACTCAAATGTCTTTTTGAAGACAGCTCGGGGGATTGCCGCAGCACCGAGCAAAGATAAAAGTATTTTAATTCGATTTATTATTGACGGCGGCAGTCAGCATACTTACATTCGCGAGAGCCTTGTGCGAAAACTTAACCTAATATCCATTGGAAAAGTGAGAATATCTGTCATCCCGTTTGGAAGCAAGGAACAGTGTCCATTCCAGATTCTTGACAAAGTAAGAGTAGCGATTTTAAGCCAGTTTAACGACAAAAGTGCATACATAGCGGCGGTAGTGGTTCCTGAAATCTGTGTTGACGTCCTCCCAGCTCCCGAAAGTTCATGTCCCTCATTTCAAGGAATCCAGCCGGCTGACACACAACGTGAATCCATGGGTACCATCAAGGCAGAAGAAGGCCTTAGTGTTCTTGTAGGCTCAGACTTTTATTGGGCCATAGTAACTGGAAAACAAAGACGCATTTCATCTTGTTTGAGAGCAATAGAAACCATATTTGGGTGGACCGTCCAAGGGCCACATATTTCCTCTGGTAAGGATATTGTTTCAAACGTAAATTTATGCTCCTTTTCTATTCTCAGTACGAACTTCAATCCGCCCAATCTGCCTGCCTTAAGCGACAGTGACATAACTGCCTTCTGGTCACTTGAATCTATTGGTATCCGGAGCGAAGATGATGAAAACCATCACCAGGCAGAACATCTAATTTCCTCATGCATCAAAAAAAAAGGTTCTCGCTACGAAGCAGCTTTACCGTGGAAAGATCGTCCAGTTTGTGCTGAAAACAACAGAAACCAAGCAATCAAGCGGCTTTGTTATCTTTCTACACGTTTGTCACGGATACCAGATCGCTTCGAGGAGTATAATAGTGCTATACGACAAATGGTTTTAGATGGCATCGCTGAACCAGTTCCAACGGAAAGGTGTGATGTTTCCAAACGGGTGTTTTATTTACCACATCGCCCCGTTTATAAAGCTGAGAGCGTCACAACTAAGATGAGAATGGTATTTGATGCTTCGTCTCATTCGGATGATAGTCCCTCTCTTAACGACATGCTGCATGTGGGTGCCAATCTATTACCAGACGTTTTGAAAATTCTACTCAACTTTAGGCTTGGACAAATAGGAATAGTTGCCGATATAGAAAAAGCATTCCTTCAAATTTTGTTAAGCGAAAAAGATCGAGATAGCCATCGTTTCCTTTGGTTGTCTCCTCAAAATTCGTCAGACAAGCCTTCCAATTTCGAAGACCTGAGGATGACAAGGGTGACCTTCGGAGTGAATTGTAGCCCATTTCTATTAACAGCAACTTTGCGTCATCACTTTGCCGAGGAGAGGCATCGTTTTCAGTCAACATGTAACGTGCTTGAGGATAGTTTTTACATGGACGATTTGGTTATCAGCGTTGAGACAGAAGATGAAGGCCAGCGTATTTGCAAAGAAGCTTTAGAAGTCTTGAAAACCGCAGGTATGAATTTAAGGAAGTGGAATTCAAATAATTCTCGGATTCGTGAAAGCTTCGCTTCTAACGAGGCCACAGCTATGCAAAGGTTTTTAGGAATCGCTTGGTTCATCTTCACCGACGAGATAGCTTTGCTTTTCACATCACTCGAGAGTTTGTTACGTGTAACTTATCAAAAGCCACCAAACGCTTCGTGCTTCAGACTATAGCCCGAATTTACGATCCTCTCGGAATGCTTGCACCGACTGTTATTAAAGTGAAAATTTTGTTTCAGCTTATATGGGAAAAGAGGGTGTCATGGGATGAAGCCATACCTTCTGAATTGCTGGTCAAATGGGATGAGTGCGTCAAAGGCCTGTTGCAGTTAAGGGATATGACTATACCAAGGTCAGTAATATCGTACTCCTCGCCAAGCAAAATCCATATTCATATTTTCGCTGATGCTAGTATGAAAGCCTACGGTACAGTGGCCTATCTAAAGAACATTAGTTTATTGAAAGAAGAATGCAGTGTCAGATTTTTGTGCGCTAAGAGCAGAGTTGCTTCCCTCAAAGAAGATGGATCCAAGTAGCTAACGTTACCTAAATTGGAGCTAACTGCTGCTTTGATAGCTGCTTGATTGTGTGGCTACTTGAAGAGATCGCTAAAAATACCTGTAGAACGATTTTACATGTGGACGGACTCCAGAATTGCACTTCATTGGATACAAGGAGAGCATGACCGATGGAAACCCTTTGTGCAAAGTCGTGTCTCCGAGATACGTCGTCACACATTGACATCAGATTGGAGTCGCTGTTCCGAAAAAGAAAATCCGGCTGATCTCCTGACAAGGGGCATTGCTGCTGAATGCCTGCTTTTATCTCATCTATGGGCCCAAGGCCCAGTTTGGCTCAAAGACGAAAGTTACCGAAATGAATATACCGACAATATACCAACAACGGTGGTTCCATTGGGATTGCTAGCAGAAACAGTTTCAGCCGCTAGTGATCTCAACCCAGTTTCGCTCTATGAAGACTTCAGTACTTGGAGCCGTTTGCTGAGGGTTACTTGCTTCATACACCGTTTTGTAAATAACCTAAAGAAGAATATGAGAAAGAAGTCGTTTCATTTATGTGCAGAGGAGCTCAGCACTGCGGAAATTTATTGGATAAGGTACATACAATTCCATAAATTTACTAATGAAGTTTGCTTATTACAGAAATCGAAATCGTTACCTGGGTCATCAAGTATTGCTCAGCTTTTTCCATTTCTGGATAATGAAGGTGTTATGCGATTAGGGGGACGATTACAGTCCTTACAAGAGTCGATGAACTTCAAGCACCCTATCATCTTGCCAAAGTCTCATATCACCGATCTAATTGTTCGTGACTGCCATGAAAAATGTCTGCATGGTGGGGTCAACACTGTTCTTTCCCAATTGCGAGCCCGCTTCTGGATTCCCAAAGGACGACGACTAGTAAAGAAGCTGCTCCAAAGGTACGTCGTTTGCAAGAGGCTGTGGGGAAAACCAGCTTCGCAACCGTTTGGTGCCCTACCCATTGAAGGGCTTAAATTGTCAAGACCATTTGATGCTATTGGTCTTGATTTTGCGGGTCCTCTATATACCTTTAACAACGCTTCAGGTAGTATGAGCAAAACATACCTCATGGTCTTTACATGCGCTGCTATTCGTGCCGTCCACCTGGAAATTACAACAACGATGTCAACCGAAAGTTGTTTGATGGGTCTTCGGCGTTTTATTGCTACGAGGGGCATACCGTCTGTCACTTACTCCGATAATGCTCAATCCTTCCGTCGAGCTGCACTGGAACTTAAGGACAACAATTTCGCTTTCGATGACGAGCAGATCCAGGATTTTTGAATCAGCCAGACGGATAAACTGGAAATTTTAAATTTTAAACTGGCGGATTTTGGGAACGCCTCATACGTACCATCAAGAACGTTCTCAAAGTGGTCGTCGGTAAAGCGAAGCTTAACTTCGAACAACTCAGAACTATAATAGTAGAAGCAGAAGGGATGGTCAACGCTATATATAAGCAACGATCCATTTGACTTTGTTCCCCTTACCCCAGGTGATTTTCTAACAAATCGTGGTGGTTTTTTTAACCTGAGAGAAGCTGTTACGGGCTCAATTGAAATTCAACTTCTTTGGAAACAAAGATGCGACATGTTAACATTTTGTGGAAGAGATGGCGTTCGGAGTATATGCAATTACTTCGTTCATTTCATCATGGCAAATATACTTCGTCAAATCAACTGAAGAAAGATGACATCGTCCTTGTTTTTGATTCTGGAAAGCCACGAATCCACTGGAGGTTGGCTCTTATAGAAAATGCTTATACTGGTCGTGATGGCAAGGTGAGAGCCAGTTACTGTATCCACTGGAAATCGATTCTTTTCCCTCGGTCGGAGGATGTTAAATATTATAGGATTTTGTACCTAGCATGTAAATATGTAAAACCACGTACATTGAATTCTATTTATCTCTTTCTTACTCTTATATATTAACCTTTCCTTTAAACATAAATGAATTTATTTACCCAACTGGCAGACTAGTTGCTCTTTAAATTTCGAACAAAGTGGACTAATAAAGCATTGTTTTTCTCTTGTAAGTCTCGGCCTTTTGATTTAAAGTTTCAGTCGGGATTTCACATATTTTTTTTACAAATTATGAAGCGGTTAATTCGCTCATTGGACACTTTGCTGACTTCTTTTTTTGATTTTCTCTCGATTGAGGAAATTACGAAATTGTCTTTTTTGTTATATTATAGAGCTTTTGTACTTTTATTGACGTTACCACTATTTAGTTTTAAGTTTCTTTAGTTTTAACGTATATGTTTTCTTTAGGAGTATTAATTATGTGGTGTTACTTGGTCCAGTGATCAATCCAAAAAAAAGGTCTCGTGGAAATCGAGAAAGAGGGTACCTGTTTGGTCCAAATAAGAGAAAAAAGATGGAAGCATTTCTGAGTACACTGAACTAGGTTTTGTGTACTAAAACTTAGGGACATTTTATTCTATTCGTGACGTAATCATGTAACCATCACAGCTTTTGTCGTGCGGAGGTTTGCAGTTAAGCAAATGGAGCTCCAACTGTTGGACTATTTTAAGCGATATCGACTGCAATCGATCTATTTTCCTTGACCTCGACAATTTGACGCAATGGAAAAAGGTCCTTGGTCTGGTGTGGAATCCCTAAAGTGACAGTTTCACGTTTTCAATATCATTGGAGGAACAATAGATACCAACCAAAGGAAAACTACTATCGGAGGTAGCAAAGATTTTTGATCCTTTGGGTTTCCTGGCTCCTTCTACTATCTTGTTTAAGATATTATTTCAGGAGCTATGGACTCATGAAAATAAAATAGGCTGGGACGATTCATTGAGAACAGACATAGCGGCGAAATGGAAATCGTACCGAAAGGATCTACCCTGTTTTGAAAACCTCAGAATTCAGCGAAGATGTACTCTGAATTCGAAGTATTTTCACCTAATAGGATTTTGTGACGCCTCTGAAAAGGCCTATGGTGCTGTGGTTTATGCCCGAAGTGTAAGTGAAAGTGGGGTTGTAGAAATTCAACTCATCACTGCCAAAACTCGTGTCGCACCAGTGAAGCAGCTCTCCGTTCCTAGACTTGTGAGGAGCTCTTCTCTTAAGTCGGTTAATAAAACACGATGTCAAACCCGTTCAAACATTCGCTTTTAGTGATTTCCAGGTAGTGCTTGCGTGGCTCTCTTCTCTCCCCCGTCGGTGGAATACTTTTGTTGCAAATCGGACGTCTGAAATCTTAGACACTTTGCCGCTATCGACCTGGAGCTATATCCGTTCTGGAGAAAACCCTGCCGATACTGCTTCGCGAGGTGTGGAGACTAGTAAGTTGTTGCGATTCGATTTATGGTGGAAAGGCCCTGGTTGCATGTGCTTGGACTTCAGCCATTGGCCACTGGTCGATAACCTAGAGGTGGGAGGGGTACCGGAAGAGAGAAGACTGCAGGTAGCTGCAAACATATTATCATGTCAAACTGCTCATTTTATGGAAGATCTGGCGAACAATGTATCTTCGTGGTCGCGATTGCTACGGATTGTAGCGTTTATACAACGTTTTGTTTAAAATTGTAAAAGGAGTAGCGAACTGTCCAAGAACTTTTGTCTTCAGTGGATCCAAAGTATTTCAGGAAGAAAAGCATTCTCTTCGCTCTGGCCAACAGGTTTCCACTCGATCGAAATTGTGTTCACTATCACCATTTGTCGATGAAGTGGGACTGCTGCGTGTAGGGGGAAGAATCACTAATGCTGTTGATGTTCCTTTTAGCATCAAACATCCCATTATTCTTCCAAAGCATAATCCATTAACAAAACTTATTCTTCTAGACGCTCATGTTAAGTTTCTGCATGCTGGTATTTCTTTTTTATTCAGCTTGGTCAGGCAAGAATTTTGGATCATAGGATGTCGAGACTTAATAAGGAAAATTGTAAATGATTGTCTGCAGTGTTTTCGCCAACGTCAACATACATCTACGCAACTCATGGGAGACTTGCAATCTTCGAGACTTTCGCCGTCTTATGCCTTCGCTCATACAGGATGTGACTACGCCGGAACGATTACACTTCAACTATCTATGGGAAGAAAACCCAAGCTTACGAAAGGATATCTTGCGCTCTTTGTCTGCATGGTTACCAAAGCTTTACACTTGGAAGTGGTCAGTGACCTCACAACGGAGGCTTTCATGGCAGCTCTTCGCAGGTTTATCTCTAGACGTGGCAAATGCATTGTCATATGTACAAATAATGGAACCAATTTCCATGGAGCTGCGAGGTTACTTTCCACGATGTATAAATTGGTACAATCAAGGGAGCACAACAAGCAGGCTGCCACAGCGTTAGCAGCAGAAAATATTAAGTGGGAGTTTATTCCCCCACATAGTCCCCATTTTGGAGGACTTTGGGAATCAGGGGTAAAATGCGTTAAACAGCACCTTCACCGCTTCGTTAAACTCTAGGGCCCTTTGTGCAATTTCCGATTCAGATCTAAACCCTTTAACCCCCACTCATCTCCTTATAGGACGACCGTATACAGCGCTGCCTGAACCAAACTATGTATATGGATGTTCCTACCAATCGATTGGGCCGATGGGAGCTCGTGCAGAACATTATGCAAGGGTTTTGGCACAGATGGCAAATGGATAATCTTACTTCCCTTCAACAGCGCCCCAAATGGCGACAAGTGTCTCGTGACTCCAAGGTTGGTGACTTGGTCGTTGTAAAGGAGCCTAATTTGCCACCATCCAAATGGTCTCTAGGACGCGTACCCATCCCGGCCATAATGGCCATGTACGAGTCGTTTCAGTCAAGACTACCAGCGGTGTATTTACACGCCCTATCACCAAGTTGGCCATCCTACCGTGTTCCTGAAATTACTTCAGCGGGGGCGGTATGTTGGAGAATGTATCGTACGAATTATAAGAATTTCTAATTGCTTGAAAAGAATTCATTATTTACGTTCTTTTCTTCATATTATGCATTCAATTCGAAAACGCATTGTGAAATTACCAAACATTTTAAGGTTTACCCTATTATTTAATCAAAATTAAAATCATATTTCTTCTGGGATTGCTCTCACATACACATTAGTGCCGGTGCCCGTTTGCCTTCATAGTTCACTTATATGATACAACCGAGCAGCGGCGTGAGAGAGTAATACCGGTTTGGCCCTTCTGGCTTAGCCATACATTGCTTGCATTGATACTTGCTCTTGCATATTCTTTCTTTTGATGCGATCATTAAATAAAAACTTTTATAGCGTTTTCAGAGTCGTTTGTCTTTTTTTTTGGTTTAATCGCTATCACGTGCTATAGTTTTTCTCTGCTTTGTTAAGAGATTTGCTTGCTTAGGCAATTGGTCTATCGTCGGAATTAGATTACACAGCTCCTAAAGCGAGACCTGAAGCGTCTGTACGTAGAATGAATTCCTCGTTAAAATTCGGGAATTGTAAAATTTTAGGACTAGTCAGAATTTCCTTTAACAGATTGAACGATTCTTCGCAATCTTTATTGAAATTGAATTCCACATTTTTCATTAAAAGTTGATTTAGTGGTATAGAAATAATAGCAAAATTTGGAATGAATTTACGATAATAGTTTGCGAAAGCTACGAATCAGCGTTGGTTGGTGCTGCATAATTTTCCATTACATTCGATTTAGTGGGATCAGGTAGAATGCCATTTTCGGATATAACATGTCCAAAGTACAATACTTCCTTTCGTAAGAAAGAACATTTTCCTGGGTGTATTTTGAGGTTCACTTCCCTGAGACGTTGAAAAACTTGGATCAAGTTTTTGTTATGGTCTAATAAACTTCAACCGAAAATTATAAGATCGTCAAGATAGACAAAACATCGTGAATATGTTAGCCCAGACATCGCTATGGACATCATTCTTGAGAATTTACTGGGTGAGATCTTTAATCCCATTGGTAGTCGTTTTAACTGGTTAACTGGTAGTGACCATTCTCAGATGAAAATTATGTAATTGGTCTACTATTGGCATCTAGTTCCATTTGGTAGTATCCCTGGCTTAAATCTATGCATGAAAAATAGACTGCTCCACCCACCATATCATAAATGTCTGTTATGTTGTGAAGGGGACATTTTTCATCTTCGATTCGCTCATTCACGTGAGGGTAATCGATCACCATTCGGAATTTTTGCAGACCTGTAACAGGCTACAATGAGTATTGGGGAATTCCAAGGAGAAATAGATGGTTCTATTATATCGTCTGCTAGCATTTTTCGTATCTCTTCTTGTACGTCTTGTTTTTGAGTATTTTTTTTTTTTTTTGTTATTGAAGTTGAAAATCTCGAAAGACACAATGGGGCTAGAAACCCAGAGTAGTGTGGGACTCTAACCGCACTAAAAACACCTCCTTAATCATGATCAATCAAAGAAAGATCGACAAATGATTTTACTTTCAACGTTCAGTTGCGTTTGAGAAGGTATTACAATTTAAATACGGGTTCTCATATTTTTTAGATTATAAGTTCGTGAGGCTTAGTTCTTCTTAATCTACGAGTATTATATCGTACATTTAAGACGTCTATTATTTCAGGATTAATATGCATGTGCAGACGGTCATTGTGACGAATTGCGTACTTTTTAATTACTTCCGTTACAAGATCAATCTGCAAATCACGATGCAAGTCATTATTTCTAATATACCACGGGGCATTTACTATTCCCCGAAGGACTTTGTTTTGGAATGTTTGTATTATTTGTACATTTGTTTTCTTTGTGCAACCCCATTCTTGGATACCATACGTCCAAACAGGTTTTGCAACCAATAAAGTTTTCTACACCTAATATTTAACTCTTCTACTTTCTTTTTCACATGTTCTATTTCAGTTAAGCATCTAGATTCATACCCAGATACTTAGCAGTGTTAGAATAAGGAACTACTTGGTTATTAATAACCACGGGAGGGTTCGTTATTTTTTTATTTGTAAAATTGATATGAGTGGACTTTGACTCATTAAGTTTAATTCGCCATCGTTGGGCCCAATCACATATCTCGATAACAGAATTTTGTAGCTTTTCTGTGGATTTAGTCATGCATCCATCAGTTGATAGAAGAGCAGTGTCATCTGCGAATGTAGCTATCATCACATCGTTTGTATGTGGTATATCACTAGTATACAGTAAGTACAGGGTTGGTCCCAGAACACTTCCCTGTAGAACTCCTGCTTGTAATTCTTTGAGTTCAGAATACGCTGAACCATAGCGAACTCTAAAGAATCTATTTGAAATATAAGATTTAAGTATCTCATAGTATTGTCTTGGTAGATCCCTATGAAGTTTATACTCTAAGCCCTTATGCCAGACCTTATCAAAAGCCTGAGCAACGTCTAAAAATAGTGTAGAACAAACTTGCTTTTCTTCTAATGATTTTTCTATAATATTTGTTATACGATGTACTTGATCTATTGTCGAGTGTTTATTTCTAAACCCAAACTGGTAGGTGGGAATAAGGCTTCTTTGTTCTATTATTCTGTCTAGTCTTTTAAGAAGCAGTTTCTCAAAAAGTTTTGATAATACAGGTAAAAGTGAGATTGGCCTGTATGAGGTGACTTCTGATGGAAGTTTAGGATTAAAATTAGGTATAACTATAATTTCTGCTATCTTCCAATGATATTAGCTTAAAACAAGCATTAATTAAAAGCTTAAGTTTAACCAATGCTATGAAGGGTAGTTCCTTCAGAATTTGGGCAGTTAAAATATCATAACCTGGCGATTTTCTATTAGAGAGCTTATGAATACATGTGCTGATCTCTTTAAGTGAAACGTAAGTGATTACGTCTTCATCTATCGTATCAAAGAATTCAAGGCGTTCGTTTGCCACACTAGGTGGAAAAGGTTTAAAGACATTTGTTAAATGTTCCGAAAATAGTTTGACCTTTTCTTTTGGGTCGCCGATCCATTTCCCATCAGATGTTTTAACGGGGGATCTTGCGTTTGAGGTCTTTTTAAATATTTGGCAGCCTTCCAAAGGGAGTAGTCTGTGACTTTGTCAGCAGTTAAATTGCAAAGATATTTAGTAAGAGTTCTATTTTTAAACTCACTGATGCTTTTTTAAGTTTATTGTTAAGTCTATTGAATATAGTTTTATCGCCGGGATATCTGTCATTTGACATTTTCTCCGGGCTCTTCTCTTTTCTAATATTAGTTCCCTAATTTCTGTGGGGTATTTTACCGATGCTTGTTTACGTTGCTGAATAGTTGGTGTACTATCTTCTGCCGCCTGTTGTATATCGGCAATGAATTGTTCCAATTCGATGTCAATATGCCTTGTTGTGGCCAGTGGAGCTCTAAGGTTTATAAAACCTTCGAGTATTTTTTTTAAATTACACCAGTTTGTTCTTTTGCTGGTAAGTCTTTCATTGCTTATCTGCTCTACTGACATGCCATTGACCGTTAGGATTACAGGTGTATGATCCGACGACAAATCATCACTGTTTTCAACTCTTACTTCTTTTCTATTGATTCCTTTCGTTATGAAGAAGTCAATAAGGTCTGGTATTTTTTCTGGGTCGGATGGCCAATAAGTAGGCGATCCAGTCGAAATAAAGTTACATTTAAAATTTCGCCCTGCTTTGTAAAGCTTCCTGCCTTTCGTCGTTACTAATCTGGACCCCCAATAGGTGTGTTTTGCATTGAAGTCACCTCCAATGATAAAGTTAGTACCTAGAGCTCGGAAAAGGTCGTTAAGATCTTCCTCTGCAGGCGAATGTCTAGGTGGACAGTATATAGCAGCTATCTTAAATTGCTTGCTTTTAGTCGCAATGTTTATTATCGCTACTTGCATGGTTTGTTTTCCTATTTTGGGCATTTCATAGGGTTTTAAAATACTTTTTACAATCACAGCACTACCTCCCCTGGCACTGTCAGAAGGATGGGGAGAGTGGTAACAGAGGTACCCAGGAATTCTAATTGTTGTTACCTGTTTAAAGTGGGTTTCAGAAATCAAGCAGACGTCAATGCCTTCATTGCGTATAAATACCTGAAATTCAGAGATGTGTTGGTGTAAACCATTTGCATTCCGGGTTGCGACTTTTAGGTTTTCAATCATTGTTATTTTGTTGATTTTTTCCTTTGGAAACTTCTTTGCTCAGTAGCTTAATAACTTTATCTTGATTATCCAATCTTTGAATAATAGTAGAAAGCATTTCCTTTACTGATATTTCTTGTTCTTTACGTGTATTTTTCACAATTTAGGAATATGATTTGTTATTCACAACTGGTGTGTTTGTTTTTGTCGCAATTGGTATTTTGTCGACTTTGCTGTTTTCGACATTTACCTGTTTCGTGTTTGTATTTTTAAGAGGGTTCTGTTGGTGTTTGGCAGTACCTCTCTTTTTCTTTTCTTGATATTCTTTTGCTGCCGGACAGCCTCTATAATTAGCTGGGTGGTTTCCATGGCAGTTGATGCATTTTACTTTCTCATCTTTTTTTTTGTGGACAACTATTTGTTGGATGTTTTTCTTCACATTTAACGCACGCAAAATCTCTTTTGCAATAGCTTTGCGTATGCCCGAAAGCTTGGCATCGTTTGCATTGAGTTAAAGAGTTGGATTTTCTTCGAAGAGGTTCAATCTTGACTACAATATTTATTATTGATTTAATAGCGTATACCTTTTCAATATCTTCATGATTGTGAAAGGAGAGCATAAAAAGGGGTAATTTTCTATTTCTTGTAGTTTTTTCCCCTTCATTATCTGATGTTTTTTCTTTTTTAATTAAGTTTTTGGCTTCTATAATTTTAAATTTTTTATTAGTCAAGTCTTCGACAATATCATGTTCATCACACGAGAAGTGAAGACCTCTGACGACTACTCTAATTGGTCTAGTAGCCTTATTTGCATATGTGTGCCATTGCAACTTCATTTTTGTTAGCTCATCAGTGATATATCTATAAGTTGTAGCATAAGGAGGCGGGTTTGGAGGGTGCTATTTCTTCCCTTGTAGCAGATAATGGACGCTAGCGGAAGGCCGGCAAAAAGCTCGTCGGATTGGGGGGGGGTTCTTTCTGCTACATAACCTCGCTACAAATAAATGTTCGTGCCAGCGTAGTTCTTTAATACCAAATAATCAAATAATATAATGCTACTGATTCATAATTATCGTTCCAAAATATTACCAGTAGCATTTTACTGAGCCGAGTCCGAAAGGGGAGTTATCACCCCTGTGGGTTGCCGTCAAATAAAAAAAAATTTATGACGCAAACAAAAAAAAAAATGAAGTAAGAAAGAAATCCCTAAATGAATGGCCAAAACATAAGAGATAAGGTATGCTAACGATAATCAAAAGAGGAACAAAGCGGGGGGGGGGAAATGTCAAAAGAGAATTTGAGTAGAAACGAACAGAACAAAAGAAAAATGAAAATAAAGAGAAGAAAGAAGAAGGTTGGTCTGATGTTATTGACCTCACGGCTCACGCTGATCGGTATATCTGATCATCACCGTGTCTTCGGCTATACCCGCCCTACTGCTGATCGTATTCTGCAGCTCCATGGCCACCTCACGCCGGAATGATAATTAGTAGCCCCTAAATCTATATGTTACGCCATGCCTACTTCACCGTTGGTTACCCCTTTCACCCGTGCATCGCCACTTATTTACCTCATCCTAATTATCAAATAATAAGCCCAAATTAACTCCATGATACAAGGTTTATTTAATAGCAGACTTAAACTTAAAGAGACACTTAATCCTCTCTTAAATCTCTCACGTCCCTAAAAGAGCGACAATGAGATAGAGCGTTTGAGTTTGACTCAGCATTATAATATGACATTACGATAACTTGTTCAATGGGGAAATCTAATAAGTGTCTCTACTCAGAATTTGGAAAATATTGTAATATATAATAAAAAAAGATAATATAGAGTTAGCTTTTAGGTATCTAATGTATTCAATTTAGACCCCTTTCCGTATTATATATGTTATGAATATAAGTGGATATGTAGAAGGTATATAAATATTACTTAGTAACAAAATGGAAAACTCCTTAAGAATTTTAAAGTTAAGATGCCGAAGAAAATACAAACTTAAAATTTGACTTACGTAATGTTGTGTTCTTTTACTCTTTAATATTTCGTTGAGGAAGAGATGAAGATGTATGTTGCAAGGGAAAACAGCTGACTCCTTTTGTGCGCACAATTGGTTGTCTGTTGTTTGATGTGTGGTGAATTTGTTTTGGTTTTGATTTGAATGATTATGTATGTTTGCTGTATGAAAGGTATGTGATTAAATATATGTATGTTTGTATAATCTTTAAATGGCATTACCTGGGGTGTTTGGGTCGTTACTAGGTACGAATTATACTAAACTAACAAAAAAACAAAATACTAATACTAATCTAATTCTAAACTAAAATTAACTTAAATATAGTGGCTTCTCTTCTTCGTCCAGGTAAGTTGGTACGTGGGTTGGGGCTTCTCTTTTATGCGGGAGTATTGGATGAGGAGCAACGGGGCTGATCGGGACCTAGTGCTTTTCGATTGTGTTCGCTTCGCAGCACATTGACACTATCCTCGATTAAATTCACAATTCTCACTCTGATACGCGCCCTTGTATTGTATGCAGGTGATTTTATTCGTTTAGCGGCAACCTATTCGGATGGAACACGTGGCTGTCATCAGTTCGCCTAATATTTACCAGTCCGAATCATTCTTAAATCTGCCCCCGGGAGACGTAATGCTGAGGCTCTGCTAAATTCATCGTACAGCGATCACAGCGGTGCACTATCGTGTTTCTGTTGATGAGTTGTCGGCAGTAGGAGAATGTTAATTGCGGTCCAATTTGGAGTTGAAAGACTCGCGTTTGTGCATCCAAGTGCAATACGACTCGTGGTGGAGATCCACTCCTATTTTCCTTTACTTATAGCCCACGCGGTTTCCCACCTAAAATAAGAGATATTTCTCAAACGCGAACCGAAAGAAATTACAAGAAATGGTGGAGCTTACCCTAAAAGCCGATATCCCTATAGCACCGATTATCGAGTACAAAATGGTAATCAATTTTGCGTAAATTATTATATTTTTTTTTTTTTCTTTTAATTATTTGGACAATTGACACTGACTTGCAGCGTTTGCTGCTCTTATGCAATGACTTGAACGAATGAAAAAGAAAGATCGCGTGTCCGCACGGCTATATATATAGACATGGGCCTGTAAACAATAATGGGAGCTGACTCTCCAAAAACGCACACGTTGCATTTTCACTAGTTAAGCAGCGACTTTTCCTGTGGGGAAGCGCCATATGCGTGCAGATAAGGTAGTGTGTCAGTTACGTTTAAAAAAAAAAAGGAAAAAAAATGTAAAAAAATGAATTATGAGAATTCGAGGGTATTTTGAAACGTGTTACGCTACAAAATCATGCATTTGGAACCACAAGTGTTGTCCAAAGGCATGAAAATCGAAACACTTTTGCTTTAATTAGCGAAAGGGGAGGGTGACTAGGGATTCGACCCATGACCCTGGGTTGATGCATGATTAGTCGACGTGTCTTAGAAGCTTGTGGAAAAGAGAAAAAAAAAATAAAATAAGAGGCCTTAATGCTTTAGGTCTTTAGCATGATATATGCCTACCGTTTTGCCTTGAGGGTTCTCAATTTCGTACAATGACCTTCCAATTCGACGGACTATTCGACATCGGATAAACTTTGAACAAAGTTTGGCGTTGAAATGTTTTGACGCATTGCTTAGAACGAAGTTCTTGCGGTAAACTTCCTCGCCTGGTTTAAATATTCGTGCTGTCGAACGTAGGTTGTAGGTTTTTTCATTTCGTATACAAGCTTCACGTAACTTTTCTTTGACTTTTTCTCTCACTAGCTGGAGTGCAGTCGAAGTAGGTAAATATTCGATTTCGCCATCGCTTAAGGTGTTCAATTGTTTAGCTATCTTATAAGAATCTCCGTGAGACATCATGTGACGACCGAATAAAGTAAAGAAGGGTGACATTCCTATAGACTGGTGCATTGAGGTAACTAAAGCCTGCTGTATTTGTGTTAAATGAACATCCCAATCTCTTTGATCCTCCTTCAAATAGGTTCGTATAGCGGCCAAAATGGACCTATTTACCCGCTCCGAAGCATTGGCCTGAGGTGAATAAAATGCATTCTTAATGTGAGTTGTTCCGTATTTCGATAACATTTGGCCGAACTCTTGCGACATAAATTGTTTGCCATTGTCGCTATGCAAAAACTCCGGCACACCAAATTTATGAAATACTTCCTTCTCAAGAAAGTCTATTACCAGTTTTGTAGTTGCCTTAGGCATTGCTTTAAGAAAAACAAACTTTGAAGAGTAGTCTAGCACCACAAAAATAAAAAGATTCCCTTTCTTAGTCCGGACATAAGGTCCCATAAAATCAATGTATATCTTTTGGAATGGTAGATCTAGTTGCCGCTGTGCACCCATAGGTGGTCTCAGTGAAATGTTAGGAGATTTGTTTTCTTTGCAGTCGCTACATATTTGAATAAATTTTTGTACTTGCAATGCCATCTTCGGCCAATAGAAGTTAATTTTAATTCGTTCTAGGGTTTTCTGGATTCCTCCGTGTGAACAATTTGGTGGGTTATGATTCAGTTCGATAACCGTGTTCGTCAATCCCGTCGGTACCCATAATCTCCAAGCATAAGGCTCCTTCAAATCGTGGCTCTTACTATCAAAGACTCGTTTGAAAACCAGATTGTCCTTGACCTTTAGATCCGGAAGTCCTTCCTGGTTTTCCTTTATCGACGAAATAAGATCTAAATACTCCGTCGTTTTAAACTCCGGTGAACTCAAATCAGGTACGTTACTAAGGCAATCTATTGAGGAAATATGTTCCACATACGCCCTCGATAACGCATCGGGTACGATGTTATGCGATCCTTTTAGGTGTTCGATTTTAAAAGTGAATGCCTGGAGCTTAAGAGACCAGCGAGCAAGTCTTCCGCTAAGATCTTTCAATGACATAAGCCGCTTCAGACTCGCATGATCTGTGATAATGGTAAATGAAGTACCTTCCACGTACGGTCTAAATTTGTGCACTGCCCTTACTGCGGCTAAGCATTCCTGTTCGGTGACGCTATACTTTTGTTGACAGGCGTTTAGCTTTTCGGAAAAGTAAGCAATCGGCTTCTCCTGATTATCTTCATCAAATTGTATCAATACCCCGCCAATTCCTTTTGAGGAAGCATCGCATGCGAAAAGTCCGGATTGCTCAACAGGGGTGCAGACAGTAAAGCACTTTTTAATGCTTCAAATGAAGCCATTGCGTCAGACGACATTACAAATTTGTTTCCCTTTTTAAGGGTGTCAGTTAATGGTGAGGCTATTGAAGAAAAATTTCTAATGAATCTGCGGTACCACCCACAGAGACCTAAGAATCGACGCACCTGTTTCTGAGAACTTGGAACTGGAAAGTCTTGTATGGCCGATACTTTGTCCGGGTTAGGCTTGATGTGTCCCTGACCAATTATGTATCCCAAGTAGCGAAGTTCTTTGAAGCAGAAAAACGATTTCTCAACATTAATGGTCAAGTTCGCTTTCAATAAACATTCAGCTACTTGCTTCAGTACCGATATGTGGTGATCAAAGTCTGGAGAAATAATCAGGAGATCATCAAGGTAGACGAACACGTTTTCCCTAAGTGTACTGGGGATCACTCTATCCATTAACCGGCACATCCTCTGGGGTGCATTGCACAACCCAAAGGGCATAACGGTGAATTGATAGAGGGGTCGACCTGGCACAGTGAAAGCGGTCTTCTCTCTTGATTTCTCCTCCAGAGGGATCTGCCAGAACGCGTCTTTGAGATCCACACTACTAATGTAGTGCGTATCTCCGAGGCGGCTGAGCAGACCCTCTATATGCGGGAGCGGGTACGCATCTCTCTTTGTGAGAGAGTTTACTTTGCGATAGTCCAAGCATAATCTATTCTTACCCGGTTTCCGGATAAGGACTATGGGAGAACTCCACGCACTTTGACTCTCTTCAATAACGCCCAAGGAGAGCATGCGATCCAGCTCCGCATCTATTATCTTTTGAATAATTGGTGACACCGGGTAATGCCGTTGCTTTACCGGGTCGGCGTCATTTGTATCTCTGACATGTTTTTCAAGTGGTGTTTTTCCTAAGCCAAGTTTTGCGAATGAAGGGAAAATGGAAATCACTGTTTGTAATTGGAGTTCCTGTTCAGGGTTAAGATCATGCATCGGGGGGTTATTTTTAGATTTGTCCACCCCACATTGTACTTTACTTAAGACAGACGAAACTTCACTGATTAAATTCGGGGCGATTTGGAATTTGGACCAGAAGTCTATTCCTAGATACAGTGGTTGAATGAGACTTGGAACCAGGTAGAGGTCTAGTGGCTTTAACGTATCGTTATACTTTACCAAAAGCGATATACGTCCCACTATCTTCTGTCCTTTTGCATCCGCTGTATTTACATCCGACTTAAACTTTATGATTGGAATATCCAGTTCTTGAATTAGCTCGATACATCCCTTCCCTAAACAAGAAATTGAGGCACCACTATCTAAAAGTCCTTTAATTTCCTTCCCTTTTAATAAGATCTCCGCGTAAGGCCTGCCATCCTCACTAGTACCTCCAAGAAAAGATTCACTAATGAGACGTTGGTAAGCTCGTCGTTTCTTATATCGTCGTCGCATTTTAAGTATTTTATTTGGAATGTTTGGTTGATCAAATTGTTCTAAATTAAATATTCGGTTTCGAACTCGATTGTAATTCTTCAATCTCTCTTCAAACGATAACTTATACAGAGAAATGCTTTGAGATGGTAAGTACTCTCTGTTTGAGCTGATCCCTATGCTCTTTGAATTATCAAGGTTAAGTTTCTCTTTATCGATTATATCGGGATCACAGTCGTATAGAGTAGGTAAGGTATTGGTGGCAGCATCTCGTTTCATTGTTTTGGGGGCGTCTGAGTCGAACGTGTCTGCCCAGAATTCGCCACGTTCGTCCTCATGTTTCCCTTATGCGGGTTACACTTGGGACAATCTAGTACAGTATGGTTTTCCGTACCACACCGATAACAAAAAAGTTTTTGAACAGGCGAACGGCAATGAACAAAATGATGGCCAGCCTGCCTGCAATTAAAGCAAACGACACTTACTTTGTTACAACCCGGATCGCCCGAGCGATTGTCAAATGAAACAGCTGAAATAACTTCAAACGAGTCGGAACGAACATCCGATGAATTTTCATCATAACCATGTAATTCGTTAATATTTCTATTACTATACACCCTATTTTGAGTTCCGTATCTCAACTGTAGCATCTTTTCGGTTCGCCTGCACTCATCCCGAAATTGTTCAAACGAATCTATCCTCATAGGATAGATGAAATTCATGAGACGTGTACTTATATTGTTCCTCAATATTTTTATGAGATCTTGATCTCGTATGGGATCCTTAAGTTGGCTTTTAAGGAGAATAATCGCCTTATAAAATTCATCGAAGGATTCATTTGGCATTTGCCTTCGGTCCATGATTTGCTTAAGAATCTCAAAGTCGTTCTCATGGTGTTTGAATTGCTTTAAAAGGGCTGCACGCAGTAATGGCCAATCGATCCCCTGATTACTTCTCAGATGTTGCCAATACCAGTCCTGCGCGGTACCTGATAATAAATGGTGGAAATTGCGAATAATTTCCGACCACGGGCAGTTATAATTGTATTTGAGTACTTCTACTCGAAATATGAAGTCTTCTATTGACATCCCTTTGGAGGTATCATCAAACCGTATACCCCACCGATCTAAGTCAAATCGTCGATTATTCGGTCTGTCTTGCTGATAATGAGGAAACTGATTTCTTTCATCTAAATTACGAGGCCGATTATCATTACAGTGATTGAACAACTGCGCTCGTTCATTTGAGGGAGCAAAACGACTGTTCTCTCCAACATCAACTCTGGAACTAGACGAAAGATTATCTGACCTGTCATGATTTTCTTTTGGTAACGGATGATTGGGAATGTATGGGCGAGCTAGAGGTATTTGTTGTGACTGATTATTACAATTTTTATTCTGCGAAACAGTTTGAACCAACATTTGTTTCATGCTTTGCTCTACGTTTTGCTTTATCAAATTTGGTATTTCTCGGAATAGTGCATTTTGCATTTCATTTAAACTAGCATCAACAACCTTTTTAATGTGTGAATGTAGAGGACTAGTTGGGTACTGACTCGAAGGGTGGTGAACATGATCATTGCCAGAGGTAGCAGCTGAACTGTTATCACCGTTGCATGCATTTGACACGCGCACAGTGGGATTGAGGTTAGCTGACTCGGTTGCGCAAGCAGACATCATCGGGAGAGCAGAATTAGCATATGACAATGAAGTCACTGCGCTAGTGGAAACAGTAGTAAACATACCACTTACAATAGCAGGTGACACTGCGCTCTCGAGAGTCAGATTCTGTAATTGATTCGAACTCCTATTAATAATCATATCATTACTAGGAGATCCGAAACCGATCGAATTATTAAGACTTCTCCTACTCGGGGGAGAATGACGTACGGGATTAATATTATTGGTGTTAGGCATTGTGACTGGAGTGTCGAAACTTAGACCGCGATTGCGAGTTTGCATACTGTGTCTATTTGAGTCGAAAGCTATGTTTCGCTTCACTTTAGGAATAGCTCCGTTGTTTTCTCTTACGCTCATGATTAAATTAAGTTTAAACCGAAATAGAAAGCGTAATATTTAAAAAAGGAAGAGAATAAAGAAAATATTATGGTAGATATGTTTGCAATGACTGATATAATGTATATGTGAAATATGTGCGTATATATAATTCGGCAATATTGGGGTGATGTGGGCAAGCTAAAATGCAGTATTTGTGACGTAACATAGTTAGAAAGTAGATTAGAGAAAAAAAAATAAAAAAAAATATAAGGAATTGGACAGCCATTATGCATCAGAATGTTGTTATATTTTGCGAAAAGTGAGAATTGATATGGCATCTTTCTATAGTCACTTATACGTAATCGTATCGACCTTGACGTATAAGGGCTTACAGATGAACGTCCGAAATCTTGACCACAACGCGATATGTCGACACTCAAATAATTGTATATCCTTGTGCAACTTGTTTTAGAATCTAGGATCTTAATAAAACACGACTCCAAAAATATACAATTAAAAGGTACTGACGTTTATGAATGATGCTGGTGTTTTTGCAGCTAATAACGAGTATCCGCAAGGTAACTCGATAATGCAACGTATGAGATGGTGAGGGCTGCTATATAAATCTTGTCTAAGAGGTTGCTAGATATGGGGGCAATGTTTATATCGCAAGCCTAAGTTCGTAGGCCTTAATTTGCCATATTTCCATGGCCCCACGTTGGGCGCCAATTTGTAGCATAAGGAGGCGGGTTTGGAGGGTGCTATTTCGTCCCTTGTAGCAGATAATGGCACGCTAGCGGAAGGCCGGCAAAAAGCTCGTCGGATTGGGGGGGGTTCTTTCTGCTACATAACCTCGCTACAAATAAATGTTCGTGCCAGCGTAGTTCTTTAATACCAAATAATCAAATAATATAATGCTACTGATTCATAATTATCGTTCCAAAATATTACCAGTAGCATTTTACTGAGCCGAGTCCGAAAGGGGAGTTATCACCCCTGTGGGTTGCCGTCAAATAAAAAAAAATTTATGACGCAAACAAAAAAAAAAATGAAGTAAGAAAGAAATCCCTAATTGAATGGCCAAAACATAAGAGATAAGGTATGCTAACGATAATCAAAAGAGGAACAAAGCGGGGGGGGGAAATGTCAAAAGAGAATTTGAGTAGAAACGAACAGAACAAAAGAAAAATGAAAATAAAGAGAAGAAAGAAGAAGGTTGGTCTGATGTTATTGACCTCACGGCTCACGCTGATCGGTATATCTGATCATCACCGTGTCTTCGGCTATACCCGCCCTACTGCTGATCGTATTCTGCAGCTCCATGGCCACCTCACGCCGGAATGATAATTAGTAGCCCCTAAATCTATATGTTACGCCATGCCTACTTCACCGTTGGTTACCCCTTTCACCCGTGCATCGCCACTTATTTACCTCATCCTAATTATCAAATAATAAGCCCAAATTAACTCCATGATACAAGGTTTATTCAATAGCAGACTTAAACTTAAAGTGACACTTAATCCTCTCTTAAATCTCTCACGTCCCTAAAAGAGCGACAATGAGATAGAGCGTTTGAGTTTGACTCAGCATTATAATACGACATTACGATAACTTGTTCAATGGGGAAATCTAATAAGTGTCTCTACTCAGAATTTGGAAAATATTGTAATATATAATAAAAAAAGATAATATAGAGTTAGCTTTTAGGTATCTAATGTATTCAATTTAGACCCCTTTCCGTATTATATATGTTATGAATATAAGTGGATATGTAGAAGGTATATAAATATTACTTAGTAACAAAATGAAAACTCCTTAAGAATTTTAAAGTTAAGATGCCGAAGAAAATACAAACTTAAAATTTGACTTACGTAATGTTGTGTTCTTTTACTCTTTAATATTTCGTTGAGGAAGAGATGAAGATGTATGTTGCAAGGGAAAACAGCTGACTCCTTTTGTGCGCACAATTGGTTGTCTGTTGTTTGATGTGTGGTGAATTTGTTTTGGTTTTGATTTGAATGATTATGTATGTTTGCTGTATGAAAGGTATGTGATTAAATATATGTATGTTTGTATAATCTTTAAATGGCATTACCTGGGGTGTTTGGGTCGTTACTAGGTACGAATTATACTAAACTAACAAAAAAACAAAATACTAATACTAATCTAATTCTAAACTAAAATTAACTTAAATATAGTGGCTTCTCTTCTTCGTCCAGGTAAGTTGGTACGTGGGTTGGGGCTTCTCTTTTATGCGGGAGTATTGGATGAGGAGCAACGGGGCTGATCGGGACCTAGTGCTTTTCGATTGTGTTCGCTTCGCAGCACATTGACACTATCCTCGATTAAATTCACAATTCTCACTCTGATACGCGCCCTTGTATTGTATGCAGGTGATTTTATTCGTTTAGCGGCAACCTATTCGGATGGAACACGTGGCTGTCATCAGTTCGCCTAATATTTACCAGTCCGAATCATTCTTAAATCTGCCCCCGGGAGACGTAATGCTGAGGCTCTGCTAAATTCATCGTACAGCGATCACAGCGGTGCACTATCGTGTTTCTGTTGATGAGTTGTCGGCAGTAGGAGAATGTTAATTGCGGTCCAATTTGGAGTTGAAAGACTCGCGTTTGTGCATCCAAGTGCAATACGACTCGTGGTGGAGATCCACTCCTATTTTCCTTTACTTATAGCCCACGCGGTTTCCCACCTAAAATAAGAGATATTTCTCAAACGCGAACCGAAAGAAATTACAAGAAATGGTGGAGCTTACCCTAAAAGCCGATATCCCTATAGCACCGATTATCGAGTACAAAATGGTAATCAATTTTGCGTAAATTATTATATATTTTTTTTTTTCTTTTAATTATTTGGACAATTGACACTGACTTGCAGCGTTTGCTGCTCTTATGCAATGACTTGAACGAATGAAAAAGAAAGATCGCGTGTCCGCACGGCTATAATATATAGACATGGGCCTGTAAACAATAATGGGAGCTGACTCTCCAAAAACGTAATGCGTGCAGATAAGGTAGTGTGTCAGTTACGTTTAAAAAAAAAAGGAAAAAAAATGTAAAAAAATGAATTATGAGAATTCGAGGGTATTTTGAAACGTGTTACGCTACAAAGTGTCACTGTCATCAACATTTATTTTCCAATTGTTGTTGTTATATGACGTGAGCTTGCACGTTTTTTTAGATTTTTGCTCAATAATACTTTTTAGCTCACCAAATCTGTCTACACCAGAGATCATTATTGGTGGTGGTAACGGCTGTCTTTTTAAGATAATGGTTGTATTTTCAAGCCAATGGTTGTCTTTTCAGTCCTTTTATCTTTCGTCTTAGCTTGCAAATTTGCATGTTTTGGCGTAGCCACATTGTCAAAGGTTCTGGCAGATGTTTTAGGACTTTCTTCTGCCTTTCGTTTCTTCGTTGGTCTATTACTTTTAGTCAGATGTCTTTCTGTCTCTAGTGCAAGCTCCTCCTCATCAGTGAGGTATTCCTTTTGTTTATCTTGCTGAACTGATTGGAATGGTTGGGCAGTATTGTCCGAAAGGCTAACCTTTTTTTCAAGTTCTTTTATCTGCTTTTGCAAGCTTAAGACAATTTCTTCAAGATTTTTTTCCTTACTTTAAGTTCAGCTTGCCATTCAGTGTAGTAGCTGCTTCCATTTAATTTCGCTTGTGAATCTGTTTTACGTTCACTTTCAGCTATATTGGTTTCATTTCCACATTTTACTTTTTGAATGTTCGGAATGCTTACAATTATAGCGCTATCTTTGGCCGTATGTTGTTTTGGCGCGACCATTTTTGGTGGAGTTCTCGGCATTAGTGAACTCCTTTTGGAGCTTTGTTGAGGAAGCAATAAATGGTCCCCCCCAGAATCCATGGGACCGACTTCCGAGGACTTGAGCTAAGCGCAGAGAAATGTGATTGTTTTCACGAAGGAATTTATTTAAACTTTTTGAGATTACAGATTTCGGATTAATTTTATATAAGTGTATACAAAATCGACTTAAAAAATACACTTTTTTTAATTTCTTGCGCTTAGCTTGGTCAGAATAATAGGCAACACTTAAATTAATGTTGTCTACAGCACTACAAAAATTGTCTTCTTCATCTTGGCAGCGATTATATGAAGCAGCAGCGACATCAGTTGTTGAGTCTGTGACTGCGGCAGCAAGTCTCCTGGCCATACTCGTGATCTTCTTTGGGTTGGGGCAACTGCGGTGGTCATGCCTAATCTTCCAACAAAGGAAACAGCTGTTGTCTGGCCTCCTTTCATACGGACATTTGCTCTGGTAATGTCCCAGCCGCGTGCAATTGTAGCAACGAACTTCTGCTACATCAGTTGCCTAGGTTTTAGTGTGCATCTTTGCCAAAGGTGCTCGCTGGGTTTCGCTCTTGGTGGACAATCTGTTAGCACGGCGTTGCTCATATAAGTCCAAAGAGTCTTTGAATTGATTCATAGTTCGCGAATTCATTAAGAGATGAGATTCTGGTGACGTGTCTTGCATCCCAACAATGATGAAACCCACTTACTCAAATTCATCAATGAAGTTGCAACGAGCAGCGATGTTTTCCATTTCTAGCACATAGCGGCGTATGTTGTCCTTCTTGTACCATCGGTTGCTGGCCAGGATCTTATATATTTCGTTACGGCCTATAGTGCGTCCAAATTCCCTGACTAGCATTACTTTCAGTTCGTCGTAATCGAATGCATCTTAGTTTAGCAGCAATTTGGCAGTACCTGCCAGCGAATTGCATAGAGACGTGTAGCGAAACAATTCGTCAGCTCCCACCATCCGCATGGCTCTTTCGAAGTTCCTAGGAAAATCGTGGACATTATATGCCCTGGTGTCACCATCGAACTTCGGGATAGCCTGTTCGATATCACGGAACGTCAGCCGTGTCATTGACATACTAGAAGTTGTAGGTGTCTGTGCAGCGGGTAGCAACGGTTGCAATTCAGCTTGTTCTAGTTTGGCGATTGATTGCTGTAGCATGATGTTTTCGTGGCGCTTACGCAATATTGCCAATTTGCGGTCTAATTCGGCTTCGGTGGCAGCAGGATCTTCGTTGTCTAGTGCATGTTGGGCGTCTGCAAACACGTCGGTATTGTCTTCCTGGTTTATGGCGTCTGTTCCTCGGTGGCATCAGCTGGGCATCTGGCAGCGGAGGCGTATGGGTTCTTTATTTTCCTCTATTTAAAATTACACAAGAACAGAATCTATTACTTTATTCTTACAAAGAAAACCACGCTTATCTACATCCTACTTGGGCCCATCAGAGGCCCATCTGTGATAATCTACTAGATTACAGTACAAAAACTTTATATCGATAAATCAGCAACCTCAGTAATTAAAGAACAAAATAATGACAACTCTCCACAAATATTCAATAATTTGAGGTAAGCAGATAATAATTATAATACGAGCTGTACAGCGATAAAGACCTAGTCAAAAAAGCACGAGTCCGTCGTCTTAGATGGCTGGGTCATATTGAGCGCATGGACACCAGAGGGACAACGCGGTAGAGGAAGGCCATACCTACGGTGGCGTGCGCAGGAAGGGGACCTCAACCAACTTGGCGTACGAAACTGGCGGCAGCTAGCTAGGGATCGAGCTGAAATAAGTGAAAGTGATGAATTTGATCCAGATGAAGAGGAACAGGAACAGATTGAAGAAAGATTAACGCTTGTCGATGATCTCAAAATTTGGACTTTGAAACATCAAATTACGCATCGTGCTGTTAATGATCTGCTAAGAATATTCAATTCGTCATGTAATATTAAATATATGCCAAAAGACTCCAGAACTTTTCTGTCCGCACCGACTGCAGTCAACATTCTAAAAATGGGTGAAGGAAGCTATTGGCACAATGGCCTTAAGAACTGTTTAAACAATGCATTTCGTAACATTGAAAAATCAATAAATATTTCCTTAATAATCAATTTAGATGGATTGCCAATTTGCCGAAGTTCCAAAACTGAATTCTGGCCTATACTTTGTGCTGTTGCCGAATTTCAAAGGATTCCAATAATGGTAATTGGAATTTATTCAGGAGGAAGTAAACCCAAATTGGAGCCTTTTCTTAATTTGTTTGTCGATGAATTCCTGGAAATTACTGAAAGAGGCTTTCGTGTGAACGGATATGATATTGGAATTCAAATAAAGTGTTTCGTCTGCGATACTCCCGTCAGGGCATTCATAAAAGGTACCATATGTCAAATAGAAATATTTACTTTTACTAACGAAACATTTCACTTCTCAGGTGTTGTTGGTTTTAGTTCGTATCATGGATGTAAAGTGTACAACGATTGGATATTATGAAAAACTCGAATAAACGAGTTTTCCTAGAATAAATTGCCGATGAAGAACGAACACTGATTTCCGCAATCGATCAGACTCAGAGCATCACAAGGAATATGCTCCACTCGAAAAATTACCGATTGACTCATTTTTTCCTTGGTCATAACCACCTTGAACAACATGTTGATCAGTATTTACACTTCTTCACGTTTTGCTTTTTTGCACGCAAATAAGAACAAATTCCTAAAAAGAAATTCCTGTCCAACACAAATTAAACGCGATTCCCAATTGGGAAGCTCACACGCATAATAGCCGCAATTCCCAGTAAGAAACATATTCCTAAATAGGAACTTCTTTTCAACACAAATTAAACGCGATTCCCGGTTGGGAAGTTTGTGTCCTAATTAGGAATATTTTACTGTAACCACGATTCCCTGCAAACCCTAGCCAAATGCAACAAGGTCAAACTTGGGTGGGTACCTGGTCATCAAGGTATTGCAGGCAACGAACTTGCGGACAAACTAGCTAGGGCTGGTTCCGAAACCGTTCTCTATGGACCAGAACCTTACTGCACAGTCAATTGGGCTACTGCGCTAAGACTAATTAATGAATGGGAACAACAACTTTGTCTTAACCACTGGGAAAATGTCCCTGGTCTAAGACAATCCAAACGTTTAATCAAGCCCTACTCCTACAAGAAAATCCTTAGACTCAGTAAGGATAACATAAGAAAGCTAGTGGGCTTCCTCACAGGCCACTATGGCTTAAAATACCACCTAAACAAAATGAACCTTTGTCCGGATACAGAATGTAGATTCTGCCTGGAGGATGTCGAATCCTCTGAACACATCTTCTGTGACTGTTCGGCTTAAGTGGTTAAGAAAACGTGTCTTCAATAGAGAGACTCGTACACCAGCAGATCTAAAGAACTCTAAACTGAGGACTTATTGGCCTTCATCAGGGCGGTCACACGTCTCTTAGATTAACTTTCCAAATTGATACAATAGATCTTTCAGGTCGCAGTGTCAGCCATCAGGGCATGGGATTTATTTAAAAAAAATTCCCAAATAGGAATTTGTTAGGTATCCATTTTGTATTAAAAAAAAAAAGAATATGGAAAATAAGAAATTTTAAATTTACAGTTTTGGTGGATTTGGTGTAATTAAACAGATTAAAATGTTAATATTATGTCTATATAGACATCGTAGATTTATTTATACTTATTTTATAATGCTCCTTATCAGCATTTAAAATAGCAAAAATAATAATAAAAAGAGAGATTTTTGATTTAATATAGAATATTTTGTAAGGATCAGGGTTTTTCTTCGAAGTAGGTATATTACATTTCAAGGCAAAATGATGTTCCTCATAAAATTTCAGTAGCTGTTTTCTGTTTAATAATGAAATTTTTGATGCACTCAGAATATTATTTTGGTGCATAACACAAAATGAATGATATGTCATAACATCACAAATTATATGGTATACATACACAATTATTATTATTATTATTATAAGCTTTATTTACCCTTTTGAAAAAATTAAAATTCTTACAATAATTCATATAGTTAATTTACAATATTTTGGTTGTTTAAGTATTTAAAAGTTAACATAGGTATTCATTTATATCATAAATAGAATATTTGGTTTATTTAATTCAAATTTTAGTATTTAAAAATTTAGGAATTTATTATAAACGGGCATAAGCCTCCCCCAGGTGTCGCCATTGTTGTTTATTATGTGCTACGTGTCTCCAATTGCTAAGGTAATTTTGAATGTCGTCTCGCCATCTTAATTGTGGTCTACCAACTTTTCTACGTCCTTCATATGGTGTCCAATTTGTTGTTCTTATTGTCCATCTATTGTCGTTCATTCTAATGACGTGTCCTGCCCAGCTCCATTTATGTTCGTTTGCTCTTTTGATAACATCAGTCCACTTTGTTTGTTCCCTAATGTTTGCGTTCGTAATCCTTTGTAGTCTCGAGATTTTAAGTGTTGACCGTTCCATCGCTCTTTGACATACTTGCAGTTTTTTAGCCGCTCTTGTGTTTAGGGTCCATGTTTGTGCACCGTATGTCATGACTGGAAGTATTGCAGCGTCGAACAAGTATTTTTTGAATCCGGCGTTATATTAGAATTGAGAATCGGTTTCAGATTCCAATATTGTTTCCAACTATTCGTTACTCGTCTTGCAATTTCTTTGTCAGTTCGTTGAGTAAAGGATATTAATTGGCCTAAGTATATAAATTCGTCTACATATTCAAGGTTCTCAGTTTCAAGTTGGATTTGAACGGTTGTGCGTTAGTCATTAGTTTTGTCTTTTCTTTGTTGATATGTAGTCCAACTTTTGAGCATTCTCGGCGTAGGTCTTCAATCATTGTTCTTAGTTCAGTGTCTGATGTGCCTATTAGTGTAATGTCATCGGCAAATTTTAAATTATTTAGTTTTTCTCCATCAATGTTGATCCCCATCTCACTCCAGTTTAAGTGTTTGAAACATCCCTCCAATACAGCTGCAAATAGAGCAGGAGAAAGTGGGTCTCCCTGACGAACTCCTCTCATCAATTGGAAAGGGCGACCGATCCTTTCGAGCCTTATTGTTGCAGTGTTGTTGTTGTACAGCTTTCTAATTATGTGAATGTATTTTGGATGTATACCTTGTTCGTTAAGTGACTTGAAGATCATGGTGTGCTCGATGGTGTCAAATGCTTTCGTGAAATCGATAAATCCCAGATATAGTTTTTGCTGGTATTCTGAGCATTTTTCGATGAGTTGGTTCAGAACTTGTAAGTGGTCAGTTGTCGAGAACCCGGATCTAAAGCCTGCTTGCTTACGAGGCTGGTTATCTTCCATTGTGTTATTTATCCTTCTCAACAGACATTTGGCAAAAACTTTGTAAATTGTTGATATGATACTTATTGGTCTGTAGTTGTTAATGTTGTCTCTGTCTCCTTTCTTGTGAATAAGTATCATTGTAGATTTTGTCCATTGAAGTGGTATGTCCTCAGTTGAAAGAACTTCGTTGAATATTTCCTTCAGTATTGGTGTTATAGCTTGTTTCCCAATCTTTAGCATTTCTGCTTTAATTTCGTCATTTCCCGCGCATTTTTCATTTTTTAACTCGTCTATAGATTTGTCTATTTCTTCATCTAGGAAGGTTGGAATGTTGTCATAGTTATCAGCTAGTGCTATTTCGTATTCAGTTGTTTTATTTGACAGTGAGGTTGTGTACAGCTCTTTCAAAAAGTTCGTTGCTGTTTCGATTATAGTTTTTCTGTTTCGAATGTCTTTTTCTTCTCTTCTAATGGCAGTCATCCAATCTTTGCCATCAGCTAGGCTTTGTTTCACTTTCTTTATAGATTTGGTGTCTTCTATAATTTGCTTAACTAGTGCGTCATTATATTTCCTTAAGTCAGTACGAATCGAGTGTTTGGCTTCAATTTTCAGTTCCTTCCATTTTTGTTTTTCTCTTTCGTTAAGTGTGCCTTTCGTTTGTAATTTATTCCTTTCCTTAATGATTTGTTTAGTTTCATCCGAGAGTTTGTCGGTTTTTTTTTCTAATTCTATTTACAAGGAATGCGTTGGAAGCTTTAATTATAGATTCTTCTAACAAATTGTATTTTTCTTGCAATGTATTCATGTTCCTTAATGTTTCAGCTTTGCAATTTTCAGTAATTTCGTTCATATATAAATTAATAGATTCTTCATTATGTATTTTGGGGATAAGTTTACTTTGTGGGTTGTTTCTGCCTAATGTGCTATGATTCAGTCTGATTTTTGCTCTAATCATTCTATGGTCGCTGTTGTTGATTAATAAGAACAATGTGCAATACCAACATTCAATTTTTGGATTTATTTAACTAATATGTGTATAATATTTAGAACTATCAAGCGGGTACTTAGCTGGGTAGATGTGCTGCCTTTCACGAACGAGATCCAAGTGCTCGAAACAACACAAGATCAAGTTGATCACGCTTTTCGCAAAACAAAAGAAAAGGAGAACAAATCACGCCCACTCTCAAGTCCTACACATGCAATACAATTGTTGCTGTAAAGCTGTGCGAGCTTGCAGGTCTTACAGTGGCATACAAAGTTAATTAAAGACATTATGATGTGCAAATACAAAATCTCAAGACTTATTTACGATATTAAATACAATTAGATTGATACGAATGGGAATACATATAACAGTTAATAATAAGATAAACGAATTATGTTGACTGGTGATTATAGGCAAGATAACTCATTATTGGGTATTCTCAATCTCAAACATCCCGGCCCCTCTGGAACGAGTTTCAGGATACAGGTAGACGGGCTAGCTTAGAGATCGGGCGAACGAATGTGCCTGATGTCGTCCTCACAGTTGCCACTCGTACTTGCTGATCAGTCCCTGGGTTCACATTTTCAATTCGGCCTAGTAGCCATTTCGTAGGCGGAAGATTAGGTTCTTTGACTACTACTAGGTCTCCTGGTTTGAAATTTGTAGTACGATACTGCCATTTGGGTCGCTCCTGCAGCGTTGTCAAGTACTCCGTATACCACCTTTTCCAGAATCCTTGGGTCATACTCTGGATATGGTTCCAGTGGGAAAGGCGGTTTGGAGGGGTACTTAAATGGTTGGGCTCAGGAACGGCTGTGAGCGGTTCACCTACAAGAAAGTGAGCAGGAGTTAGTGGATTTAAATCGGAATCAGACATAGAACATAGAGGACGAGAGTTTAAAATGGCTTCTATTTGACTAAGGACAGTACACAATTCTTCGAACGTTAACATTGAACTCCCAATAACACGACGTAGGTGGTGTTTGACTGACTTAACGCCCGCCTCCCACAACCCACCAAAGTGTGGCGCTGAAGGAGGGATGAAATGCCACGCAATGCCATCCTTGGCAAGAGCGGCAGCGATTATATCGTTGTGGGCTTGTGCCATAACCAGTTTGTGCATTTCAGTCAAACACCGACGAGCTCCGTGAAAGTTTGTCCCGTTGTCGCTGTAGATGTTGCTACACTTGCCACGGCGAGAGACAAATCTTCGTAAAGCGGCGATGAAAGCATCCGTGGTGAGGTCACTGACCAGTTCCAAGGGGATAGCTTTCGTTGCCATACATATGAAGAGCGCAATGTAGGCCTTGGACGTCTTTGGCTTACGACAACGGGATAGCTTGATGGTTATTGGGCCGGCGTAATCACACCCTGTATTTGAAAATGGACGACTTGGCTGGATACGATGTGAAGGCAAATCGCCCATGAGTTGTTGGCTTGTGAGTTTGCGCTGCATGAAGCACGGTTTACACCTGTGAATGATCCGACGAATGAGATTTCGGCTGCCCATAATCCAGTACTGGTGTCGAACGAACGCGAATGTTTCGGATACTCCAGCGTGTAAATACCGTTGATGTGTGTCGGTTATTATTAGCGACGAAATCAGGCTAGCTTTAGAAAGAATGATCGGATGTTTGATGTTAAAAGACACACTAGCGTGCTTTATACGTCCTCCTACACGTAACAGTCCATCGTTGTCCACAAACGCAGAGTACCTTAACAATGCCGATTTCGATGGAAGTTGATTGTTTGCACGCAGGTACCGGAGATCATCTTCAAAATAATTGGCTTGTTCAAACTTTAATATGGATATCCTAGCAGCATTAATTTCCCGGTAATTTAAACCACGATGAATTCGATCTGAGATTGGAATGCGACACTCGGATGCCAATCGTAGGCAATGAGCGACTATCCGTTGCAACCGATACCACGAAGAAACCTTCATTATTAAGCCCTGAAAGACATGTTCATTGACCGAAGTGACAAGCACATGCATAGAGATTGGTTTTTCTTCCCGCTTAACCGATTCACTTTCGGACAGATTTGACGCAGGGCTAGCTTTCGGCCAATGCTCATCAGATAAAGAGAGCCACGGTGGACCGGTCCACCACAGACAATGATTGAAGAGATTAACTGGGAGGACACCACGCGACGCACAGTCTGCAGGGTTCGATTCAGACGGGACATGAAACCAAGAGTATCGGGGTATAGTTTCTAAAATGGCTGCTGTTCGGTTGGCCACAAAGGTTGTCCAGCGACGAGGGGGTGATGAAAGCCAATGTAGGACGATTTCGGAATCGCACCACGCGAATGTCTTTACGATTTTGGCATTTACCGACGTTTTCACCAGGGTCATCAACCGAGCGAGCAACAGCGCACCACATAGCTCGAGACGAGGAATGGAAACACATCTAATTGGGGCCACTTTAGTTTTTGCCGCGACGAGGGTGATGGTAACGTCACCAGTAACGGATGTAGAGCGGGCATAGACGGCTGCGGCATAAGCGAGGGAAGAAGCGTCAGAGAAGCCATGAAGTTCTATGGATTCTTCAAAAGGAAACACATTTCGTGGGACCTGAATTTGCTTGAACGATGGGAGTTGTTCGCGATAAGTCAGCCACTGGTCAGCGATAGCAGGAGGCAGAGGATCATCCCAGCCTAGTTTAAGTTCTGACGACCAGAGCTGCTGAAACATAATTTTAAATAGAACAACCGAGGGAGCAAGTAGTCCAAGAGGATCGAAGATACGCGCGATTTCAGAGAGCAATTGCCTTCTTGTTACCGAGGAGCATGGAGACGATTGAACCACCCGAAAGGAGAAAACGTCCGCAGCAGGATTCCAGAACATTCCCAATACCTTAACGAGCGATTCGGAACGTTCAGGGTCAACGAAGGAAAACTCACAGTCTTCCGGTTGTTGCTTTGCGAGCAGAGCCCAACAGTTGGAACTCCATTTCCGAAGCTGGAGTCCAGCTGCCGATAACAACGCGACTAGTTCGGATTGCAAATTCAGCAAGGTTTCTATCGAGCTTGCCCCTGTCATGACGTCGTCTACATAGACATCATTAAGCAAAATCCTAGCGGCATTGGGGTATTTCGAGGCGTAGTCTTCTGCGAGTTGTTGCAATACACGAACTGATAAGAATGGAGCTGACGCTGTGCCATATGTGACGGTTCGAAGCCGATAGTGTTGAATCTCATCACGTGGGTTCTGACGCCAAACGATACGTTGAAAGTCCATGTCTTGTTCGCGGATCCATATTTGGCGGAACATTTTAACGATATCGGCCGTGAACACGAACCGATGCTGCCGGAAACGCAAACACACACCAATCAAGTCACGTTGAATTGGCGGCCCGATTAGAAGTTGGCTATTTAACGATTGCCCCTTAGAGTCCTTGACCGAGCCATCGAAGACAACGCGTAGCTTTGTAGATGAACTGTCCGGTTTTAGTACCGCGTGATGGGGGAGGTAAAATTGTCTTGAAGAGTCAACATATATTTTGTCGCGAGGGATTAGTTCCATGTGCCCGAGTTCGAGATACTCTTCCATGAATTTAGAATATAACCGATGCAGTTCCGGGTTACTGCGAAACCGACGCTCCATAGAATACAGGCGCGAAACTGCCGACTGCAAGGTACTTCCGAAGCATGGCGAGGGAGTTTTGAACGGAAGTGAAACAATGTATTTTCCATCCGGAGAGCGTGAAACTGTCTTTTGGAAATGGTGTTCAGCGGGATCATTGAAAGTAGATTGGGGTTTATGTGGGGAAACTTCTTCCAGTTCCCAGAACCGCTGCAATAGAGCATCCACGTCAAGAGTGGAATGGAACGAAGACATTTCCTGAGCGGATGTAGATGTATATGGATCAACTAACTCTCCTGAAATGACCCAACCAAACGATGTATTGAACGCTATGGGACTGCCTTCATGTCCGCGAATTTGCTCTGACCTGAGAATATTCCAGACCTTGTCCGCCCCAAGGAGAACATCAACCGAACTGGATACGTTAAAGTATGGATCCGCTAGATCCAATTTCCGAATATAATCCAATGTCGATGCGTCAAAGGATTTAGATGGCAAGTTCGAAGTCAATTTAGCTAGAACGAACGCATCGACCGATAAGTGGGAGTTGTTGTATCGAGAGAAGAGTTGTATAGATACACACCCTTTTGTAAATCCAGCTTCTTTTGATGACAATCCCATGATGGGAATACGAGAGTGCTTTCTTGGAAGACTTAATCTTTGTGCCAATGACTCAGTGATAAACGAAGACTGTGACCCCGTGTCCAAGAGAACTCGACAAGCGACAAGCTCTCCCCGAATATCGTGAACCTTGGCGAGAATGGTTGGCAAGATGGTTTGCTTTCGAATACTAAGCTCAAGGGAGTGGTTATTTAATAGTGGAGGAGCTGTAGCAGAAGTGGAAGGAGTCACCGAAGAATAAGGCTGGTGTGACGAAGACGATGTAGAAGCCGAGCCTACGGTTAACAAAGGAGCACGACTTGGACTTGGTGACGGTAAAGACGAGGGAGTGTTTCTCAAATCGTCTTGATGAACCAACGAATGGTGACGAGCTCTACAGACGCGACAACGGAACGATGACCGACACCTATTTGCCGGATGGCCTGTCCGCAGGCAATTAAAGCACACCGATTTTGTTTTGACGAATGTTCTACGAGCTGTGATATCTAACGCTAAGAATTGAGTGCACTGGGATAGGAAGTGGTCACCTTTACACAGAAGACACTGCAAACTAACTTCCGACGGTTTTGCTAAATGGGCTCGGATCTGACCCGCTGGTTTTCCTCGAGATGCAACTGGTCGATTATGAGAATGGCACGATTCAAGTGCGTCACAACGTACTTCGAGAAACTCAATAAGATCGGAGATCGAACTATCATCACGAGATCCGATTTCCTCGGCCCAAGCATGCTTTGTGTCACTATCTAACTTAGACAATAATAGGTAAATTAACCAGGGATCCCTACCAGTCTTATTCAACGCTTTCAGTCCACGTATCACTTCATCCGCACCGTCTGTAATCTTTCTAAGCGTTTGCACATTTGAGACACACATAACAGGAAGTGAAAGAAACGATTGCACAAAGGATTGCACGATTACATTAACCCGATCGTACCGTTTTTCGAGCCTTTCCCATGCTTCGATATAGTTTGCATCCGAAACCGGCATATGCTTAATTAGGTTAGCCGCATCCTCCCGCAAAAAGGACTTCAGATAATGAAATTTTTGTGTTGGAGAAAGATTCGGTTTGTTGTCGACTGAACCTAAGAACAAATCTTTAAAAGATGGCCAATCTTTGTAATTGCCAGAAAATGGCGGCACCACAATTTGAGGTAGGTTTATCGTCGAACACGTGTTTCCAGAGGAATCTAACTTCTTTAAAAATGTCTCTTGCTGATTCGCGAGCGTTCTTAAAACCGAATCGTCGGAATTGTCTTGAACGGCACAATGTCTATTGCGAATGGCCTTTTTTAAACCCGAATGTGCAACGAAATATTTTTCTTCGTACATACCGAATTCCTTCTCAAAATCTTCTAGCTCATCTTCTTCTAAATGCTGCAAGCACTCCTTGTGCAGCGAAGAAAACTCCGACCACGCTTCAACGACTCTACTTAATCGGATCTCTAGCATCTCGATCGTAGTGGATTGTTCAATGGATGCAATAAAATCGACCGCACGTGTTAAGCATCCCTTTGCAGTACCGCGTTTTTGTTTCAGAGCGTTCATTTTAATAAACGATAATCGCAGAAAAGGAATAACGAAAAGGCACAGGAGAAGTGATAATTAAAATGCGAAGGAACACCTTAATTAATTATAGCTTTGCTTGCTATAATAATAAAGCAACTCCACGGCGAGGGAATTATTCGGTTATATCGAATTGTCTGAATCACGAAAGTTTCACACACGCGGTTTTCCTACCAAAACGAAATCAAAGTATATATATGTATAATATATGTATGTATAACACACCATGCACATGCAGTTTTTAATCGAAAAGGTTTATCACTTTCTTTATATTAATTTGTTTAATATTCGGCTACAGAAGGACCATAAATTTATGTTGTTGATTAATAAGAACAATGTGCAATACCAACATTCAATTTTTGGATTTATTTAACTAATATGTGTATAATATTTAGAACTATCAAGCGGGTACTTAGCTGGGTAGATGTGCTGCCTTTCACGAACGAGATCCAAGTGCTCGAAACAACACAAGATCAAGTTGATCACGCTTTTCGCAAAACAAAAGAAAAGGAGAACAAATCACGCCCACTCTCAAGTCCTACACATGCAATACAATTGTTGCTGTAAAGCTGTGCGAGCTTGCAGGTCTTACAGTGGCATACAAAGTTAATTAAAGACATTATGATGTGCAAATACAAAATCTCAAGACTTATTTACGATACGAATATGATTGATACGAATGGGAATACATATAACAGTTAATAATAAGATAAACGAATTATGTTGACTGGTGATTATAGGCAAGATAACTCATTATTGGGTATTCTCAATCTCAAACAGTCGCTATTGAAGGAGAAGTTATTGAGGACAGATACATCTTGGATGGATTTTCTTTTGTTCGATAGTATGAAGTCGATTTCGTTCTTGACAATTCCATTTGGTGCTAACCAGGTCCATTTTCTGTATACTGGTTTTTTGAACAGGGTATTTCCCACAGACTGTCCATGTTGCCATAGCCACTGAATAAGTCGTTCGCCTCTTGCATTTCTACATCCATAGCCGAATTTACCCATGATTAGTTCTTCGTTTTCCATTGGCATACCAATTTTTGCATTGAGTCTCCTATGACGAACATTGTTTCTGTTCTAAAGTCTTCATATGCAGTGTCTAAATCGAGGTAGAATTTCTCAATTTCTTCGCCTTCCGCTGCTTCTGTGGGGGCATAGACTTGAATTATTGACAACTTTGATGTAGCTGTTTTTAATTGTACTGCTATTATTCTTTCGTTGAATGGTTTAATTTTAATAATATTGCTTTTCCACTTTCTGTTGATAAAAAACCCTATACCATATTTGCCCTTACTTACTCCTTTATAGCAAAAGATGTTTCCATCGTTTTGTTCAATAATCCTTTCGCCCAATATTCGTGTTTCTGCTAGTCCTACTATGTCCCACTTAATGTCTTTGAGCGCGTTATTAAGTTCGATCTTGCGTTCTTCATCCGATAATGTCCTGACATTTAAAGTACAAACGTAGATATCGTTTCTTGTTGTCTTTGTACAGTTATTGTTATTTTTCTTTTGGTTCATTTTCATATTCATATTTCCCAAAGAAACTGGGGGGTTTGGGCCTAAAGTCCTCGCGGTGGCCAGCCGGGTTGAGGAGTTTTCCTTGTTATAAAATTCTGGGTTCATATTTCTGTTCGTTAAATCCGTGGTCGTGGCATGGTCATTACTAGAAGTGTTCTTTTGGTCAGCGTGCGGTCTTTGCTACTTAATTTCTCTCCCAATGTCGCTACTCGATGCTGCTTCTGATGTATTTCTTAAAGCAGTAGTTGGTGAGAAAAATTTGGCAACTGACGTAGTTGTTGATGGTTTGAGGAGGTTATCTTTTTTCAAGGTTTTGTTTCCGATTTGTTGTTCTTGGTGCAATAAGGTTTTTGGTTTCTTTTCCGTCTGTTTTGCCAGGGGCAGTGTATTTTTTTCTTCTTCTAGTGATCTAGTCCTTTTTTTTATTTCATTTTCTGTTATTAGTACTTTGATTTGCTCGTCTGTCAATGCAATACCATTTGTTATTAATTTTCCATGTACTATTTTTGCTGTAGCGTCTTTTTGTTTGATATTTATTAGTGCTTTTCTGAGGTTCTTGTCTCTCTTAGCTCTTTCTCTGGGTAAAACTAAATAGATTCTCAATGTTTGAAGATCTTTTAGTCTTGTTTTATTTTCCATAATTAGCTGTTTTTTTCTTAGTGAAAGTATTCCCAAGATCACAGGTCTAGGGGGACCGGTTCTGTTTTTTCCAATACGATATAGGAAATCGATTTCTTCAATAGAAAATTCTACTAACAAGTGTTCGTTGATCAGTTTTAATATAGTGTTTTCTAGTTCCTGTTTGTTATGTTCTTCTTCTGGAAGATTATGGATTATGATGTTTCTTTTTCTTTTTTCGAAATCGTAGGTGTTAAGCTTGCTTTCTATAGTTCTAATTTTACCATAAATTTCTTCTTCCAGTTTCAAAAACTTTTCATCAATTTTGTTATTTGTGTGGACAAATTTTTCATTTATCTCTTGGGACATGGTTCCAAGTTTTTCTAATACCGCTTTCATGTTCCTTAGCTTTCACTTTGCTTAGTTGAGGATAAGTAAAGGATTGGAAGTGAATAGTATTTAATAGATCTAAAAGTATGTAATGGTTATTGCTCGGAATTTTCAAAGATGTTTTTTTTTTTTTTTTTTTTTAAATAAGGACTCCTAAAAGTATGCAATGATATTACTTAGTACTTTCAAAGTTTTTATATTTGTTTCCAAAATTGTGACTCCGAAAAGGTGCGGTTCGTGTTTTGGATTGTGTATAGCATATTTTTTGTTTCTCTAAATAACATGCGGTCGTCTTTTTCATTTATTCGTGGGAGCTATATGTATTGTAAAGTGGTTAGTAAATGGATATTAAAGGTAGTTTGGATTCAGAAGTGGATTTGGGACCGGAAGTGGATAGGGATTCAGGATAGGAACGGAAATCGAAAGGGACAGGAGTGTCGAGAGCGAAGAGCTTGGCATGCTTGCTCAGCACGGCTCAGCTCGCCGGAATGGTGTGGTTCTTGCCCCCCACCGCTCGACCTAACCAACTACAACACATAAAACATGCCGGACAAACAGGTACTTACTTTACCTTCACCATCGAAGCGGACGGACCTTCACCGCACTGAGGGGCGCTGTTGTTGTTATTCAGCGCTGGCCATTCCCACCCCTCCTGGAAATTCGTGGGCCGATGTTTGAATCTCCCCTTTGTTGAAGATGCTGCTGCCGGCTCACGTCATCTGTGTCGAATTCGCCTCCCCTTCACACCCCTGAAGATGTGCTTTAACACTCCATGCTCACCTTCTAGTGAGTGCAACCAATTTTACACACACATAAAATTAAAACGGTCATTTGGGCGTTGTTCAAACATCAACAAATCATTGGAATCTTTAATATGTTTATAGGGTAGGTTCAAAAAAAAACTTAAAAGCTAACAATCCAAACGAGAACTAAGAACAGTTTGGCCCCTTTTTACCACCAAAACAACCAAAACCAGTGGGGACATCAAGACCCGCCCCTTACTTTTACCGCGGAATTTTGTTATCGGTAACCTACCTAAACAGAGCTCTGTTTGGGAGTATAGTGTTTCCCTTTTCTTTTTAAGAGGGTGCGCGAGTCAAAGACGTGGGTGGGGGGGGGGGGAACAAACGATGCTTATCACAAGTAGATCTTAATAACAATCAAAAACTCACGCTACAAAAAAAAACATGGGTTATACGAATCTTACAAACTAACTTAACACCTAATCCATACAGACAACTATCATCACTATAATTCTTTATGAATATACTGTTTTGCTAACAAAACATTGTCTACTCTCCGGTCTTCTCTACAAGTCTTTAGCTGGTGACGTATTTCTTGGTGTTCACCGCGATCTCGCTATTTCCTTACTGCTTTTCTATGGTCCCGGCTGACCTTCACACCGGCACTACCGAAGGCACTGTTACGGGACACTATATTAGAAGTTCCGCCTCAGATGCCTTTTTGGGGTTTACGTTGGTGGGATTGAAGGTCACGCGGTCAAGGTACTGGGGAGATCGGACGGGGTTACCCTCAATAATCTGGCGGCCACGCCGGAATATAGGTTTTGTGACCGCCACGCGAAGTATCCTGTTTTCAAAAATTTAACAAGTGAAATTCTTCCCTATCAACAAAAAAAAATATAACCAATTCACTTACCCCCTTTTTTTTTTTTTATAGTGGTTCTCGTATGGACTTATGCTGTCTGTACTTTTCACCAGCAACTCACTGCATTTTTCTAACTTTTCTTTTTTTTTTCTTTTTGTATCCCGCCCAGCACTATTATTTCACCTTATCGTTACTTTTACTTTTTTTTTTTTTTTTTTTTGTTCGTATTGTATTTCGTTTTTTTGATTTTGTGGATGTAGATAACTTAGTCACTCGGGGTTTGTCACTCGCGCTGTATCGGTTGGCTGGTGCTTTTAAAAATCAAGTTCGGTGTCCTCGATGACCTCTACTGACCGATGGTGTAGCAGAATAAATGGTTTAACCAACAATCGAACCATCAGTCGAGGGCAGTTATTTGCTTCCTTCCTCGTTCTCCTATCCCGTATTCGGTTTTTCTGTCTTTTTTTTTTTTTGTGATGCCCTATTAGATTTCTAATTGTCCCCCTCTTTTTACTGATATCATTTGAAAAGCATAGGTACATTTTTCAAAGTTTCGCCTTGCACCAATCGTGTTTTCGAACCGATATTACCACACTCTTATCTACCTCCGCCCCATCTACTCGTGAATAACTAGCCATCCCTTCCTCAGAATAAAGCCATTGTGACCTGTCACCTACACCTTTGACAAACGTCAAACGACTTGCGTCAAACAGCTTGCGGCGGCGCATATTTTGAGTACAATAAATTCGTTATTTTCCTCTTTTATTTTATTTTTCTTTGCTTACAACTACAAATAGCTAATAACATTAATTTTCCTATGGTTACAGGTGGCTGCAACAAAACACCACATCTAAAGGAGTGCACACAACGAAAGGAGGGGTGGCAACAGTTACCTGAAGTAGTCATTCTAATGTCTACAACGTGGGGAAGAATCCCACTTTCAGCCGGGCACAAACGTTTGGTCAAGGATAGGATGTATGCTGGTCACAGGTTTCTAATTTTTTCATTTTTGTAAACTTTCCTATCATTTTGCATTATTATTAGGTGATAATACGCAAGTGCAGACGGGTGTAGACAACTTTACTCCGTGTAGCCCCGGAGCAGTGAATTTCCCGGTCTGTTAGATAATTTATAACTGAAAGGGTGACTATATACATATATGCGGTCAGTGTAACATATAAATGACTAAATATCGAATAAATGCATCAATCACCTATACCAAATTACATAATTAAATGCACATAAACGACTGCGCAAGATGCTATACGTATATCAAGCAGTGCATAATGACTTAACTACGTAACAATTACCAACCTTTATAAATTTTTACGAGAATAACAAAAATAAAAACAATTAAATAAATGACATTAAAATAAATAACAAGCTAAACAAGCTAATCTACCTAAATGCCACTTACATGCGTAAATAACACCACATAAATAATAAGTACATACGTAAATAAATAAATAACTAACAACTAAATACATCGATAAATAAATAGATAATAAACAAATAAATAAATAGATAATATATAAATAAATAAATAGATAAATAAATAAGTAATAAACAAATAAGTAAATAAATAACTAACATCTATGTAGTTGTATATCTAAGCTAAACTGAATACTAAATAAATCTAATAATACTAATGCCTAAGCACCTAAGTAACAGCCCGATAAACTATCCACCTATAACTGAGAGATAAATACTTAGAACTACCTATACCTAACAGGGATGGAAATACCTAAGGCGTGCTGGAGTGAATAATATATCACAGTTGTTTTCAGTCAGGTTTTGCATCTCTATCACAGGTTTTGCCAGGCAACGAGCGATTATTGTTTTAAATCCTTTGCATGAAAAATGCTGACTTTCTTTCCCGCCAGGTTTTCTATCTCGTACAAATTTTTTCCTACAGCTTTCACAATTCGGCACTTCACATATTTGGGACACAATTTTGAGGCGAGATACTTCGACGTGTCGCTAAGGACAAAGTTTCGCCGATAAATTTCCTGTCCGGGCAGGAAGCGTATTTTTTTTGTCCGCACATTGTATGTTCTTGCGCTTCTCTCATTTGCTTTCTTGATGTTTTCTTTAATTTTCTTGCGCACACATTCTAAACGGCTGCGTCGCGAGAGTGTCAACAGTTCGCTGTCATCTACAGCGTTTAGCTTTTGTGCTAGTTCATACCCCGACCCGTGCGTCATCATATTCGTTCCGAACAGAGCAAAGTACGGTGACACCCCAGTCGAGGCATGAACCGAACTTCTCAAGGCGCACGCGATGTTACTGAGGTTTACATCCCAATCGCGTTGGTCTTCCTTCAGGTACGAACGGATCGCGGCTATCAGCGTTCTATTGACCCTCTCCGACGCATTGGACTGTGGTGCATAGTTGGCCGTCCGAAAGTGTCGAACACCGTATTTTGACAGGAAACTTTGGAACTCTTTTGCTACAAACTGTTTGCCGTTGTCGGAGTGCAGTATCTGTGGCACTCCAAACATGTTGAAAACATCGGCTTGTAAGAACTTCATTACGCTTACCGTGTTGGCGTTTCTCAGTGGCTTTAACAACACATACTTGGACAAATGGTCTAACACTATAAACACATACGCGTTTCCTGACTTCGATCTCGGATACGGGCCTAGAAAATCTACATAAATCTTCTGAAAGGGACGATCGGAACAAAAACTATTGATTATGGGTGGACGAGTTATTTGATTGGACGACTTACATAGTTTACACGTTTCGCATTTTGCAATAACATTTTTAATTTGTACGGTCATATTCGGCCAGTAAAAATACTGCCGTATCCGGTGCAGGGTCTTCGCGATTCCACCGTGTGCGGCCTGTGGAGGAACATGAGCTCCGGCGATTATATCTTCGGTTAGCCCTGAGGGTATCCAAAGTCGCCACGTGTGTTCGACCAGGGGCTCGGCTCCTTCGGGTGGTAATGCGCGTTTATAGACGAACTTGTCTTCCACCTTCAAGTCCGGCAATTCGTCTTGGTTTTCGATGACGGTCGCGATTAAACTTTTGTATTCGTCCGAGTCAAATTCCTCAGAATTTAAATCGACGAGTGGTGCTACCTCTACCATTTCTAGACTTTCGTTGTGCATTCGCGACAAGGTATCGGGAACGACATTTAATGAACCTTTCCTGTGTTCTATCACGAACGAGAATGCTTGCAGCTTCAAACTCCATCTTGCTAATCTGCCACTAAGGTCTTTAAGACTCATTAGCCATTTAAGACTCGAATGGTCGGTAATAACCGTGAAGTCCATTCCTTCGACATATGGACGGAATCTCTGGATGGCCATGACAGCTGCAAGGCACTCCTTTTCGGTTACGCTATAGTTCTTTTGACATGAATTTAGCTTTTGCGAAAAGTAAGCGATAGGGAACTCTACTTCTTCCTCGTTTCGTTGGAACAATACTGCTCCAATTCCTGTATCTGATGCATCGCATTGGACATAAAATCTTCTTTTGAAATCTGGATGCGTTAGGACAGGGGCACTCACTAAGGCAAGTTTTAATTTTTCAAACGCTGCCTTGGCTTCTTCGGTTATAATAAAATTTTTATTACTTTTCTTTAGCGTATCAGTTAGTGGGGCAGTCAGGGTGGAAAAATTTTGTATGAAGCGCCTATACCAGCCCGCGAGGCCAAGGAATCTTCGCACCTGTCTTGCGTTTTTCGGTAATGGAAAATTTTCTATGGCTTCGACTTTCGCTGGATCGGTTTTTAACAACCCTCCGCCAACTACGAAACCTAAGTATTTTAGTTCTTTATAGCAAAACTTGGATTTTGCTAAATTTATCGTTAGGTTGGCTTTGCTTAAGCACAGCGCAACCTCTTCTAACAGTGATACATGCGTCTCGAAGTCAGGGGCTATTATGAGGAGATCGTCGAGATAGACGAATACGCGATCTTTTAAGCGTGAGGGGATCACTTTGTCCATTAAACGGCACATCCTTTGAGCTGCGTTACACAACCCAAAGGGCATTACCGTAAAATGATACAAAGGTCTCCCCGGCACGGCAAATGCAGTTTTCTCCCTACTCTGTCTCTCCAACGGTATTTGCCAAAAGGCGTCTTTCAGGTCTACACTACTTATAAAGTAGGTATCTTGAAGGCGGCTGAGAAGGCCGTCAATATGGGGGAGAGGATAGGCGTCTTTTTTTGTTAGGGCGTTTACTTTGCGCGAATCTAAACATAGGCGATTTTTCCCTGGTTTCCGTATGAGGACTACCGGAGAACACCATGGACTCTCGCTCTCCTCCACAACGCCAAGGCTTATCATTCTATCGATTTCTTGATACAGTAGGTCTTGTACCGCCGGGGAGACAGGGTAGTGACGCTGCTTCACAGGAGCCGCGTCTCCAGTGTCTATAATGTGTTTTTCTACATGTGTTTTACCGAGGCCGTGTGTAAAGCAGCATGGAAATTTCTGTTTTACCGCCTCTAATTTGATTTTTTGGGCGGGTAACAGCTCATGGGTATCTGTGTTGGACATTATTTGTGGAGTTGAAAGTGAGCTTATTATCCCAGGAGCAAGTTGAAACGCTTTCCAGAAATCGACCCCAAGATACAACTCTTGGTCTAGGCTGGGTACTAAATAAAACATAATTAATTGTTTCTGGTTCTTATACTCAACTTCAGTCATAAACTTGCCAACAATTGATTGTTTCTGGCCATCAGCTGTTTTCACATTAGCTTGAAATGAAGGGTTGTAAGGCAGATTTGTTGCTTTTACAAAATTTAAACAATTTTTACCTAAAATGCTTATGCTTGCCCCACTGTCTATTAGACCAAGCATTTCCTTATCTCCTATTTTAATTTTGGCATATGGTCGAGGATCAGAAGCAGTGTCTATTATGGACGACGCTATACATTTTCTTATTTCTTTCCTGTTGTGGTATCTCTCTCTTGCCTTAAGTATTTTTTTAGAGGGACCTGCCGTTATTCCCTTGAAAATCCTCTCCCTGGTTTTATAATAATTCCTAATTCTAATATGTAGCGGCTTAACTTCTGCTCTATGTTTATCGTTTTCTACTACTAAACTTTGATCTCTTTTCAGTAGGCTGATATTTGTGACTTCGTGCGGACTAAATCTATCCTCGGTTTGGCTTTCCTTATCTAACCTACCTACTGGTCGGGGGTTTGCGTCGAACGCGATTCCCCCGTAGACATCGCGCTCTGTGTTCGGTTTCCCGGATTGCATCGTGCACACCGAGGTGTAATTACACCTTCCTGTCCACATTTGTAACAAAAGATGTTACGAATTGTTGACGGGCAGTCTACGAATGAATGACCCTCGACTCTGCAGTTCCAACACATCATCCTCCCGCCGGTGTATCTTCGCGGAGCACTTGAGGGTGCACTACCGTGATGTAGTGCTGAAAGCTGTTCCTCGGGATCATAAGGTATTTCGTCGCGGTAGTCCAATTCATTCGCCGCGTATCGAGCGGAAGGTCGGTGAGGTCTGGGACCATCTCGGCTTGGGAACGCAGTCTCTGCGTCTTTGCACGCAAACCTCAACTGGTCCAGTGTGAATATCGCCATTGGGTAAACCAGTCGGCCTACCTTTTCGTTGAGATTCCGTTTTAATATGGTCACCATTTCACCTTCCGGGATCGGCACTCGGAGCTGAGATCGTAATCTCGAGATAGCGGTAAAGAAATCGTCGCTAGACTCCCAGATACCTTGGCGTCGATCCATGATGTCGCGCATAATTTCGAAGTCGGTCTTCGAGTTACGAAATTGTCGCATTAGGGCATCGCGCAATATCAACCAATCGGGACGATAGTTCGTACGCTGGAATTGCCAGTACCACTCGTAAGCGGTACCCGAAAGAAGCAGATGAAAATCTCTCAAGATTTCAGCCCAAGTGCAGTCGTACTGACTTTGCAACGTTTCGAGGCGGAACACAAAATCTTCGACGGTGAGTGTTTCGGGTTTACCCTCAAAATTGATTCCCCATTTATCGATTTTGATCGGGCCTCTAGGGCCTGATGGGAAGTAAGAATTTGGGGGTCTTGGGGGGGGAACGAAGAACGCTGGAGGAGGCTGCATCTGTGGGGGCGGTGCCTGTTCTGGGTGGTACGTGTTGTGATACCCCCGACCATGTCCAGACCTTCTGGAACCGTGATTTCGGCTAGTGGAATGATTTGGGGGTGGATTGGACGGGGGGGTCGTGTCAGCATTCACGGGTGGGATGGCCGGCGGAACCGCGTTCTGGCTAAAAGGCCTCGAGGCTGGATCCGGCTGAGGTTCCGAAGTGGATACCGTCGGCTGTTTGGTTTTTGGCCAGGGGATCCCGGTTGCCTGGGGTAAGGGACCTGGCACTGGCGCTTCTGCTGGCGGATTCGGACGGGTAACACAATTTATATCCTGCATAAAATTCAGGAAATTAATCCTCATCTCTTCCCTCAGGCTTTGTGAAATGTCCTCTTTCAAGGAGTTTTGATATGAGGAAAAGGCGCTTCCCACGGCCATGTTGATGCAAGCCCGCAGATCTGCAGGGATATTTACGGTGCCGATGTTGCCGTAATTTTGGTTTTGCGCTGTCACACTCGGGAGGTTTTGTTGGCTCTCCGCCGCTTTCAAGGTTCTGTAGCTGGAATCGCTATAGTCTAAAGCGGCTGCACCTTGTTCGCTAAGGCTGCTATATGACGGAGCGGCTATGGATTCTGATGAGCTAGTATTGCGACTAATCGCACCTGTACTGGTTGGAAGTTGTGTAGGGGGCGGTGGTAAATCGGCGGGTGGAAGACCTATCGCAGGGGGACATTGCACCTGCGTTGCCGGTAGTACTGTTGGCGGATAGTGTACTTGCGATTGGGGAGGTACTGAGGAAGAATAAGTTGACGGCGGGCCACTATTGGCCACACCTCTCGCTGGTGGGGTGCGGTGAACAGACATTTCGATTAACTCTTGCGCTACTCGGGCACTATGGGAGCGAGTGAGTATTCGGTTGCTATCTACAATTGTTTCCCTTCTAATCCGTCTATTAATTGTATCCTTTTCATGTGATTTCATTCTCTAATTGCACCTACACATATGGAACGCCAAAAAAAAATATGAGGCGACGACTTAACCCGATATATTGTAAACGGTAAACCTACACTATGAACGACAGCTAAAAGTAACTAACACCTAAGCCAAACAAAAAAAAAACAAAGGTAAATAAACGAAATAAATTAGTTATGTATATATATCAGTTGTAACAAAACCAAAACCAAAAAGAAAGATATAACAAAATAGTGACCAAAAATCCAAAACGTATATAAATAACTTTAACTAATCCTAGATATATTCGTATATGTAATATACAAATCTCTTACACTTAAATAAACGTGATGTGCCAACGACACTACTTAACGACTTTTTTTTTTTTTTTATATATTGTTTATTCTGACCACTCTAAATTATGAATCGGACACTCGAAATTTCACTTTGTTGGAAATGTATTTATCATCGGGGTAGGGGTGCGTTGGGGTAGTTGTCTTCGACGACGTTGTTGGCGAATCTATGACGGCGGGATCTTTCAACAGCATCTGGACTTTTTTTGGACTGCAGACGGACAAGGTATTCTATCCCTCAGTGTGGTGAAATAGTAACAAAAATGAACACGGACTTACATGTTGTATCCCTTCCCGTTTCCGCAATACCAGACAACCCTGTAGCTTTTCTGGCAGACGTGAAACGTTCCGTTCAACACTCTAAAGAAAGCTATGGACGGCACGGTGCTACATGTCACGACTAAATCATGACAAGGTCACTGTACTCGTGTTTACTATATATAATGACAATACTACTAGGAATTCGAAAATTAAAGTTTAGAAAGGAAAGTAAAACTCACAATTAACAGCAGGAATAGGTCATGACAAGGACTAACATGTTCCAATTGGTTCGGTTGTTAGCATCAACGTTATTCGTCGCGATTCATTTAGGTATGTTCTCGGACCTTCCCATTAGAAGACTTACGAGTGCGCTGATGCTGGCAACTGAATCAACTGTGGACTAAAGACTACATAAAGGACATCAGACGTGCAAAAACGTTGGGCGCCATTTGTAAAGTGGTTAGTAAATGGATATTAAAGGTAGTTTGGATTCAGAAGTGGATTTGGGACCGGAAGTGGATAGGGATTCAGGATAGGAACGGAAATCGAAAGGGACAGGAGTGTCGAGAGCGAAGAGCTTGGCATGCTTGCTCAGCACGGCTCAGCTCGCCGGAATGGTGTGGTTCTTGCCCCCCACCGCTCGACCTAACCAACTACAACACATAAAACATGCCGGACAAACAGGTACTTACTTTACCTTCACCATCGAAGCGGACGGACCTTCACCGCACTGAGGGGCGCTGTTGTTGTTATTCAGCGCTGGCCATTCCCACCCCTCCTGGAAATTCGTGGGCCGATGTTTGAATCTCCCCTTTGTTGAAGATGCTGCTGCCGGCTCACGTCATCTGTGTCGAATTCGCCTCCCCTTCACACCCCTGAAGATGTGCTTTAACACTCCATGCTCACCTTCTAGTGAGTGCAACCAATTTTACACACACATAAAATTAAAACGGTCATTTGGGCGTTGTTCAAACATCAACAAATCATTGGAATCTTTAATATGTTTATAGGGTAGGTTCAAAAAAAAACTTAAAAGCTAACAATCCAAACGAGAACTAAGAACAGTTTGGCCCCTTTTTACCACCAAAACAACCAAAACCAGTGGGGACATCAAGACCCGCCCCTTACTTTTACCGCGGAATTTTGTTATCGGTAACCTACCTAAACAGAGCTCTGTTTGGGAGTATAGTGTTTCCCTTTTCTTTTTAAGAGGGTGCGCGAGTCAAAGACGTGGGTGGGGGGGGGGGGAACAAACGATGCTTATCACAAGTAGATCTTAATAACAATCAAAAACTCACGCTACAAAAAAAAACATGGGTTATACGAATCTTACAAACTAACTTAACACCTAATCCATACAGACAACTATCATCACTATAATTCTTTATGAATATACTGTTTTGCTAACAAAACATTGTCTACTCTCCGGTCTTCTCTACAAGTCTTTAGCTGGTGACGTATTTCTTGGTGTTCACCGCGATCTCGCTATTTCCTTACTGCTTTTCTATGGTCCCGGCTGACCTTCACACCGGCACTACCGAAGGCACTGTTACGGGACACTATATTAGAAGTTCCGCCTCAGATGCCTTTTTGGGGTTTACGTTGGTGGGATTGAAGGTCACGCGGTCAAGGTACTGGGGAGATCGGACGGGGTTACCCTCAATAATCTGGCGGCCACGCCGGAATATAGGTTTTGTGACCGCCACGCGAAGTATCCTGTTTTCAAAAATTTAACAAGTGAAATTCTTCCCTATCAACAAAAAAAAATATAACCAATTCACTTACCCCCTTTTTTTTTTTTTATAGTGGTTCTCGTATGGACTTATGCTGTCTGTACTTTTCACCAGCAACTCACTGCATTTTTCTAACTTTTCTTTTTTGTTTCTTTTTGTATCCCGCCCAGCACTATTATTTCACCTTATCGTTACTTTTACTTTTTTTTTTTTTGTTCGTATTGTATTTCGTTTTTTTGATTTTGTGGATGTAGATAACTTAGTCACTCGGGGTTTGTCACTCGCGCTGTATCGGTTGGCTGGTGCTTTTAAAAATCAAGTTCGGTGTCCTCGATGACCTCTACTGACCGATGGTGTAGCAGAATAAATGGTTTAACCAACAATCGAACCATCAGTCGAGGGCAGTTATTTGCTTCCTTCCTCGTTCTCCTATCCCGTATTCGGTTTTTCTGTCTTTTTTTTTTTTTGTGATGCCCTATTAGATTTCTAATTGTCCCCCTCTTTTTACTGATATCATTTGAAAAGCATAGGTACATTTTTCAAAGTTTCGCCTTGCACCAATCGTGTTTTCGAACCGATATTACCACACTCTTATCTACCTCCGCCCCATCTACTCGTGAATAACTAGCCATCCCTTCCTCAGAATAAAGCCATTGTGACCTGTCACCTACACCTTTGACAAACGTCAAACGACTTGCGTCAAACAGCTTGCGGCGGCGCATATTTTGAGTACAATAAATTCGTTATTTTCCTCTTTTATTTTATTTTTCTTTGCTTACAACTACAAATAGCTAATAACATTAATTTTCCTATGGTTACAGGTGGCTGCAACAGTATATGACTTTTGTTCTGCCAGTCTTGGTATAGAATATGAAAAATTATTTACCTTCAAAAATCCACAAGTATTTAGTAAACTGATAAACCTTCAACATCCATAGACTGCGAGGTGCAACCGTATTCGGTAGAATCCAAAATAGAGCAACTTCGGTTAGATTAAACTATTATATTTGAAACAAATTACTAGAGCACATTAGAAGTATGTTTTGACAATTCGACCAGCGTTGTCAGAATTGATATATATACACAATAATATATACAATAATAGAATTAAATACTAATCTTTTAAGAACCGCAGAGTTTTCCAATGGAACAATATCTCGCTGGCAAGACAAGGCAAAGTTTCTCGAACAGAGGATTTGGTAATTTTAAGTTAACGCAAGGGTGTTCAAGTTCAAACTGTGAAGATACGGTAGAAAAACGGCAAAATGAAAGGCAAACGACTTATTTGAACGACGTTATAAAAGATAATGAATTTTATTCTTCATTTGACAATTAACCTTTTGTGTGTTTGTTTACAATTTGACATTTGGGCATTGTTCTTACTATGCTTGCTGCATTCAGTGTTCGTTGGAGGTATTGACTTGTCGGCTGCACTTGCCTTGGAAACTTCGTAGTTTCCAACATTCTCCCCCGCCCGGGGACTACACTGCAAACGTTGAATCTTATCCCCTTTTGGATGGTATGGTTCACGTTGTTGAATTAATTATGCCCTTTCGCATACGCTTCTTGCTTCCTTCGGAATTCGCTGCTGGCAACTCTCATAATTAGTGCATGAAAAGAGACATAGTTGATTAAAAATGTTGATGAAACAATACATATCTACTTGTGAACCCAACAAAAAACCAAAACAGGGGACAGAACGAAACAACACAAACATTGACGGGCCTCCTGCTGCAACAGTTACGCGTTTCCACGCACAAGATCCGTTTTCTCAATATTCTCTACTCCATCTTAAGTAATTGATTCGCCTGACGATGACGAAGCGAAGCTGTATCAGTGCGGGATCCGTTGTGTAGTGAAGTCGATTCCATTGAATGTTTCATTCCCGCGACGGCGAATAACGTGTTGTTGTTTGCGAGTGTGATTCCTTCGTGGCGGTGGTGAAATAATTTAACATTAAATTCATGATCCGCAGAATTAAGTGCTTAATTCGGGTTTTCCATATTTGTGGTGTGTGCTAGAGTTGATTTCAGGTTAGTAAAGAATAATTGTGTTTATTTTAAGCCAATTTATTAGAGTTTGAAAGCTTCATGTGATATTTTTTTTGTTTTTGGGTGTTGTGCTGGTGTATACGTGTGTGTGTGTGTGTGTATGTCTAATTCATAATAATTTGATCGGTCGACAATTTAAGCGGACTGTATTACTGTGTTTGTTCGTTACTTACTTGATTTCCACAGAAAACGGATCGCTGTGAGGGGTGTGAGTTGCCGTGGGGTGGTGTGTGTAGTTTGAAATGTGATGGCTAAACACAATAGGTAAGTTCGTATGCAATTTAGTACGCTTGTTGATATTGTGTGAAATATTATATTGAATGAATGACTTATAGTTAATATGTTAAGTGGAATTGTAAATTATTGTGTAGTGCTGTGTGATTCATTGGTTGGTAGTGGACATAGTTTTGTGATAGGTCGTAGCTGTTCTCCTTGTTGGGTTTTAACCTTCACCACCCTAATTAATTGTTCTGCTCCCGGATATGTTTCCGTAATTCGGCCGAGGCTCCATCTCGCTGGAGGAAGTCGTTCGTCCTTGATTAGGACCAGATCTCCGACTTTGAGTTGGGGACACTGCTCCAGCCATTTGGGGCGCTTTTGCGCTGCCATTGTTTCCAAAAATTTTGTAAGTGGGCTTGTATTGTCTTCCATCTATCTTGGTAAGATTTTGTCACAAGCGTAAGCTCTGGCTCAGGAATAGTAAGGAGAGACTCTCCTATGAGAAAGTGCGCGGGTGTCAGTGCTTGGAAATCGTCCGGGTTTTCTGATGAGGGGCACAAAGGCCTCGAATTCAAGCACGCTTCGATTTGCGTTAAAAGCGTGGTGAGCTCTTCAAACGTGAGTGTCCCATTTCCGGCGATCCTTCTGAAGTGGTACTTGACACTCTTAACTCCCGCTTCCCACAAACCTCCAAAGTGAGGAGAAGCGGAAGGAATGAAGTGCCACTTAGTTCCCTGTGTAGATAACACCTCAGCCACTTCCTTCCAATCGTGGACTCCAGCCTTTAAAAGGCGACATAGTACTGCCTCTGCTCCTACAAAATTTGTTCCACAATCGCTGTAGACGTGGCTGCTGACTCCTCTCCTTGCTGCAAATCGCCGAAATGCTGCTAGGAATGCCTGTGTCGTCAAGTCGCTCACCGCTTCTAAATGTACTGCCTTTGTGGATAGACAGACAAAGATGCTGATGTAGCCTTTGTAGCATTTGGCTCCGCGTCCTTTCCACGACCTAATGGTGAGTGGTCCCGCATAATCGATGCCGGCATGAGTAAAGGGTCTGGAGCTTGTCACTCTCGCTGCTGGTAATTCTCCCATCAGCTGTTGTGCTGATTTGCTGCGAAACCGGTAGCAAATGGTACATCGATGCAGGTATTTCTTTACCGCACGCTTCATGTTGATGATCCAATATTTGGTTCGTAGATAACAGGTCATCAATTGTATCCCGCCGTGTAGTGTCCTCTCGTGTGCATCGCGTATAATGATTTCTGTTAGATGATGCTTAGACTCTAAAATGATAGGATGACGTTGATTGTAAGGAATATCTCCGTGTTTGAGTCTTCCGCCAACTCGAACGATTCCTTCACTGTCTATAAAAGGGTTGAGTGTCCCCAAGCCTCTGGACCTACAAATCCCCTCGGGAAACATGTCCAGTTGCGCGCATCGTGCAATTATGTTATACGCTTTGTTTGTTTGCTCCGGACATAAGGGACCAGAGACTCTGATGTGGTGGGGCTTGCGAGCGTTGTTGATGAAACACATGCAATAACCCATCGTTCTTACAAGACGACCTAAATTTGAAAAGCGTTTGGTTAATAAGACAATGTAATTTTCTACTATTTCAGTATGATGAACATAAACAATATTTTTCCCTTCGTCCGTAGTAAAATTTGAGGGCTGCTCAGGGCTGATGGGTATGTGTTTCCATCATACTAAACAACTAAAAGGGTGCTGAAAGTGCCAAACAAATGATGGATTCAAACACCATGAAAGAAAAATACTCACTTCATAAAAAAATGTTACCTAATGTAACAAAGCAAACAAAAAAAAAATCTAAAAAAAATTTGTTTCATTGAATAATTCGTTCAATATGTTTTTAGAACAATAACAGCCGTATTTATTAGATTCCCTTATGACACCTCTACGATGTTGTTTAGTTAAACATCGCGTAAAAATTTACGCGCCTCTATGTGGCTTTGCTGAAATTGTTATTTATAAAAAAATGTCCGCTGACTGTTTACTATGCAAGGTTGGTGCCTAAATAAGTACGAAACTATTACAAAAAACCGAAATCTCTTACTTTTTCCCCGCGGAATGATATCAGCTGTTTCTGTGAAATAAAACTGACATCTCTCTTGTGAGATTTATTTTGTTTGTAAACAAAAATGGAGCAGCAAAAAATAAAAAGAAAACGGTCGGAAAATTGGATTTCCTCTTACAAGGTAATGAATTGAATATTAAATTAATGTCGTTAACAAAATTCACGAAGCTGAATGGCAAAAATTATAATATTTCGGTATTACGGTATTTTTTTGTTTATGTTTAATTTTCAATTTTTGACACAAAAGGCTTCCAACACAATCTTTTTGTTATAATATGTGTTATATAAGAGATACTTGTGTCTTTTAAATGATGGACAGTAATATGAGAAATCAAAGCTTTTTTTTTATTATTTAAATCCTTTGAGATACACACGATTTGACAACTTTCAGGAGAATCGAAAATTTTCCATATTTTTCTTGAAAAATAAATTTTATTCGAATTTCACAGCCATCTACTAAGCGTATCGTAATAGTGTTTTTATTAGTAGTGATTTGTATTTGGTAACAAGTGTATAGTGTTATGTATGTTTAGTAATTGGTTGAAACTGTAGATATAAATGGAAATAAGGGATGTTTATGTTGATTTGTAATGGTGGGTATTGTTTTGATGATGTAAGAGGAGTATACGGGTGTACTGTGGGAGGTTCGTCAGCGCCCCTACAAAACATTTAATTTGGAGCTAAGCCAGCGTGCGAAAAAAGGCGCAGGGACAATGTTAATGTCGGATATCTTTTCCGTGAAAAACTCACAAATTGCCACCCCCAAAATCTTGGAATTCGAATAGATTGTTGCCATGAACGGATTTGGTCTTAGCCTTCGTAGATTTTGGGCAGAGCTTTGCACTTAAGTGCTTGCTTGCATCACTAAGAACAAAATTTCGCTTGAATACAATGTCACCCACTTTGAACTGAATATCCTTACTTCGTGTATTATAATATATGTGGGTGTATACATCGTGTGCTTTGGCAAGGGGTTCTTTCAAGTGGATGTGAATGAAATTCATTTTGGATGATTTTGGCAGAAGATCGAATTCAGCATTATTCAAGGCTCAGACTTCAGGAGTTTATAGTCGGAGCCATGTTCCACTTTACTCTGGCCGGATAAAGCTTGGTAAGGTGACATGCCGATAGCTGAATGAACTGTCGATCTAAATGCGCTGGCAATGGATGTCAATTGCTCATCCCATTTACGTTGGTCTTTGTCGATATACGAACGAATGGCAGCTAAGATTGATCGATTGACTCTCTGAATTGCGTTGGCTTGCGGCGAGTAGACAGCCGTTCTTATGTGAGTGACACCATAGGATTTGAGGAACTTGGCGAATTCCTACTCACAAATTGTTTCCCATTATCCGAAAGGATTGATTCTGGTACTCCAAATATTGAGAATACCTGCTTCTCAAGAAATTTGACCGCACTGTCACTCGTCGCTCTTCGTATTTGATGGATTTGAACGAACTTAGTCAACTGATCGAAGCAAACGATGATGCAGCTGTTACCATTTTTCGACCTGGGATACGGTCCTAGAAAGTCCACATAAAGATGTTGGTACGGTCGTTCAACAACAAAAGCTTTTCCCATTTTCGACTTCAGTGGGAAGTTCGGAGCCTTTGTGCTTTTGCACACGTCACAGTTGGAGATGATCAATTTTACTTCAGCCGCCATATTAGGCCAGTAAAAAACGATCACGTAGACGGTACAGGGTCTTTGCAAATCCACCGTGCGCAGCTTTCGGTGGTTCGTGAGCCAAAAGGAGCAAACGTTCAGTAAGATTCGAGGGAATCCAAAGTTTCCACACCATGTCGTCTTCAATAGGATGGCCTGTGCAATAGGGTGGGCCGAAAAAAAAATATTATTTTTTCTGAAGTTGTAATACCGCGGAACAGTTGCTAATTGTAGAAATTAAAAAGGGGGAAAAAAAGAAAAAAAATCGGTTAACATCTTCCGGTCGCGCATGAGCTGAAAAGTTTGGCAACATTTGGAAAAATTCAGATATTTACGATAATTTTTAACATTTTTAATTAATCCTCTTACCGAATGTAATAGCTCCAATTGGTATCTATTATTACCACAGAAAAAAATGCTTTTATTTTATTTAAATCCATCAGCATTTTCCGGAGGCGCAAAAAATACAATAGACCACAATTTGGGGATAAAAATACGTTTTTAGCTTTATTTTAGACCAATAGCAATATTTGTAAATACATGTTATGTTATGTTAAACAATTGAACTTCTAGGGTTTCATTCATTCTTAGCTGAAGGAACTTTGAAATTTGATTTGTGGGCGAAGTTAGGCATTATTGACCTTGATAGCAAAGTCGTTCTGATAAAACCATCCCTAGACTCAGCTCCGCAAACTTTTCCTGATGCTTCTGTAACCAGTTTCACACATTGTTCAACTGCCTGTGTGTGGACTGGGAACGGGAAGCCGAATGCATGAATTGTTATATCCCAATTAGGAACTGTGCCACTTTCAATATGTGATTTAATCTCATCGTCACTGATATTTTTTAATAATGGGGGAGAAGATAAATCACAGTCCATCCAGTTTATAATTTCGGAGTAATCTTTAGCACTGAAATTCAGTTTTGGCGGCATGAAGGTTCTGATAGTTTTTCTTTTTTGATCTAAGTGTCTCGCCTTTAGAATTCGTCGAAGTCCGAGCTCTCTTAAGTGTTGTGTATTGTCTTGGGCCATGGCTAACATTAAATGTTCTGGATGGGCGAAAAAGCCATTTCGTTCTATCACAGGGTCGACAATATTACGTAACTTATCAGGTAGGTATCTTGAAGATTGTATTGATTCGTACGCAAGTTTTGGTCCCTCTGTGAAGTATTTACTTGTTTTAATTCTAAACCACATTGGCATGTATGACTTCAAAATAAATATAACTATTTCTTGAAGTTGAGGTGTTGGACTTTCTTCACTTAAGAACAATCTGAGAGTTCGATTTGCTGTTGTTATCCACCTCGAGTGTGACAAGGGGCCAGGATCTCGTACAGCCAAATCCTCTTTACAGATTCCCGATTTTATTGCAGTAGAAATATCGAGTAGATATTGCTGATCCTTACTTAGTATATTTCTGTTTATTGTCGGGATCTGACAGTCAATATTCTTGAAACCAATGACTGGACGTTTTTCACAGCCACTTAGCTTTTCGCCGACTGGCGCTCTCAAAGATTTCGGACCCGTCGATTTTCCATCTAAGTATTGAAACAGATGCCGAAACGGGAGTTCATTGAAATGGAGAAGACAAACTGCCCATTGTAAAGGTTTCTCCAAATGTATTTCTAATCGACGAATCAGACCGTTTCTCCAACCTGTATTAACAGCAGTGCTATCACATCCTACGACAAGTAACTGGTCAAGAGAGATACCACGAAGAGACAGATAAGAAATAATAGAAGTGGCAACGTCTGAAGAGCTTCCAGATGTTGGGCTAACATGTCCGATGTAGACTGAACCAGGTTCTTGAATAAGCGAGTAATGCTCCTCTTTGTTTACTCTACGAAACCTTTTCGAATGAGCTATATCCACCACTAAAGTGTCGTCCTTTCTCCCATCCAAATAGAGGCCTTGTAGTGGAGATTCGTCCGATTTATTACGTAGTTCAGCCCTAACATTTTGTATTTCTCTTCTTATTTTGTTTTTCTCTATAACATGGGAGACGTCAGAATCGTTGATTAATCCAAAGTCGTGCAAAACACTTGATGCGATTGCAGCGGTAGCGCGATCAGAAACTCCGTAGCGATCGCTCAGTAACGCAGTAGATTTTAACTGAATTCTCATCTGCTTTTTAGTATTAGAGGAAACTTTTTTGGTACTACTTTAAAATCTTGGTCGCTATCGACGTGGGTAAAGCTGGAACCGCCACATTCGAATTTTGCCAAACAAAGTACATGGGATTTAATTGCTATTTAATCGCTAATTAATTGCTCTATTCTTGATTTTTCCGCTCTTCGGGAAGTGGGAGATTTTGTGGCGGACCTAGCTTACCGGTAAAGCTTGACTTTTGAAGGATTTTTTTTGCGCATACCAATCACCGATTTAATCGCTCTGGGGAAATGTAAAAATTTTTCCAGCCGGGTAAGCCGTTCGCCCACAATTTCAAATTTGCGTTTTTTGTAACGGTCAGTTCGCTATAAAACTCTTTTAAATTTGAAGGAAAATCAAAAAGATTATTAAAAAATTCATAAAAAAATAACCCTTTCGAATATTAATATGCTACATATCTTAAAAGAAGCGTATAATTATAGGCTACTATCAGTTTAAATCAAATATTTTGTCGCTCTTCCTTAAATGGGCCAAAAACGGTAGGATAGATCCATCATAAACAAACACTTTGAAAAATTAAAAAAAATATATTCCGTTACAATTTAACAAAGTCATATACACCAAAAGAAGCGTCTATTCATTACCTATCAGCCCATAGAATAAAATAATTTGTCGCTCTTCTCTAAATGTTGCAAAAACTAAAAAGTTTATTTTAAGACCAAAAAAGTAAGCTAAAAATACAAAAATAAAAATGTTCAATACTAAAAATCCATATATCCCGTTCGAATCCTACTATGTGACATAGCTCATTAGAAGCGTGTATTCATTAGCTATCAGCCCAATTCATAAAATAATTTGTCGCTCTTCTCTAAATGTGTCAAAGGCTAACAAGTTCATTTTGCCAAAAAAACCCAAATATTCCCCTAGTACAAAAAAAAAATTGGAAAATTTGGAAAAATCCATATATCCCGTTCGAATCCTACTATGTGACATAGCTCATTAGAAGCGTGTATTCATTAGCTATCAGCCCAATTCATAAAATAATTTGTCGCTCTTCTCTAAATGTGTCAAAGGCTAACAAGTTCATTTTGCCAAAAAAACCCAAATATTCCCCTAGTACAAAAAAAAAATTGGAAAATTTGGAAAAATCCATATATCCCGTTCGAATCCTACTATGTGACATAGCTCATTAGAAGCGTGTATTCATTAGCTATTAACCCAATTCATAAAATAATTTGTCGCTCTTCTCTAAATGTGTCAAAGGCTAACAAGTTCATTTTGCCAAAAAAACCCAAATATTCCCCTAGTACAAAAAAAAAATTGGAAAATTTGGAAAAATCCATATATCCCGTTCGAATCCTACTATGTGACATAGCTCATTAGAAGCGTGTATTCATTAGCTATCAGCCCAATTCATAAAATAATTTGTCGCTCTTCTCTAAATGTGTCAAAGGCTAACAAGTTCATTTTGCCAAAAAAACCCAAATATTCCCCTAGTACAAAAAAAAAATTGGAAAATTTGGAAAAATCCATATATCCCGTTCGAATCCTACTATGTGACATAGCTCATTAGAAGCGTGTATTCATTAGCTATTAACCCAATTCATAAAATAATTTGTCGCTCTTCTCTAAATGTGTCAAAGGCTAACAAGTTCATTTTGCCAAAAAAACCCAAATATTCCCCTAGTACAAAAAAAAAATTGGAAAATTTGGAAAAATCCATATATCCCGTTCGAATCCTACTATGTGACATAGCTCATTAGAAGCGTGTATTCATTAGCTATCAGCCCAATTCATAAAATAATTTGTCGCTCTTCTCTAAATGTGTCAAAGGCTAACAAGTTCATTTTGCCAAAAAAACCCAAATATTCCCCTAGTACAAAAAAAAAATTGGAAAATTTGGAAAAATCCATATATCCCGTTCGAATCCTACTATGTGACATAGCTCATTAGAAGCGTGTATTCATTAGCTATCAGCCCAATTCATAAAATAATTTGTCGCTCTTCTCTAAATGTGTCAAAGGCTAACAAGTTCATTTTGCCAAAAAAAACCCAAATATTCCCCTAGTACAAAAAAAAAATTGGAAAATTTGGAAAAATCCATATATCCCGTTCGAATCCTACTATGTGACATAGCTCATTAGAAGCGTGTATTCATTAGCTATCAGCCCAATTCATAAAATAATTTGTCGCTCTTCTCTAAATGTGTCAAAGGCTAACAAGTTCATTTTGCCAAAAAAACCCAAATATTCCCCTAGTACAAAAAAAAAATTGGAAAATTTGGAAAAATCCATATATCCCGTTCGAATCCTACTATGTGACATAGCTCATTAGAAGCGTGTATTCATTAGCTATCAGCCCAATTCATAAAATAATTTGTCGCTCTTCTCTAAATGTGTCAAAGGCTAACAAGTTCATTTTGCCAAAAAAACCCAAATATTCCCCTAGTACAAAAAAAAAATTGGAAAATTTGGAAAAATCCATATATCCCGTTCGAATCCTACTATGTGACATAGCTCATTAGAAGCGTGTATTCATTAGCTATCAGCCCAATTCATAAAATAATTTGTCGCTCTTCTCTAAATGTGTCAAAGGCTAACAAGTTCATTTTGCCAAAAAAAACCCAAATATTCCCCTAGTACAAAAAAAAAATTGGAAAATTTGGAAAAATCCATATATCCCGTTCGAATCCTACTATGTGACATAGCTCATTAGAAGCGTGTATTCATTAGCTATCAGCCCAATTCATAAAATAATTTGTCGCTCTTCTCTAAATGTGTCAAAGGCTAACAAGTTCATTTTGCCAAAAAAACCCAAATATTCCCCTAGTACAAAAAAAAAATTGGAAAATTTGGAAAAATCCATATATCCCGTTCGAATCCTACTATGTGACATAGCTCATTAGAAGCGTGTATTCATTAGCTATCAGCCCAATTCATAAAATAATTTGTCGCTCTTCTCTAAATGTGTCAAAGGCTAACAAGTTCATTTTGCCAAAAAAACCCAAATATTCCCCTAGTACAAAAAAAAAATTGGAAAATTTGGAAAAATCCATATATCCCGTTCGAATCCTACTATGTGACATAGCTCATTAGAAGCGTGTATTCATTAGCTATCAGCCCAATTCATAAAATAATTTGTCGCTCTTCTCTAAATGTGTCAAAGGCTAACAAGTTCATTTTGCCAAAAAAACCCAAATATTCCCCTAGTACAAAAAAAAAATTGGAAAATTTGGAAAAATCCATATATCCCGTTCGAATCCTACTATGTGACATAGCTCATTAGAAGCGTGTATTCATTAGCTATCAGCCCAATTCATAAAATAATTTGTCGCTCTTCTCTAAATGTGTCAAAGGCTAACAAGTTCATTTTGCCAAAAAAACCCAAATATTCCCCTAGTACAAAAAAAAAATTGGAAAATTTGGAAAAATCCATATATCCCGTTCGAATCCTACTATGTGACATAGCTCATTAGAAGCGTGTATTCATTAGCTATTAACCCAATTCATAAAATAATTTGTCGCTCTTCTCTAAATGTGTCAAAGGCTAACAAGTTCATTTTGCCAAAAAAACCCAAATATTCCCCTAGTACAAAAAAAAAATTGGAAAATTTGGAAAAATCCATATATCCCGTTCGAATCCTACTATGTGACATAGCTCATTAGAAGCGTGTATTCATTAGCTATTAACCCAATTCATAAAATAATTTGTCGCTCTTCTCTAAATGTGTCAAAGGCTAACAAGTTCATTTTGCCAAAAAAACCCAAATATTCCCCTAGTACAAAAAAAAAATTGGAAAATTTGGAAAAATCCATATATCCCGTTCGAATCCTACTATGTGACATAGCTCATTAGAAGCGTGTATTCATTAGCTATCAGCCCAATTCATAAAATAATTTGTCGCTCTTCTCTAAATGTGTCAAAGGCTAACAAGTTCATTTTGCCAAAAAAAACCAAATATTCCCCTAGTACAAAAAAAAAATTGGAAAATTTGGAAAAATCCATATATCCCGTTCGAATCCTACTATGTGACATAGCTCATTAGAAGCGTGTATTCATTAGCTATCAGCCCAATTCATAAAATAATTTGTCGCTCTTCTCTAAATGTGTCAAAGGCTAACAAGTTCATTTTGCCAAAAAAACCCAAATATTCCCCTAGTACAAAAAAAAAATTGGAAAATTTGGAAAAATCCATATATCCCGTTCGAATCCTACTATGTGACATAGCTCATTAGAAGCGTGTATTCATTAGCTATTAACCCAATTCATAAAATAATTTGTCGCTCTTCTCTAAATGTGTCAAAGGCTAACAAGTTCATTTTGCCAAAAAAACCCAAATATTCCCCTAGTACAAAAAAAAAATTGGAAAATTTGGAAAAATCCATATATCCCGTTCGAATCCTACTATGTGACATAGCTCATTAGAAGCGTGTATTCATTAGCTATCAGCCCAATTCATAAAATAATTTGTCGCTCTTCTCTAAATGTGTCAAAGGCTAACAAGTTCATTTTGCCAAAAAAACCCAAATATTCCCCTAGTACAAAAAAAAAATTGGAAAATTTGGAAAAATCCATATATCCCGTTCGAATCCTACTATGTGACATAGCTCATTAGAAGCGTGTATTCATTAGCTATCAGCCCAATTCATAAAATAATTTGTCGCTCTTCTCTAAATGTGTCAAAGGCTAACAAGTTCATTTTGCCAAAAAAACCCAAATATTCCCCTAGTACAAAAAAAAAATTGGAAAATTTGGAAAAATCCATATATCCCGTTCGAATCCTACTATGTGACATAGCTCATTAGAAGCGTGTATTCATTAGCTATCAGCCCAATTCATAAAATAATTTGTCGCTCTTCTCTAAATGTGTCAAAGGCTAACAAGTTCATTTTGCCAAAAAAACCCAAATATTCCCCTAGTACAAAAAAAAAATTGGAAAATTTGGAAAAATCCATATATCCCGTTCGAATCCTACTATGTGACATAGCTCATTAGAAGCGTGTATTCATTAGCTATCAGCCCAATTCATAAAATAATTTGTCGCTCTTCTCTAAATGTGTCAAAGGCTAACAAGTTCATTTTGCCAAAAAAACCCAAATATTCCCCTAGTACAAAAAAAAAATTGGAAAATTTGGAAAAATCCATATATCCCGTTCGAATCCTACTATGTGACATAGCTCATTAGAAGCGTGTATTCATTAGCTATCAGCCCAATTCATAAAATAATTTGTCGCTCTTCTCTAAATGTGTCAAAGGCTAACAAGTTCATTTTGCCAAAAAAAAACAAATATTCCCCTAGTACAAAAAAAAAATTGGAAAATTTGGAAAAATCCATATATCCCGTTCGAATCCTACTATGTGACATAGCTCATTAGAAGCGTGTATTCATTAGCTATCAGCCCAATTCATAAAATAATTTTTCGCTCTTCTCTAAATGTGTCAAAGGCTAACAAGTTCATTTTGCCAAAAAAACCCAAATATTCCCCTAGTACAAAAAAAAAATTGGAAAATTTGGAAAAATCCATATATCCCGTTCGAATCCTACTATGTGACATAGCTCATTAGAAGCGTGTATTCATTAGCTATTAACCCAATTCATAAAATAATTTGTCGCTCTTCTCTAAATGTGTCAAAGGCTAACAAGTTCATTTTGCCAAAAAAACCCAAATATTCCCCTAGTACAAAAAAAAAATTGGAAAATTTGGAAAAATCCATATATCCCGTTCGAATCCTACTATGTGACATAGCTCATTAGAAGCGTGTATTCATTAGCTATCAGCCCAATTCATAAAATAATTTGTCGCTCTTCTCTAAATGTGTCAAAGGCTAACAAGTTCATTTTGCCAAAAAAACCCAAATATTCCCCTAGTACAAAAAAAAAATTGGAAAATTTGGAAAAATCCATATATCCCGTTCGAATCCTACTATGTGACATAGCTCATTAGAAGCGTGTATTCATTAGCTATTAACCCAATTCATAAAATAATTTGTCGCTCTTCTCTAAATGTGTCAAAGGCTAACAAGTTCATTTTGCCAAAAAAACCCAAATATTCCCCTAGTACAAAAAAAAAATTGGAAAATTTGGAAAAATCCATATATCCCGTTCGAATCCTACTATGTGACATAGCTCATTAGAAGCGTGTATTCATTAGCTATCAGCCCAATTCATAAAATAATTTGTCGCTCTTCTCTAAATGTGTCAAAGGCTAACAAGTTCATTTTGCCAAAAAAACCCAAATATTCCCCTAGTACAAAAAAAAAATTGGAAAATTTGGAAAAATCCATATATCCCGTTCGAATCCTACTATGTGACATAGCTCATTAGAAGCGTGTATTCATTAGCTATCAGCCCAATTCATAAAATAATTTGTCGCTCTTCTCTAAATGTGTCAAAGGCTAACAAGTTCATTTTGCCAAAAAAACCCAAATATTCCCCTAGTACAAAAAAAAATTGGAAAATTTGGAAAAATCCATATATCCCGTTCGAATCCTACTATGTGACATAGCTCATTAGAAGCGTGTATTCATTAGCTATCAGCCCAATTCATAAAATAATTTGTCGCTCTTCTCTAAATGTGTCAAAGGCTAACAAGTTCATTTTGCCAAAAAAACCCAAATATTCCCCTAGTACAAAAAAAAAATTGGAAAATTTGGAAAAATCCATATATCCCGTTCGAATCCTACTATGTGACATAGCTCATTAGAAGCGTGTATTCATTAGCTATCAGCCCAATTCATAAAATAATTTGTCGCTCTTCTCTAAATGTGTCAAAGGCTAACAAGTTCATTTTGCCAAAAAAACCCAAATATTCCCCTAGTACAAAAAAAAATTGGAAAATTTGGAAAAATCCATATATCCCGTTCGAATCCTACTATGTGACATAGCTCATTAGAAGCGTGTATTCATTAGCTATCAGCCCAATTCATAAAATAATTTGTCGCTCTTCTCTAAATGTGTCAAAGGCTAACAAGTTCATTTTGCCAAAAAAACCCAAATATTCCCCTAGTACAAAAAAAAAATTGGAAAATTTGGAAAAATCCATATATCCCGTTCGAATCCTACTATGTGACATAGCTCATTAGAAGCGTGTATTCATTAGCTATTAACCCAATTCATAAAATAATTTGTCGCTCTTCTCTAAATGTGTCAAAGGCTAACAAGTTCATTTTGCCAAAAAAACCCAAATATTCCCCTAGTACAAAAAAAAAATTGGAAAATTTGGAAAAATCCATATATCCCGTTCGAATCCTACTATGTGACATAGCTCATTAGAAGCGTGTATTCATTAGCTATCAGCCCAATTCATAAAATAATTTGTCGCTCTTCTCTAAATGTGTCAAAGGCTAACAAGTTCATTTTGCCAAAAAAACCCAAATATTCCCCTAGTACAAAAAAAAAATTGGAAAATTTGGAAAAATCCATATATCCCGTTCGAATCCTACTATGTGACATAGCTCATTAGAAGCGTGTATTCATTAGCTATTAACCCAATTCATAAAATAATTTGTCGCTCTTCTCTAAATGTGTCAAAGGCTAACAAGTTCATTTTGACAAAAAAAAAAAAGCAAATATACCCCTAGTACAAAATTTGGTAGCCCACAAAGTATGCATCAGATTTGGAGTGTTGTAAATCCTGCCTGACAATTTTTATAAATCCTGAAAGTATGCAATACCCCTACGATTAAATATCGCTAGCCCTGAACGTACGCATTGATTTTAACTTCGAAATTTCCATACATATACTGGCTGATTAAAAATGGATCGTGTACAAGTCAACCCCACTTAGCGCCATCTACCAAAAATTGCATTACTCAGCCTTAGTGGATAGTGCTACCGAGTATTGTTTTGAGTATTAAGGTTTCTCTGTCTAAAGTCTAACAGCCGAATTTATTACATTCCCTTACATCGCGTAACGATTTACGCAGCCTTTACGTGGCTTACCTGACATTTTTATTTATAAACATTTTTTCGCTGTAACCTTACCAAACGTGATTTGTGTTAAGTAAGGTAAAATTTCGATAAACTATTACAGGAAACACTGAAATCCATTACACAAAAAAAGTCAAATTATCTGCCACAATTCCAAAATGCTTTCGAATGGACTTTTGCAATGTCAACCTGCAATAGGGTAGCTGCGACAACGTCAATATCAAATAAGAAGAACAAAAAGCCAAGTGACAGCTAAAAAACTTATACATGTGGAATTTGGAATAATATATAAGGGAAGAAAGGATGTAGGTACCAATTTTATGTAATGTTAGGTACAAGATATAAGGGTTGGAGATGCTTTATGTTTGTGGTACCTGAATGGAGTTATAAGATTTCAAGGCTGTAAATATTTAATTAATTTAAATCTGAAGCTAAAACAAAAAGGTTTTTGAGAAAATAAATTGACAGCTTTAGAAAATTTGAGAAAATAAAAGTAAAAAAATTGCGTTTGTTTTTAACTTTAGAGAACTTGAGGGAATAAAAGACAAAAATTCGCAAAAATATTCATCCGTTCATGGGTGTCCGTATACATAAGTGAATTTAACCTGGCTTGGTAGCAACTACTCCATTTGTCAAACTGGTTTTATAGTATGCTAACACTTATTTTCCACTTTAATGTGACATTCGTTTGGGCGTCTATAGATTCGCTCTAAAATTTCAGATTTCGTGTGGCAAATCGAACACAAAAAGTAATCTGATTTTTTGTTGGTGTTAGTGGGGTATCTGTCAAATTGTGCGTACATTTTTTTTTTCTTTTTATTTTCTTTGTAGGCGAAATGTCAAATCAGAAGTAGGTGTATTGGTAAATTGAAGCAACTCTGGGAAAAAACCCGGATTCGCAAAAGTGCTCTGAAATCTTAAAAGGATTGCTTTTTTTTGCACCAAACGAATATAAAAAGTGATCTGAGATCAAAAAAGTGCTCTGAGAGATCCCAATCGAATACCACATAAATACTACAGAATAGACTACAACCTGAACGATGAAGGTAAGTAGTGAGAAAATATGTGTCCAGTTGCAGATTTGCGATATAGATGCCGCTAGGTGCGAAACTTGGCTGGGGATGAAAATTCATTGAAAATGTATCAAATTACATTTTTCAGCTGCAGGCAGCTCTTTTTTGACATTTAAACATTATTTTTTAAATAAAATCCTTCGAAAATTCCTTATCGCTTTGCAAACAGTTGTTGCCATCCGTTTCGCAACACAATTTTTGTCTCTTTTACATATAATCATATAAGCCTTTAAAATTTTCTGAACATTTTCTCCTACAGGTTTAAATATTGCAACGATCTATATTGACAAAATAATAAAAGAAAATGAAATAAATCTTGTTGAAAAATCAGCTGCTTGTAAAAGAAATTGTAAAATTGTATTGCGAAACGGATGGCAACAACTGTTTGCAAAGCGATAAGGAATTTTCGAAGGATTTTATTTAAAAAATAATGTTTAAATGTCAAAAAAGAGCTGCCTGCAGCTGAAAAATGTAATTTGATACATTTTCAATGAATTTTCATCCCCAGCCAAGTTTCGCACCTAGCGGCATCTATATCGCAAATCTGCAACTGGACACATATTTTCTCACTACTTACCTTCATCGTTCAGGTTGTAGTCTATTCTGTAGTATTTATGTGGTATTCGATTGGGATCTCTCAGAGCACTTTTTTGATCTCAGATCACTTTTTATATTCGTTTGGTGCAAAAAAAAGCAATCTTTTTAAGATTTCAGAGCACTTTTGCGAATCCGGGTTTTTTCCCAGAGTTGCTTCAATTTACCAATACACCTACTTCTGATTTGACATTTCGCCTACAAAGAAAATAAAAAGAAAAAAAAATGTACGCACAATTTGACAGATACCCCACTAACACCAACAAAAAATCAGATTACTTTTTGTGTTCGATTTGCCACACGAAATCTGAAATTTTAGAGCGAATCTATAGACGCCCAAACGAATGTCACATTAAAGTGGAAAATAAGTGTTAGCATACTATAAAACCAGTTTGACAAATGGAGTAGTTGCTACCAAGCCAGGTTAAATTCACTTATGTATACGGACACCCATGAACGGATGAATATTTTTGCGAATTTTTGTCTTTTATTCCCTCAAGTTCTCTAAAGTTAAAAACAAACGCAATTTTTTTACTTTTATTTTCTCAAATTTTCTAAAGCTGTCAATTTATTTTCTCAAAAACCTTTTTGTTTTAGCTTCAGATTTAAATTAATTAAATATTTACAGCCTTGAAATCTTATAACTCCATTCAGGTACCACAAACATAAAGCATCTCCAACCCTTATATCTTGTACCTAACATTACATAAAATTGGTACCTACATCCTTTCTTCCCTTATATATTATTCCAAATTCCACATGTATAAGTTTTTTAGCTGTCACTTGGCTTTTTGTTCTTCTTATTTGATATTGACGTTGTCGCAGCTACCCTATTGCAGGTTGACATTGCAAAAGTCCGTTCGAAAGCATTTTGGAATTGTGGCAGATAATTTGACTTTTTTTGTGTAATGGATTTCAGTGTTTCCTGTAATAGTTTATCGAAATTTTACCTTACTTAACACAAATCACGTTTGGTAAGGTTACAGCGAAAAAATGTTTATAAATAAAAATGTCAGGTAAGCCACGTAAAGGCTGCGTAAATCGTTACGCGATGTAAGGGAATGTAATAAATTCGGCTGTTAGACTTTAGAGAAACCTTAATACTCAAAACAATACTCGGTAGCACTATCCACTAAGGCTGAGTAATGCAATTTTTGGTAGATGGCGCTAAGTGGGGTTGACTTGTACACGATCCATTTTTAATCAGCCAGTATATGTATGGAAATTTCGAAGTTAAAATCAATGCGTACGTTCAGGGCTAGCGATATTTGATCGTAGGGGTGTTGCATACTTTCAGGATTTATAAAAATTGCCAGGCAGGATTTACAACACTCCAAATCTGATGCATACTTTGTGGGCTACCAAATTTTGTACTAGGGGAATATTTGGGTTTTTTTGGCAAAATGAACTTGTTAGCCTTTGACACATTTAGAGAAGAGCGACAAATTATTTTATGAATTGGGTTAATAGCTAATGAATACACGCTTCTAATGAGCTATGTCACATAGTAGGATTCGAACGGGATATATGGATTTTTCCAAATTTTCCAATTTTTTTTTTGTACTAGGGGAATATTTGGGTTTTTTTGGCAAAATGAACTTGTTAGCCTTTGACACATTTAGAGAAGAGCGACAAATTATTTTATGAATTGGGCTGATAGCTAATGAATACACGCTTCTAATGAGCTATGTCACATAGTAGGATTCGAACGGGATATATGGATTTTTCCAAATTTTCCAATTTTTTTTTTGTACTAGGGGAATATTTGGGTTTTTTTGGCAAAATGAACTTGTTAGCCTTTGACACATTTAGAGAAGAGCGACAAATTATTTTATGAATTGGGCTGATAGCTAATGAATACACGCTTCTAATGAGCTATGTCACATAGTAGGATTCGAACGGGATATATGGATTTTTCCAAATTTTCCAATTTTTTTTTTGTACTAGGGGAATATTTGGGTTTTTTTGGCAAAATGAACTTGTTAGCCTTTGACACATTTAGAGAAGAGCGACAAATTATTTTATGAATTGGGCTGATAGCTAATGAATACACGCTTCTAATGAGCTATGTCACATAGTAGGATTCGAACGGGATATATGGATTTTTCCAAATTTTCCAATTTTTTTTTTGTACTAGGGGAATATTTGGGTTTTTTGGCAAAATGAACTTGTTAGCCTTTGACACATTTAGAGAAGACCGACAAATTATTTTATGAATTGGGTTAATAGCTAATGAATACACGCTTCTAATGAGCTATGTCACATAGTAGGATTCGAACGGGATATATGGATTTTTCCAAATTTTCCAATTTTTTTTTTGTACTAGGGGAATATTTGGGTTTTTTTGGCAAAATGAACTTGTTAGCCTTTGACACATTTAGAGAAGAGCGACAAATTATTTTATGAATTGGGCTGATAGCTAATGAATACACGCTTCTAATGAGCTATGTCACATAGTAGGATTCGAACGGGATATATGGATTTTTCCAAATTTTCCAATTTTTTTTTTGTACTAGGGGAATATTTGGGTTTTTTTGGCAAAATGAACTTGTTAGCCTTTGACACATTTAGAGAAGAGCGACAAATTATTTTATGAATTGGGCTGATAGCTAATGAATACACGCTTCTAATGAGCTATGTCACATAGTAGGATTCGAACGGGATATATGGATTTTTCCAAATTTTCCAATTTTTTTTTTGTACTAGGGGAATATTTGGGTTTTTTTGGCAAAATGAACTTGTTAGCCTTTGACACATTTAGAGAAGAGCGACAAATTATTTTATGAATTGGGCTGATAGCTAATGAATACACGCTTCTAATGAGCTATGTCACATAGTAGGATTCGAACGGGATATATGGATTTTTCCAAATTTTCCAATTTTTTTTTTGTACTAGGGGAATATTTGGGTTTTTTTGGCAAAATGAACTTGTTAGCCTTTGACACATTTAGAGAAGAGCGACAAATTATTTTATGAATTGGGCTGATAGCTAATGAATACACGCTTCTAATGAGCTATGTCACATAGTAGGATTCGAACGGGATATATGGATTTTTCCAAATTTTCCAATTTTTTTTTTGTACTAGGGGAATATTTGGGTTTTCTTGGAAAAATGAACTTGTTAGCCTTTGACACATTTAGAGAAGAGCGACAAATTATTTTATGAATTGGGTTAATAGCTAATGAATACACGCTTCTAATGAGCTATGTCACATAGTAGGATTCGAACGGGATATATGGATTTTTCCAAATTTTCCAATTTTTTTTTTGTACTAGGGGAATATTTGGGTTTTTTTGGCAAAATGAACTTGTTAGCCTTTGACACATTTAGAGAAGAGCGACAAATTATTTTATGAATTGGGCTGATAGCTAATGAATACACGCTTCTAATGAGCTATGTCACATAGTAGGATTCGAACGGGATATATGGATTTTTCCAAATTTTCCAATTTTTTTTTTGTACTAGGGGAATATTTGGGTTTTTTTGGCAAAATGAACTTGTTAGCCTTTGACACATTTAGAGAAGAGCGACAAATTATTTTATGAATTGGGCTGATAGCTAATGAATACACGCTTCTAATGAGCTATGTCACATAGTAGGATTCGAACGGGATATATGGATTTTTCCAAATTTTCCAATTTTTTTTTTGTACTAGGGGAATATTTGGGTTTTTTTGGCAAAATGAACTTGTTAGCCTTTGACACATTTAGAGAAGAGCGACAAATTATTTTATGAATTGGGCTGATAGCTAATGAATACACGCTTCTAATGAGCTATGTCACATAGTAGGATTCGAACGGGATATATGGATTTTTCCAAATTTTCCAATTTTTTTTTTGTACTAGGGGAATATTTGGGTTTTTTTGGCAAAATGAACTTGTTAGCCTTTGACACATTTAGAGAAGAGCGACAAATTATTTTATGAATTGGGCTGATAGCTAATGAATACACGCTTCTAATGAGCTATGTCACATAGTAGGATTCGAACGGGATATATGGATTTTTCCAAATTTTCCAATTTTTTTTTTGTACTAGGGGAATATTTGGGTTTTCTTGGAAAAATGAACTTGTTAGCCTTTGACACATTTAGAGAAGAGCGACAAATTATTTTATGAATTGGGTTAATAGCTAATGAATACACGCTTCTAATGAGCTATGTCACATAGTAGGATTCGAACGGGATATATGGATTTTTCCAAATTTTCCAATTTTTTTTTTGTACTAGGGGAATATTTGGGTTTTTTTGGCAAAATGAACTTGTTAGCCTTTGACACATTTAGAGAAGAGCGACAAATTATTTTATGAATTGGGCTGATAGCTAATGAATACACGCTTCTAATGAGCTATGTCACATAGTAGGATTCGAACGGGATATATGGATTTTTCCAAATTTTCCAATTTTTTTTTTTGTACTAGGGGAATATTTGGGTTTTTTTGGCAAAATGAACTTGTTAGCCTTTGACACATTTAGAGAAGAGCGACAAATTATTTTATGAATTGGGCTGATAGCTAATGAATACACGCTTCTAATGAGCTATGTCACATAGTAGGATTCGAACGGGATATATGGATTTTTCCAAATTTTCCAATTTTTTTTTTGTACTAGGGGAATATTTGGGTTTTTTTGGCAAAATGAACTTGTTAGCCTTTGACACATTTAGAGAAGAGCGACAAATTATTTTATGAATTGGGCTGATAGCTAATGAATACACGCTTCTAATGAGCTATGTCACATAGTAGGATTCGAACGGGATATATGGATTTTTCCAAATTTTCCAATTTTTTTTTTGTACTAGGGGAATATTTGGGTTTTTTTGGCAAAATGAACTTGTTAGCCTTTGACACATTTAGAGAAGAGCGACAAATTATTTTATGAATTGGGTTAATAGCTAATGAATACACGCTTCTAATGAGCTATGTCACATAGTAGGATTCGAACGGGATATATGGATTTTTCCAAATTTTCCAATTTTTTTTTTGTACTAGGGGAATATTTGGGTTTTTTTGGCAAAATGAACTTGTTAGCCTTTGACACATTTAGAGAAGAGCGACAAATTATTTTATGAATTGGGCTGATAGCTAATGAATACACGCTTCTAATGAGCTATGTCACATAGTAGGATTCGAACGGGATATATGGATTTTTCCAAATTTTCCAATTTTTTTTTTGTACTAGGGGAATATTTGGGTTTTTTTGGCAAAATGAACTTGTTAGCCTTTGACACATTTAGAGAAGAGCGACAAATTATTTTATGAATTGGGCTGATAGCTAATGAATACACGCTTCTAATGAGCTATGTCACATAGTAGGATTCGAACGGGATATATGGATTTTTCCAAATTTTCCAATTTTTTTTTTGTACTAGGGGAATATTTGGGTTTTTTTGGCAAAATGAACTTGTTAGCCTTTGACACATTTAGAGAAGAGCGACAAATTATTTTATGAATTGGGCTGATAGCTAATGAATACACGCTTCTAATGAGCTATGTCACATAGTAGGATTCGAACGGGATATATGGATTTTTCCAAATTTTCCAATTTTTTTTTTGTACTAGGGGAATATTTGGGTTTTTTTGGCAAAATGAACTTGTTAGCCTTTGACACATTTAGAGAAGAGCGACAAATTATTTTATGAATTGGGCTGATAGCTAATGAATACACGCTTCTAATGAGCTATGTCACATAGTAGGATTCGAACGGGATATATGGATTTTTCCAAATTTTCCAATTTTTTTTTTGTACTAGGGGAATATTTGGGTTTTTTTGGCAAAATGAACTTGTTAGCCTTTGACACATTTAGAGAAGAGCGACAAATTATTTTATGAATTGGGTTAATAGCTAATGAATACACGCTTCTAATGAGCTATGTCACATAGTAGGATTCGAACGGGATATATGGATTTTTAGTATTGAACATTTTTATTTTTGTATTTTTAGCTTACTTTTTTGGTCTTAAAATAAACTTTTTAGTTTTTGCAACATTTAGAGAAGAGCGACAAATTATTTTATTCTATGGGCTGATAGGTAATGAATAGACGCTTCTTTTGGTGTATATGACTTTGTTAAATTGTAACGGAATATATTTTTTTTAATTTTTCAAAGTGTTTGTTTATGATGGATCTATCCTACCGTTTTTGGCCCATTTAAGGAAGAGCGACAAAATATTTGATTTAAACTGATAGTAGCCTATAATTATACGCTTCTTTTAAGATATGTAGCATATTAATATTCGAAAGGGTTATTTTTTTATGAATTTTTTAATAATCTTTTTGATTTTCCTTCAAATTTAAAAGAGTTTTATAGCGAACTGACCGTTACAAAAAACGCAAATTTGAAATTGTGGGCGAACGGCTTACCCGGCTGGAAAAATTTTTACATTTCCCCAGAGCGATTAAATCGGTGATTGGTATGCGCAAAAAAATCCTTCAAAAGTCAATGTGGCGGTTCCAGCTTTACCGGTAAGCTAGGTCCGCCACAAAATCTCCCACTTCCCGAAGAGCGGAAAAATCAAGAATAGAGCAATTAATTAGCTATTAAATAGCAATTAAATCCCATGTACTTTGTTTGGCAAAATTCGAATGTGGCGGTTCCAGCTTTACCCACGTTCGCTATCGCTACTTTTAATAGAAGGATATTGGTCTTCATTTTCAGTTTCGACAACATTTACATTTGAATGTGAGAACGAGGTTTTTGAAATATTATCCGCAGTTAAATGGTTGGCACGCGACTTCCTTTCCAATGATTTATTAAGTTTCTTTGATTCATTCAAGTCCAACCCTCCAATTTTTCCTATTCCATGTACTCGTAATAAGTAAACAAACCTTAATTCAATAGCAGGTATTTTATGCGATCTTGTACAATCACAGTTGACAATTATATCGCATTTGCATAAATCAGGGGTTTTGTAACAGAAGCTATGAACAACAATGGGGCATTTGCAAGCTGCAACGTCAAAAAGCAATGAGCATTTTTGCTTAAACTCGTCAATTTTCAGCTTAAAGAAATCTTTATTTTTATCCCGTGTATATGATTTTCGTAGGCTGTAATATTTATCATGTAACGCATTTATTAGTTGCACGATTCTCTTATCTGAAACCGTTGGGATAGATGCTTTCTTATACAAATCAATTATTTTGTTAGCTACTAAACTGGCAATTTCAATTTCAATTTCAATTTCAATTTATTAACATCTTTCGTTTTGAGTTGTACAATAAGACTTAGTCTTTTATAGTACAAACATTAATTGCATGTATGTAAATTGAATAAATATTAATAAAAAAAAAAGAAGAAGTAACAAATAAGATAAAGAATGATTATCATCAAAAATTCAAAAATTCAGGGTGAACATTAAGCATGGATAAAATTATAATTATATAGAAATATATATATTACTATATATTACTATATCATCATTGCTGATGCTGAAAGGTATTTAAAAATATTATATTTGAAGTTCTTGGAATTGCGAATCAGTTTAATATGTATAGGCAAAGAGTTCCAAAGCCTTGCAGAGTGGACGAAAAACATACGGGAGGAACTTAAATATTTAAAGGACGGAATGTTGATATTAAGTGTTCTCTGTGATCGTGAAAAAGTTAATCTATTGTAAAGATATCTCGGAGTTTAGCTATGAAGGAGTTTGTGAGCATTTAAGAATTGGGATAGAGTACAACCTAAGACATTTCTAGATAGAAGAGAGATTCGATCATATCTCTTCAGTCCATAAATGTATCTAACGGAATCATTAAAAGCAACTCGTAGTTTATGCTGAGATAGAGAGTCCAAGTCACTATATACTACCTCGGCATACGTGATGATAGGTAAAATCAGAGCAATGACAAGTTTGCGCCGAGTTTCTTAAGGAGTAAAACTAGCAGACAGCCAAAGTTTTCTAAGACAAATATAAATGCGGCCAACAACAAAATTGACGTGATCATAAGAAGACAAGGTACGGTTCAGTTTGAAACCTAAGCAAGTAACTGTGTTAGCGTAACTAATTATTACGTTAGATAGATATAAATTCGGCAAGATGTTTGGTTCTAACCTTATTCGCAATTGAAAAAATCTGAGATTTTGCCGGATTTAAAACAAGTCCATTAACAACGGACCATCTAAAAATCGCAGATAAGTCTTCATTATATTTACTTCCAAGATCAAGGACATCACAAGGAGGACGAGATAAGCATAATTGAACATCATCAGCATAGAGGTAGGTAGTCATACGTACTTACAGACAGTTGGTAGATCATTAATAAACATACAAAACAAAATTGGACCGAGAATTGAACCTTGAGGAACGCCCTTAGTAAGAGATTTAAACGAGGAAGACTTACCTCTTTTAAAACTCTCGATTAGCTTTGTAGCACTAGGGCTAAAATTGAAAAACTGTCGCAACTTCCAGCACAAGAGTTTGTGATTAACAGAATCAAATGCCATGGAAAAGTCAAGGAGACAAAGAAAAGTAACAAGGCGCTTATCAATATTTAACCTGATATCATCCATAATATTAACCATTGCTGTCGAACAGCTATGACCTTCTCTAAAACCAGACTGGAGTTCATGAAGTAAGGTGTTACTTTGAAGGTGTTGGGAAATTTGCCTCGCGATTACCTTTTCAAGTACCTTAGATAGGCAAGGTAGTATGCTAATTGGCCTAAAATCCTCAACCGATTTGGCGTTACGCTTTTTAGCAACAGGTATTACCCTAGCAGATTTCCAAACTTCAGGAAATGTTCCTGACATTAAACAGAAATTTATTAGTTGTGTGAGATGGCCAATTATGTGTGGTAAAATCAATTTAACGAATTTAAGCGGTATCCCATCCTCACAAATTGCATTAGACTTAATCTTCGCCATGATGCCAATGACATCAGACTCAGATACAGAAATGAACTGTAGCTCTGGTGAGTGGTTCCTTGAACCGATGTGAGGGGTATTAATATGACACACTTGATCATCACCAAAGAGAAAGTGGTCATTCAACACATCAGGTTCAATCGCGCAAACAGAACAGTTGTCATTATTAATACCAAGCTCACGTAGATTTTTCCATAGAAGTTTAGATGGAAGCGAAGCATTAAGCTTAGCGCTAAAGTAGCTACGTTTAGAAGCTCGCGTAACACTTGTAGCATGATTACGGGCAGATTTAAACAAATTCCAAGTATATGTGTTCGGCAACCTCTTCCATCTGCTGTAGGACCTATTTCGGATCTTAATCGCATTAATAATATCGGTTGTAAACCATGGACAGTTCTTGTCACTAATTTTTATAGTTTTAGTAGGCACAAAGTTTTCATACAAGTGTGCCACTATGGACTGGAAACATTTAATTCTCTCATTAGGATCAACAATAAGTCTAAAATATTCCCACGGTGCTAGGGATATTCCTCTTTCAAGGGCAACAATATCAATGGAGCTGAAGTCTTTATAAGAAAACTCAACAGGAATAACAGCATGCTCAAAACTGATATCATAGGTAACAAAAAGTAAATCATGATCCGAGATGCCATCAAGTGATAGTTGATCTAAGAGTAGAATTGCAGAGTTATCAGAAACAATGACTAGATCCAAAAGACTAGGAATTGAAATAGGGGAGAAATGCGTTGCATTGGAATTAACAATCGACAGACCAAACGAAGAAGACATATCACAAATTTGATAAGCACGAGAATCGCGTCTTAACAAATCAGCATTAAAGTCCCCACAGATAATAATATGCTCATAAAGGGTGATTTTTTAAGAGGTTTAGAACTTATTTTAAAAAAAAAACACAAAAAATTCGAAAAAATGAATGAAATATTTATTTGAATCGATAGTTTGAACCTTGAAATTTAATGTTTAAAGATAATTTCATGCAAATGTTGACCGCGGCTGCGTCTCAGGTAGCCCATCCGCTGAGTCCAATTTTGGCATACTCTTTCACACATATCGGCCGGTATCTCACGAATGAATGCATGGATGTTGGCTTCCAGTGCGTCAATCGAAGCGGGCTTGTCCCTATACACATTAGCCTTGGCATACCCCCACAAAAAATAATCTAATGGTGTCAAATCGCACGATCTAGGCGGCCAATTGACCGGCCCGAAACGTGAAATTAACTGTTCACCAAACTCGCCTCGCAATTGCGCCATTGTTTCGCGTGCTGTGTGGCATGTGGCACCGTCTTGTTGAAACCACATATCATGCAAGTCAAGAACTTCCATTTCGGGCAAAAAAAAGTTTGTTACCATCGCTCGGTAGCGTTCACCATTGACAGTAACGCTGCGATTCGCATCATCTTTGAAGAAATATGGCCCAATAATGCCGCCGGCCCATAAACCGCACCAAACAGTGGCTTTTTCGGGATGCATTGGTAGCTGTTGCAATGCTTCTGGCTGATCTTCACTCCAAATGCGGCAATTTTGCTTATTTACGTACCCATTCAACCAAAAATGAGCCTCATCGCTGAACACAATTTTTCGATAAAAAAGCGGATCCTCGGCCAGCTTTCCAAGAGCCCATTCACCAAAAATTCGGCATTGTGGTAGGTCGGCTGGCTTTAGTTCTTGCACCAGCTGTATCTTAAAAGGCTTTACGCCCAAATCCTTCCGCAAAATTTTCCACGTAGTGCTGTAACAAAGGCCTAACTGCTGGGAACGGCGCCGAATCGACATTTCGCGGTCTTCTGTCACACTAGCTGATACGGCCGCAATATTTTCTTCACTACGCACAGTACGTAAACGTGTTGGTGGTTTAATGTCCAACAAAGTAAATTTGGTGCGAAATTTGGTCACAATCTTCCGAATAGACTGCTCAGAAGGTCGAGAATGCCGATCATAAAATGGAAGCAGCGCGCGATGAACATTTCGAACCGAGCACGAATTTTGATAGTAAAATTCAATAATTTGCAAGCGTTGTTCATTTGTAAGACGATCCATGGTTAAATTGCAAACCAAACTGAAGCTGTTTGACAGTGACACAAGGTACTAAACACACGTCAGCTGTCAAAACCAGTGTTGCCAAAACCAAACCAGCTAAAAAATCACCCTTTATAATGCAGAAAACCTAGAAAGTGCTGAAAAAAATGGTTCAGGAGAAGTACTGCGATTTGGGCAATACACAGATGAGACTAAGCATTTTGTATATATACCAGATATTTCCGCAATCACAAAATCGACCATAGATCCTTTTGAGATAGCCAAGGGCTTGAAAGTTAAAGAAGATTTACAATAAATAGCAACACCACCACCAATGGTTACTGTCACTCTGTCACTCCTAACTAAATTGTAACCAGATATTTTATAATATTCATCATTTATATCGGACTTAAACCACGACTCAGCTCTCTGGCCTCTTCCGTAGCCCTTTCTACTCCGGCTTCCGTCTTTTTGTCGTAGACGTACTTCTTTTCTGCCGCTAAGAGGTCTATTGGGGTCACCCCTGCGACAACAAGAACGGCTGGCTCCGATACGGTTCGGTATGCGCTTGCAACACGTAGAGCTCCGCGTCTCTGCACAGCTGCCATCTGCTTTCTGTACTTTTCCTTTCGAAGTGCATCTGCCCAGATCTCACATCCGTAAAGCAGAATGGCGTGCGTTATCGACATCAGGAGCCTTCGTTTGCTGGCCGTTGGGCCACCTACATTTGCCATCAGCCTGCTCAGTGACGCAGTCATTTTCGACGCTCTTTCCGCTGCATTCTTAATATGGTGCCAGAAAGTGAGTTTGGTGTTGATGGTCACCCGCAGATACTTCACGGCGTCTTTGCTTCTTATTACTTCCTGGCCGATTTGGAAGTCGATTAAGGTCGGGATCCTTTTCTTCGTCAGAAGCACTATCTCGGTTTTTTCTGTAGCCAGGCCGAGACCGTGCGGCCATTATGACCGCGGCGATATTATCTGCATACCCCACCAGGAAGGTGTCTGGCGGTATCTCCATGCGAAGGATGCCTGCCATCATACGAGATGTTCCAGAGGTCAGGCCCCAAAATTGACCCTTGGGCTGCTCCTGAGGTTACTAGCATTCTTCTTTGGCCTTCTGTAGTCTCGTAGATCAGCTCCCGGTCCCTGAGGTAGTCTTTAACCATCCGTAAGAGATAGGCTGGGATGTTGAAAGTGTTCTCGAGCGCGTTCAGCATGTCACTCCACCTGGCTGAGTTAAAGGCGTTCCTGACATCCAGAGTTGCCAGCAGTACGATCTTCCTTGAGTAGTTACTGCCCCTTTGGACGGATTGGGTGGTCCTTACTACTTCTTCGATCGGGGTCGAGGGGCCTAACGGAGTGAGTTGGGAAAAGCGTGTCCACAATACCCTTCATCTTTTCTTCGTCGAGAACAGGATTTCCTGTCTGGGCTCCAAGTTTTCGCATGACGATCCTGTAGCCTAACCCCCAGGGGTCGTTGTTGATGTCTAGACGGAGATCCTCCCACTTCTGTTTTTTGCTCGAAATGATGGCCTACTTGAGCTCGGATCTTTTGCTTCTGTATTCCGATAGAGCTTCCTCCGTTGACTCTGCATGTCTTCTCCTTCCCCTTGTGACCTTGCGTCTGAGATGTAAGCATCTTCTGCGAAGCGCCGCTATATTCTCCGTCCACCAGTACACTGGGTCCTTGCTTCGATAGGTGCCGTTTTTTCGTGGCATAGAGGCGTCACATGCGAGCCGTATTAGTTGCATCGTGGCTTCAGCTTTTGTTTCCGCCGATCCCTCCACTTGAAGTACGGCCTCTTTTCCGTCTTCTATCACTGAAGTGAGGAGCTCTTCGTTTAGTCTATTCACGTTCCACCTCGGAGCTTGTGTTTGGTTCCGATTTGGAGCTCGTTGGTAACCATCTAAGTCAAATACGATCTATTGATGGTCGCTGCCTGTGTAGTCCTCATTCGCGAGAACTAGAAACTGGAGGATGACCCTCCAGTTTCTAGTTCTCGCGAATGTGTATTCCGAGGCAAAGGTTACGTCCGGGTGCCTTCGCAGCCAGGTCTCCTTAAAGTAGGCGTGTTTCCTACGTTTACTACGATGAGGCCGCGTCTCGCTGACATTTCTAGTATTTGCCTTCCTCGTGAGTCCGTAGTTGGCATTCCCCACTCCTGGGCTCTGGCGTTAAAATCTCCGGCGACTAAGATTTCGCCTCCGACGTCACACATAAAGTCCTCCAAGTTTTCTAATTTTTGTCGGAACTCGTCGATTCTATCGTTTGGGCTGAGGTAGGTGCTGATTAATGTGAGTCCATCGCATTTCACCCATGCAAAGCCTCTTTGTGCTCCTTGACTTTTTATGGGGAATTTACTTGCGTCTGGGATCCATATGGCAGCAGTTCCCAAGGTGTCCACAATCCAGTTTGGTCCTTCTTTGTTTTTATACTGTTCACTGACGATAACTACATCAGCTTGGAGCTCGCTCTTGATTTTAGCCAGTAGATTGTCAGCAGTTTGACTTCTGTGGAGGTTGCCTTGTAGTATTCTGGTCATTGTAACACACTCTTCTTCGCCTTTTCAAGTGCTTCCCTGAAGACTTGACATTTGCCCGATCCCGGCATATGATCTAGAGCTGTTGATGGGGGTTTCCGATCTGCACATAGACAACATTTTGGGGCGTTTGGGCAGTCTTCTCTTATGTCCCTTTTCTCCACAATTGAAACATAGACCTTGGCCTTTCCTGTCTGCACCATTGCAGGTTGCCTGCCAGAGAGCTCACGAAACAGAAGTGGCACGAACGCTGGAGCTCGGAAAGCAGAGGACAATGGACAGCGAGGCTTATCAGGAACGTGGCTGAGTGGAATGACCGGAAACACGGTGAAGTTAACTATTACGTCACACAGTTACTCGCCGGACACGGATACTTCAACGCCTTTCTCCACAAGATCGGGAAAACAAACAGTCCAGCCTGCCAGTACGGGGACTCCCAGGAAGACGACGCGCATCATACCTTCTTCGCTTGCAGCAGGTGGGAATCCAAAAGAAGAGAACTGGAGACGAATATCGGTATCATCACTCCAGACAACATTACCGAAAAGATGCTGGCCAGCGAGCAGAACTGGAACAATATCTGCGCCTACGTCCAACGCATTCTCAGAAGAAAGAAAAGAGAAGAAGAGCAATCCCGCGAAACAGAGTGAGCCCGAAAGGGCGTATGATCACAGCCCCCCTGAAGTAATGCGAACAGCGGTCCCAGGGGGGCGGGTCAGAAACCGAAGGGAAGGAGGAGTTTTAGTCCGTAAACCTTGTACAACGCATTGTACAAATGGGAGTCGGACACACGGGGATGGTCAATGCCAAAAAGACCTCCCTACGGTGCACAAAGCATTTCTCCTCCCCCCAACAAAAAAAAAAAAAAAAAAAAAAAAAAAAAAAAAAAAAAAAATAATAAAAAAAAAAAAACACGACTCAGAGACACAAATAACATCAACACAAGAATCAATGAACAAATATCGCAGATAATCAAGCTTTTCTTGATTGAGACTACGTGCATTTAAATAGCAAATTCGGAAATTAACTCACTTTGTTTCGAGCACTGTTCATCTGAGACAGAACCATCCATTGTGTCGTTAGATTTTGTCTTTGTGGAGTTTTCGGTGGCCTTATGAAGCGGTGAGAAAAGTGATGAATGCGGGGAAGAAATTTTGTTGCGTGAGCCAGATCGAAGCGCCTTTGACATTATACAGAACAAAAGTTGTCCAATTTGATAATTAAGTAGCACAAGTTTATGTTTGATTCTCCACGTTATAAATAAACAAATGTTAAGCAAACAAATTTACACTCCTTATTTGTTTAAACCGAATTGATCATGTAGAAAAACTGGAAATCACCAACAAGCAAAGTAAAACACGTCTACTCAGCAGCTGTCATCACACAACTTGTGAAAAACTGACGCTTTTATTATTAACTTTAAGCCCCAAATCGTATCTTTCCTGTGAGCCGTTAAAATCCTTTTGATTCATCAACCACTTTAGACTTGCATAGTCAGTTACTACCTTAACGCTCTGGCCGTCCACGTATGGTCGGAACTTTTGAATGCCAAGGACCGCAGCCAAACACTCCAACTCTGTAACAGAATAGTTACGTTGTGCGGAATTGAGTTTGTGGGAGTAATAGTATATATGTAGGTCTTTCTATACCTTCGTCATCCATTTGGCAAAGAACACATCCAACGCCGGAGGTTGAAGCATCGCGCAAAATAATGAAAGACTTGTTGAAATTTGGATTAACAAGAATTGACACATATGTCAGAGCGTTTTTCAATGCATTAAATGATTTTAGTGCATCAGGTCCAAACTCAAATTTCTTTCCTTTTCGTAGCGTGGATCCACATTAATGGTCAATCCAGCCTCTGCTACTCTACCAGCTACGAGCTTAAGCATAACCAAATGCTCCTCAAAGTCTTTTGAAGCTATAAGTAGGTCGTCCAAGTAAACACAGATGTTATCTTTCATTTCGTGAGGTATCACCTTATCCATGAGTCTGCACATGCGTTGTGGGGCATTGCAGAGGCCGAAGGGCATTACCTTGAACTGGTATAATGGTCTTCCCGGAACAGTAAATGCAGTCTTTTCCCTCGAGCTTGTCTCCAACGGAATCTGCCAAAAAGCATCCTTCAAATCCACATAAGTGTGTTGGGGAAAATTAAAAGATTTAACTCCAATTCTTGATTTTATAAATTTTATTAATCGGACTACTCGTGGTAGACTGAGGTCTCAAAAAGTCAAAACGAACAATGAAAAAGAAAGAATAGAAACAGAAAAAGAGAAAAGAAGTATGTGTCAGGCCGGCAACATTGAAGAATGGTATATAGGGCAGCCAACCTGTTGGTAATGTAGTGCTGCTGTGTCCAGGGTCGTTGCAGATCTTAGACATCCTGCCCGGTCGAACCACCAGGTGCGATATCATCGGCCTCCACAAGTAGACATAGCTTTTGTACTGCCCGGGTACATAACCCAGTTTCAGTTTTCAACGTGACATTTCGGGCTAAACCATCGCTGCCCGGGTGAACTTCTATTACACGACCAAAACGCCAGCGAGTTGGTGTTAGATTCTCTTGACGCACGACGACGACGTCGTCGCCAAAACTGCTGATGCACCTGCCGCAACCACTGCCAGCGTTTGACGTGGCTGACCGGGATCCCGTCGACCCTGGGCTCCGGAACGGCGATGAGTGGGGCTCCGATAACGCTCCCACAAACGCTGTGCCGTTGTCACTGTTTATATCTGGGCAGGGTCCACGCCTGCTGAAGAATCTAGTGAACGCATCCAAGAAAGCATGCGCTGTCAAATCCTCGACCACCTCAATGTGAACAGCCTTTGTTCCCATACAGACGAAGATAGCCAGGTAAGTCTTCACTGTCGTCCGAGATCGATTTGTTCCGATGCGTAGGATAAAGGGTTCACAGCAGTCAACACCTGATGCCAGAAAAGGTCGTGCCGGAGTTACTATTTGCCTTGGCAATGAGGACATCTGTTGAACAAATATTTGCCTGCGATGACGTCGGCAGATAACGCAACACTGGAGGTAGCTCCGAACAGCCTGTCGAGCGTGTTGTTGTGTACTTGGTCGATAAGTAGCCATACCAATGCACCACCTTTTGGGAGAATAGCTGGGAAACGTTGATCGTGGGGGGCCGAGGTTTGGCTGATCCGTCCACCGACCAGCAACATACCGTCGTTATCCAGAAACGGGTTCAATAAAAGCAATCGGCTGGAGCTAGGTAGACTCAAGTCCTTCCGAATTTCCCTGATGTCGGCGTCGAATGCAAGGCCCTGTTCCAAACTAATAAGCGCCAGCAGGGCTCCGTCAAGCTCATCAGTCGCTACAATAGTTTTCCGTATATGGTTTCGGTTAGGACAACACCGAAATATATATGGCACTGTTTGCAGAGGTCGCCGCATGGAACTGAATCGCTCGGTGAGTGGTATGAGCAGGCCTTCAACTCTGCGCGTCGTAAGCTTGGGCTGCACTAGAGCAACCGTCGTCACCAGGGAAAACCTCTCTTCTGCTTTCATATCAACCTGCTCGTCATGATTAAGTGCGTCACCGGTTCCTAAAGGTAAGTCACCTCTTAGCAGCCATTCGGGGCCCTCCCACCATTGCCGATGTTTCAAAAGATCCTCTGCTGCCATGCCGCGACTTGCGCAGTCCGCCGGATTTTGTGCTGACCGGACATGATACCACCGATCCGGTGACGTGAGCCCTGGATTTGCCGAACTCGATTTGCAACGTACGGTTTCAGAGTAGTAGGCAATTTGCGTAACCAGCACAGCACAATCCTTGAATCTGACCACAAATAATACGGAGTATCCATGAGATCCAAGGCAATTCGAACGCTGTTCAGCATAACAGCAAGCAGATTCGCGGTACAAAGCTCGAGCCGGGGAATCGTAGCTCCCTTCAGCGGTGCAACTTTAGTACGAGCTGTTAGCAGACAAACTCCGCCGGTAAGTTCATCTACCTTTATCCGAGGATTGGGCACCTTGTCGTGGTGGGGCGGCTTAAGTAGATTAACAGGATGGTAGATCAGGGTAGTGGCCCAACTCCTCTGGTAGAGCTGAATGTGAATTGAAGAACCAAGACCCAATCCGATCAATCGATCAACCCTTAAACTCCAAGATGACTAGTCAGCAATGTCGAGGGAGCTGTGATAAGGTAGGTAAAACTACTTGTTCACAGGGTTCAGGGGTAATTGAACCGCTAATGGAGACTCCTCAGGGGCAGCTCAATCCTCTGTTGTAATTTAGTTGAGTAGGATAGGTATTGGGGATCTCTGCCTATTCGGTCCGTTTAATTCTCCCCTACTCGTGGGTACGTATATGGACCTAAATAAAAATAATAAAATCAATATTCCTTCGGAAAACGAGGTGGAAGGCTTAGGAGGGGTCGAGAAGGCGCTGGAAGGTGCTGGCATGAACCCGAATAAGCTCGAGGGGTCAGTGGACTCTAATGGGAAACCAAAAGAGTTAGCAGACCAATCGTCAGTGGAGGTGGACAATGCGGGCCAGAAATGCGCCAAGAGGTCAGCCGGAACTGCGGAAGCCGGATTGGAAGAGGAGAGAAGTCCCGACTCCGAGCGGAAGTCGCACCAGCAACTGAAGCAAAGAATGAAGAGGGTCAGAAGGAGGCAGAGATTGGCCTTGGCCAAATCTGTCTCGGCGAAAGGCATGAGTAAGTCGGTCGAGGAGCTGACTGAAATGGTTGCCAACTTGACGTCGACCGAAACCTCTCCAGAAGACGGTGGATCTAAGAAACGGTTCAAATGTTCCGGGACCATGAATCCACCTAAAACTGTGAAGAAGGGGACGGAAGGCGGAAGGGAAGACGGACAGTCTGTACAATATTGGTTCAGTCTACAGGTACCACACTCCAGTGGTTATGTGGATGGACAACATGTACAAAGGACTATTAGTCAACCCGGAAACCAGGAATCGTGCAAGGCCGAGCAACCTGGACCAAGCAAGGTAAAGCGAAAGCTGAGCCAACCTATGGGAAGGAGAGCAAAGCAAGCAGATGATGCAAAGCCTTACGCTAGGAGTGAGAGAGCCAAAGTTGACAAGGGTGTAAAAACCTTTGCTCAAACAGCGGCGAACGATCTCCAAATGGGTGTTGCCGACATGAGTCGAGAGGGGGGGATAGAAGCTTTACAGTTGAGTATTTTCAAAAATGCTCTACTGAGGGCTCTAGACTTACTTCCGACAAATGCAGGGGATATCGGTGTAAAGGAGATAACCTTGGAGGAAGGGATTATAGCTATAAAATGCGTAAACCAAGAAACCAAGGGTTGGCTATGTGAGACTGTAGGGAAGATGACCGACCTATGGGAGGGAATCGACCTTAAAATAGACAGGCTTCATATACTAAAGGATGTGGAAAGGTTGATAATCTTCGTTCCCGGTCAACCCGTGAGCAAAGATGTCATCCTTGCCAGACTTTGTCGTCAAATTCCTGTGTGAAGGACACTTCGAAATGGAGGGTTATTCATGTGGGAAGATATGATGACAAAAAAATTGGTGGAACCAAGCTGACGATCTGTTGTCCCAGGGAGGAAGCGAGGCTGGTTAGACAAGCAGGAGACAGACTCTTTTGCGGGTTGGACATAGCATTCGTGAAGTTCCAAGGATCATCGGAAAAGACTCAACCTGGAAAGCCACCCGGTAGGGCGACGAAGTGATAGACACCATGCAGATGGGATCAACACAAGTCGGGCGGGAGGTGGGCCCGTACCGGGAAAAGCTGAGGGTGATTCAATTGAACCTTCATCACAGCAAAGCAGCATCGGCAATGATGAGTAAATGTTTTGATGAGGATACGTTTGATATAGCCCTGATACAGGAGCCTTGGATCTTTAGAGGAAAGATTAGAGGACTCCCAATTAGCATGGCTGAGTTGCATTATGCGCAAACCAGCGGAAGAATTAGGTCCTATATCTTGGTGAGGCACGGAGTTCAAGCATATAAATTGACGGATCGGTGTGCCCCAGACCTTGCAACAGTACGAGTAGGATCAGTTGCGGGAAGTTTTGTCATAGCATCTGCATACCTGCCGTATGATTCTCCAGAACCTCCTCCGACAAGAGAGTTAGAGTCTTTGGTGAATGCATGCAGGAACAGGAACGAGGATCTAATAATTGGTTGTGATGCCAATGCACATAATACAGTGTGGGGCAGCACCAACGATAATTACAGAGGAGAAGCCTTATTTGAATTTGTATCATGCAAGGATCTAGCTATCTTAAACAGGGGAACAGAGCCAGCCGTCGTCGATGTGAGACGAATGGAAGTGATCGATGTTACCCTGTGCAGTAGCCACATAATTGAAAGAATATCAGCTGTTGAAGTTGCGTACCGAGTGGCTTGTACACCTACTTTAGTGGAAAAACAAGATCATGCGCCTTGGTGGTGCCGGGAACTTGAAAAGCTAAAAAAGGCTGCGAGGAAGTCCTTCAATCACACCATGAGGATGGGAGAACCCGAAGCATGGGATGAATATAAGGCGAAAAAGAAAGAGCTAAACGTTACTCTGCGACGACGTAAAGGGGAGGATGGAAGGACTTTTGCTCGAGTATGAGGAGTACATCTGAAGTCAGTAGACTACTAAAGATTGTCTCGAGAGATCCAGTTTCCAAGATCGGACTCATTCGTAATAGAGCGGGGGAGATGGTGGAAACACTGGATCACACAAATGAGGTCCTAATGGAGGTACACTTTCCAGGAAGCTATAAGTCAGATCAGCCCTGGGTTCCAAGGAAACAAGGAGCGAACAGGATGGATAGGACGGAAGCAGAACGGTTCGTGACACCAGAAGCGGTCAAGGGTGCGATAGCAACATTCTCACCCTTCAAAACTGCAGGGCCGGATGGTATATTTTCAGGTCTAATGCAGTGGGGTACAGACGTAATTGCACCAAGGCTCAGGAATATATACGTTGCATGCCTAGCAATAGGCTCTATCCCGATAACATGGAGGGAAGCAAATGTGGTCTTCCTTCCAAAACCGGGAAAAAAGGACTACACCTAGGCAAAGTCATTCAGACCAGTCAGCCTAACATCCTTCCTGTTAAAAATAATGGAAATGGTGATGGTGGACTATATGGAGAGTACTGCGCTTAAGATGTATCCTTTAAATAGTAGACAGCATGCATACAGGGTAGGCATGTCTACAGAAACAGCGCAACAACAAGTAGTACGCGTTGCGGAGGAAGAGCTAAATACCGGGGGCATTGCGATGACCACTATAGTGGACATTGAAGGTGCCTTCGATAAGATATGCTTTGAAAGTCTGAAACAAGCCTTGGAAAAACATAGGTTTAACCCACTGTTGGTAAGATGGGTGAACAATATGTTGAATACGAGGGCGATTAATATTCAGACGGGAACCTCAAAACTCAGAGGAAGGGTTAGCAGAGGTTGCCCACAAGGAGGTGTTCTCTCACCTACACTGTGGAATATCACTGTGGACTCTCTTCTCGACAGATTCGAGGCGACGGGCATTCACACAGTGGGATATGCCGACGACATAGCAATACTGGCCAGAGGCAAATTCATGGACGTCACCGCAGATATCATGAGGAACGCACTCAGAGTGGTTGAGCGGTGGTGTCTGGAACAAGGGCTCTCCATTAATGCGGCGAAAACAGATCTAATAGTCTTCACTAGGAAGAGGGAAAATCTGGAATTTCGGCCCTTAACACTTTTCGGATCGGAACTAACAATGACTAAGAAGGCTAAGTATCTGAGAGTCTATCTATATACTGGACTTACTTGGAATTACCATGTTGAGCAGAAGGTCCGGAAGGCAAAAAGGGTACTACATCAGTGCAAACGTGTATGTGGACAGAGGTGGGGACTCTCGCCTAGGTCAGCATACTGGATGTATACGATGATAACTAGACCCATTATCACGTACGCTTCGGTTGTATGGTGGGCGAAAGCCACTCAGAAAACTGTGAGGAAGCACCTGGATAGGGTTCAACGTTTAGCATGTATGGGAATTACAGGTGCAATACGTACAACCCCAACATGCGCATTGGAAGTCATCATGGGAATATTACCGCTAGACTTATTTATTAAGAAAACAGCGGCCCAAACGGCACTTCGCTTGCATCGAGATGCGAAATGGAACAGTCGTGGTACGATCTATGGACATAGGAAGATCTTGGAACTTGTCAAAGACGAGATTAGGGATCTAAACATGCCAATGGATCGAATAACAAGGGTGCGTATTATTGAAAGAAATCACAAAACTCGTATTGAGGACGGATTACTTCCAGAAAAAAGAAATGGTGAAATAGTGATTTTCACGGATGGATCCATGATGGATGGCGGAGCGGGGTCCGGTATCTATTCAGAAGAGCTGGAACTTGCCCGTCACATTAGCCTCGGGAAATACACTTCAGTATACCAGGCTGAGATGATTGCTTTGCTTTATGCGTTGGACTACTTGCTTGAGTGTCAGGTGGAAGGAAGAAATATCCTTATAGCACTGGACAATCAGGCGGTGATCAGATGCATGGAACAAACAAACATCACTGGCACTGGAATGCGTACTTAAACTCAATAAGTGTTCATCTAAAAATGAAGTAACACTGACTTGGGTACGAGGACACATAGGGATCGAAGGCAATGAAAAACAGGGGTCAACTGAAAAGTTGCTGGGACCAGAACCATTCTCTTCAATTGGCAGAGGAATGGTTGAACAGCTTATCCAGAAATGGATCACGGCAGAACACCTGAGAAGGTGGTCAACCGTGGAACAATGTAGACAAGCTAAAATGGCAATAAAGTGGCCGACCTTCTCCACTCAAAGAAGGGTTCTAAGCATGAGTCGAGGAACATTGAAATGGGTGGTGGCTTTGTCTACAGGACATGGTAATTTCAGGTATCACTTAAGGAAAATGGGATGATACTTGTAGACTATGCCTGGAGAAATCTAAGACAGCGGCACATATACTGTGTCAATGCCCGGCATTGGCTGGCAGAAGAATGAGGATCTTGGGACATCAATGGGTCGAGACCCAATCGATGAAACGGATTTCCCATAAACAGATGCTAGCGTTAACACTAGGAATTGAGCCCAGAGAAGAACTGTGGAGAAATCCAGAGAGTCTCTCTGAGTAAGATTTACAGTGGTAGAGAGACGAAAAGAGACCCGACAATGGTGGTCTGATTCGATTATCTCTCGAAATATATATATATATAGCAGAGAAACTGTCACCCGTCCATCGAGGCCGACAGTCCGGATGTGAATTACCGCAGCGAAGGCGCGTGAACTGGCATCGCAGAAACCATGCGAGGTCGTGCTTGCCTCTCGTTGCATACCTAACCATCTGGGTACTCGAATGAAGTTGAGGGCGTTGAGATCGAGCCAGCAGTCCGGTCGGGTCAAAAAGCTGGGCTACCTCGTTGAGCACTCGTCGTTTTGTCGGTAATTTGCCAGCCTGCTCCAACTCAACTTTGAAAAATAATTCATCAGTCATGGGGTCCCAACGTAACCCAAGCACCGTCGAGGCTGAGGAGTTGATGGTAAACTCTGAAGAAGATAAAAGATTACCAGTTAACTGATTGATTACCTGAGCTCGATTGGAGTTCCACTTTCGCAGCTTAAAATATCCCTTTGAAAGTATGGTGTCAACATTAGTGGCTAGTTGTACTGCATTCGACACACTGTAGCAACTCGTTAGAAGGTCATCCACGTAGAACGAAGAGAGTATTGTATCCCGTGCCGCTCAACCCTGATGTCGATCGGCCAAACAGTCAAAATTATCGTAAGCGCATTGTTATGGGCGCGTATGGCATTATATGGGCTTGAGTCCATACCATACGTAACTGTGACAGCGATATCCTCGTTAGCAGATTCCCGCCAGAGTATCCGTTGAAAGTTCCTATGTTCCGCAGTCACCAGCACCTGTCTGAACATTTTTTTCACGTCCGCTGTGAGAGCCACCTGGTATCGCCGAAATCGAAAGATCACACTGATCAATGAATCCTGGATAGTTGGACCCGCCAATTGGGTGTAGTTCAGTGAAACCGCATTGCTGCTACGCGCTGAAGACTAAAATACATAAAATACCTTCCCTTGCACAGCGTGGTGTGGGATGTATTAGCAGTCCCAATGATCGCCACGTTGATCAACTCGTTCCATGTGGTTAAGGGTGAGGCATTCACGCATGAAGCAGATGTATTTATCGCGTAGTTCCTTGTTCCCAGCCAGGCGCCGTTCTAAACCATAAAACTGTAGTAAAGCAGAATCACCAAGCTTCGGAGCATCACTGCGGAATGGAATATGCACGACGTAACACCCATCCTCATTTCTTGAATGGGGTGCTGAGAAGATGCGGTCTTAATCGTCCTGTTTCACTCATCAGGCAATTAAAACAGAGACCGGAATCCTTTTGGTCAGCAAACCATTGACCGGGAGTCTTGGCCAACAGAAATTGGCACCCTGAAATTCGATGTGGTCCTTGACAGTGTGGACATTTGCCCTCGTTCGTTGTTACCAAATGCGATTTCGTTGCTGGCTGGGCTCGGGCGTGACGTGTGGCTGCTTCATTCCTATTGTGGGTTCGAATTAGCTCGGTAGCCAGACTTTGAGCGCGTTTTTCCACAAACTTTAACAACTTTGACAAAAGTGGAATCTCGGTAGATGAAGAATCCATGCACCATTCCCGCTGTGTACAGATGGGAAATTTGGCTACGATTATTGGCACTACCAGCGCATCCTATTGATCCACCGGTAGTTCCATGACACGAAACGCCCGCAATGATTCCTGCACAGTATCGACGATGACTAGAAAGGCTTTGGATGTCTCTTCGGTCGCGGTCTTTAAATTGAGGAGAAGAGAAACACGAATTTCCGCTTAGAGCTTCGGATTGTCAAAGCGGTTCTTCAAAGATTGCCACACGTCAGCATAACCACCAGAGTACATACCGCCGATGAGAGGTACCTTTACAGGGTCGATGGCTTGTCGCAACTTCCCAAGCTTGTACGCTTCCGAATAATGCATGTCATGTACCAGAGTCTGGAATGTGTCTTTAAAAGCCAGCCAGTTGTGTAGTGCGCCATCAAAGGATGGGATGGTCACTGGATCTAACCGCATCTCGAACTTGCTTGCAGATGGGTTAACCTTACCGCTTAACAATTCTTCGTCTGAAACATCTGATGTGGGAGAAACAGAAGGCGTTGCTTGCGCTGATGGTGGTGACTGTGCACTTCTGAGCTGTGACAATCTACGGTTGAGCATCACGCACGCTGCATAGTACTCAAAGACTTAATTTCTTGCTCCAACTGAGCATCATCGGACGTTTCGAGGTTAGCTCCGGCCACACGGTCGTACGCACGACGTATGGCATTCATAGCTGACATACGCAAAATTAAGCGCAGCCATTTGTTACACCAGCAGCGAAGAAATGTAGTCCCAAGTGACAAAATGCAAAAGAGAAACCGAAAGTAACCAATGCTGCACAGTGAATGGAAAATCTAACAAACCAATTTCTTATTAACCAAATTTGCGAAATGATCTCTCGTAGATTTTTCGTAGCAGAGCGCTGTACTGTTCCGATATTTATATTGGAAATAAATTCTTCTCAATAGGTCCTCACAGGAGGCATCAAATGTTGGGGAAAATTGAAAGACTTAACTCCAATTCTTGATTTTATAAATTTTATTAGTCAGACTTCTCGTGGTAGACTGAGGTCTCAAAAAGTCAAAACGAACAATGAAAAAGAAAGAATAGAAAGAGAAAAAGGGAAAAGAATAATGGAAAAGAAGTGTGTGTCAGGCCGGCAGCCAACCTGTTGGTAATGAAGTGCTGCTGTGTCCAGGGTCGTTACAGATCTTAGACAAAGTGATAATCAGAAAGACGCCCTAGCAAACCTTCAATATGCGGCAATGGACACGCAATACGCCGGATCCTTCTTAGTGATGGAATTGACTTTCCTAAAATCTAGGCATAGTCGGTTTGTTTCCGCACTAGAACTACTGGAGAGCTACAAGAACTGGAACTTTTCTCAATCACATCCATTTGAAGCATGCGATCCACCTCCGCATAAAGAAGGGTTTGAAACGATGAAGAACAGGATGGTGTCTTTGTTTTATTGGTACCGAATTACCAGTGTCAATGTATCGCTCCTCCAATTTAGTCTGGCCTAGGCCATATTTGGAAAAGGAGGGAAATGAAGATTTTACTTGGTGTTGTGTTAACTGGTGAACATATGGATCTATTGTTTCGGTTTGGGAAATTTGAGATAACTCCGAGATGATATGCGGAGCGAGGTTAAAATGCTTCCAAAAGACGACTCCCAAGAACAGTTTTTGGTCCAGCGTCGGAACTATGAACAAAGACATTTCTTTCTCTAAGCCATTATACCTAATTTTGGCGTTTACAATGCCCACAATTGCCTACTTATGACCACTAGTCGTGCTAACACCTGATGTAAATGGTCTAAACTCAATGCAATTTTCTTTTAGAAAGTCTATAGCACCTGCTCCCAAACAGCTGATTGAAGCTCCTGAGTCAAGGAGTCCAAACACTGGAGTATTATACAAAAGTACGTTAGCATACGGTCTAGGATCTTCAGCATTCAAAAGGGTAGTTGAGGAAATCGCTTTGTACAGATTTTTCTTATCCTCAAAACGTAGGCGAAGCTTAGAGATTTTCTCGGACACATGTGGTGTTAAATATCCGAGAACGTAGTTCACAAGACGATCGTGTAGACTGGGTCTTGGCTGGTACGAAGTTTGTACTGGTGTAACAAGAGAACTGGTCCTTTGTAAAAGTGTTATGGGTGCTTTACCGTTTGATGTATTGTTTGTGGTCTTTAATGATGTTGTGTACCCGGACGATTCATTTGAGAGCGACTTTGCCCGGTCCTTACATCTTCTGTAGGTTTTCCGAACATAGTGGACAGTTTGGTGTGGTAGTGTTGGCGAGTCCATATTTAAAACTGAACGAGGACCGTTGAGGACTTGGACATTGTTGGAATACATGTCCTGACATTTCGCATACCGCTGCACTCATATTCCTAGGGGGCCTGGAGAACTGGACGGCTTCTATATGCTGAACGTAGGCATCATCTACAGTCTCGTCACAGAGTTCATACACCCTTCTTTGGAATTGAGGTGGGTAACTTGGTAACTTGGTTTTGAAGGTCAATAACCTACCACCAATGTCTGAGCAGATATTTTTCGGAATCAGAAAAATTATTTTTTTTGGACCTCTGGGATTCCGTAATATAGAATTTATTCTGAGAAGGTCAGAATTAAAACTATCAAATGGCTCATTTGGATTTTGACGTCGGTCGTCCATCTTTCTCGCTATCTCCTCATCGGTCTCTAAGCTCCTAAAATGTTCAGTCAAAGCATTTTTTAGAGATGGCCAGCTCAGGTGTGGATGATATTTGAGATGGATCCAAAACCACGAGCTGACTTCCCCGTCAATGAAATGGTGGAAGTTTTTGACGATTTCATCCCATTCCACCACGTACGACTCACGAAGATGCTGTATCCTGAAGAGGAAATCATCTACGGTCATATTTCGGTTGTCGTAGCGTAATCCCCATTTGTGGAAATCTCTGTAAACATGAGAAGATCTTCTTGGTGTCTGCGCAAATTGGTGATGTTGGACACGAGTTGGACTGGCATCGTCCAAACACAAATCTTGTTGTTCTTCAGAAAAGTTTGGTGGATTGGGCTGATGTCTTGTATTGCAGGGTTCTGAGTGTTATATGTAGGTAATAATGAAGGGTATTGAGTATTCTGTGCAATTTGTGTTTGTGTACGAGTAGGTGGATTTGTGGAACGAATAGTTTCACGAATTACTTCGGCAACCTCTAGACGAAGTTTTGCCCTTTCTTCTTCCAAATGTTTTCGAAAACATCGTTCATCTTCAGATCTATTAACGGCTAGAGTCGTAGATACTATATCCCGAACATAGGTACGAAGAGAACCAATAACCTGTTCCGTATCTGTAGCGTCATGATTTGCATGGGTGTGGAAGTGTTGCTTTATTTTTCAGATTTAGGAGGATCTGAAGAAGGGTTTGGATTACCGAACGGGTTAAGGCTGTGAAACGTAGAATTTGGAGAAATATTTGGAAAATGGTTATCATGCGCTGAGTGTGTGTCTAGCTAGGTGATGGATGATGGCTCGCAAAAGAGCTCTGGTAAGCGGCCATATCGAGATCAGGTTGGGGAGGAGGTGAATCTAGTGCCGAAAAATTAGTGTCAAGATTAATAATACGTGATGACTAAAATCTGTTGGATGACTTTGTGACAACATTTGTATGTCACTTAAAATGTGTCTGCTTCTAAGGAAGTAACCATCTTCCATATTGCTATATGGGTTAGGGTTAGACATTTTATTCAAAAGAATTAATGAAAGTATGAATACGGTTAAAGAAGCGGAAATTAAGGTATTGGAAAATTAAATGCATTTTTGAGAAAGGTTAAACAAGCCTAAAATTAGCAGACTAAACTTGAATAGAAAGAATAACGAGAATATTGTAAATACTTATTAAGAAAGTATGTATTAAGAAATAAAAACAAAAGGAAAAGTCATTCGTTTTCAGAATCGTTGGTTTAACTGAGGATACGTTTCAATGACTGTTGGGGTGACTTTCAATAACGCAGACAAACAATTAAAGACAACAAGAGAGTCTCGAATGGTGCCTTGAGAGATTTAACGATCACTTCTGCATTTTGTTAGAGTCTAAAAATGTATTGCCGGTACAAGCAACTAGCGTAATCATGGTTTCACTAAAAGGATACCGGAGAAAATGAACAAAAAAAAAAATATTAAAAAGATCTAGGAAGTCATAAACAAGTGGCCACAGCAACTGACAAAAAGGTACTATGGAAATTCCCTTTCCCAGACAGCAATACACTTGACGTTTATGAACTTCCGACCCTGCGACGAAATACAGTAGTGAAAGCAATAAAAACAGAACAGAAATAATATACATTTAAAGACCCTCACCACTATACATCGGTTTGCTGTTCAAAGTCTTCAAACCCTCTGCAAACAATTGTAGGTCTGATTAACAAGCAATGGACAAGAGATTCGAAAAACTTAACAATCGACTAAAGAATACAAGAACTGATTAGCTATTGGCTAAGTTACAAAAAATTTTGAAAAACTTGAGAGAAAAACAAAGAGAAATTTTGAGAAGTTAAAGCTTTGGCCCCACGTTGGGCACCACCTGTAACGGTATGCATATATATACATATGTTACCCTTCCACCTTAAAGACACAGGAATCTCAATTTTGACTTCGATGCTTGTTTAAGCCAGTGCTTAGCTTGTCGGTGGGGTGGGATTTTCTGCGGACTACCGTACGTTTACATGCCTGAATTTAGATGGGAAAGTTTTTTAAAGTTTGGAATGTTAAAGCGATAAGAAGAAAATAGTGAAAGGATTGTCTTTAAGCGAAATGAAATATTTGGAACTTAATCAGCCAAGAAGAAAACAAACCATACCTATCAACTTGGTTGGTTAGCCGTCTTCCTTCTCTCTCCAAACCGGTACCAAAGGTGTTATGGTAATTTTGAGCTACCCACCCCATTACCCTACTCACGAATGAGCAGAGTACCATGGTTGTTACTTGCTCATTTTCGTAACAACCCCTACGCGTAAACTTATAGCGCTCAGCAACTCCTGTTGTCTGTCATAATCGTCCACGCCCAATCAGTTACCCCATACATACATACTAAACACCTAAAAGGGTCCTGAAAGTGCCAAATAAATGATGGATTCAGACACCATCAAAGAAAAATACTCACTTCATAAAAAAAAATGTTACCTAATGTAACAAAGCAAACATATTTATTACAAAGATCAATATTATTTAAAAAAAATATTCAAAATTATTGATAACAATAAATTCTATTATATACAAAAAAATAAATATTTAAAATTGTTGACAACAACAATTTATATTGTATTAAAAAAAAAATTAAAAATTATTGACAACAACAATTTATATCATATTTAAAAAAAATCTAAGAAAAATTTGCTTCATTGAATTTGTTCAATATGTTTTTAAAACAATTACAGCCGTATTTATTAGATTCCCTTACGACACCTCTACGATGTTGTTTAGTTAAACATCGCGTTAAAATGTAGGCGCCTCTATGTGGCTTTGCTGAAATTGTTATTTCTAAAAAAATGTCCGCTGACTGTTTACTATGCAAGGTTGGTGTCTAAATAAGTACGAAACTATTACAAAAAACCGAAATCTCTTACTTTTTCCGCGCGGAATGATATCAGCTGTTTCTGTGAAATAAAACTGACATCTCTCTTGTGAGATTTATTTTGTTTGTAAACAAAAATGGAGCAGCAAAAAATAAAAAGAAAACGGTCGGAAAATTGGATTTCCTCTGACAAGGTGATGAATTGAATATTAAATTAATGTTGTTAACAAAATTCACGAAGCTGAATGGCATTTTTGATTCAATTTTTAGTTTCGTTTTCATTTTTCAAATCTACCCCGAAGAAAATTTAATAAAATAACACTTCACAAAAAGGAAAAAAAAACATGCAAGCTTTACGCAACCCCTAAACGCAATTTTTTGAGTTTGAAGTTACGCAAGCTTAAAGCAAAGTGCGTTTTGTTTATAAATCACGTTTTCCTGCGTAAAGACATTTTAGAGGGTGCGTAAAGATAAGCAGACTCTACGGTGAGTTTATAAATAAGGATGTAAGAGAATATAAATTACAAAAAAAAATAAATTACCATTTATCCTGGATGCAGGTGCATTTGCAGCTGGATAATGTCGGTACCTATTGAAGAAAAACTAAACCAAACTAAACACACATAAACGAACTCGTTCAACAATTGCAATTAAATTATATATAATAATAATAATATGAAAATTTAGAAAGTTTAATTTTCTTCAGGAACGATTAATATTTCGGCAAGGGCTTGAAGGTAGATATATTTGGTAGGTTCTTTTGTTTGCTTTCAAATCATTGAAAGTAGTTTAAATAGGGCACTGTTAAAGTTGTGTTTGTCATACATATATGTATATATTTACATATATATGTATATATATTATTTATTTATTTATTTTTTTTTTTTTTTGTATTTGAAAAATTATAATATTCCGGTATTTTTTTGTTTTTGTTTAATTTTCAATTTTTGACACAAAAGGCTTCCAACACACGGGCACTTAACACAATCTTTTTGTTATAAAGAGATACTTGTGTCTTTTGAATGATGGACATCAATATGGGAAATCAAAGCTTTTTTTTATTATTTAAATCCTTTGAGATACACACGATTTGACGACTTTCAAGAGAGTCGACAATTTTTCATATTTTTCTTGAAAAATAAATTTTATTCGAATTTCACAGCTGTCTACTAAGCGTATCGTAATAGTGTTTTTATTAGTAGTGATTTGTATTTTGTAACAAGTGTATCTATAGTGTTATGTATGTTTAGTAATTGGGTGAAACTGTAGATATAAATGTAAATAAGGGGTGTTTTTTGTTAATCTGTAATGGTGGGTATTGTTTTGATGATTTAAGGGGACCATACGGGTGTACTGTGGGAGGTTCGTTAGCGCCCCTACAGTGCTGACACCCCTGCTGTTGTAGAGATGTCTCCCAACAAAAGATTTAGTTCAGAGCATTTTAAGAGTTAATGTTGGCAGTAGGGTCAATGTGGGTAATTGTAAATAAATTTATGATTTTTGAAAATTATAGACTTAAACATTTTTTTTTTTTATTGAGAAAATCTAATCATAGCAATATAAAAGTATTGTATTTGTCAATTATAACTTGAAACAGTTATTATGAAAATATAAAAACTAGAATGAATTTTAGTATGTTTACATTTACCCAACATTTTTTTTGTTTTTTTCTAAATCCGGGGGTAAAAGTAAACAACGATTTTAGTATATATAAGAGATACTTAATATTCTGTTAGGGTAAATGGAAACAAATACGGATCCGTAGTGTGTGCTGTGAGGAAATTGCATAAAAGCAATGTTTACATTTACCCCAAAATCTATACTTGCAAAGGAAAAAGCAATTAAAAGTTTTATTAAAATTGAATATATTAGGAAAAGAAGTTTACAACATAAAGGGGCAAGAAGTTGTTTAATTTACTTATGCGAGAAAAGTGTTATTGATCAGCACATTTCCTTGACTGGGACAATTTTGTCAAACGTATAACTGATGCTCCCGTCATCCTTTAATGTCTCACTCGGTGGTGGGAGCATAGCAATGACTTGTGAAACTTTAATGTAGCTGACGTCGTTTCGCAAGATTTTGAATATTGTTTTAGATGAATTTGTGGCAGCTAGACCTTGAACCTTTATTATATTTATAACCACTTGAAGATCGTTGAAGGAGGCATTTAACGATTTCGCTCTCGACCTCTAATGGTAAAGCATTACCACGGCCCTGTCCAATTTTCTCCAAAGAGTTTCTTCTTCCATTAATCCTGTTATATATAACAGACACTGGTACTCCATACGCCTCTTGGGCTGCCTAAAGGTCATGTTTTTATTTTGCACATCTGCCAATGCTTTCACAACATCATCTACTGAATATGATGGCAGTGGTTTTTTCAATATATATTTTCATTTAGGTGTCAATATGACACCTAAAATTGTATTATTAAACACAAATTTTTTTTTTAAATATAGGTACCTAACAGAAATTTTATTTAAAATGTATGTTTACATTTACCCCCAAATCGATGTTTACATTTCCCTCATCGAAATATTTGCTGAGGTAATTGTAAACACACAAAATATATAGATCTCCTATGAATCACTTAAACATTTTAATTTAAAAAGACTACAAACCAAATTCTAGACTTAAAAAGGTCGTTAAAAAAGACTTACCAATTGAACTTGTTAAAAAAATTTTACTTTTTACTTAGGCTTTCCGACTTGCACAACACTTTAAAAAACAACCTCTTACCAAAAATGACACCGACCGACTGAAATCGCGATTAGCACGAATATATTAAATGTATGCGAAAAAACATGCACACGTTCGACATTTCCCTCAATGTGTGCGTTAAAGAGGCTACACTCTTGTAAAGTATAGGCTGTGTTTACATTTACCCCTGTTTACATTTACCCACATTGACCCTAAGTAATTTTATTATCATGGTGAAATTAAGGCAATAAAATCTAGGTAGGCAGCAGGGGTGTCCGCACGTGACCTGATACAATCGAGTTCAGTCGATACAATCGAGCTCGGGCAGCACCTAATTTGTCTCAATCGAGGATAATCGATTGTGTTGACTGTTCTCGATTGTATCAAGTTACGTGCTGACACCCCATGTTTCTCACAGTTTTTGAGTTTTAAATAAGTTGGCCAGAATTCGCGAACTCTAATAATTAATAAATTAATCGGTAGACTAAATAGTCGGACAGATTCGTAAAGGAACTTAACAAATGAGGACGTTGAGTTCGTCTGACTAACAGATACTTGGTTAGCTAGCATCGTGACAGTTGGAGCACCCCGGAGAGTATCAGCGTAGGAGCCAGTATTCGGAACATTTAAGATTGGTTCTGAAGCGGAGTGTTTAAATTGAACCCTTTTAAAGGAGGCTTTTGGCGATACATTTGTTCTTTTGTTCATGTATTCCAAACGGGCATTAGCTAAATTTAGCAGGGTGTCCCGACAAACCACATTGAATGCAAGCAACTTTGGACTTGTCAATGCCTGAATCCAAGGATCAGGTTCCTGGGTCGTGGGATTCTTTGCATTTAACACATCCATTTTGAAAGGCGCAGTAGGCGCTAACATGACCAACACGTCGACATTTAAAACATTGATGTTTAACACAGCACGTTTGGGTGAACCATTTAAATGTGCACTCTACAAAAAGTTTATGCGCCACCCTATTATAAATTAATAAAACACCTACAAAACAGCTATTTATATTTTTCTGCATATTGCAGTAAAGCGCACTGCAAGCAACATAACACTGCCTTTCTTCTGTCAGCGTTTTCGTTTGTCAACCGCGAAACCAGTTCATCCTTACCATCAGCAGCACAACGATGTACCACCGGTAGAGCAGCGGCATTAACTTTCGAACCACCACACCAACACGAGCCGCAGCAGTATACTCGTACTCTACATTATCTAAGAAATTTAATTCTTAGTTTTAATAAATAATAATATTATAACGTGGTAAATTCAAGAGTTTTTCTTTCTTGCGTAATACGAAGCAATAAATCGTAATGAACGATTTGGCTTTGTTCATAGGGACCCCGACGTGATATATTTCACGTGAATAACATAATTTGGCATAGATTTTCATCACATTTGGAAGAGTTTGGCACTTGGTTGAGACGGAGGAGAAGGCCGCAATAGAAACACCTACTTCCTTGAGGTCAGCGAAGGGCAACACGCGCACACACACAATCACACAACATTTAAGTATCCTCAATACAAAGGGTCGGTGAGATTTATCTAAGTATTAGTATATAGCCACACTACAATCACGGAAAGCAACATTTTCATACATTGTGCATAATATATACCTATATACAACGAGTGCGGTACATTTCCTTCATAAAAGACATACTGCGTTTTTAACGGCCAACGGTTTTCTCCTCAGAACATGTCAGAACAAAAGCTTATAAATCGAAACGGTTAGTTCTTGTAGGGCAAATTACGCGCGTAAAGAACTTTACAAAAGAAAAACTAAAAATCGCTGTAGCAGCTGAGATAGAAGGATGCCTTGACTCGCTAAAAGGCTACTTCAAATCTTTTGAAGCTGTTCAATCTAATATCGACCAACTTGATCCATACGAATTTCAGAATGATGAAAGGGCGATATTTCAAGAATACTTTGAATTAAAGCCATTTTTAATAGTGGCATTAAATACGCTGAACCATTCTGCAACAACTGATCAGAATACTTTCGTGAAAATCGCAACCGATATTCCCACGATAAACTTTATGCTTCCTAAGCAACCATTGCCCATGTTCTCGGGTAATTATATACAATGTACATCATTCTACGAAACATTCTTAAATATGGTCCACAAAAACAGTGCGTTAGACAATGTGACTCGTTTCCATTATCTTCAGTCCGCGTTAACTAATGGTGCTTTAAAACAAATCCAGTCTTTCGAAATTTCGTCTGCCAATTATGATGTGGCACTACAACTCTTAATCGATTGGTATGACAAAAAGCCCGTTGTTATTCAAGAGCACATCAGAAAACTTTTTGAACTAAAACCTTTATCGAAACCAACCCCAAGGAGCATTTTGCGACTTCATGTGTCATGAGCGACAACAAGTTTTATATCTACACAGGTACGTTATTGTGTCAAAATTGTTTCTTCAATGAAACATTATGTCCGCAGCGTGTAAAATATGTGAAGATGTGTGTTCGTGCACACAATTCCTATATATGTAGTAGCAGTGTACCAGTTTTTTTTAAGTTTGTGTTACACACAGCGACGAAACTATGCCCATAAGAATTGTTATGCTATAAAAATCCGGCCAACATACAAAATTGACACATAATTTTTTTTTTTTGTTATCGGTTGAACTTATTAGCTAACATATAAATTGAAATATGTGCTATAAAGTTAAGTTATTGGATCATGAAACGATGCATAGACCTTATAAAACAACTACTTCCTTTTATCGAAAAGTGAAAAAAGAACTGAATGTACAAAAACTTTATATCGATAAATCAGCAACCTCAGCAAGTAAAGAACAAAATAATGACAACTCTCCACAAATATTCAATAATTTGAGGTAAGCAGATAATAATATATTTGCTGTTTCTGATAAATATTTGTTTTTCGACAGTTTTCAAGTGCCAATACTTCTAAAGCACCAAATGTACAAAACGCCTTAATTTCTGAATCTCCTTCAGACGGATTGCATAATGAAATAAGTGAAAATGATGAATTTGATCCAGATGAAGAGGAACAGGAACAGATTGAAGAAAGATTAACGCTTGTTGATGATCTCAAAATTTGGACTTCGAAACATCAAATAACGCATCGTGCTGCTAATGATCTGCTAAGAATATTGAATTCGTCATGTAATATTAAATATCTGCCAAAAGACTCCTTGTTACGAAAGTAGCATGCCGGTCCCAAGCCCGGGTAAAGGAGGAGGGTTTGAGGTAACGGTTAGCCTATCCTCAGTAGAATCAAACTGTTAGTGTATTCTAACCCACAGGAGCCAGTGGTTAACACTGAACACATGCTATGAATGGAGAAACAAAAGGAATTGTCTACTCCAGGTGGTAATGGCAATAGCCAAAATCCATCCGTAGTTGTCTCGACTACGGCCGGTGCACGGATTCTGGAGCGACTCTTGCGGCTCTATGTCCGATTTACTCGGCAAATTGAGCATGGGACAAGCTGCGGCTCAGACTCGGGATACCTCTTTGGTTGAACGGGCTCCTGAAGAGGCGGGCCTTGAGTTGCGACTGTCCAAGGGACAACGGAAGAGGAAAAGGAGGAAGCTGTTGGATCTGCGGCGCAAAGATGCTTTATCTGCTGAAGGCGAAAGCACGTCTCTCAGCTCTTCGGTGGTGCCTTTGAAAAGGAACAGGTAGGTGGAGGTCTCACAAACTGAAGCTAACCAACCCCTTGGATTGGGCGCTGCCTCCTCTTTTGCCGAACCGAAAAACAAGAAGAAGCGACCCAAGCTCGTAAAGAGAATAAACCCCCCACAAGTCTGCACTGCTACCAGCAATGGAAGCAACCGGATGCTGCGACAGTACCTACAAGCGTGAGCTCCGGAGGCTCTCCAGTCGTTGGAGCTGCCCGTGCACTTGTAATGAATGAAGAAGGTGCTGAAACCAACTCAGGTTGCAGTACCAGCGGACAGAACATTGTTGCCGCGGATGGCTCTGACGGTCAGAGGGCTCCTTATGAACGCAGAACAGCAAAGGTGCGAGATAGTAGGCTGTCCTATAAGGATGCTGCTGTCTCCTCTCTAGTAGTTCGTATAGGGAAAGCAGGCAATGTATGGTGCCGAGATCCCTCCCCTTGGGACCACAATCTTTGAAGTCTACCAGCAACCCAAGCTTTCGCGTGCTGTCTGCTGGATCCCTGGAAACTAGGGAAATCGGCCGATGTGCTTAGGCGTCTGCATACCCAGAATCCTGGTCTCGACACAAAAGCCTAGATTGTCCGTTCTCACAAGCAGAGCAAAAACCGTCACGATGAAGATGGTAGTTCTCTGGTTGTGAGCATAGACAGGGATTCTGCCGATATCATTAAGTCTAGATACAACATGCGTCCCTATCTGCATCTTGGTAGGATTAATTTCCATTTCAATGCCAAGTAGTGCTAATAGTGGTCGTAACCCAGAGTTTACATCCATTTCGTTTACTCAGATAAACCTACAACACTGTAAGGCTGCTACTGCTCTTTTAAGTCTTATCTTATGTTGCTAATGCTCAAAATACAGTTTGGGGCAGCAGCAAATGTAATATACGAGGAGATTTTCTTCTGGACTTCGTCTTATCGTCTGACATCACCATCAACAATGTGGGTTGTCGACCCACATTCGTTACAGCCAGGAGACAGCAAGTAATCGATGTTACCCTGTCCAATAGGCATTGCAAGACTATCATAAATTGGAGGGTATCGCCAGATAGCACTCTGTCAGACCACGGATACATCGAATTTCAAATCTACTGTGAAGTTTCACCTTCTCTGGAGAGGAGAAATTCGAGAAAAACAAATTGGGCTCGGTTCGAGAAGGAGCTTGGCAATTCTGTTAAAGCTCCACTCAAACTAAGATCAATACAAGGCGTGGAGAGGTCTGCTCAAGATCTGAGCAGCGTCATTACCCGTTGCTTTGAACTAGCGTGTCCAGTTTCAAAAAACTACTGTAGAAAACCAGTACCTTGGTGGAATACTGAACTGCAGTGTATCCGCAGAGAAACCAGGAAGCTCCTGAATCGGTCTTTAAAAACCAACTTAGAAGAAGACTGGAATCTGTATCGATCGAAACAAAAAGAATTTAAGAGACTAATTCGTAAATCGAAAAACTACTTTTATGGGAAATTTTGTGAGGAGGTCGCATCACTAAGTGCAACCAGCAGGTTTGTTAAAGTCCTCAAACGGGACAGACCAAGTAAACTGGAATCGCTCCAAAAATCTGATGGTACCTACACTGAGACATAGGCGGAGACTTTTAGTCTCCTGCTGGAGACTCACTTCCCGGGAAATCACGTCACTACGTGCTCTTCAGTGGTACCGCCAACGGTGGCCACTTCTGAACGGACAAATACCACGCGGCGTAGCTGGTATATTGCATTCAGAGTGGTGACGGATGACGCTATCAAATATGCAATTGCATCTTTTGAGGGTTTCAAGTCACCGGGTGCGGATGGAATTTATCCGGCTATGCTGAATGCCGACGCTGAAAAGAATTTTCACCGCCAGCTTGGCCTTGGCCTACATACCTTCTCCTTGGCGTATGGTTAAGGTCGTGTTCATACCAAAGATAGGTAAGACCGACTACACTCTCGCCAAAAGTTTCAGATCCATAAGAAGGAGGGCATTCCTGCTGAAATGTTTGGAAAGACTGGTTGAGCTGCACGTGCGCAATGTTGCTCTTCGATCGCATCCTCCTTCTACGATGCAACATGCCTATTAACGCGGAAAATCCTGTGAAACTACACTTCAAAACCTCGTTGGTAGAATTGAAAGTGCTCTTGATCGGAAGGAGTACGCGTTGGGTATTTTCGTCGATATTGAGGGTGCTTTCGATAATGCGGCTTTTGATAGCATGTGCAATGCAGCCAGACATCATAATGTAGATGAAACATTGGTGTTGTGGATTAAAGCAATGCTAATGCACAGGACGTTGATTGCCGAGGCGGATTGCGGCAAATGCGTCATGACTGGGGTAAGCAGAGGCTGCCCTCAAGGTGGTGTTCTGTCTCCCCTTTTATGGTGTATGGTAGTAGGCTCTCTGCTAACGGTTCTTAACCTTCCTGGAACCTACACACAAGCCTACGCGGACGATATCCCCGTTCTGTCTGTCGGTTCAGACCTAAGGACTGTCTGCTCTCTGGCGCAGAGATCATTGGGCTTGATCGATGATTGGTGCACAAGAAATGGGCTTTCAGTGAATCCCCTTAAAACTACGATTGTTCTCTTCACGATAAGGGGAATGTCACTGGTCTGACTCAACTTGTGCTAAAAAACGTCACTATCCCGATCCCCGATGAAGTCAAATATCTGGGAGTAATCCTCGATAGAAAGCTTCTTTGGTCCAAACATGTTCAGTCAAAAACCGATAAAGCGCTGTCAACTTTCTGGCAGTGCAAAGGCAAGACATGGGGCTTATCTCCTAAAAGGTTCCTTTGGATCTATACGGCAATGATAAGACCACTTCTCTCATATGCATCGGTTGTATGGTGGAACAGGCTTTCGCGGAAACGTGTTATTGTCTCTTTTGCCAAACTTCAAAGAACGGTTTGTCTTGGATGCACAGGGGCCTTCGCTAGCACGCCGGGCTCTGCTCTAGATGCTATGATAAACCTCCCCCCTCTTGATATTTTTATCATGGGGGTACGCTGAATACCATCTCTCGGTTAAATAGATGTTCCTTTTGGTACCACGAACATTGGAATTTTAAAGAACTTGTGCGAGAATTATCCTTTGACCCATGTCTTATGGACAGGGGTCTGGTTCTGGAGTCTTCGTGGAAAGCGAGAACATTAGACTACACTACCCTTAGGTAACCATGTTATGGCGATGCGATGTTTTGAGACAAACAGGTGGAGGTCTAGAAGCATTTGCGTTTGCAGTGATAGCCAAGCTGCTTAACCCTCTTACATCGTCTAAGTTAGTGCTCGAACTCAAGCTTTCTCTGAACTCGGTCGGAAGACTAAACACGGTGAATCTTGTTTGGGTCCCAGATCACACTGGTATCCAGGGAAATGAGATCGCTGATGAGCTTGCCAGGCTGGGTTCAGAAGGAGCTTTCTCAGGACCTGAACCTGCGTTGGGTCTGCCTGCATCTGTGGTTAGGTATTCCATTAATATTTGGGTTTCTCGTGAACGTGCGAGACCTCTTTCCACAAGAAGTTATTTCAAGAAATGGTGATGTTGATTGGCCTCCACGGTCGCCTGATTTGACTGCTCCGGACTTGTTTTTGTGGGGATATCTGAAAAGCAAGGTTTATGCAAACAAACCAGAAACGCTTGAGCAACTCAAACAAAATATTCGTGATGAAATTAATGAAATACCGCGTGAAATGTGTGAGAATGTAATGAAAAATGTGCTCAAAACGGCTCGCATTTGTGAGACTAACAGAGGCAGACATTTACCTGATATTGTATTCCATACATAATTGCCGATATTAAATAAAATATTTATCAATTTAAGATCCATTCTCTTTCATTTAATCAAAAATTATAAACAACCATAGTAGTATACCTTCCCGGCGGACACCCTGTATATAGGTATATATATATAATTATTTATTTATTAATTTTTTTGGAATAGGTAAAACTTTATCGCAATCATAGTAATACTAAAGAAGGGTACTATAACTCATGAGACATATAAAATTTATGCCAAATCTTTATTTTGGAGTTTGGAATATAATTCTACTTTGCTAAAATTTTAAAAGAATAATGTCGCAACGCGAAATCCACATCTTCGGTGATTTAACTTCGGGACTTACATTCATCTTTTCAAAAAAACAGAGAAGAAGAGTGTTGTATCTATCAGATCGGCGCAATCAAGAAAGCAGTCTTAAGGCTCTAGCTTCTGATGTTTGAGAACTCATTCCAAGATGAACAGGTGTGATGCTATTATTCCTGTTTTGTTTTCCTTTGTATTTCTCTTAGATAGTAGACGAAAGAAAAGAAAATTAGTAGAGGATAGTGTGCTTTGTGTTCGGGGAAAGAGTAGAAGTAGACAGGAAAGGTAAAATTAACGAACAGTGTATTTAACCATGAAAGCAAGATGTCAATGGGACGTGATCATAAAGACTCAATTAAATGCAACGGATAAATTGTAGAACGCGGTTAAATACCAGGGACAAAAATTTAATAAGCGCTGTTCAGTGTACGAACGGAAAGTTCGGGGCAAGGCTAGCATAATGCTAAGAGTACATTGTTAAAAATGCAAAGGAAATATCTTGAAAAATTGCCTTGGTGGTGGCCTCAATCGACACTACCACTGCCCCACGTTGGGCGCCATATTTTTTAGCGAACGCTTCCCAAACTGAGCGTTAAAGTCTCGGCAATATCGGTCGGCGTTCCCCTCAAAACTTAGAACCATCTCCTCAACACCGATGGTCGGCTTTGGTTCGGGTTGTGAGAGGGGGATGGATGAGGTGGCAGGCGGTGGGCACGTCTTGCCTTGAACACGGCTCAGCTCGCTGATTGGGTGGGTTCTGTCCTCATCCTCCATACAATCCTTTATTTACGTGGGAATACAAAAAAAATTAAGCAGAAGAGAATCAAAGTGATACAAAAAAAATGTGATAGATATAGTAGTAATCAGACAGGAAATGGTAATTGGAAGAAGATAGTGATAAGAAGAAAAACAAGAAAACATGAGAAAAAAAAACTGGTTCCTGGGCGGCTATGGAACCATGGCCTATTGTCCCTCCCTTGTGGACTTCGATTGTCCACAGCCTACGTTTGGACAACCCCCTAAAAAAAAAAAAATAACAAGAAAGAAAAATCCCTTCCCTCACTATCCCATCACTACACACATTAGCCCCTCACGCCTCTCATTGAAAATAAATTACGTCAAAACCATGACTGGTTTTACAACGTCTTTGCTGATTTTATTTTATTTAAATGTAACCTTCATATGAATACCAATAACCAACAAATTTACGCAACTTATTACATAACATGAAACTCTATCTATGTTGGCACCTTTCTGTGCTTAGTTGACAGCTTACGACTCCTTTCCAGCGTGCACGGTGGTCTGGGTAACGCGCGAGCTATAATTAATGTTAGTAGGATAGAAACCAGTTTATGACTTCAAAACTAAGAGTATAATGTACTTTTAATAAAAGTATACAAAAGTTACAATTTCTTTCCCTTTTTTTTCTCCATATTTAATTCTGTATATATTTAATTTTTTTTTTTTTCAAAACTATGTACCTAAGCATACATCAAGTGAAAGTCGCAAGAAAAGGTGACTTTATATAAAGATAGTTCGAATTTAACAAATTTTATTTTTGTTGTGCTTTTTAAATGAAAGTTATGAAAGAGAACATAGCGTTTGCCTTTATATATATATATTTTTTTTTTCTTTAAATTTGAATTCAAATTTTACGGTGGATTACTTCCGTTATTAATCTTAGGACACAAGAACAAAACGTATACATAGGTAGGTATATGTAAATATGTATATAAAAAAACAAATTTCTGCCGTTGTGGCGGGTGCTCCTGCGGTGTCTTGGGTATCAGCGTTTTCGGTGCGACTCGTGGTGATATCGGTGATGGAAGTCGCATGCTAATTTGACTGGGCGTTTTTATATAATATGTATATATGTGTGTAATTTTTTGTTACGATTTACTGTGTTCTGTATTTAATTTTGATTTAGATCTAAATTGTTTTGGATCCTTTTTTTGTTCTTTTCTACACAGCTATACTTTAAATTTTCTTGGTTCACCAAGCTTACAAAAACTAAAAAAATATTCGTAATCAAAGAGTAGGTACTTCCTCACACAGAAAAACTTTTCGGCAAACTCCCGCAAAAACGCTTCTGCCCTCCTATAATTCACCTCCCCCACGCTACTCACACCGTCACACCTTCAACCGCCTGTTTTCGACGCACGAAAAACTTAGAACACAATTATTCCAGCAGTTGAAAAGCTTTTGCCAACACCAACAACTGCGCGAAAAGTCTGTCTGCAGTGTTGCCGAGCTGACAACGAAGGTTCTCTCATGGGCATTGCACAACATTTTGTTATTTGGGTGATCTCACTTTTCGTTCGTTGCTGTGATTGCCTTCTTCTTTTGTGTATCTCGGTCTTTGTTATTGTTTATTAAAGTTCTGTGGTGTGAGAGCGTTTTATGTGACCGTCCGCATACACTCTCTGCTGCTCTATCGTCAGGGCATGAACTTAGGGATCGTCTTCCCTATGCCCATCGCACCAATCTCTCTACCGTGGTGGTGATGGTAGATCTGACGAAGAGTGTCCTTTAATTGGCCGTCTGCCTACACTCCTCTATATTATCCCTCGGTGGAGTGTTGGCTCGTGGGGATCGTCCTCCCCCCACTCTTTCGTTTGTGCCAATCAAAAAAAGAGACAATGTGCGAATAGACGTGTTTCATTCTGCTCCAGTAAAAGTGAGAAAGTACAGTGCATGGAGTCGACTAGATGACTCTAAATTCATCTCGAAGCTTAAAGACTAATCGTATCTAGCTCTCTACGGGTTTGGTTTTATAAAGAACAGTGTTTAATCTTTGTTTCAAACGCATTAAGTTTTTTATAGACAAACGGTTGTCTTTTTTGTTTTGCCGCTGCCCAGCTGGTTCTCTTAAAGCCATGTCTTTTCCAATCCTACGTTCTTCAAAAGTCGTCTCATCTAAGGGGCCAACACCCGCTAATTCATCTTCTCCTGCTGCCAAACTCTTAAGTAGTAACAATCCCCCACTCACAGTTGAAGTATTAAAAGAGCAACTCGCCAAGCAAGCGGAGTCATTGCAGTCAGGATTTAAAGAGGTCATGTCTCGGATGGAAAATGAATTTCTTCTGAAGATTGAGGAAATCAAAGCAAATTGGACTCAGAGATTTGATGACTTGAACAGAAGCATGCTCAGCTTAGCTGAGCGTGTCGTTCGGATTGAAGAAGAAAGAAACACAACTATACATTTGCATAATGCTGAAATCGCCACTCTTCAGCAACGATGCCATGTTCTTGAAAAAAAAGAAATAGCATGCGATGCTGTGCTCTATGGAATACCTGCTCTCCCAAATGAGAACCTAAACAACTTGTTTAATCGACTCTGTCAAACCATTGACTGCACGCCGCCTCTCTTAACAAGTATTTTCCGTACGAAACCGAAAAATAACAACAAAAGCATTAGCAATAACACCGCTACAACAACATTGAATAAGTCATCTGTCTCAGCTCTTATTTTGTATGCGTACCGATCACCAAGAGCTGTCCTTGGTTTACGTCTGATGTGTTGACTGCTATAAAGCAGCGTAACAAGCGATACAGCAAATGGAAGCACCGACCTACCGATGTTAACTGGGATGCCTATAAAATGGCACGAAATCTTGCAAACGCGACCCTGTGCATGTCCAAAAAAAATTACTATGCTTCAAAACTAAACGTCTCCCTACCTGCAAAAAAGCTATGGAGCAACCTACGTAAAATTGGTGTTTCTGATAGAAATAATAGTACTAAATGTTGTCTTGATCCGGATGAATTAAACAATTTTTTTCTTGGGAGCGACGCCCATGCAAATGCCTTTGATTTTAATCAACCTACAAACCAAATTATCAGTGAAAGACTGGTAGATTTCAATGTGGTCACGGAAAATGAAGTTGTGGAGTGTATAGCCGCCATTAAGTCTAACTCCATAGGAAAAGACGGTGTGCCTATACGTTTTATCAAACTCATTTTACCAATAATCATACCCTACCTCACTGATGTTATAAACTGGTGTATTATAACCACCACTTTTCCGGATTCCTGGAAAGTTGCAAGAATCTTACCAATTGCCAAAAACTCTAACCCAACCTCTCCTGCTGATTTCAGACCGATCAGCATCCTACCTTGTCTATCGAAGGTATTTGAAAAAATTATATCAAAGCAGTTAATGCAATACATTTCGCACCACGAATTGTTAAGTTCTAGACAGTCTGGTTTCAGAGCTAACCACAGCTGTTCCTCAGCTATAGTCAACCTACTTGAAGAAATACGGCAAGACTATGACAAAAACAACATAACGCTCCTGTGTTTATTAGATTTTTCGAAAGCTTTTGATAAGGTGAACCATAAAATTCTGCTATGGAAACTCAAAAATTTATTTGGGCTCAGTGACAGAGCAGTTCTACTGATAAAAAGTTTTCTCTCTGGTAGGTTGCAAAGGGTCATTACATGTGATAATCATTCTCAATTAAAAATGGTCACACAGGGCGTACCACAGGGATCAATATTAGGACCGATCTTATTTTGCATCTTTATAAATGACCTTCCACATGTTTGTAAACATACATCAATTCATTTATATGCAGATGATGTGCAAATTCATGCCGCAAGTTCACTTCATAATATCGATGAACTCACGGCACGTGTCAATGAAGATTTGGAGCAAATTCACAGATGGTCTCTTGAGAATGGATTGCAACTAAACCCAAAAAAGTCGCAAGTGATCCCTATATGTTACAAAAAATACAACCCTCATCTTTTACCGAATGTTTGGCTCAATAACAATAAAATTAGTGTAGTAGACACTGTCACTAGTCTAGGCTTTGTTATTAACCGTAGCCTATCTGGCTATAATCACATAAATATTATTGTTGGACGAATCTATGGGTGTCTTCGCAAATTGTGGCTGTCTGCTAATTTTACACCCATTGAAACTCGACGAAAGCTGATTATAGCCTTAGTACTACCTCTCATAACATATGCTGAGGTTGTCTACAGCACACTCGACTCTTTATCGCGACGTAAACTGCAAGTTGCTTTCAACGACGCGACGCGATATGTGTACGGCCTTCGTAGAAGTGACCACATCTCCGTTTACTCTCGGAAACTACTTGGATGTCCTTTGCAAGATTACATCAACGCCCAACTTATCTGTTTACAAGGCTTAATTTTTCTCGCTCCAATAGAACTATGCATCTTATACCTTTCCGTTACGTTCACCTTAATTCCTCACGTCTATTCTTCGTCCACGCTGTTAGACTATGGAACTCTTTGCCCACGCGGATTAAAACAATCTCAAATCTAACAACTTAAAAGTGCCATTTTTCTCTATTTCTCCTCGACTATCTCTTATACCTAAAACATATCACAATGTTCTATTTCCACTTTTCCTCTCCACCTTCCTCTATTCCATCCTAACCATTCTCTCCTCAACCCATCTGCTCTTTAGATCTTTTGTATCATTTAATTAATAGTTTTAAGTCATTTAAATTTGAATTTATATAAAACTACTTCAAAGTTCTAAGTACTATAAAAGATATAATCTTAATGTACACACCTATAAGTAAATAAATTGAAATTGAAATTGAAATTGAAACCTTCTGTCGGGGTCTTCGGATGCCCGTCCACATCCCAGGACCTCGAGTACAGAACCCAAGAAAAAAAGGACCATGGGTAGGAAAGAAAGGAAAGAGAGCAGACCTTGTCGCGGTAAAATTTAACGCAAGAGCCTAACAAAAACAACGCAGCTATGTACTTGCTTAATATGCCGTGAAAGTGTTATATTAAAGAAATATAAGACTTCACGTCAATTTAACAATAAAACACAAATCTTTCAACGAAACTTATCCTCCTGGATCACCCTTAAGAAGTGAGAAATTGACTTTTTTTTAAAAGGTCATTGCAACAGCAACAAAATGTTATGCCCGTGGCATTATCACAAGACTCCGCAGTAACTAAGGCATCCTTTGAAATTTGTTACATTCTTGGTAAGCATATGAAACTGTTTACCGATGCAGAAATGTCTGAATTTGCCGAGGCATCATGGATGCAAAGTGCGTGAATAGTGATCTTGTAATATCGGGAAATGATTATCTTTCCTGCGGGTTTTGTCACTCGGCTTTACACGTGCACTGCTCCGATGTTCTTGATAGTCAATTTAATTTAATAAAGACAAATACGAACATATTTTGGAAATGTAATTCGTGCGACTTGACCATACTGCTATCATGCTTAGTAAAAGTTAAAGAATTGTTGAAAGTATGTAACGAAGGTGCTTTTGAAAAGTGTTTCTCTTTTGTATCATCTACCTCGAACTTCTCTCAAAGAGTTACTCGGTCTCAAGCAAAAGCTATAAACAATGTACCTAACAAACTTCTAAGAGACAAATTTCATTCACCCTCGCCCGTACTTCGCAGTACATCTTCGCGTCATAATAAAGACTCTCATTCAACTACGAAAACAAAAAAAAACAATAACACTAAGTCGACGATCTCTTCAATAACTGTAACCGCAGCAAATGCAACCAATTCTTTCTCCGTTAAGCAGAGTACGAAAGTGAATAAAATGGAATGCGCTAACAGTTGTTCGGCCAATGCACTCATAACTGCTCCCGCTGATGTTGTTGTTGTCTCGTCGGCTCCGTCTGCTGTCACAGACTATATTTCAGCGAGTCAAAACAAACACTCTACTTATGGGTTAGCTACAAGTGTTGTTGCAGAAAAAAGCGTTATTGTGGATGATGTTCCTGATTTGGGTGTTGTCTCAGACGTGGGTGTTGCTGGTTCGGATTGTTTGAATGTTGCAGCTGATAATATATTGGCTTCTGTTGCGAATGATGGAAATAATAATTATGCTGTTGTTGCTGAGGCTGTCCCTGAAATGACTGCAGCCGGAGCTAGTTCTGCTGTTGGTGATACTGTGCAGAAAGTTCCCATAGGATACAAGAACGCATGGCCGGAGACAATCGTCGGTACGAGCGAGAATGTTTCTAATCTCCATGTCGTCCAAAAATTGAAGTGGTTTCATATATCAAGCTTCCACCCCGATACATCTACGGACAGTATTACTGCTTATATCTTCAATAAATTCCAGACAAATCATGTGGCTTTTCGTGCTTTAAATTGTTAAAAGCGAATGAAACCAGTCAAAGTCTAAAATGTATGACTTTTAAAATTGGTGTTCCTGCTAATTTTGCAAGCAGTGTTTAGGATAAGAGTTTTTGGCCCAATGGGGTGAAAATTCGATCTTTCATCCACAATCCAAACAACTAAATTGTGCTATTGCCAACGAGTCTTTTAAGCCACCCTATGACCATCAACTGGCCCAAACCAAAATTAAAATATTTGATCATAATGCCAGTGGGTGTAGAACGAAAACTCTTGATTTATTTATGGCTTCAAGTCACCAAGATTATGATGTGATAATAATTACGGGAACTGGCTTTAAAAAAAATTCTGTCATCTGAAATCTTCGACAGCAAGTTGTACAATGTATTTCGCCGTGATCGCTGTAAATCGATGGAGGAACGTGGTGGAGGTGTGCTGATTGCAGTTTCTCCGATGAGATAGTTTTGCCGATTTTAGATGTCGAACGGATTTGTGTTTCTGTTAATGTTCTAGGTACTAACGATTTTATTTTCTTTATTGTTAATTACATACCATATCATAGTAAACTTGATATTTATGAAAAATGCATTGAAAATATTGAATTTCAAATTCAAATTATATATGTGCTCTAGGTGATTTTAATATTGGTGATGTTGTTTGGTCTTGATCAGATGACGACAAAATGCTTATTCCACATAATGTGGCTAAAGATTATGAATTGGCTGTAATTGATTGTTTATTTTCGCTTAATCTATGTCAAGTTAATGCAATAACAAATTCCCAAAATAGAGCTCTTGATCTTGTATTTGTTAATATTAACGACATTAAATGTAATGTTTTTGAGGCTGTGCCGGACTGCTTATAGTCCAACTACCTGTTTCAATTACTTTGAATTACGCTCGCACATCTATCACGCACGTAAATCATACCTAGCGAAACTTGGCAAGATCTATGCGAAGCCGCTGTAACCTCATGCATGGGAATAAGTTTGAGGTGGCCTACGAAATTCGCCTACCAGAATAAAGTGCTCTTTTCTATTTGAACTTCGGCCGGTGGTGGTACTTTCGAGCCATCCGACTTATGCTCGGATATCATAATAAGTATTTTAGCAATACTGAGAATATTGCAAAATAAATTTGATTTGCTTTTATAAAGCATCATCTTAAAATAAATTGGAATAAAGTGAAACAAAAAAAAAATAAATAAATAAAAAAAATTTAACCAAACAAGTGCTTAGTGCACTTACACGCTTACACATCAGGACCCACAGGTAATATTTCATATAATTTCTTGCGAGTCTCTTAAACTGAATAAATATTCTGTACAGCACCACCAGTCGCTATATGCACTGTTGATTAGATTCCCAAAAATACTTCATATGTCCGCCTAAAGGCATTTCCATCAACAACCACGTGTCGAACAAATCCACCATCGGCAGCAAAAGCTACTGTGTCACCAAACATCGAACGACATAGCTAGCAAACATCTGTCAAAAAGCGCCACAACCACCTGGAATTGACAGCATCCTACTTCATCAGTTTAGGCGCGGTGAACCAGGAATTGCCATACCGAGTGACTTCCTTGCGAGCTGCGAGCGACCGTATCCACGCGATGATCCCGGAAACGAATACATCATCTGGTCAACCTACACGACCACTTTCAGCTATCAGCCCGACAGCGCAAGTTTGAAATTCGATACTCCGCAAACGTCAACACATCGGCCGATAGCGCAGTCTCATCCCCGCTGATTAATATCCCCTTGATCATGCGATTTTGATTGTCTAAACGTTGCCAAAAAAAAAAAAAAGTATATAGCCATCGTCATCAGCAACTGATTCGGAGAGCCATATACCAACCCGTGCCACCAAAAACACAAAATAAAAAAAAGACGACAACAACACCATCTCCCAAACATCATAATTCGCATCATCAGCCACACGACTCATCCCGTACGGCTTATCACCTCCACACCCTTCAATTCACCTGATTGCAAGCCATCGCAAACAACTTCAGCAAGTGCAGTGAGTGTAGCAAAGTGATCGAGCTCTAGTCCTCTCGCACTTACAACAAAAAGAAAAAAAGTCTTTCCACCACCGATCTTCGCCCCACCATCAACATCATCCATAGCTTATTTATAGTAAGAAGTAGTACACTCGCATTTTTTAAAAGGACCTGCAAGTTAAGTATTCTAAAATGTTATATAATGTAAAGATCGTTCATTTGTAAACAAATTTATTATTTTTCCAATCGCGTTTAGAAAGAAGACTTACCATTATGCTGTGCACAACATCTTGGGATATAACCGACAACAAGTAAATATTACAAAACAATCAAACATCCATACCGATGGTAAGTTTATTCATATATTTTGCTTACAATAAGTACTAGTAGTGACAACATTTGAACGAACTAGGTGTGACACTTTGTTTATATTTTTTTTGAATCTCTTTTGATTGATATTCGTGGTCCATAGGTGTATCTAATGGTACTTAAGCTTAAAACTTTTTTTTAATTGCGAGAGAAGTGTACATACTGATAAGAAATTAGACATTCGTGAGAGTATACGGAATATATGGAGATGGGTCTCTTTTTTTTTTTTGTCTCAAACCAATGTTGTTGTCTGAGCGACATCCCTCTTTTTTTTGTTGAGTAATATGGCTCAAATATAAACTCGGTGTAATAATCCTATTTTGAGTAGGTATTTTTTTTTTAATATTTCTGACTCGCCAACGCGATAAAGAGGCACCTCGACCTTGTGAGGAAAGCCTGGACTGGCTATGCGAAAGCATAGCAATGTAACGAATCCTTAAGGTTCAGCAGTCGATTGGCACGCTGGTTTTTGCTCGGCTTAGCTCGCCGTATTTGTCGGGGATCTTGCTGCTATTATCTCTCACACAAAACAATTTTTATCATAATTTCGTGCCAATGTACACAAAAGTATATGTAGTAATAAAAAAAAATGCACACACAAAAAAATTTAAATGAAAATGATATTGTACTCTCCTGAACAGAATTATTAGGTAACCGTTGCGCTAGATGAATTCGCACTAGATGCTGTACAAAGAAAAAGTACAAACGGATATGTGTTACCTAACAGATATCATATCAAGAACTACATCCTCTCTTTATGATGGCGCAGATTTTGTGTCCACCACTTTGGGAAACCCTCCACATATGCCACCCCTTTTAGTGTCACACCATGTCATTAACTTCCCTTCATACAAGCTAGCTGTCAATGACCCCTTTTTCCAAGCCACATATCACCCCCTCTTAATCCATACTGATCTCACCTTTTTATTCTATTTACCTAGCACATATTTAAAAACCAATAAATCAAAAATAAAATGCACTCAATTTAAAACACTCAATATCATTAAATTGAATTCATTTACACGCAATCAGAAATTTGACATTCTCTATGCATTTATGCAATTAGTATTCCCCCCTTTTTTTTTTTTTCTTTTTTTTTTTTTTTAACACACTAACAATTTTTCTTCTAATTTTCCTCGATGTTGATGTGCACATTAACTTCCTAGGCTCACAATAATAGATTTCATAACCTTATTTACTAAATACGTAGTTCAAGTAGGGGATACTAACGTTAAAAATATACTTTCACTATTCTTAGATTATCAAGTATCGGCAATTAGCTTGGATGGATTACATTGCATTCAATGTTTGATTCTATTTCGGTTAGGTTTATTTTTTTTTGTTTAGTTTAGTTTAGCTTGTAAGGAAAGTTAGGATTTCATTACTTTTTACTTTTGTTCTTTTAGGTTAATTTTCCTTTATATTAGATTAAGATTTTGCTTTTACTTAGATTAACTTTTAACACCAATTTTTCCATGTTTATCAATATAAAAACGAAATTGCAGGAACAAAATTAAACCATTGATACATACATACTGTGTCGTGGTCGAGCTGGTAGGAAAAGCTGCGAGCGACTGCTGCTGCTGTTTGCGTTTAACCGAGCTTTGCTCGTAACTGGTGGTCAGGTGGAGATTTGTTTCCCGGTGAAAAGCAGGACTGAGATAAGCTGATACGTTGTTTGTTGTTGTGACGATGCCGAGTGTACGATGACGACAGATGAATGAGGTTGATGGAATATCGTTTGGTCCAGGGGCTGCGCAGGGAAGAAATTTTGTGGCTATACCACAGCTTCTCCGATTTCTCCCGCGATAAGTGGCAGATCAAGAAATAGGCGCGAATTTTTGTGTGCTACTCTTTATGTGCAGCGCGAATATTTGCTGTGGCGATCGTCAACTCTTAAGCGGAGCAATGGGAAAGGGTACTTCTTTCCAATCAGAATCAGATTGAGAGGTTGGAAAAGAAATTACCATATGCCATGTTATGCCGCTTTTTGAGAGAGATCTAGTATATCTGTGGATGATATGATCAGTTATAATAAATAACTTGAGTATGATGCAAAAAAATTACCTGTGGTGCTCAACTATTAGGCTTATATGTTACAAAATAGTTGTCTTAGGCTTCAATAAACCCTGTATATCGCCCGGTAAACATGGAGAGACATCTTACTCGGTCGGAGTTTGGAGAAGAAAGAAAGCATAGTTGAGCGGAAATAGGCTGCATACTCTGTCCAAGTGTCAAGTGCAATCATTGTCACGACCTCTACACATTGAGTACGAAATCGTATCAAATTTTTAACGAAGGACTTGCCTTTGAATGCACTCGAAAGTGCAGGGTGGTGAACAAATTTTTACTTTTTCTGTTTAACGCATTTGCGTAAAAAAAAAGATTTAAAGAGTATCTTGTTTGCTATATTTGTACATACAATACAGCTGCACGTTACAACCTGAGTAGATCTATTGTGCCATAGGATCAGAAAAGGTTTGTTTAGGTTAATAGAGTTTCTACTTTCCTAATGTAGCTGATGATGATTTCAGCAGAGGATGTCTTTACTTCTTCTGGGCTTATAATTTCCCTGAGAAAGAAGTTCCTTCTGATACCACAGAGGGCTGGGCATTCACATAGAATATGCTCAGTTGTTTCGTCTTCTTCAAGACATAGGCGGCACTCCGAAGAGTCGGCTACATGTATTTTATTTAGGTGATATCGCAAAGCATGGTGCCCTGTTAGGTAGCCAACTAGATTTTTGACATCATGCCTACGTAGATTTAGAATCTTTCTGGCATTTTTTCTGAAGGGTTTGATTACTTTTTTGGCCTGTCTTAGGCCTTTCCCAATGTGAGATACACTTGTTGTGTTCCCAGCTTTTTATGACGAGGTTCGCCGCTGATTTAGGGATTGCACAGTAAGGTTCAGGTCCTGTAAATGGTGTTTCCAAACCTTTTCTGGCCAGTTCGTCGGCCCTTTCATTTCCTTCAATTCCTTCGTGGCCAGGAACCCACCATATTTTGGTATTGTTTCTGGTGCAGAGTGTTTGGAGGGTATTGAAGCAGTGTAAGACTGATTTGGAGTCAATGATGGGTGAGCTAAGGGCATTTATAGCTGCTTGACTATCCGTGAATATGTGGATGTTTGCGCCTTTTATACCTGATTTGTAAATGAGGCTTGCGCATTCTTTAATGGCATGGAGCTCTGCTTGAAATACGCTTGGGCTTTTTCCCATTGGTATTGCAATATTTTGGTTTGGTCCAAATATGCCGGCTCCGACCCCTGAGTCCATTTTGGAACCATCCGTATACCACTTTATGCCTTTTTGGCAGTTTGGTGGGCTACCGCTAGCCCACGCCTCTCTATTAGTGATCTCCGTGGAGAATCCCCTGTTAAAACATAATGTTTTTGGGAGGCGGTCTGTGATCGCGCCGATCACGTCAAGTTCTTTAATCTCCGAGAGAAGGTTCATCAGGTCCGAGTGATCACCGATGTCCATCTCCTTCAATTGTAGCAGATTTGTTGAGCTACGTATTGCCACTTTTTTGATATAAATGTGGAGTGGTGTTAGTCCCATTAGGGCTTCTATGGCAGCAGTAGGACAGGTCCGCATAGCTCCGGAAATGCCTAGGCATGCTAGACGTTGTATCTTGTTGAGCTTTACAATGGCGGTTTTCTGTGTGACTTTGTTCCACCATACTATGGAAGCGTAAGTAATGATGGGTCTAACCATCATTGTATAGATCCAATGAGTGATCTTTGGGGAGATTCCCCATGTTTTACCATACATGCAACGACAAGCCCAGAACGTACTGGTTGCTTTTTTGATTTTGTTGTTTATATGGGAGTTCCAATTTAGTCTTTTATCTAGGATCACTCCGAGATATTTGACTTCGTCGGACTACTCAATGGTTTTATCGTTGATGGAGATTTGACGTAAGTTCAAATTTCTTCTCTTAGTAAAGGGAACTATGATAGCCTTACTAGGATTTATGGAAAGATGTTCCTTAGAACACCAATCTAAGACTATCTTAAGGGCGTTTTGCATTTGTGTTGTCACTTAGTTTGCCACTTTTCCCCTAATAATGGTGACCAAGTCATCCGCATATCCGACTACATTGAAGCCTGAATTGCTCAAAATTTGTAGCAGATTATCGATTACCAAAGACCACAGTAGGGGCGAAAGTACCCCTCCCTGCGGGCAGCCCTTTACAGCTGTTACTGATGCTGAGGTCTTTCCTGATAATGCGGTTATTTTCCGACTTTCAAGCATCGCTTTGATCCATTTGATAGATGGATGATCTACATTTCTTTCAAGTAGAGCGTTTGATATGGATTCACGGGCTCCTGTCCTCCCACCATAGTGAGAGATGGCAGGAAACCCCCGTGGTGGTGCAAGCAACTTATTGCGCTTCGCTGCAAGAGCAGGAAGGCCTTTAACAGAGCCAAAACAACGAAGCTAAACACGGACTGGGAAGCTAACAAAGACAGCCTACGAATCTTTAAAAAGGAAGTCCGTAAGGCACAACGTAGCTCCTGGCGCAATTTCTGTGAGAGCATCAACAACACGAATGAGTGTTCCAGATTGCGAAAAGTCCTTTCTAAATCCACCCTTGTACCCTGTGTACTAAAAGACCTCAATGGCGAATGGGCAGAATCAGAAGAACAATCGTTGAATCTGCTCATGGATGCCCATTTCCCTGGCTGCACGCCTGTCACTGGTAATCCTGACTTCAGTAGGGATGCCCCTCTGGGTACCCTTCCAAATGCAATCACCATTTGCGAGGAAAAGCTGAAGTGGGCCGTCAACAGCTTTGAACCGCAAAAGTCTCCAGGTCCGGATGGCATCTTCCCGGCGCAACTACAGAACGCCTTTCACATTGTCAAAGACAGTCTTGGGATGATTCTGGCAGGTTGCATAGCCTTGGGCCGCATTCCTTCATCCTGGACATTGGTTAAAGTTGTTTTCATTCCCAAAGCAGGTAAGACCTCACATACACTTCCAAAGGACTTCAGACCAATCAGTCTGTCCTCCTTTCTATTGAAAATACTTGAGAGGATCATCGATCTTCACATCAAAAGCACTGTTGACCACGCGCTAATTTCTAGCTCTCAACGTGCCTATCAAAAGGGCAAATCCACTGAGACCGCCCTTCATTCAATCGTCGGCTCGATCGAAAGGTCCCTCTCATTCAAGGAATATACTATGGCAGTTTTCCTGGACATAGAGGGGGCCTTCAATAACATAGAGACTCGTTCGATTATTCAAGCCTTAAACAAGCTAAATATTGGCGAACAAATATGCTGCCTAATCGGCCATATTCTCACCCGCAGAAGGGTGACAGCCACGTTTGGCAGCAGCGCTGTCGAAAAACTTGTGCACCGGGGTACCCCCCAAGGGGGAGTGCTATCTCCGCTACTGTGGAATCTAGTTCTCAACGAATTATTGATTTCCATGGAGCTTTCCGGATGCAAAGTCGTGGCCTACGCGGATGACGTCGCCTTACTTACTTCAGGAAAGTATCCACAGACTCTTTCCGATATTCTGCAACTTGCGCTACGTAAACTAGTCGCCTGGACCAAAAGCTGCGGTCTAAGCGTCAATCCCACAAAAACGGATCTAGTTCTATTCACTAGAAGGGTCAAGACTCCTCTTATCACCCCCCCTAATCTCAATGGCACTCCACTCGAGTTTGTCAAAAGTGCCAAGTACTTAGGGCTCGTATTAGACAGCAAACTCTTATGGAGGGAGAACATTGCCGAACGTTCTAGGAAATCCCTAGTGGCACTCTACTCCTGTAGGAGGGCTGTCGGCTCGAGATGGGGCCTCCAACCAAACATAATGCATTGGCTTTATACCGCGGTGATCAGACCGATCATTCATTACGGCATCGTCGTGTGGTGGCCGGCCTTGGATAAGAAGTGCAATCTGAAGGCCCTTGAGAAGACTCAACGCCTGGCATGCATCAGCATTACGGGTGCACTGAGGACATCTCCTACCGCCGCTCTACAAGTAATGCTTAATCTTCTTCCTCTAGACATCGTCAGCGAGGAATACGCCGCTAACGCGGCTATCAGACTCAGAGAGGGTAAGCACTGGAGAGGACAACCAACTGGCCATGCCAGCATCCTCCTACAGACATGCCCCCTACCCTCCATTACTGACTATCTGCCTACGAAAATCGACTTCGAAAAGGGCTTCAAATGCGAAATACCGGACAGATCCCGATGGGACTCACGAAATGTCCTACACGAAGGAGCGCTGTCAATTTTTACGGACGGTTCCAAAACATTAGAGGGAGTCGGAGCAGGGGTATTCTCAGAAGAACTGAGCCTTGGCCTCTCCTTCTCTCTCCCGGTACACTGTATTGTCTTCCAAGCCGAAATCACAGCTATTCGTCAAGCCACAGCGTGGCTGCTGATTAATGAAATATCACACAGGGATATTGTCATATATATTGACAGTCAGGCTGCCATCAGATCCTTAATATCCAGCGAAATAAGATCTAAAGCGGTGGAAGATTGCCGCGTATCTCTTAACCAGATAGCTGGACAGTACAACCTTACCCTTTGCTGGGTTCCGGGACACTGTGATATCCCAGGGAACTGTGCAGCTGACGAACTTGCGAGATTAGGCTCCTCCGGCGTGGATAGTGTTAGTCTACACAACGTGCAGGCACCGCTGTCTTACGCTAAACATATCATCAATGCGAACGCAACAGGGACAGCAAGTCACAGATGGAAACATCTAGGATACTGTGATGTTGCCAGGCTTACTTGGCCGACACTGGATAATAAAAGATCCAAAGAGCTTCTACGTCTCAATAGACGTAGTATTTCATTGGTCACTAACGTCATCACCGGTCATTGTGTTCTGGGCAGACACGCGCAAAGACTTGGACTGCCACATAATGACTTCTGCAGAAGCTGTAGGGATGAGGAGGAGGACGAATCCGTCACCCATCTCATCTGTAGCTGCCCTGCCCTATCCAACCTAAGGATGGCGCACTTAGGAAACTACTTCCTCAATGATCTTAGTGATCTTTGCAACATCAGCGCTGCCAGCATTCTTGGCTTTATTAACGGTAGCAAATGGTTCACAATGAGTAACCAGTAAAGGAACCCCTAAACACCAGTGGTATGCACAATGGGCCGATCAACGGCCTAAGTGTTTCTCTCACCGAGAGCCACTTTAACATAACATAACATAACATATGGATTCATATCCGGTGTTGTCAAAAGCACCCTCTATGTCAAGGAAGGCGCAAAGTGCAACCTCTTTGTTTCGGTATGCAGTTTTTATTTGTGTTGTTAAGTTTACCAACGCACCTTCAGTGGATTTGCCTTTTTGGTAGGCATATTGATAGGGGTGTAGAGGTGTGCCGTTTGTTAGGCATTCTCTGATATGTATGTCAATTATTCTTTCCATCGTTTTCAGGAAAAACGAGGTTAAGCTTATAGGACGATATGATTTAGGTAGTTCGCTAGGCTTGCCTGGTTTGGAGATAAATACCACGTTTACCTCCCTCCAAGATCGTGGTATATAACCACAGTAAAACTAAACCTAAATAAGGCAGTCATGGTAGGTAAAATGAAGTCCAGCCCTTTCTGGATAAGTGCTGGAAAAATACCGTCTATACCTGGTGCCTTGTATGGCTTAAATGAGTTGACAGCCCATTTGACCCTATCCGGAGTGAAAAGCTTTCCCGATAAGCTGTTATTTCTTCCAAGGCTTCTTGGGGGTGAATCCTCGACATTTTGCTCGTAGGCTTCATCTATGATTTTAGACTCAGGGAAGTGAACTTGAAGTAGGGTAATCAAAGTTTCCTCCCGGTCGCGTGTGATTGTTCCGTCAGATTTGACTAGCAATCCCATGCAGTTTGATTGATCTTTCGAGAGTGCTTTTTGTAGGCGAGCCACTGCAGGAAGCTCTTCAAGCTTTTCACAGTAGCTCCGCCAAGAAACTCTTTTGGATCTTCTCAACTCTAGGTTGTATTGGGTAAGGAGGGCTCGATACTGATCCCACTCCCCGGTGCGTTTGGCTTTATTAAAAAGCTTCCTTACTCTCTTTCGAATATTTTCAAGGTTTGAATTCCACCATGGTCCGCACCTCTTTACCACAGTGCGTTTTACCTTGCAGCTATTTGCAAAAGATGAGAGAATAGTATCATTTAACTGGCTAAGTGTATCGTCAGCATCATTTGTTTGTAGTGGCGGTGCTGGAAGCATGTCAGATTTTATCGCTAGGTTTTCGCGATAGGTTCTCCAATTTGTAAGTTTGTTATCATATCGAACCGGCGCCTGTTCGGTGTTGCATCTAAGTCTGAATTTTATGTGCATGTGATCTGACAGAGATGCTTCATCGGACATGCGCCAGTCTTCAACGATGTTTTGTACATAAGGAGTTGAAAGAGTCAGGTCTAAGACTTCCTCTCTTAGAAAAGTTGGCTTATTTCCCTTATTTAGAATAACTAAATTGTTACTGCAAAGGTATTCTAATAAAGACTCACCTCTTTTATTTGTATCTCGGCTACCCCAAAATGGATGATGAGCATTTGCGTCGCAGCCAATGATAAGTTGAAGTTGCTGGGATTGGCAGTACAGAACGAGTTCCTGTACTGGCGTTGGAGGTATACTCTCGTCATCTCCAGCAAAATACGCCGATGCGCACACGATTTTTTGCAGCTCTCGGCCGTTGTGACGTTCTATGAGGATCACCACCAGGTCCCTGGTATTGAAGCCTGGAATGGGAGAAAATTTTATATCTTTCGCGACAAAAAGAGCGGCCCTTGGTCTAAAATTTCCTCGGGCGAAGATAAGTTTTCTGGTTTTGTTATTTAAGCCAAATATCTTACCATCTGTTGCCCATGGCTCCTGGATTAATCCGAGAGCGATGTTCCCTTCGGCACATCGTTGGTTATAGGTGTCCGAGACACCCATAGCTCGGTGCAGGTTTGAGTGCAGCACACTTAGGAGAGTAGTCATCGTCTTCTGGTGCGCTCAGGGTCCCGTATTCTGTTTGGCTTATTATCGCCTCTTCGTCTTACGAGACCCTGTTGAGAGTGGCCGTCTTGCCTACTTCTCGGATACTTCGTCGGCGTCTTTCGTCTTTGTCCTCATGAGACAGTTAAGGTCTGAAACGATTTCTGCTGGTGTTTTTGCAGTCGTTTGTATCCTTTTTTTCAGCTGGATTTTTTGTTGCTGATACCACTGCGCTTTTTTCGGCACTTTCGGCTTTCATTGCGGCGGCGCTGGTGCTGGGTACTGGTACTCTTAAGGATAAGTCGCGTCTGCCCGAAACGGTAGGAGACCATTCCTTTGAGTTCGACCAGCTGTTTCATGGTGCTGTCGTTTACGGCAAAGACCATGTGAGCGATATCTCTTTCATTTGATCTTTGCAGGACTCTCCACGTTCTTGTGTTTAGCCCTCTATTTTGGCCGTCTAGCATAGCCAGGACTCTTTCGTTTGCTACTCCGGAGCTTTGTGGAAAGAAACCCCTGATGACATGTGGTTTCGGAAAATGTTCCTCCTCCACGAGCATCACCTCCAGTCCACATTTCTCCTTTAGCTTAACGAAGTTTGCTTTTAGCCAATTTGCGGTGGTGGCATCTGCACATGTTAGCAAGAGCCATCCGGCTTTAAATGTTGAGCCGCGGAAGGATGGTTTTATGTCCTCGTCACGTAGTTCAATCGTGATGTCCATAATGCTCTCCTGTATTTGAACCATATGCTCATTACTGAGAGGATTACGATCGAGGTCCGCTGGCACGACACCCAGTCTGACAAAGCTCATTATATTGCTATATGAGGCTCTGTCTATAGTTGTAAAGGGTGATTTTTTAAGAGGTTTAGAACTTCTTTTAACGAAAAAACACAAAAAATTCGAAAAAATGAATGAAATATTTATTTGAATCGATAGTTTGAACCTTGCAATTTAATGTTTAAAGATAATTTCATGCAAATGTTGACCGCGGCTGCGTCTCAGGTAGCCCATTCGCTGAGTCCAATTTTGGCATACTCTTTCACACATATCGGCCGGTATCTCACGAATGAATGCATGGATGTTGGCTTCCAGTGCGTCAATCGAAGCGGGCTTGTCCCTATACACATTAGCCTTGGCATACCCCCACAAAAAATAATCTAATGGTGTCAAATCGCACGATCTAGGCGGCCAATTGACCGGCCCGAAACGTGAAATTAACTGTTCACCAAACTCGCCTCGCAATTGCGCCATTGTTTCGCGTGCTGTGTGGCATGTGGCACCGTCTTGTTGAAACCACATATCATGCAAGTCAAGAACTTCCATTTCGGGCAAAAAAAAGTTTGTTATCATCGCTCGGTAGCGTTCACCATTGACAGTAACGCTGCGATTCGCATCATCTTTGAAGAAATATGGCCCAATAATGCCGCCGGCCCATAAACCGCACCAAACAGTGGCTTTTTTGGGATGCATTGGTAGCTGTTGCAATGCTTCTGGCTGATCTTCACTCCAAATGCGGCAATTTTGCTTATTTACGTACCCATTCAACCAAAAATGAGCCTCATCGCTGAACACAATTTTTCGATAAAAAAGCGAAAAAGAACATTTCGAACCGAGCATGAATTTTGATAGTAAAATTCAATAATTTGCAAGCGTTGTTCATTTGTAAGACGATCCATGGTTAAATTGCAAACCAAACTGAAGCTGTTTGACAGTGACACAAGGTACTAAACACACGTCAGCTGTCAAAACCAGTATTGCCAAAACCAAACCAGCTAAAAAATCACCCTTTATTACCAGCTCGAGCTCGCTTCGCTTCGGATTGAGGAGGGGTATTATCCTCGGATCGCGTACGCTTCACCTCGGGACCCTTGAAACCATCTGTTGATTTCGCGAATTCTCTCGCTTGTATTTTATTACACCCTTTTTTTAGCGCCTGTCTGAACCGAAGATTTTCAGAGGGTGTTGACACAGTCAACAATAAAATGAAGGTCATGCAAAAAAAAAACAGCATAATTGCATGGCGTAATCACGATGGCACGCATTAATGGTCAGTAGGGCAGCATCGTGATTACTTAGCAATAAGGTAGCAATAAGGTAGTAATGCATAAATTGTCAGTAGGGCAGCATTATGATTACTTAGCAATAATGTAGTATTTAAGCAAACCAATTTTAAGAAATAAAGCAATTGGAAACAACCATCCATTCAATAAACTATCTTTATACTTCCCCCCATCCGCGGTAAGGAGTATAATTGAACTGAACATTGGCGATCCTGCCAGGAGACCTGAAGCTTGAAAAGTTTTTCAAGAAACCAATAAGTATGGACGGGCAAACAGATTGAAAGTATCTGTAGCAACTTCGCCAAGGACGGCCCAAGGCGATGGACTAGTACGTATCTGGTGCAGAGGATGAGCACCCTTCAGACGGAGTGGAACCAGTTCAGGAACCGACACAGCCAGCTCGAGTTAAAGAAGGACGGCCATCCCGCGGAAGAATATTTCGCCACGGAATATTTTGAGAAAATAGCGGCATTATACTCTAAATATTCGGAGAAGATGCTAACTGCCTTGTCATCCACACAGGCAACAGAAGACACGCCTGAGCCAACAGGAGGTTCAGAAGTGATCAGGCACCAACGGGCATCAATCAAGGCGATGAAACGTCTTGCCGATCAAGCGGCATCAGCAGAACGTCAAACGAAGGCATTCTACGTCAAGCAGCTAGAAGCCTTAGACAGGTATTGGACCATCATTGCTCAAGGTCATCAAGCGATCATGACGCAAGAGCCCACTAGCGAGTATCAAGAGGAGGAATACTTCAACGCGGAAGACGAATATCTAAAGGCCTCCATCCACCTACAAAACGAAATGGACCAGCTCAGGGGCAGCATCAATGAAGGAGCAGGAGAGGTAAAACTACCAAGAATTACCCTACCAACTTTTGATGGACAATACACCAAGTGGACTGAGTTTAGGGATCTCTTCACTGAATTGGTACACAAACGGGCTATGAATGGAGCGCAGAAGCTTCATTACTTAAAGGCTAATCTACATGGAGAACCTAGCAAGCTCGTGCAACACTTTGCTACAACGGACCATAACTACCAAGCAGCCTGGGAGATGCTAGTGGACCGATACGAGAACAAAAGGTTAATCGTAACATCGATATTAAACAACCTGTGTCAGCAGAGCGCCATTACCAGCGAGACCGCTGGAGCAGTAAGGCGCCTCTTAGACACAACAAGGGAATGTCTGGCCGCCATATCGAACCTTGGGATCGACGTTAGCAACTGGGATCCATTAGTGTTGCACCTAATGGTTCAAAGACTAGACAAGGAAAGTCGGCGACTCTATGAACAGTCACTCAAATCAAGCAAGGAGCTTCAAGGGCTATCCGACTTTTACGAATTTCTGACCTCACGCTATCAGACATTAGAAGCAATCAACACAAAGAGTGATCGACCACGACAAACGAGTTTGATGACGGCTAATTCCCAAAAATGTGTAGTATGTAATACCATTGGACATACAATATTTACCTGTAGGCAATTTTCCCAGAAAAAGTACGACGCACGATGCCAGTTAGTTAAACATCTGGAACTATGTTTCAACTGCCTTCAAAAGGCTCACAGAAGCGGCAACTGCACGGCCCAATCTTGCAAACGTTGCAACAGCCGTCACCACACGATGCTTCATCCCGAAGCTGGAGCGAAGAAGCCAAGCAACAGTGTGCTTAAAGCTAACACCTCACCAAAGGGAGACCATGAGATTATCTTGGCAACAGCAGTAGTAGACGTAGTTAACACCCATGGAACTTCAATGCCATGCCGCACTATTTTGGATTCGGGATCTCAGATGCACTTCATCTCTGAGAAGATTTGCCAACAACTCGGACTACCAAGGTCAAAAATCAATGTGCCTATCGCGGGAATTGGTGACATCGAAACAACAGCGAAGTATAGCACGACTGTAAGAATCCAGTCTCGCACCACTTGTTTCCAAACGGTTATTGAGGCTGTTGTCCTGCCGAAAATAAGCGAGGCACAACCAACGGAGTACTTGGAAACCGAGGAATGGAACTTACCTCCATACACGCCATTAGCAGATCCTGATTTCCACCGACCCCAAAGGATAGACTTGCTGCTAGGAGCGGAATTTTACCTAAATCACATACTGCCTGGACAAATAGAGCTAGGACCCTCACTACCTACACTACAAAATACTCGTTTGGGATGGATATTAGCAGGAAGAGCCAGCGCGCGTAAACATTCTGGCCATAAGACGCGGATCTGCAACATCGCCACCAAACATTCGACTAGCACATTGGAAAAACAAATCGAGAAATTCTGGTTGCTAGAAAACCACATTGAAGAGAATACGCCAACGTCGCAAGAGGAGGTAGAATGTGAAACTCATTACCAAGACACGGTTAAGCGAGACAAGGACGGTCGATTCATAATCCACTTACCATTTAAGCGTGACCCAGAGGCGGTAGGGCACTCCGAAGCATTAGCAATGAAGCGGTTCCTCGCTCTAGAGAAACGGCTGCTAGCACAACCCGACCTGCGTGATCAATATACAAAATTCATGAGGGAATATGAAGAAAAGGGGCATATGACAAGAGTCAGGAGATGCGATGTTTCACAAAACAGTCATTTCATCCCACATCACGGAGTGTTGAAGCCAGACAGCTCAACTACCAAACTCCGAGTGGTGTTCGACGCATCGGCAAAAACCGCCAATGGAACATCATTAAACCAATCAATGATGATCGGACCAACGGTTCAATCCGATCTCTTCTCCATTTTGGTTAAATTTCGACTGAACCAATACGCCTTTGCCGCCGACATACGGCAAATGTACCGACAAATACTTGTCGACGATTCACAACGCAAGTATCAAATGATTTTCTGGAGACCGAGTACCGCTGAACCGATCCGGACATATAAATTAAACACGGTCACCTATGGAACGGCTGCAGCACCATATCTTGCTACAAGATGTCTGAAACAGTTAGCTGAGGAAAACAGCATCAAGACTCCAAGAGCAGCTCAAGTCATAAGCGAAGGAACATATGTAGATGACATCTTAACCGGCGCGGACACTGAGGAAGAGGCCACAATGTTACGTGATCAACTAATCAAGATACTGGCACAAGGCAAATTCGAATTACGCAAATTTTGCTCCAATCACCCAGCAATACTCGCAGGCATTCCCGAGGAACATCGAGAGAAAACATTATCAATAAATCAACGAGACGTAGTCAAAACCTTAGGGCTGATCTGGGAACCATCAAGAGACATCTTTTTCTTCTGTTGCCCAGACAACTTCAGTGACTCGAACCACATTACGAAACGAACCGCATACGCTGAAATATCACGACTATTTGACCCCCTTGGCATCATAGGCCCGGTGGTGGTCTTAGGGAAATTATTTATGCAAGAACTCTGGAGATCCAACTCAGCGTGGGATGAACCATTACCTGCAGAACAACGTGGCAAATGGGAAGCATACAAGGTTCAGTTATACGCATTAACTAAGGTGCGCATCCCCAGATGCATACTTCTTCCACAAGCATCAGTCATCCAACTACACGCATTCTCAGACAGCAGTATGGCAGCATTCGGAGCATGTTGCTACCTAAGGTCAATAGACAACCTGGGTAACATTCAGACATCATTACTGTGCGCCAAGTCCAGAGTAGCGCCATTGAAGACTACGACACTGGCACGACTGGAGCTGTGCGCGGCAGTGTTAATGGTCGAGCTGGTAGATCGACTAATGAAGATACTACGCATAACAATCAACAAGGTTAGTTATTACACCGACAGCACTACAGTGCTCTCATGGATTTCTTCACCTTCCTACACATGGGAGACCTTCGTCGCAAATAGGGTTGCACGAATCCAAGCCTTGTCTAATCGAGACCAGTGGAATCATATAGCGGGAAAGGACAACCCGGCCGACTTGATCTCGCGTGGATTACCCGCCGCCCAGCTTTTGGACGCCTCAATTTGGTTTAAGGGGCCACCATTTCTTGAGCAACAAGAAACCTCATGGCCTATACGCTATGCCAGCGAGATGGAAGAGGTACCTGAGCGAAGAGTTGTTAAATCCGCCCTTACTAGCACATGGAAGAACGTGCAGATACATGAATTATCCACTCCAATTCATAGACAAGGATCGTTGCTAAGAATGCAGAGAATATTTGCCTACTGCTTGAGATTCATTACTAACGCCCGAGCACCGAGCAAGGCAACCTACGAGGCAGTACCAACGGATGACGAAATCAGAAACGGGTTGATAGTGCTATTACGAAACACCCAACTAGTCGCCTTTAAGAAAGAATACCAGCAATTAAGACAAGGACTATCCATCGACCATTCCAATAAACTGTTGACGTTACAACCATTCATGGATGACCACGGTCTAATACGAGTGGGAGGACGGCTCAGGCATTCTGAGCTCGGTATCGATAGTAAACACCCAATCTTACTTCCAAAACGAAGCCAAGTGTCTCAACTAATTCTGGAAACCTTGCACAAACAGCATATGCATGTGGGACCACAGGCCCTTGTAGCATTATCACGGGATAAATATTGGATCATAGACGCAAAGAGAGCAAGCACAGAAATCGTCCACAAATGTATCAGATGTTTCCGTTCAAAGCCACAACAAATACAGCAACTAATGGGAGATCTGCCAGCCGAAAGAGTAAAACCAACACGAGCATTTTATCACACTGGTGTTGACTTTGCGGGCCCATTGAAAATTCACTCCAGAATTCGGGGACGCGCACCCAATAAAGGATACGTTGCGGTGTTTGTATGCTTCACAACGAAGGCAGTGCACCTAGAAGTAGTCTGCGATCTTACGACCGAGGCTTTTCTGAATGCCTTAAAGAGGTTTATCTCACGGCGAGGATGTTGCTCCACAATATCATGTGACAATGCCACCAATTTCGTGGGAGCAAAGGCTGAATTAAGCCGCTTAAACAGCTTGTTTGAGTCACAGCAACTTAAGGATGGCCTTCAACAGTACTGTCAAGAGAAAACAATTAAATGGAAATTCATACCCCCCCGGTCGCCACACTTCGGAGGTCTGTGGGAGGCAGCAGTTAAATCTGCAAAACAATTATTAATTAGATACACCGGAATTGCAACGTTGACCTACGAAGAATTAAACACCACGTTAGCACAGATCGAGGCAATTTTAAATTCTAGACCCATCACACCCATGTCAAATGATCCCAATGATTTGGAAGCATTAACACCAGGACACTTCTTAATCGGAGAACCATTATGTGCATTGCCAGAACCCAGTGTCACAGAAAAAAGGATTGAGCATCTAAAACGCTTCCAACGGTTGCAGTTCATCCAACAGCAATTTTGGAAGAGATGGTCCGAAGAGTATCTTACTCAGCTTCAAGGTCGATCGAAATGGAAGGATGGCAACAGGGAACTATTACCTGGAATGATGGTTCTGATGATGGAAGAGAATCAACCACCACTTAAATGGCCACTGGGCAGAATTCTCAAGATACATCGAGGTGAAGATAAGGTAATCCGGGTAGTGGAGGTACGAACAAGTAATGGAATATACAAGCGAGCTGTAACCAAAATCTGTCCATTACCACATGAAACCAACGCAACCCTACCAATGGAACACCTAGCAGTGAAGGAGAAGGGGGCACCATCATCATCGCTTACGGCAACACTGAAGCGCGGCAGAAATGCAGAAATTAACAGCACCTTCCCCAGCGACACCATGCGCCACAATCTGAGCACACGAGCGGCCAAGACGAGACGCATTCACCCAATTAACGCCAATTGGTTAGCCAATCCAAGGGCTATGAAACGTCGCACAGCAGCACCGCAACCAACAACAACAACGACAGGAAGGATGCTGTTGAACACACTTTTAATAGTGCTGTGTTGTATATGCCCTACAACCGTTACCACAGAAACAAGGGCACCCATTTCAGTCAAACAGTTGAACTCAAGCTCTGGAATCTATTTCGAAGGGCTAGGAAAGACGAAATTGATAACCGACTCATGGAACATCGTTGTATATCATAACACAACCATCTACTTTAGAGAGTTGGAAGTCCTGCGTCTGTCACTACAAAATATGAGCCGTCTACGCAAACACACACTATACTATACAACAAACTGCCGAACAACATTAAGCGAGCTGGAGTACCAATACCAAAGTGCACTTCAAATGAATGAGGTAATGCGCGGGCAAAACCATGAGCGAAATCGTCGATCGCCGTTTGATATAATCGGCACAGTGGCAAACAAATTGTTTGGAATAGTAGATCAGGAGCAGGCTGAGCAATTTAACTTAGACATCGAACGATTAGGACAAAATCAGAAGTACCAAAACGAATTAACTAAACGTCAAACAACGGTGCTTAACTCAACCCTCAATATCATCGAAAGAGACGAAAGGCATACAAATAGTCAGCTGGAATCATTGAATGAACATGTAGCTAACCTACAACGAGCATGGAATGATAGGACAAAGACATTGGATGAAACTAGAGCGATGCTATTGTTCAACTCAATGGTAAGCATTTTAAGCTTGAGCCTTGCACGGTATCGGAGGATGCAAACGGCACTAATCGACGCCGTCATGGATGCACATCACGGGAAGATCAGCACTCGTATCTTGACACCATCAGAGTTAAGACGTCAACTAGACCTCATAAGGCCACATGTTCCAGACAACACGGCACTTCCGTCAGACAGGCTTAGCACAATCTACTCCTTGGCGCGGATCAAGACCAGAATTATGGAGGGTGGAATCATATTCAACATCAACTTGCCACTAGTACAAGATACTCTATTCGAGCTTTACAAGGTGATACCACTGCCAATACCAAAAAACGAAAGACTGATGTTTGTCAAGCCAACAACAGAATACCTAGCTGTAACGCTTCATCGGGATCAGTTTGTAAGGTTCACAACGAATGACCTTAAGGAGTGTGAGAAGGCGGACGATCAAGAGTACATTTGCACGGGCAAACACCCAATATACACATATAAGGAAGACAACGCCCCATGTGAAATGGAATTCTTCAAACACGCAGAAACCCCATACCAGCGCTGCACTTTGATCACCATCAAAGAAAACCAGGTTTGGATACAATTACAAACATCAAACACCTGGATCTTTTCAACACTACTGCCGCAAACTATCAATGCGATATGTGGAGCCCAAGTCTACCCAATTCACTTACAAGGGCAAGGAGAGCTTACCATGACGGAAAAATGTCAGTTGGAGACTAAGGTTGCGACCATACACAGCCTCACAATGATGAACACCAGCAGCACTATCCCATTCATACCATTTACAAACATATCACAGGCGCTGCCAACCCAGAGGACGGTACCGGCAATAAAAGTCATACAGCCACTAGTATTCGAGAAGAATCATCAGTTTAGCGAATTAAAGGTTCACCTTGCTGACACCACAAGCTCACCGGACATATCAATTCATGACATCCATCAATTTTCGGTGTCTTATGCAATGGTGCTGTTATTGGTTGGCTGTGCAATATTTCGATACTGGAAACGACGACAACAGCAGATGACACCGATCGTACCGCCTCGAATGGTCAAGGCTGACGAGAGATTCACGGTTGAAGTAGACTAACTTCAAAGGGGGGAACATGTTGACACAGTCAACAATAAAATGAAGGTCATGCAAAAAAAAAACAGCATAATTGCATGGCGTAATCACGATGGCACGCATTAATGGTCAGTAGGGCAGCATCGTGATTACTTAGCAATAAGGTAGCAATAAGGTAGTAATGCATAAATTGTCAGTAGGGCAGCATTATGATTACTTAGCAATAATGTAGTATTTAAGCAAACCAATTTTAAGAAATAAAGCAATTGGAAACAACCATCCATTCAATAAACTATCTTTATACTTCCCCCCATCCGCGGTAAGGAGTATAATTGAACTGAACAGAGGGTGTAAATTTGACGAATACCGATTCACCTTGACCTGTTTTGTCAGTGGTTTTGGCTTTGTCTATGTCGTCCGGAAATTCATCCGACAACATAAAACTTACGTTGCACACAGTGCTCGTCTCAGAGATTGAGTCGCTTAGAAGAGACGAGTTCTCGTCTAGGCTTCTCATCTCAGAATCTATTTTTGGTGACTCTTCCCGATTGGCAGATGTCACGTCATTGCTGACAGGGTGTTCGCAGTTAACATCCCTATTTGATGATGCATTTGTAGAGGCATCATTCTCTATTGTATGTATGAGTACCTATTTTGAAGAGAATCATGTTTTGAGTGGCACAAAAATTCTCGTACTTGCGCTGTTCTTTTTGGATTTACGTGGATTAAATATATATTCGAATTAAATAATAACTGTCACAGAGATTGTGTGCATTTGTTCTTTCTTTAGATGTTTAAAGGAACCATTTATTAAAGTGAATTAATCTTGTAGTGACCTTCACTTAATTTTTTTTTTTGATTTATTTCTTAATAAGTACATTTTTTTTTTGTTTCTTGAATTTCTTCAATTAAATTTGTTTTATATATTTCCGAATAGTAGTTATGCAGATACATGTAAATTAAGGTGACGAATGTAAGCAGGTCATTTATTTTTAAATATAGCATTATTAATGATTTATGTACAAATCTTGCTTGAGTCATTTTTTTGTAAACTGAATGAATCTCAGTATGAATCCTGAGTAGGCTCTTGTTGTGCTAGTGAGGAAGTGGGGGCATTGGGGATGCTGTGACGATAAGATGAGTTAATCATGTGTACATAAGGGGTCATCACGAGTACATAAGTGGGCGATGGCCTAGGTAGTCCTTATTTCTCAACGAATAATGGACAGTGGGAGGGCCACAGTAGAGGGTACGATTTCCACCTTTCCGTTTCCCGTTTTTGAGGGTTTCGATACAGCTTTCGTTCCAGGGCTTTTGATAAATTGGTTTGAACATTCTTTCTTTTAGGCATGTATATTATGTACGGTAGCTTAGTGGCATATGCAAGAACCCACCCATTTCGACGAGCTGGTTCGCGCTTTTAGCAAGCATGCCTACCGCACTACGTCAACTGAGCACCCTGTCAAATTACCCTTCCATTTCTGCAGGATTTCCTGTGATCCTGGATATCGAGGGGACCGCACGAGGTCGCGTAACATTTATTTTTTTCTCTTCTGTTAGCTGTTTGGCAGGACCAACTTCCGTTACAAGGCACCATTTTCTCTTTTAAATATTTCTACTTACCATGAGCAAATTTGTATTGAAATTGAAATGTATAATTATAATAAGAGGAACTTGATTACAGACAGACCATTTAACTTTCTTAAATGTAACTTTACTGGTATGAATTCGCATTTGAATTCGTTGAATTGGGATCGTGAGTTTGAAAATCTATGTCTAAGTGAAATGTATAGTCGCTTTAATTCCATCTTAAAGTCTAGTTTCTCTATGTTTGTTCCATGTTCGCTGAGGAAAAGCACTTCGAACCCCCCATGGTATAATGGGCGCCTCCTACATTTAAAGAATTTGAGAAACAAGGCTCACAAAACCTTTAAAATTTCAGGAAACGAAATTGATAAAGAAGTGTTTTATAGGCTACGTAGTGAGTTTAATGTTTTGTGTAAATTTCTTCATAATAACTATATATGTAGTTTAGAAAATAAGTTAAAAAGTGACTCTAAATATTTTTGGTCATTTATAAAGCATGTAAGGATCGATACAGGTTTTCCCAAAACAATAACTTATAAGCATTATTGGAAATATAATGCTCAAAGATGAGCTGTTTCCGAAATTTTTTGAAACCATTTATTCAAATTGTAATGCGCCAACGAGCTTCAATTTTAATTTCAGATCGAAAATCGATTTTGGTCTGCTAGTTCTAGACATCAATGATATTCTGTTGGCAGCGCGTAGCATCAAGCCGAATTCTAAACCTGGAGTGGATGGTATTCCCGCAATTGTATTAAAAAGTTGTTGTGAATCATTGTGTAAGCCTTTTTTTATGCATCTCTTTCCTCTGGAACTTTTCTCAATGATTGGAAAACATCATATCTTATTCCTATTTTCAAATCTGGATCTAAGAATAATGTTGAAAATTACCGGGGAATATGCAAACAATCTGCTATACCAAAGCTTTTTGAAAGCATTGTCAAGAACAAATTAGAATTCCATATAAAAGAACACTTATCTGAGTTCCAACACGGCTTCGTCTCAGGTCGCTCGACGACATCTAATTTAGTTCATTTTTCATCTTATGTAATAAATGCAGTTGAAAGTGGATGTCAGGTTGATGCAATATACACTGATTTCAGTAAAGCCTTTGATTCCGTGAACCATAATATTTTATTAAGTAAGCTTGAACAGTTTGGTTTTCACTCAGCTATGCTTTTGTGGATTCATCCATTTTTAGTTGATAGGGTCCAAAGGTCTACCTGGATGGCTGTTATTCCAGATCAATTTGATGCATCTCTGGTGTCCCACAAGGTAGTCATTTAGGCCGTCTGCTTTTCATTATTTTTATTGACGATATTCGTCGGTGCATACAATTCAGCCAATGCTTATTGTATGCAGATGATCTAAAGTTATTTCTAAAGATAAAATGCACAGATGATTGTAGAAAGTGTATGATGAATACATAATCGCTAAGGCTTACTCACTTGTTGGCTTTATTAAAAGGAATTCGAGAGATTTTACTGATCCACATACTCTGTTATCTTTATTCATATCCCTGGTTAGATCGATCCTTGAATATGCTGATATTATATGGAATCCCATTTATGAAAGTCATTCTGATCGTATTGAGAGGGTCCATCTGTCTGTTATGAAGAGTGCCTTTTTATGCACCAGAAAGGCGGTAAAGGTCTCGTAATGTTTTTTTTCAATCGAGACATAGAACAAACTACGGTTGTAATGAGCCAATCTCAAGAGCTCTTGCGTCTTTTAATGAAATGAGTGGACATATAGATTTTCATTGTTCTAGAGACCGCTTTAAAAACATCTTGTTTGCTTTATTAAGTAACTAAGCTCTGTTATCGTTTTTCTCTTTTTTCTCGTAAGTATGTATATATAAATGAATTTTTGTATGCATATTAGGGTGTCCCTTATATGAGATTTTTTCTTTTTTTTTGAAATTTTAAATGCTAATCTAATTTTTTTATAAATGCTAAAACAAACCCAAATATGAAATTTCATATTTGTAGCATGATCGCAACCCGTGCCGACCGAGCTACAAAGTTTATTAAAAATCGTGTTTTGTCCTGATATTTCGGTCTCCTATAAAATTAATATAAACGCAACAAATTAAGTGAATAAGAGTTAATATAAAATAAGATAAACATTAATCTTTATTTAAAAACATTAAAGAATAACAATCAGGCAGGGTAATTTCTCTTGAGTGTAGTTATTTTGCAGTCTTGATACAAATTTCTATGTTCCTGGACACAGCGTAACAAGAACTGCTTTTGCTCTTCTTCAGCCGTGATAAGTCCGTTGAAATCTTGCACTAATTTGACAGCCCAATCAGCAGTGTCATTTACAACCTTCAAACGACTTATTATTCTTTTAGCTTCCAAAAAAGCAGCGTTATCATCCGAAGAACATACATATTCCTGAAGAAAACTGTCATCGATCTGCAGTCGATATAGAAATTGTTTGCTCTTTTCCGATACAAAATCATCCAACGTTAAAAAAATAATTTAGCTTACTAAACAACTTTTGGGTCAGTTCTTCCTTCGATGGGACATAACGTTTGGCAAAATCGGAGCTTTTATCCCTGTTTAGGTTGGCAATCATTTTCCTCTTCGTTTGGTTATCAACTTCATTATCAAAAACTGATAGAATGACAGTCTCTTCACATAAATACCACAAGTGATGGCTGAACTTGCTTATAAATAGAAGCTTTATAAATTGCTGCGGTAACTTTTTCGTACTCTTTTAACGCCTTCAAGAAGCACAAATTTTGGTTAGGTGCTTTAGCCGCCACTATGCATTCATACAATGTGACGATAAATAAGCAAACATCTTGTAGTGCCCTTTTGTCCTTTGCTATCATTCTAAACTGTGACTGAAGCAAACATATTTTTAAAGAATAGATCGCCTTTGCCATCCATCGTGCCTGATGCATAGCTCCGGGGGGTCTGAGTTTTAATTTCTTCTCTGTATCTCCTCCCAAAAACACTACGCATAGTTGAACCAATTCGCGGTAATCGTCTCTTATAAAACCTTTGTCCAGTTCTGGGTTATAAAACATTAGCAAAGATGTAATGTTTGTCTCCGCAACATGTTCTTTTACGAAATCAAGAGATAGGTCAATTTTACTGGAATCGATGTTTTTCCAATTGTCTCTGAACTTTTTGTAGAGCGGAATATCTGGGCTACTAGTAATTTGCTTTATCTTGGTTTCGAAGACAGTTTTTAGCACTTATTCATAAACATGGTGACGACAAGCGAAAAGCAATAGTTCTCTTTCTAAAGTGTGCTCCAAAACAGCACAAGCTCCATTGAAACGGCCAGTATTTGGAGCTGTTGTGTCGCAGCACATTATTTTTACTTTATTATGAAGGTTCCAGTCAAAGAGAGCAATTGAGACGGCTTTAGCTTGATGTTTTCCAGAAGAGCTCTGTAGTTTTGGCACTGCAAGAATCTGTTCCCTACCAACAAATGAAGCAATAATTGGCAAACGATCTTCTTTTGAACTTCGTACATCCAATCCGGGTAAAAGTTTTCCATCCCAATGGACTGTGACTACATCAGGTACATTGTTCTTAAAGTCAGTTTTTATTGCTTCTGCCCTGAACTTTCTGGTCTGAGTACGAATTCGCTGAATCGAGGATTTGTTAATAGGGAAGTCATCGCTGCTCAGACCAAGCGCTTCTACGACCGCATGAAGAATGTAAATAGAATCTCTTATACTTAACTGGGCATTCCAAGTTATTTGTAGTGGAATTAGATTCAACAGCCAATAACTCTCTTTGCCTTACATTCCTTTCCTCTTCTTCCAATCGTCTTTGCTTTGCTCTTTCTTCTTTCTCCCCCAATTTTTTGTCTACACCACCTAAGCATCCAGGTCGACCTGTCTCTCTCTGTTTCTTTAAAAATACTTTGTCTTCCTCTATTTTCATTCTCTCAAATGCATCGGCATGTGCAATATCAAAAAAGTTATCAATTTTAAAATTATTTTCACGGTTCTTAAACGTGACCTGAGTTTTCTTAGGAAAATATATTGTTTATCAATCCGTAATTCCACCGACATCTTTATGCAATAAACAATAGCACACTAATAATCAGAGACAATACTGAGACCACCAACTCCGGCCGATTTCCCGTTACTTAGCCTACAAGCTATATTTTTATGGAGTGTTCACGTTTGGTGCGCTAGTATTCTTACATAGAAAATCGTATTGACAAATGTCACGAAACTTCAAAAATTCTGCTCACCAACACACTCCCAGGAGATATGAGACACTTCCGCTGTGGGCAAAGTTGCTGGCAGAGTTCATAGAATTTTATCCGTTTAATTTGAAATTGTTCGTTACGTGTGGATAATATTTTTTTTAGGAATAAGTGCACATTTGCTTAAAATGTTCATGAAAAATTAACAATGTAGATTGGTTGAGGGAAAATGAAAACATTTTGAGCAAATTTTCTTCATTATTTAAGAAAAATTTACACTCGAAATCGAAGTTAATGATATCCAAAAGCGGAAAATACACAACCATGTTTGTCCTAATATGTTTCTAGTGTATAGAACATCAACTTTAGATAGTTTTACTAACCAAACAAATCAAATTATTCGCCTTTTAACAATTTATAATAACTAACCAATGGCGTTCAGTAATGAAAAAATGTGGTACTCCCGAACTCTTTCACATTTCCCCACGGTTGCCGAGGTTGGCAGCATTTATTTTTGCATTTTTTGTATGTTTTTGCATGTCACATTTTTTTGACATAATACCGATAGGAAAAACAAAATGGCGAATTTGAAAAAAAACTGAGGGGGCCAGCGGCAAGAGGATTGTGAGTTGGGGGTCTCAGTATGGTTTGTCTATGCTAATAATCGTAAAAATCACGAATGAAATGACAAATGAAACACGTAGTTACAGGTCGCAGCGCATTACCCGGCCAACTTGTATGGACAAATTTGAATCGCAAGTCGGCACGGGCTTATAAAACGGGATAATATTTTTCTTTATACAATATTGGGTTATTACGGTATAATATTTTTCTTTATACAATATTGGGTTATTACGAAAGTTTTAAGAGGGTATGCGTAAAAATATATCGAACTTGAAATTTAAGGGACACTCTAATGCATATATATATTTATTTTTTATTTTTTATATGTATTTAATCTTCTTTTTCCTTTTGTGATCTGTAAGCTATGCTGTAGATGAAATAAATAAAAAAATAAATATTGAAATGGTAAAGGAATGTTTTTTAGTGCCGCCAATGTACTTCTTGATAAATTTAGCAACAAAAATCAAATAAAAAAAACTACAGCTGTCTGATTCAACCTGTGTGAGACGTATTGAAGACATTTCTAAATAAATTCGTGACAACATAATAGATAACCTAAGGAATTGCAAGTTTTTTAGTTTGCCTTTCGATTCCAGCACCGATATTTCAGCAACATCACAATGCTCGGTGTTTGTTCGATATTGCACAGAACAGAATTCAATCTTTGAAGCCTTTTTGAAATTTCTTCCAATGAAAGGTCAAACCCGAGGTACGGATTATCTTGATACTGTTTGCAATTTTCTAGACCAGAATGAAATTGACATACAAAAAACCGTTTATGTGTGTACGGATGGCTGTCCTTCAATGCCTGGATCCGAAAATGGATCCAGGCATTGCGTTGCTTAAAAAAAAAATATAATTTAACAAATTTAATTACATTTCACTGCATTATCCATTCTCTTCAGGCAGATCTTCCAACAACGTGGGAGGAGTCATGAGCCGCTGGCTTAAGTCTTGATATAACCAGATTGGACCTTTCCACCAAAGTTTCAACTCCATAAGTTTTGTACGATTCGCTACGAAGGTGTTCCAGCGTCGAGGGGAAGAAGAGAGCCAGGATAGAACAATTTGCGAATCCGTAAATGCCGACATTCGAATCGGATTAGTATCTAACGAAGATCGAACAAGCTCCATTAAACGACACAACAGCACAGCACCACAGAGTTCAAGACGAGGGATAGATATTTGCTTAAGGGGAGCCACACGAGTTTTAGCTGCTTTCAATCGAACCTCAATTTCAGCATCCAAAAAACATCGACAATACACCACCGCAAAATATGCCTTTTCTGATGCGTCGGAGAATCCTATTAGCTTAAAGCAATTAGAATTTAAGGTAAACCTTCTGGAAATCCTAAAGTTTTCAAAACAGGATAGTTCTCCGCGATAGTTTCTCCATTTGTCGGCTACGTCAACTGGTAGGGGATCATCCCAACCGATCTGAGCAGTATTTTAAATAAAATAGTGGAAGGAGCCAAGAAACCTAAGGGGTGTTCAACTCCAGACCTGCATACGACAACATATCTACTAACTGTTTTTTAAGTTCCAAGATCTCAGACACTGAATTCGATCCCGTCATTATGTCATCTACATACATATCATGTAGAATCGCGTGTGAAGCAATGGGGAATTGATGTTTATAATCCAATGCCAACTGCTGGAGTACTCTCATGGATAAAAACGGAGCAGGAGCTGTACCGTACGTCACGGTACACAACCGATAGTGTGAAGTTGGTTCATCAGGAGATTCCCTCCAAACGATACGCTGATAATCCCTGTGTTTTGGATGCACCCGAATCTGCCGGAACATTTTTACGATGCCAGCGCAAAATACATATTTATGCAAACGAAATCGGATGCATACATTAATGAGATTGCGCTGAAGTGGGGTTCCTATGTGCAGCATTTCATTCAGGCTACTTCCCTTGGAGTCTTTATGCGAGCCATCACATACAACGCGAATCTTATTAGTAACGACTGCATGGTGTGGTAAATAGAAAACACCCCCGAAGTAGGTTCTATTTTGTCTTCAGGAATGCGCTCCATATGCCCTAGGTCACTGTTCATGTAGAAGCACATCACTATAATATGCTCTTAAAAATATTGTACTAGATTATATAAGTTCCATATTTGACATGCGTTAAATCCTGTTAGATGGAGCTTTGAGTTCCACTTTATTTTTCTTAATCTAACCTTTCTTTTGTACATCCATAATTATATTCCTTCTTCTTGTTTCAACACTAGTCGAGGTAAGACATATCAATTAGAGAAAGAATTAAAACATCCGGAAACTTATTCTTTTTGGTGTTTCATTTTTCTATTTCCTCCCATCTCAACCACGGCGAGATCCCATCGACAACCAGCGACTAGGTGCTCCTCGAACGCACCCTAACATTTGGTCCTTCGAGCCGGATATTTTTTTCAAAAATCATCGAGATTTCTTAAAGATCCCTATATCTTTTAAGAAACTGTCCGAATTCGACATCACCCAAATTCAAATCATCATCGACTCATCATTACCCGAATTCATCATCACCCGCATTCAGCATATTATCATCATAATCATTCACATTCAGTAAAACCAGCTAAAATTGAATTTCGATCATCCGCTCACCCGCTCATCAAAATCCGACACACACATCATCCCAGTTAAGTCCCCCGCTTAGGAGACGCCAGATAATCAGCCGTACTCGTTATCATCAGCATCATTATCAGCACCGCTGAGCTGACAAAAGAGAGACCACGCTTTGTTCTAATCCCAAGAAACGTCCATCAGTTATAATTTGTTAACAGGTACGTGAACTTCCTTTAATCAGTGCGGTAGTGTAATTTTTGTTTCCTCTATATAAATATAAATTTTCTTATAAATCTTATACGTTACATTAAATCGCGTAAGGAAATGTATACGCATGATACCTGTGTCATGGGAAGGGCATAATAATTGTTCAATTATATATTTATATATATCAATATATGTAGGTATATAACATTTGATTACCAAGCCGTTGTGCAAAATATCGGTGAAAAGTGAAATCTCTTCCTCCCAACCAATATAATTTATTCAAAAACTAGCGGTGTGCCGAAAAAGCGTGAATTACCGTTTTGTCTCGCGATAAGTGTTCTTAATAATACTGAAATATTTCCTTTTGAGAAAAGCTATCGCGAATAGCGGTGCTTATAACGTTTTGTGTTGAGAACTGTGCTATTTTCTATTGCTTTGGGGTGAGTCCTTCTTTCCTTTTCATTACCTATATATTCCATTAGACACATTTCAACATGATCGGGTTAGAGGATTTTATCATTGCAGCAGATCAGTTAACGGAATTTCATGAGAAATTGAACAAAATTCCCCCAGTAGATCAAACCCCCGTCTCATTAAATACATCGAAAATTGAATTAAAGGAGCTGTGGGAAGAAGTTAAAAAATCATATTCCTTTTATTTACAATCTAATGAATCTGCGAATTTAGGAGATTTAGAAGCCATTAAATCTAAATATCACTCTTCATCAAGCACCTATATAACGTGCTTGAGTGAAATTATCGACTTAGTAAGAAAACTTGAATTAGTTAAAAGTGAGCGTCACTCAAACTTGAGTACATCAATTGGTCATGACGGTTCTGTTCTTAGCAGTGATTCCGCTTTGTGTATTAAGGTTCCGCCATGCGACACGGATACATTTCATGGCGATTACCTATCTTGGCCATCCTTCCGTGATTTGTTTACTGCCATTTATATCAAGCACCCGAAACTTTGTGCGGTGCAAAAATTATACCATCTTCGTTCAAAAACGAAAGGCGAGGCGAACAATATTGTTTGTAAAATTGCTCTTACAGCGGACAATTTTAACCTCGCATGGAACGCTCTATCGGATCAATATGAGAACAAACGGATACTGGTTAATAGTCAATTAAGAGTTCTTTTTAATTTATCCGCGATTAATGTTGAATCTGGGAGAAATATTAAAAAATTGCAGAGCGAAATTAATGATTGCCTTTCCGTACTTAAAGCTTATCAAGTCGATACCAAATCTTGGGATCCCATCCTAGTCTTTTTGTGCTCCAGTCGTCTTCCGAAAAATACATTATGCATGTGGGAGCAATCACTCAAAAAACCTCGTGATCTTCCAGATTGGTCTGAAATGGACTCGTTCCTAACAAATCAGTATCAGATTTTAGAAACTGTCTCTGATATTAAAGAGCTTAATATCAAGGAACAAAAACCACGATTTATCCCAATGAAACAAACTCAACAGCAACATCGCTCTTTCCACACCAAGGCAAATAATTTCAGCTGTCAATTGTGTAAATCCCATCATCCGCTTCGTCTATGTCCTACCTTTTTGGAACTAGATATTTCCGATAGAATCTCTAAGGCTAAAGCCTTAAAATGTTGTTTGAATTGCCTCGCTTCAACACATCTGATCAAAGATTGTCACAGCATCTACACATGTATGATGTGTAAACAACGACATCACACTCTTTTACATATTCCTCCGCAAATAGAAGCAAGTCCTTTAGTATCTTCTCCTTCAGCAGCACCCGTTTCACACTCACTGCATTCATTACAACCCTCTCAGCAAATACAGTCCACTGCACCAATTCAACAACATCAAGTTAAATCGCATTTTACCCAAAATAACAAACGAATTCTTCTCGCCACCGCCTTAATCGATATCCATCACCTGGGCGATAAATTTACGTTGCGCGCGCTTCTGGACCCGGGTTCTGAAGCTAGTTTTATTTCAGAAGAGGCTCAACGAAGATTGAATCTTCCAGTTACACCAATCCAAGCTGATATTTCTGGCATGAGCGCAGTAGTTACGACGACTTCTTCTAAACTTTGTTCACTCGTTTTAAGCTCCAAAAGAATGCCGTCGTTTTCCATTATAGCTAGTGCAATTGTCTTAAAGCGATTAACTGGTCACTTACCTTCTTGCATGGTAAGCGTAGATGAACTGGGTGGTCAATTAGATTTCGATCTTGCAGATCCCTTCTTTTATGAAAGCTCTTATATCGATTTTGTAGTAGGAGCTGATTTATATCCTTTCATAATAATGGACGGTATAAAACAAAATATCTATGGATCCCTTGTGGCGCAGAACACGGTTTTTGGTTGGGTTCTTTCAGGTCCCTTGCCACAGGAAAATATAAGATCTTTTTCAACTACCCTCTCTTATTATTCGGAGGTTTCAATCGATCAGCAGCTAACTAAGTTTTGGGAAGTTGAGGAGATTTGTGGTTCCCCGTCTTTTTCTATTAGCGACGAGTTTTGTGAAACCTTGTACTCAAAAACTACAACCAAGGCTTTAGATGGTCGGTATGTAGTACGACTTCCTTTGAAGGAATCCTCAACAGCGCTAGGCCATTCCCGACATATAGCTCTTAAGCAGTTCTTACGTAATGAAAGATCGTTGCTTAAGAACCCAGATCTGCACTCCAATTATTCTAAAGTACTTGAAGAATATTCTACTCTCGGTCATATGAAGATTGTTCCGCCACTTGAAATCATTCGGGATGATAAAATAACTTCGTATTACCTACCCCATCACGCAGTCATCAAACCAGAAAGCAAAACTACAAAACTTCGGGTTGTATTTAATGCGTCAAGCCCATCAAGCAACGGTATCAGCCTCAATGATATTTTACATATTGGCCCCGTTCTACAGACTGACCTTATGTTACTTCTCTTAAGGTGGCGATTGTATAAATACGTTTTCAGCGCCGATATTGAGAAAATGTATCGCCAAATATGGGTACATCCGGACGACACCCCATACCAAAGGATTGTTTTCCAAGGTTCATCACAGAAAGAGTGTCGTGATTATGAACTAAAAACGGTCACCTTTGGATTGAATTGTGCACCATATTTGGCGATACGAACTCTTAAACAGCTGGCTGACGACATTGAAATAAAATATCCCATCGCATCTTCGATACTGAAAACCGATTTTTATGTTGATGACGTGCTGTCCGGTTCACATGATCTTGACTCAGCTGTTCAAGCCCAACAAGAGCTCTTAGCGGCTTTAACCTCGGCGGGTTTTCCGTTAAGAAAATGGACTTCGAATAGTTTAGACTTTCTCGAAACTCTTCCTCGTTCTTTTTTTATGATGAAAATTTTCTAAAATTCGAAGACACCAGCATTGCTAAAACTTTAGGTTTACAATGGAATGCTAACTCAGATTCCTTTCATTTTTTTCTAGACCTTGACAATCGATGCAGCGAATTCACTAAGCGATCTGTATTGTCAATTATAGCTCGCCTCTTTGACCCGGTCGGCTGGTTAGCGCCGATTCTGGTAGTTGCAAAAATTATTTTGCAGCAAATCTGGCAAGATGGGACGTCGTGGGACATGCCTCTAGTGCCCCTAACGTGTCATCGCTGGACACGTTTTTTTCTGCCTTACCAGATATTCAAACAATTCAGGTCCCCCGTTGGGTTCAGTACGCACCCGACTGTTCAATTCAGGTACATGGGTTTTGTGACGCCTCAGAGAAAGCCTACGCCGCTGCCTTATATTTACGTATAAGCATGGGATCAAATAGTTGGTCTTCACATCTCCTATGTGCAAAAAGTAAAGTCGCACCGGTTAAACAAATCTCCTTGCCTCGACTGGAACTGTGTGGCGCCGTACTCTTATCGAAATTAATACAAAAGGTTCTTAAGGAATTAAATATCCATGAACATGAGCTCATACTATGGACAGACAGTTCTATTGTTTTATCCTGGCTAGATAAACCTCCATTTACATGGAAAACGTTTATAGCGAACAGAGTTTCTAGCATTCAAACCCTTTTGCCAAATGTAAAATGGCTTCATGTACGTTCTGTGGATAATCCCGCCGACTTAGCAACTAGGGTCTTATCTCCAGCAGAACTCAAAATTAGTGACCTATGGTGGATGGGTCCAACGTGGCTCCGCCAGAATCAATCTTCTTGGCCTCAGCCATCATTTAAAAGCCCAGACGAAGGGACATTAGAACGAAAACGTATCAAGTCTTATTTAACGACTCTACCCATTAATATTGACGCGGTTTTACAAAGGTTTTCATCTTTGGCTCGCTGCCTTCACGTAGTGAGCTATATTCTGCGTTTCTTTCACCAAACAAATCCGAAACAAAAAGGAAGATTTTCTTATTCTTCCATAGTCCTTTCTCAAAATGAAGTATCTTATACAAAAACATTTCTTCTGCGAGGTACTCAACGCTCATACTTCCAAAAAGAATATTGGTGTTTAACTCGAGGTGAAAGAATTCCGCACAAAAGCCCTATACTAAATATGAATCCGATAATAGATACTGATGGAGTAATCCGAGCTAACGGAAGATTGTCTTCTGCTACTCTTTCCTACAGTGAAAGATTTCCGATTCTGTTGCCATATACCGCTCACATGTCAACCCTTTTGGTAAATTTTCTTCATAATCTCTCGATGCACGGTGGAAATCAGCTTGTCTTAAGACTAATAAGAAGTGAGTTTTGGATTCCCAGAGTTAAAAACCTCGTTAAGAAATGCATTCGATCATGCAAAACTTGTAGGATTCATCAAAAACAGGTCCAAACTCAAATTATGGCCGCGTTACCGCCTGAGAGAACCATTATATCTTTGCCGTTTATACATACAGGCCTCGACTTTGCTGGTCCTTTCACCATAAGGAGTTTCTCAGGACGAACTTGTCGAATCTCAAAGGGATACGTTTGCCTTTTCGTGTGTTTTGCAACAAAAGCTATACATTTGGAAGCGACAAGTGACTTAACTACGGAATCCTTTCTGAGTGCTCTGAGTAGATTCGTCGCAAGACGTGGATTGCCCAAAGTCCTGTACTCCGATAACGGGACGAACTTCGTCGGTGCGAACAAAATTCTAGTAAAGGATTTGGATCGGTTTTTGAAGACGTTTTCTTTCGACGTGACAGAAAAGTATAAAGACTGTGGACTGCAGTGGAAGTTTATTCCACCGGGCGCTCCGCATATGGGAGGCCTCTGGGAGGCCGGAGTTAAGAGTTTTAAGGCACACTTCAAAAAAATCGCTGGCGATCAAAAGTTCACCTTTGAGGAGTTTTCAACTCTTTTAGCGCGAATAGAGTCTTGTCTTAATTCGAGGCCTATTTCCCCAGTATCAGAAAACCCCAATGACATCCCTCCTTTGACACCTGGGCATTTTCTACGTGGTGGCCCTCTTTTAGCTCTCCCAGAACCGGATTTAAGCAACCAATCCCTTAGCTGTATTAAACGGTGGGAACGATTAAAGATACTACACCATCAATTTTGCATTCGCTGGAAAGAGGAGTATCTGAAAGAGCTTCATAAAAGGTACAAATGGAAATATCCTCAAAGAGGCGTATTATTAGATGATTTGGTAGTTATTCGAGATGAGAGACTCCCCCCAAACGAGTGGCGATTAGGTCGTGTTATCAAATTATATCCCGGTTCTGATGGAAGAGTACGCGTTGCTGAAATAAAAACGCAATCTGGACTTCTAACAAGGCCAATTGTTAAACTTTGCGTTCTAACACAATCTTAAAAAAAAGAAAAAAAAAGGTGTGGTGCGTATACATAATCAACGACTTGTAATTATTTGAGCTTCCTTTAACGTATTTATATTTGTACAATGTAAAATACTAAATAATTATCTGCACTGTTTAAGGACGAATGTCACGTGTTTGTTTGTGTACACCTTGTCACTATCACATTTTTAGTACTTATACATTTTATATACTTTTATTTACTATCCCCTACTAACATGTCCTCCCCAAACGGAGTGAGTGGAACCCCTCCGCTAACAAAAGGATCCCCATATATATTATTGCCTTCGCTTCATTATATTTAGTTTTTCTTGCCTTTGCATCGGTTGCTGCAACGCGGCCGGCAATGTTCATGTAGAAGCACATCACTATAATATGCTCTTAAAAATATTGTACTAGATTATATAAGTTCCATATTTGACATGCGTAAAATCCTGTTAGATGGAGCTTTGAGTTCCACTTTATTTTTCTTAATCTAACCTTTCTTTTGTACATCCATAATTATATTCCTTCTTCTTGTTTCAACACTAGTCGAGGTAAGACATATCAATTAGAGAAAGAATTAAAACATCCGGAAACTTATTCTTTTTGGTGTTTCATTTTTCTATTCCCTCCCATCTCAACCACGGCGAGATCCCATCGACAACCAGCGACTAGGTGCTCCTCGAACGCACCCTAACAGTCACGATAAGCTATCATGAATTTAACATATTCCAATTGAATTCCATGGCGAATAATCTAGACAACGCACCAGAAATAGTATTGCCAAATTTTACGTTATCTTGCCGAAACGGTAATTCAACCATATATTTATTATCTACTGCACGAGTTAGCGTTTTGGAGAAATGAACATCGACCTCATCACATAAAGTGGAAGATTGGCGGGGAACTTCTTCAATCTCCCAAAACGACTTCCAGATCACGTCAAGATCAACCCCTGCGTGCAGCGAAACAATGGATTGATCTGGCAAACAACCAGTAACCACCCATCCAAATTATGGTTTCATGGGCTATTACACTTCCTTTATCATCTGAACGATGGCCATTCTTAAGGATACTCCACGCCTTGTCCGCTCCTAACAACATGTCGATGGGTCCTAGGGTATGAAAACCGGAATCCGCCAATTGGGCGTTTTGAAGGAGAGACATATTGCGACAATCGAATGAGAATAATGGAGTTTGCGAGTTGTTTTGCTTAAAATGCAAGCCTCTACTTCAAGAGTTTTTGATAAGTCGAATTGAGAACTCAATGTCAGATTTACAGCCCCATGTGTTACACCTGCTTCAACAGATGAAATTCCTGATATTGGCAAACGAGCGTGGCAACGACGAAGACCTAACCGTTTTACCAAAGATTCTGTCACAAAGGAAACCTGTGACCCGGTATCAAGGAGAACACGAACGAGTTGGGAATTTTTCAAAACATCACATACCTTCACAAGAGCAGTAGGCAAAATGCCAGATGGACGAGAATCATTCCGCATATGATTGCTTATAATTTCTTGCAGGATCGGCGACGACGACGTGGGTTCAAAAACAGACACAGATTCAGCACTTGTAGCGGCTGTAGAGCGATAAGGGTTATCGATGTATACTAAACTGTGGTGTTGAGTGTTACAATATTAACAACGAGCTTTAACTCGACACCGAGCCGAGGAATGTTTAGTACCGAGACAATTATAGCACAACCTTTGATCCCTAACAAAAACACGGCGAGAACTAGTAGCCATGGATAGAAATTCACGACACTGGGGAAGAAAGTGTTTACCTTTGCATTTTGGACACGATGGTTTTACTGCGTTCAAGCTTTTTATATTCGAGTTCACACGAGGGTTTTCATATGTCCGAGATTTTGGTTCACACGCCTCTAACGCATTGCACCGAACCTCTTAAAAGTCTATTAGGTCTTGGATTGTAGAAGCTTCCGAGTTTTTGCTTTCTAGAGCCCATGCCTTTCGTGTTTCGATATCCGTCTTACCAGGTAACAGATAAATAAGCCACGGATCTCTGCCATCCGATTCTAGTGCAGCTAAACCGCGAATAACTTCGTCTGCGTTATCGACCAACTTCCGTAAATGAGAACCGTCGCCCGAAATGACATTGGGCAGTTTAAGAAAACTTTCGATATAAGCATTAATTATATAGAGAGGTTTATCGTATTTTCTCTTTTTTCCCACGCTTGTTCATAATTATTGTCCGAAATTTTCAAATGACTTAGCAGTCTCGCATCATGCAGGAAAGAGGTTAAGTATCGAAACTTCTGCGAACCGGACAAATTTTTCCGACATTCAATCGTTTTTAAAAACATATCCCGAAATCCAGGCCACTCGCGATAATCACCCGTAAACGGCTCTAATTTCATTGGAGGTAGCTCAATATCGGCACTGGATATTGCTTGGGTAGTGGAATAGGCGGAAACCGTTTTCTCTAACTGTTCAATTAAAGCCGCTTGCGAATTAACCAAAAGGTTCATCGAATTAACGGAAGCTTCATCACGAACTTGAGGCATATCCCGAATAGCCTTCACGAGTATACTTTTTGCATTGATGTATGTATTTCAATTCGACTACTTCGAAATCGGATTCTGGATCACCATAGCTATCCCCATCATGGAATGGGAAAAGTTCCGTTTGGTTTTTGCAAAAATCTTGCCACGAGCTTTCCAAACGTTCTAACCGCACTTCCAAAACCGTTTTGTCTATACCGACGGGAATCTCTAGCGCAAAATTATGAACACGTGTAATGGCACCTTTTATATGCCCACGAGCTTGTTTCAGGACTTCCATTTTCCCTCAAATACCGATCGAATATAAGAAAAACAATATCTTTCAGCAACTCCAGTAACAAAGCAACAATTGTAAACGCAATCCCAAGTATTAACAATCCCAAGGCCAAACAATAGACAGGAACAGACGGCAAATACTAATTCTAATTGTCTTACCTTTATTGCCTTAGGGATGTCGCTAGCAACCACCAAACAAACGAAAAATCCGCGCAAGAAGGACCAATTTTGTTAAGCAATTAAAAAGCCGAGACAATAAAACGTTATAATAATGTCTTTAATTGCAACAAATCAATTTTTTTTTGAACAAACGTTTGGCTGGTACAAACTATTACGAGATGAACATAAGTGAAGTAACTCAGTAAAATAGCATCGCATATGCAATTGCAAGTTTTGATTTGGAATTGGAAACCCACTCAAACTGTAATGCACTCACCAGCAAATATAAACTCAAGTCCAAATCATTTGTTACAACGGCACATGCAAGTTATCGCGTTCGGTTGCGCGGGAGTAAAAAAATAAAACACTCTGTTTGACTGGTGTAGAATAACTCAAATCTTTAATTAGATTCTTCCTCTACTTATTACTTAAATTTAATTACATTGCAATAAATCTGAAATACATAGTTTGTTTTCTTAGAAATGCAAAATACAAAAAGCAAAATCGGCAACAATTGGTTTTCTTGGAATTATAATAAATTACAAATTCAATGATTGCTTAAGTATTGCTAGCTTGCAATTGCAATAAGCGAACGTAAATGCTAGTGTCATTGCTTTGTTCCGATATATACATTTTTGGAATTGAAATTAAAAGTACTGGTAAGCAATACTCTGTGGAGCGTAAAATTGTGGGAATGTTGTGCTTAGACTTTCGTTGCATTAGGTCAGTGCTGGCATGCTAGTTCCCTCAATAAGCTCGTCGGTGGGCGTGGGACTTGACCCTTTGTCTAGCAACAAAAATATAATGCCAGTCTTCGCACCAAGGTGACATTGACGGTGCGAGAAATATTTCCTACCCTCCCTGATTGACTACTACTCTCGCCTACGTAGCCCCTTTTGCTGCCATCTTTCACTTCCTACTTGTCTTTGCCATCATCATCCTTCCCTATCCACACATCCTCATCCTTTCCCGCCTTTTCTTAAGCCAAACTCATTATTATCGCTCTTCGTTATAGTTTATAACAATTTTATTAATCTATAAAATGACTCGAATAATAAAAAAAAATACCTTGGCACAAATTCAAACATATTTAACCGCACTTATTGTTGACTTTACAAAATTTAAATATAAAGAACACAAACAAAATTACGTTATAATGTGCGTATTCAAACAACAAAAAAATAATGGTAATTGGCAACTATATGCACTATGTACTTTATTATTAAAATTACCGCGTATTTTTATATATATGCATTAGCATCTATGTAATATTATTAAATTCTGGGAATTGTATAAAAAAGTTTTGGTGCTCACGGTACTGCTTCCTAAGACGTTGTACCTTTGTTGGTATTCTGCAACCGACGATCCAATGGCCACTGCATCCGTTGCTGTACCTTGTACCTATATAATTTCTCGCAGAGCTCCAATTCGTTTTATATAATATAAAGGGTGATTTTTTAAGAGGTTTAGAACTTTTTTTTAAAAAAAAACACAAAAAATTCGAAAAAATGAATGAAATATTTATTTGAATCGATAGTTTGAACCTTGCAATTTAATGTTTAAAGATAATTTCATGCAAATGTTGACCGCGGCTGCGTCTCAGGTAGCCCATCCGCTGAGTCCAATTTTGGCATACTCTTTCACACATATCGGCCGGTATCTCACGAATGAATGCATGGATGTTGGCTTCCAGTGCGTCAATCGAAGCGGGCTTGTCCCTATACACATTAGCCTTGGCATACCCCCACAAAAAATAATCTAATGGTGTCAAATCGGCCAATCTAGGCGGCCAATTGACCGGCCCGAAACGTGAAATTAACTGTTCACCAAACTCGCCTCGCAATTGCGCCATTGTTTCGCGTGCTGTGTGGCATGTGGCACCGTCTTGTTGAAACCACATATCATGCAAGTCAAGAACTTCCATTTCGGGCAAAAAAAAGTTTGTTATCATCGCTCGGTAGCGTTCACCATTGACAGTAACGCTGCGATTCGCATCATCTTTGAAGAAATATGGCCCAACAATGCCGCCGGCCCATAAACCGCACCAAACAGTGGCTTTTTCGGGATGCATTGGTAGCTGTTGCAATGCTTCTGGCTGATCTTCACTCCAAATGCGGCAATTTTGCTTATTTACGTACCCATTCAACCAAAAATGAGCCTCATCGCTGAACACAATTTTTCGATAAAAAAGCGGATCCTCGGCCAGCTTTCCAAGAGCCCATTCACCAAAAATTCGGCGTTGTGGTAGGTCGGCTGGCTTTAGTTCTTGCACCAGCTGTATCTTAAAAGGTTTACGCCCAAATCCTTCCGCAAAATTTTCCACGTAGTGCTGTAACAAAGGCCTAACTGCTGGGAACGGCGCCGAATCGACATTTCGCGGTCTTCTGTCACACTAGCTGATACGGCCGCAATATTTTCTTCACTACGCACAGTACGTAAACGTGTTGGTGGTTTAATGTCCAACAAAGTAAATTTGGTGCGAAATTTGGTCACAATCTTCCGAATAGACTGCTCAGAAGGTCGAGAATGCCGATCATAAAATGGAAGCAGCGCGCGATGAACATTTCGAACCGAGCACGAATTTTGATAGTAAAATTCAATAATTTGCAAGCGTTGTTCATTTTTAAGACGATCCATGGTTAAATTGCAAACCAAACTGAAGCTGTTTGACAGTGACACAAGGTACTAAACACACGTCAGCTGTCAAAACCAGTGTTGCCAAAACCAAACCAGCTAAAAAATCACCCTTTATATACAGTCATCGGACCTTTTTTCTTCGAAGACGTCGCGGGCCAAACGGTTACTGTGAATGGTGAGCGCTACAGAGCAATGATCAACGAGTTCTTTTTGCCGCAACTTGATTGGGATTGGAAAACATGTGGTTCCAACAGGACGGTGCAACGCACACACTGCACGTGCCACAACGAATATGCTGAAGGATGCATTTCCCGGGCGCCTAATCTCCCGTTTTGGCGATTTGCACTGGCCAGCAAGATCGCCTGATTTGACCGCTCCAGACTTCTTTTTGTGGGGCTTTTTGAAGTCGCGGGTTTATGTCAACAAGCCTCAGACTCTAGCAGCTCTTAAAGATAATATCCGTCAAGAATGTGAGGACCTATCGCCGGAAGTTTTGGCCAAAGTGATGGAAAATGCCATAAAAAGGGCTCAAATGACAATCAACTGTGGCGCGGCCATTTACATGACATCATATTCTCGACTTGATGTAAAAAAAATTAAAAGACCAAATAAAAATAATCCACAAGAAGAATCAAAGTTTTTCATTTTTTTTTTAAATTACAGCCAAAAAACATCGGAAGGTTATTTTTGCGCCACCTTGTATATATATTTAAAGCACTTTCCCTCACCTTTATGTATATTTTCTTTTTACGTATTTGCAATGCATATAATATACCTATTACCTTTATTTTAAAACATTTGGCCAAGTTAAATTTCTGAAAGTAATCAATTAAAAAAATAAATAAATAAAAATTGTTCTGCGACTCCTCTTCTGTTACTCTGGTTAGTACTCGCTGAGATTCGAACCCGAGGTGCTGTCAGAAGCTCCACTAGCGGGCGCCTTAGCTTATTCGGCCAAATTCAGCGTCTTAATTTGCAGTACTAAGGGACTACTTTGCCTTCAGCTGGTAGTTTCAATGGCGGCTTTCTTAATTGATGGTACAATGGTTTAGCTTGAAACTTATTTCTCCGGCAAGGTAACGTATACTCTGTGGTTCTACCGAGTTTTTCGGACAGCACTGTGCACTGCATAAGTACTGCTTTGATATGTCTTATTTGATTTATTTGTGCTTGCAATTTTTTTCTTCTTTTCCGGGTTAAGTGTGCTTGGTTCCCAAGCAGAAACAATTTTTGCGTCGTTTGTATAATTTTTGAACAATATAACACGCACTTTTCAAATTCTTTCGAATTATTTTTCCTAAAATATGGCTCTTGCTTTATACGCCAGCTGAATTTGAAAATGTAAAATTGAATCTCTTATTAGCCGTTAATATCAGCGACTTTCTGGAAAGCTGGCTAATGGAAGTTTTTAACCGCTCGTCTCCCAACGATTTGCGATTAAAAACTCTCTCATTTGCCTAGAGTAATAGATCGAGTATCGATCTCCTCTGCATTATGTTCGTTTTATTCGTTCGTCGAACAGTTCTGTTACAAATGGGCTTTGCGTTTTGTTCACTTTTGGCTGTCAGAAAGTAAACACAAAATTGTGCTTGTGCTTGTTGAGTAATAAAAAAAAAATAATACAATAAATATACAGAAACCAAGGCGGAATAGCATAAAACATGGGAGCCGAACCTACTTCATAGCCGGGCAACAACGTCAGATAAGTGAAATGAAAAATAAAAAAAATATTGTGCAGTGATTCTTTGAGTTGTTTACATTTTTCTTTGCAGTTGAATTGCAGTTATTGCGTAATATCCTTGCCATGGAATATTCCAATGGGTTTACCAGAAAGATTTTCAAGTTCATACATACAATTGCCAACAGTACTCAGGACTCGGGGCTTCAAAAACTTCGGTAGCAACTTGGCGTTTTGACCGTGAACGAAGTTACTTTGTGAAAAATTTCTGTGAAAAACTTCTTGCCCTACTTTGAAACATATTGGCCTTGAACGTGTATTGTAAGTGTTCATCGATCTTTCGTGAGCTGTTAGCAAATTCCTGGACAACTGTGTTCGTGCAAGAGCCACACTGGCTTCGCGAGGTGTAACAATCATTTCGGGACCCTGCAGTGCCTTCAAGTTACGAAGTATTTTGTACGATGAACCATGGGTGATCAGGTTTTGCCCGAACAAGGTAGAATACGTAGCGCACAGGCTATGCTTGACAGATGTACCCAATGGTTCTGTTCATCGGATATAAATACTCGTAACTTGTTAAGGATACTGCGGTTGACTCTCTCCGAAATGTTTGCCTGTGGTGAGTACAAAGCTGTACGAACGTGTTGAACACCATAATTGTCCAAAAATTTGCCAAACTCACCAGACACGAATTGCTTGCCGTTATCCGAGTGTATGAATTCGGGTGTACCGAACCCATGAAATACCTCAGAGTCTAAAAATTCAATTATATTCGTCAAAGTTGCTTTAGTCAGTGCTTTTAGGAATGTGTACTTCGTAAAGTGGTCAACAGCTATGAAGAATGGGCCAAGCAAGTCGACGTAAAGTCTTTGCATTGGCAGCTCTGAGACGATCTGCTTTACTTTTGGAGGACGAAGAACTTTGTTTGGCGCCTTTGTGGTTTTGCATATCTCACACCGACTCACAAATACCCTGATGTCATTAACCACTTTGGGCCAATAGTAAATACTTCTCTCGAACTCGTTCATAAGTTTTTGAGAAGCCACTATGGCAACAGAGCTTCGAGTTGTCAGACATCTCGATGACGGTTTGCGACAAGGTTTTTGGTATCCACAAACGCCACAAGGAATCTTCGCTTGGTAAGACATCGCTTCTAAATCTAATTCTTTTGTAAATATATTTGTCGGATACAACTAGATCTGGAAGTGAGACTTGATTTTTGACGATTTCCTCTCTAAGACAAGTATATTCCACAGAATCGAAACACTTAGACAGCAGCGAGACACTCAAGTTCTGTAACGGTATAATTTTTCTGTGAATTATTAAATTTCTTCGACATAAATGCTATTGGTTTTTCGTTGCCATCTGCATCGAGTTGGAAAAGAACTCCCCCTACTCCCTCGGACGAAGCGTCACACTGGATAGTAAAACCCTTCTTAAAGTCCGGCTGGGACAACACTGGAGCAGAGGTAAGTGCCTGCTTCAACTTTAAAAATGCTTCCCGGGCTGCAGACGACAACTCAAAATCATTTTTCTTTTTCAGGCAATCAGTAAGTGGAGCTGCCAGATCGGAGTAATTTTTAATAAAACGTCAGTACCATCCAGTCAGACCGATAAATCTCCGCACTTGGTGTTTTCGGAATTGGGAAGTTAATCATCGCCTCTACCTTTTCAGGGTTGGTCTTTAGCATGCCCTGACCGACGATATAACCAAGATACTTGATCTCGCGCATGCAAAACTTACTATTACTGAGGTTGATGGTTAGATTCGCCCTACGTAGACAGGAAGCCACTTCTGCCAGTACTTGAACATGGGTGTTGGAATCCGCCGAACATATCAACAAGTCATCCAAATACACGAAGACATGTTCCCGGAGTCGTGCAGGGATGACACGATCCATTAGGCGACACATCCTTTGTGCGGCGTTGCATAACCCGAACGGCATAACTGTGAATTGATACAGTGGCCGCCCAGGCACAGCAAACGCCGTTTTCTGTTTGGATTCTTCATCAAGCTGGATTTGCCAAAAGGCATCTTTAAGTGATGCAGTATGTGTCTTGTAGACGACTTAGGAGACCGTCAATATGTGGCAGCGGATAAGCGACTTTTTTCGTCACGCTGTTCAACATGCGACTGTCCAAGCAGAGGCGTACTTTCCCTGGCTTCCTGACTAATACTTTCCTCAATAACGCTCAGTTCTAACATGCGATCAAGTTCTTTGTAGACTTCTTCCTGCCGTATCGGAAACAAGGGGTAGTGCCTAGATTTTATCGGCACAGCGTCACCGACGTCGATCTGATGGGTCTCAAGATGCGTGTGACCGAGTCCAAAGTCAACGAAGTTAGGGAATTGTTTCTTAACCGAATCCAGCTGTATTCTTTGTGCTGAAGTGAGTAGCATAAAGCTTGGTTCTTCGGTCCATTTCTCACTTTCGCTAACCGTTAGAACTGGTGCATCTATTTCGCAAATGTTTGGTCCTAAGCAGAACTCCTTACAGAAATTCATGCCGAGATATATTTTCTGTGCTAAATTGGGAATCATGTAAAAGGTAATGGTCTAAGTGATGCCATTAAAAGTTGTTGGGATCTCACAATATCCTACAATACTGTGAGAGGTCCCATCCGCCGTCTTAACGAAATTCGTATACGGCATCACTCATTCCTTTCCACAAAGTCTAGGTAAGACTCGCCTAACACAGAAATGGATGCTCCGCTGTCTAACAAACCAAGAACTTGTTCGTCTTTCAACAGCAAACTCGCATACATCCTACCATCTGTTTTTGACGATAAGATAGTCTCAACGATGAGTTTCTGGAAGAGTTTCCGCTTTCGATATCTTTCACGGCATTTGTGAATGTGTTTGCTTGTTAATTTGTTTCGCATTATTTGGGAGCGAAGTCTGTAATAATTTTGCTTCCTTTCATGAAGCGATTTCAGGGCAAATGTGTTAATCGGGTGGCTTTCAGTTAATATATTTTGTCTTTGCAGAATAATTATGCCTTCACTCTCAGAAACCTGCTCTAAGTTTTGCGGAACAGTTTCTGTGCTTAATTTGTCGTTTCGGGGTAGTTCCTTAGAGAACGACTCTCCCCGAATCTTCTGTCATTCCCCTGACGGTTTCCCTGGTGCTTAGAGCACTCCTGAGTACTAACACCTTTTTCGCCACAGACAAAACAGAATAACTGTCGATTGTGTGACGGACACTGGTAGAACGTGTGGGACACATTTCAGCAAACTAGTGTAGCAGTCGGTGCTCGGTTATGTGATCGGCTGAACGCAGCCACTTCTTCAACAGGCTCCTCCGCCTCTTCTTCCAAATGGATCTCGTGAACTGTTCTTTGGGATGCCATTCGCCTAGATAGGAAACGTTCAGCATCTCTACCTTTATCCCTTAGCTGTTCAAGACTCTTGATTTCAGATGCCAGTAAAACTTCCCCCAGCTTTTCCTTAGCGTTATTTCTGACGATTTCTATAAGCTTTTTCGAGTCGAAAGGCTCGTTTAAACGGTCGTTAAGCCGCACGATCGCATCATAGAAATCGTCAAACGATTCCTAAAACGACTGCCTAAGGTAGAAATTTGGGTGTGTGGTGGATATGGGGAATGGTTAACAATAGAGTGGGGCAACGGACATCTTTATTATCTGTGGATATTCAACATTTGAGCGCCAACATTTGAATTTGGGCGCCAACATTCCGGCCACGTTGATGCGTTGAAAACCGTCAAACATCTTCTTCGAGCAGTGGTGCGATCTTTGCGATGGGACGTCGATATCTTCCGGTACTGGTCTTCAACTCTACCACGCGCACCTTTCCGTCTTCACCCTGGATGGTTTTGGTCACCCTTGCTAGGACCCATTTGTACGGGGGCACATTGTCTTCATGCACGATGACAAGACTTCCTTCTTTGATGTTGCGTTGTTCTGTGAACCACTTAGCCCGCATCTGAAGGTTTGCGAGGTATTCCTTTAGCCACAGCTTCCAGAAATGTTGCTTAATTGCGGATATTCGCTGCCATCTGTTGAGATAAGAGAAGTTATCGTTAATTAAATTTGGTTCCTGGAAGGAATTCATCGCAGATCCAATAAGGAAGTGTCCCGGAGTCAACGCGCTGATGTCGCTTGGATCCGACGACGTTGGGGCTATGGGCCTCGAGTTTAGGATGCCTTCGATTTCCACCAATGCCGTCGCCAGTTCTTCAAATGTCAACAAGGCATTGCCCAGAGTCCTTTGCAAAAGCGTCTTCGCCGATTTCACTGCCGCCTCCCAAAGCCCTCCGAATTTTAAGTGAATTACTATTTTATAACGTTAACGTTTGGTGTTTTAATTCTAGTAAGAGAAAATAAGCAAAGGGCTAAAACATGGCGACCGTGACAGGACTAATCGTGGAACATTAAACATTTAAACATTAAAGTGGCCAAGTGGATAAAAATACAAATTCCTTCAAAGACAGTGACAATTTCGGGAAAGTGAACATCGGACAAAGTTCAAAGAACGTCATAAGCTAAAAGTGTTTGATTACGGTTCCGCGATCGCGTACCGGGAATAAACGGAATACAGCAGTAATATATACCAGCTCCAAAAGGAACAGCAAATATCTACATATTGGTGAGTCTGTATCGTTCCTAACCATTCAATATTATCATATTTAAATACGATATAATTTAAATCAACCGCATCGATCGTTATTTGTTCGCTTCGAACACACATCATTATCAAACACAACTTATAGTTTGAAGGAAATCCACCACTTTTGTCGTTATTTGCCACATTTTTATTCATTCAATAATTAAAAGGTTTGCAGTTGAAATAGCAACTGCGGCTGTTTAGAATTAAAACCACCAACTTGAATACCAACAACCATAACATAGATCGCACTTCAACAGAATCGATAGTAATTATTGAAAAACTGCAGGCTTTCTTGTTGAGGGGAACTTGCGTTCGCCAACTTAATTGCAACTCGCCGCAATTCGCATATCTCCGCAGTCCGCACACTGAGTATTCGCTTCAATTTGATTTACGTAATACAAAGGGGAAATAGTTCTCTGTTTGAACAAATTCGCAACCGTTTCTGTGTATGAGGGCATTGAACTCACATTACAGTTTGCCATCACTGCCTTCTGCTGCACAGCCAACTTTACCAAAAATACCGCTGTCAAGCTGAGAGATCATCATCGTGCTGTATTTTACTGCATTGTGCAACACACACACACACGCAAAAATACATCTACGCAATTCGCTTGGAAACGTCTCGTTTGCTTTGATATCTTATTCGTCTCTTCGCTGTCGTCTAGGAATAGAACTAGAGACTAGGAGAATTTCGCTGCTTGGGGAAATTGTCGCTCGCCGTCGAGAAGAAGGAAACGCTTATAGATCGTCGTCATCATATTTGTATTGTTCTTGCTTTGGCTGCATTTAAAATTGGGCAGAATACACACGCACCCGCACACTTTAGTTGGGAAGTTTCCATTCTCTTTAGACGCATATTCGTTGTTTCGCTAATTAGGGGAATTTAGCTGCTTATATTCGCCCGCTATTGTGAAAAGGGGGACTGGCAATCAGCTGTTCGTTTGTTTGTACACACTTCGAAAGGTAAACAAAGCAGATAAAATGGAAACCGAAAAATCATTGGACGCGCTAAAGACAAGCAGAGCATCGTCAAAGGGAAACATTTCCCGTATTAAAAATATTATAGACGCGAAAGGCGCCACAATGGAATATACAGATTTAGAATGTCGGCTAGGAATTATTGAATCATATTTCAAACAGATTCTGAATTACCAATCTCGAATTGAAGAGATGGTACCGACGGACACCGGTCGGGCTGAATTAGAAGAGTTGTATTGTGCAACTAAATCAAAAATAATATCGTTGATGGGAAAACAGAGGAAACTTAGTATGCCAGAAGCTTCGTTCGCTATTCCTCAGCAGTCCAGTTCTCGGCTTCCCCAATTGCGTCTGCCAAGATTTTCAGGCAAATACTGCGATTACAAAAATTTTATCGGAACGTTTACAACACTTGTTCACAATGATTCATCACTCACAGGAATAGAAAAGTTCAATCATTTAGTTTCATGTTTGAGCGAGCAGGCACTGGGGACGGTGAAGGCGTTTCAGATTTCGGAAGAAAATTACCCTAAAGCGCTCAAGAGGCTCGAAGAGCGATATGACAATAAATGTCTAATATTCTTAGAGTACATATCGCAATTGTTTGACCTTCCGAAAATGAAAAGTGCTTCGCCAACTCAGCTCAGAGGACTTGTCGATAATGTTTCAGCACTCTTCGACTCACTAACTTCCTTAGGCAGTCATGAAGACATCTCCAATGCCATTTTAATATATTTGGTTATGTCCAAGGTCGATAGTGAGACCCAAATCAAGTGGGATGAGTCTTTAGAGTACTCCAAACTACCGAAATGGTCAGAATGCGCCGCTGTGCTCAACAGGCGGTGTCAGTTCTTAGAAAGCAGGGAGTCTAAATGTTTATTTGCTGAAAGTGGAAAACTTGAACACAGGTCAAAACAAAATAATAGAAGACCGACGCATACTTCCTTGCCCGTTATTAACTCGGCGTGTCATTTCTGCAGATCACCGCAACATGCAATCGCTGATTGCAACAAATTTAAACATTTAAACGTCTACGATCTTTTTAAAAACGCTAAACGGCTGTCACTATGCATCAATTGTTTGAGAAAGGGACATGAAGTGAGCAACTGCTCTTCGAAAAGGTGTGGCGTTTGCTCTGACCCTCATCATTTACTGTTGCATAGGTATAATACACACAGAGATCAAGATGAACCATCGACTTCGCAGCAAATAGGAAATCCTAGGACGGCTTTGCATAGTGCAGTAGACAAGTGTACCGACTCGGAACCACAAGTCATTCTAGCAACAGTGGTGTTGAACGTCAAGAATCAGGCGGGAGACTTCGTTTCGGCCAGAGCTCTACTTGACTCAGGGTTGCAGATTAACTTAATGACTGAATCACTAGCGAACAGTCTCTGTCTCCATTCGACCAATTGTCCCATTTGTAAAGTTACGTGAAAGGCTTAGGTCCTGGAACGTTCCCTTTAGTATCTTCCCTACGGGCAAAGCGCGAACGCCATAGGTGTATGCCAGATCTATTTAGGCGTAGAGCGCCAGAGTGCTATATAGGCGTAGCGCGCCAAAGTAAAAACGAATCAGTTTAAGTCAAGAATAGATTCTGCTTTATTACTTTCAATGCTACTCTATTTATATCAATTTTACTTAACCTATCCCCAGAGTATTCCAATGTTCGAGTTCAATGTTCATGCCGCAAGTCGGTCATGCATATTGGCTTGCAGCTGAAAATTAACGTAATTCGATCGCGACACCTCATTACTCATTGTGTTCATGTTGCTTCCCTAGAATACTATGAACTTAAAGTGGATCACGAGAGTTCTGCTCGTCGTCATGTGTAATGTTTTTATTTATGAATGAGAGCGTTAGATTACCGAATCCGTTTGTTTACGTTTGTTACCTTTATTTTTGTTTATTCTTTCTTTAGTGTTTGCAACGTAAGCTGAATAGTTGAGTGGGTACACTACACCCTCACCCTTAAGCGGAAAATTATTTGAAGAATAATTTTACAAGAAGCTGCTCGTTTATCGGAAATACTTTGGGGATGTTTTACATGGTTTTACCTTAATATCTATGTTACGTTTCAGAGTTGTCATGGAATTTCTTGAGTATATTATTGTGGAGTTTTTTGTGTTCCCCTTTTATATCTACTATTGAATTTACATTGTCCGTTTTTATTATTCTATAAGGTCCATGGTAGGGACTCTGTAGCTTTTTTCTACTTTCTAGTTTTACAAATACTAAATCTCCTACATTAAAATTTGAAATATTTAAATTTTTGTCATATTCTATTTTTCGTTTGTTTTTAATTTTATCTATAATATTTCTCGTTTTATCGATTGAGTGTTTAAGTCTTATTTTTAATTCATTAGCATAGTCTTCTAAATTGTACATTTTCTTATTACTATCTATAAAATCGTTTGGTAATCGTGATAATTTTCCAAACACTAATTCGTATGGTGTATATCCAGTATCTATGTTGGGTGTTGTATTGTATGAAAATGTGTAATACGGGATCCAAATATCCCATTTATGGTCTTCAGTAAAATTTAAAAGAAATTCATTAAGAACTCTATGGTTTCTTTCCAATGAACCTATTGTTTGGTGATGATATGGTGTTGAATAAACCGTTTCTATCTTAAGTAATTCACAGATGTTTTTCATTAATTCATTCTTAAATTCTGTGCCATTGTCAGATTTTAATGTTTTGAAACAACCATATTTCAGGATAAACTGTTCTACCAAAGTTTTAGCTATTGTTCTAGCGTCTTTACTTTCTATGGGGTGTGCAACTACGTATTTTGTTAGTTCACATTGCATAGTTAGTATATACCTAAAGCCGTTTGATAGTCTAAGGGGTCCTACCGTGTCAATTTCTATTGTTTCGAAACTAGTATTTGGCGTATCAGTAATTACCATTCTTTCTTTTATATGCTTCGTTTGTTTGTTCTTGCAGCAGAGTTCACACGCATTTATAAATTTCTTCACCATCTGTTTCATGTTCTTCCAGATGTATTTTTGTTTGAGTTTTATAACTGTTTTCCTAATTCCTAAATGTCCTCCATGTGGTGTATTGTGGTATTCCTTGATTATATTTTTTTGTTCCTTTTTGCTTACTATTCTTTTAGGGGGTTTGTATATTAATATTTTCATGGGCGAGTGCTTTTCTTGAGGTTGCAACCCATTATAAATATTCTTTAAATCATCTTTTTCTACCAGTGCAAATATTTCATCTTCTTCACTTAGCGCTACTTTTTTTTCGGGTACCCTTCTTATGCTTGACATGAGTTTTTCCAGTATCGAAACGTGTTTCGCTGGATTGTCACTACATCTCACTATAATTTCCTTTTCAGTTATCTCTATATTTGATACAAACTTCTTCAGTGTCGAAACGTGTTTCGCTGAATTGTCGTTGTATCTTGCACTATTTTTATTGCGACTCGCTGTTTCAAAATTAAATCTTAATTTTTTTTTTATTTTTGACGTCAGTTATGGATGTACAATCCCACATTTGAAGGTGATCAGTCTTCTGTTGAGATGTGCAGTTCTCCTTTTTATCTTCTATATTGGCAATATTTCGTGCCATACCCCTTGTTATTGCCATTATCTGTTCTTCACAATCATTGCTGCTGTTATTTTCTACCATCATGGATTTAAGTATATCACTGTTAATTCTTATTCTTGACAGTGCGTCGGCGTTTGTATTTTGGCTTCCCTTTTTATAAACTATTTCGAAGTCGTAATCTGAGAGGTCTAGCCTAATTCTTGTCAGTTTGGAGGATAGGTTCTTGTGCGAAAATAGTGAGACCAATGGTCGGTGGTCAGTTACGACTATGAATTTTCTACCGTATAGGTAAGGTTTGAAGAAGTTTATACCCCAATGTACGGCTAGGAGTTCCTTCTCTATTATTGGTTTGTTAATATCGTGTTTTTGCAGTGATTTACTTGCGTACGATATTGGCAAGTCATGACCTATTTCTCCTTGCGAAAGTATTGCACCTAGTGCAAAATCAGATGCGTCTGTTGTTATTATAAACGGTTTGTCAAAATCTGGGTATTGTAGGATCGGGGGTGTAATTAGTTTTTGTTTCAGTTCTGTAAATGCTTTTTCGCATTCTTCGGACCAAATAAATGGAGTATTTTTCTTTAATAGAGAATTGAGGCTTTTCGCTATTGCAGCAAAATTCGGTGTGAATCTTCTGTAATAATTGCAGAATGCTACAAATCTCCTCGTTTCATCCGAATTTTTAGGGACTGGGTAGTTTTCAATGATTTTGTATTTTGAAGGGTCCGTTTTTATACCGTTGCTTGTTAGCCCGCATCTGAAGGTTTGCGAGGTATTCCTTTAGCCACAGCTTCCAGAAATGTTGCTTAATTGCGGATATTCGCTGCCATCTGTTGAGATAAGAGAAGTTATCGTTAATTAAATTTGGTTCCTGGAAGGAATTCATCGCAGATCCAATAAGGAAATGTCCCGGAGTCAACGCGCTGATGTCGCTTGGATCCGACGACGTTGGGGCTATGGGCCTCGAGTTTAGGATGCCTTCGATTTCCACCAATGCCGTCGCCAGTTCTTCAAATGTCAACAAGGCATTGCCCAGAGTCCTTTGCAAAAGCGTCTTCGCCGATTTCACTGCCGCCTCCCAAAGCCCTCCGAATTTTAAGTGAATTACTATTTTATAACGTTAAGGTTTGGTGTTTTAATTCTAGTAAGAGAAAATAAGCAAAGGGCTAAAACATGGCGACCGTGACAGGACTAATCGTGGAACATTAAACATTTAAACATTAAAGTGGCCAAGTGGATAAAAATACAAATTCCTTCAAAGACAGTGACAATTTCGGGAAAGTGAACATCGGACAAAGTTCAAAGAACGTCATAAGCTAAAAGTGTTTGATTACGGTTCCGCGATCGCGTACCGGGAATAAACGGAATACAGCAGTAATATATACCAGCTCCAAAAGGAACAGCAAATATCTACATATTGGTGAGTCTGTATCGTTCCTAACCATTCAATATTATCATATTTAAATACGATATAATTTAAATCAACCGCATCGATCGTTATTTGTTCGCTTCGAACACACATCATTATCAAACACAACTTATAGTTTGAAGGAAATCCACCACTTTTGTCGTTATTTGCCACATTTTTATTCATTCAATAATTAAAAGGTTTGCAGTTGAAATAGCAACTGCGGCTGTTTAGAATTAAAACCACCAACTTGAATACCAACAACCATAACATAGATCGCACTTCAACAGAATCGATAGTAATTATTGAAAAACTGCAGGCTTTCTTGTTGAGGGGAACTTGCGTTCGCCAACTTAATTGCAACTCGCCGCAATTCGCATATCTCCGCAGTCCGCACACTGAGTATTCGCTTCAATTTGATTTACGTAATACAAAGGGGAAATAGTTCTCTGTTTGAACAAATTCGCAACCGTTTCTGTGTATGAGGGCATTGAACTCACATTACAGTTTGCCATCACTGCCTTCTGCTGCACAGCTAACTTTACCAAAAATACCGCTGTCAAGCTGAGAGATCATCATCGTGCTGTATTTTACTGCATTGTGCAACACACACACACACGCAAAAATACATCTACGCAATTCGCTTGGAAACGTCTCGTTTGCTTTGATATCTTATTCGTCTCTTCGCTGTCGTCTAGGAATAGAACTAGAGACTAGGAGAATTTCGCTGCTTGGGGAAATTGTCGCTCGCCGTCGAGAAGAAGGAAACGCTTATAGATCGTCGTCATCATATTTGTATTGTTCTTGCTTTGGCTGCATTTAAAATTGGGCAGAATACACACGCACCCGCACACTTTAGTTGGGAAGTTTCCATTCTCTTTAGACGCATATTCGTTGTTTCGCTAATTAGGGGAATTTAGCTGCTTATATTCGCCCGCTATTGTGAAAAGGGGGACTGGCAATCAGCTGTTCGTTTGTTTGTACACACTTCGAAAGGTAAACAAAGCAGATAAAATGGAAACCGAAAAATCATTGGACGCGCTAAAGACAAGCAGAGCATCGTCAAAGGGAAACATTTCCCGTATTAAAAATATTATAGACGCGAAAGGCGCCACAATGGAATATACAGATTTAGAATGTCGGCTAGAAATTATTGAATCATATTTCAAACAGATTCTGAATTACCAATCTCGAATTGAAGAGATGGTACCGACGGACACCGGTCGGGCTGAATTAGAAGAGTTGTATTGTGCAACTAAATCAAAAATAATATCGTTGATGGGAAAACAGAGGAAACTTAGTATGCCAGAAGCTTCGTTCGCTATTCCTCAGCAGTCCAGTTCTCGGCTTCCCCAATTGCGTCTGCCAAGATTTTCAGGCAAATACTGCGATTACAAAAATTTTATCGGAACGTTTACAACACTTGTTCACAATGATTCATCACTCACAGGAATAGAAAAGTTCAATCATTTAGTTTCATGTTTGAGCGAGCAGGCACTGGGGACGGTGAAGGCGTTTCAGATTTCGGAAGAAAATTACCCTAAAGCGCTCAAGAGGCTCGAAGAGCGATATGACAATAAATGTCTAATATTCTTAGAGTACATATCGCAATTGTTTGACCTTCCGAAAATGAAAAGTGCTTCGCCAACTCAGCTCAGAGGACTTGTCGATAATGTTTCAGCACTCTTCGACTCACTAACTTCCTTAGGCAGTCATGAAGACATCTCCAATGCCATTTTAATATATTTGGTTATGTCCAAGGTCGATAGTGAGACCCAAATCAAGTGGGATGAGTCTTTAGAGTACTCCAAACTACCGAAATGGTCAGAATGCGCCGCTGTGCTCAACAGGCGGTGTCAGTTCTTAGAAAGCAGGGAGTCTAAATGTTTATTTGCTGAAAGTGGAAAACTTGAACACAGGTCAAAACAAAATAATAGAAGACCGACGCATACTTCCTTGCCCGTTATTAACTCGGCGTGTCATTTCTGCAGATCACCGCAACATGCAATCGCTGATTGCAACAAATTTAAACATTTAAACGTCTACGATCTTTTTAAAAACGCTAAACGGCTGTCACTATGCATCAATTGTTTGAGAAAGGGACATGAAGTGAGCAACTGCTCTTCGAAAAGGTGTGGCGTTTGCTCTGACCCTCATCATTTACTGTTGCATAGGTATAATACACACAGAGATCAAGATGAACCATCGACTTCGCAGCAAATAGGAAATCCTAGGACGGCTTTGCATAGTGCAGTAGACAAGTGTACCGACTCGGAACCACAAGTCATTCTAGCAACAGTGGTGTTGAACGTCAAGAATCAGGCGGGAGACTTCGTTTCGGCCAGAGCTCTACTTGACTCAGGGTTGCAGATTAACTTAATGACTGAATCACTAGCGAACAGTCTCTGTCTCCATTCGACCAATTGTCCCATTTGTAAAGTTACGTGAAAGGCTTAGGTCCTGGAACGTTCCCTTTAGTATCTTCCCTACGGGCAAAGCGCGAACGCCATAGGTGTATGCCAGATCTATTTAGGCGTAGAGCGCCAGAGTGCTATATAGGCGTAGCGCGCCAAAGTAAAAACGAATCAGTTTAAGTCAAGAATAGATTCTGCTTTATTACTTTCAATGCTACTCTATTTATATCAATTTTACTTAACCTATCCCCAGAGTATTCCAATGTTCGAGTTCAATGTTCATGCCGCAAGTCGGTCATGCATATTGGCTTGCAGCTGAAAATTAACGTAATTCGATCGCGACACCTCATTACTCATTGTGTTCATGTTGCTTCCCTAGAATACTATGAACTTAAAGTGGATCACGAGAGTTCTGCTCGTCGTCATGTGTAATGTTTTTATTTATGAATGAGAGCGTTAGATTACCGAATCCGTTTGTTTACGTTTGTTACCTTTATTTTTGTTTATTCTTTCTTTAGTGTTTGCAACGTAAGCTGAATAGTTGAGTGGGTACACTACACCCTCACCCTTAAGCGGAAAATTATTTGAAGAATAATTTTACAAGAAGCTGCTCGTTTATCGGAAATACTTTGGGGATGTTTTACATGGTTTTACCTTAATATCTATGTTACGTTTCAGAGTTGTCATGGAATTTCTTGAGTATATTATTGTGGAGTTTTTTGTGTTCCCCTTTTATATCTACTATTGAATTTACATTGTCCGTTTTTATTATTCTATAAGGTCCATGGTAGGGACTCTGTAGCTTTTTTCTACTTTCTAGTTTTACAAATACTAAATCTCCTACATTAAAATTTGAAATATTTAAATTTTTGTCATATTCTATTTTTCGTTTGTTTTTAATTTTATCTATAATATTTCTCGTTTTATCGATTGAGTGTTTAAGTCTTATTTTTAATTCATTAGCATAGTCTTCTAAATTGTACATTTTCTTATTACTATCTATAATATCGTTTGGTAATCGTGATAATTTTCCAAACACTAATTCGTATGGTGTATATCCAGTATCTATGTTGGGTGTTGTATTGTATGAAAATGTGTAATACGGGATCCAAATATCCCATTTATGGTCTTCAGTAAAATTTAAAAGAAATTCATTAAGAACTCTATGGTTTCTTTCCAATGAACCTATTGTTTGGTGATGATATGGTGTTGAATAAACCGTTTCTATCTTAAGTAATTCACAGATGTTTTTCATTAATTCATTTTTAAATTCTGTGCCATTGTCAGATTTTAATGTTTTGAAACAACCATATTTCAGGATAAACTGTTCTACCAAAGTTTTAGCTATTGTTCTAGCGTCTTTACTTTCTATGGGGTGTGCAACTACGTATTTTGTTAGTTCACATTGCATAGTTAGTATATACCTAAAGCCGTTTGATAGTCTAAGGGGTCCTACCGTGTCAATTTCTATTGTTTCGAAACTAGTATTTGGCGTATCAGTAATTACCATTCTTTCTTTTATATGCTTCGTTTGTTTGTTCTTGCAGCAGAGTTCACACGCATTTATAAATTTCTTCACCATCTGTTTCATGTTCTTCCAGATGTATTTTTGTTTGAGTTTTATAACTGTTTTCCTAATTCCTAAATGTCCTCCATGTGGTGTATTGTGGTATTCCTTGATTATATTTTTTTGTTCCTTTTTGCTTACTATTCTTTTAGGGGGTTTGTATATTAATATTTTCATGGGCGAGTGCTTTTCTTGAGGTTGCAACCTATTATAAATATTCTTTAAATCATCTTTTTCTACCAGTGCAAATATTTCATCTTCTTCACTTAGCGCTACTTTTTTTTCGGGTACCCTTCTTATGCTTGACATGAGTTTTTCCAGTATCGAAACGTGTTTCGCTGGATTGTCACTACATCTCACTATAATTTCCTTTTCAGTTATCTCTATATTTGATACAAACTTCTTCAGTGTCGAAACGTGTTTCGCTGAATTGTCGTTGTATCTTGCACTATTTTTATTGCGACTCGCTGTTTCAAAATTAAATCTTAATTTTTTTTTTATTTTTGACGTCAGTTATGGATGTACAATCCCACATTTGAAGGTGATCAGTCTTCTGTTGAGATGTGCAGTTCTCCTTTTTATCTTCTATATTGGCAATATTTCGTGCCATACCCCTTGTTATTGCCATTATCTGTTCTTCACAATCATTGCTGCTGTTATTTTCTACCATCATGGATTTAAGTATATCACTGTTAATTCTTATTCTTGACAGTGCGTCGGCGTTTGTATTTTGGCTTCCCTTTTTATAAACTATTTCGAAGTCGTAATCTGAGAGGTCTAGCCTAATTCTTGTCAGTTTGGAGGATAGGTTCTTGTGCGAAAATAGTGAGACCAATGGTCGGTGGTCAGTTACGACTATGAATTTTCTACCGTATAGGTAAGGTTTGAAGAAGTTTATACCCCAATGTACGGCTAGGAGTTCCTTCTCTATTATTGGTTTGTTAATATCGTGTTTTTGCAGTGATTTACTTGCGTACGATATTGGCAAGTCATGACCTATTTCTCCTTGCGAAAGTATTGCACCTAGTGCAAAGTCAGATGCGTCTGTTGTTATTATAAACGGTTTGTCAAAATCTGTTTCAGTTCTGTAAATGCTTTTTCGCATTCTTCGGACCAAATAAATGGAGTATTTTTCTTTAATAGAGAATTGAGGCTTTTCGCTATTGCAGCAAAATTCGGTGTGAATCTTCTGTAATAATTGCAGAATGCTACAAATCTCCTCGTTTCATCCGAATTTTTAGGGACTGGGTAGTTTTCAATGATTTTGTATTTTGAAGGGTCCGTTTTTATACCGTTGCTTGTTATCAGATGTCCTAAATATACTACTTCTGACTTAAGGAAATGGCATTTGCTTGCGTTCAGTTTCAGATTGTATTTTCTTAATCTGTTGAATACGTTTATGAGGTTAATATTGTGGTGCTCTAAACTGCAGCCAAAAATTATTATGTCGTCTACGTATAGGAATGCTCTCATCTCTAACCCACTCAGAGCTATTGTTAGCATTCTTTGAAAGCTATTTGAAGAAATTTTTAGTCCAAATGGGAGTCGTTTGAACTGAAAGTGTCCATCTTGTGTAGAAAATGCCGTTAAGGGTCTTGAGTCTCTACTTAGTGGAATTTGGTGGAAAGAGCTTGTCATGTCCAGGGTTGAGAAGTATTTTGCTCTACCGAGTTTGTCGAGTACGTCTTCTAGTCTTGTAAGTGGAAATTTGTCGTTAACTATCTTGTTGTTTAATTTCCGAAAGTCTACTACTAATCGCCATTTCTTCTTGTCGCCTTCGCTTTTCTTAGGTACTAAAAGTAGTGGTGAATTATATGGACTAAGGGAATGTTCTATTATGTCGCTTTCTAATAATTTATTAACTTGATCTTTGATTTCTGTGTTCTGTGTTTGTGGAAGTCTATAATTTTTTATGTATACTGGGTTATTGTCTGTAGTTTGTAAGTGTTGAGTATAGAAGTTATTGGTCGTAAGTGGTTCATCTTCTAGATGAAAAATGTCCTGATATTCTTCGAATATCTTTTCAAGAGTTGTCCTTGTTCTTGGATTTGTTTGTTCTATTTTCAGTTCTTTGAGCAGTTTTCTGAGTCTTCTTTCATTGTATTTCTGATTTTTAATTTCTATAATGTCGTATTCCGCAAGTTTTTCTATTTCTGGTTTTAAGTTCTTAATCCTGACTTCGTAATCATTCACATTCAATAGTTTTATGTGACATCTTCCTGTTGCTGGTATTATTGTATTGGCTATAAAAACACCTTTTCTTATCTCTTTATTTAGTATTACGCTATCTTCCTTAACTGTTAGGTCGATGGGGTACATCGCTTCCGTTCTTGGTGGAATTTCGAAGGTTCTACCTAATGCTGGTAGCATTGGTGTGACTATCTCATTTTCCTCTATAACCGTGGTTACTGTGTATGTCTCATAGTCTATTTTGCACATGTATTTTGACAAGAAATCTCGTCCTAAAATACCATCTGTTTGAATTGGAAAATTTCTTTCTACTATGTGAAATTTATGTGTAATTGTGTGTTCTGCAAGTTTTAGCTCAAGATCTTTTGTTCCTAGGGATTGGATCTCCTTGTTTGAAATTCCTGTTAATATACATCTTTCATGTGTCAAAGTATTTATATCTATGTTGTCTTCTTTACATATCGATATATCTGCCCCCGTGTCTATTAGGAAAGTTAGATTCCGTTTGAGGTTTATCATATATACTGATATATGATTGATTGGGTTCTTATTAATATTCAGTATTCTTGGTTTTGGTATCCCGGATGATTGTTGTGCGCAATCTCCGGACCGTTTACGTTTCCCTGGTCCTGAATTATGTTTATCCGTCTGTTCCCTTGCCTGTAGTCGTTATGTCTTGTATAATTTTGTCTCCCCTGGTCAGTTTGGGTTCTGTATTCTTGCTGTCGAGGTGTAAATTGTCTGTTATGATGTCTTGTCTGGTACTGTCTGTATTGTTCCTGTTGTTGTCTAGGTTGGAATTTTCTGACATTTTGTTGTTCCCTAGTTGGAATTTGCCTGTAATTTTGATGTCGGCTTGGTGGGAATGGTCTGTTGTAGTGTCCTCTGTTGTGGTTGTTGATTACCATCATTTGGTTAACAGTGCTATCTTGTTCTATTTCTAGGGACAAGTGTATTGCGTTTGTTAAGGTTTTTGGTTGTGCCGCAACTACGATTGGTTTTATGTGGTCGTTGAGGCCATTTTTAAATACGTTGAGTGCATAACCTTCGTTAATGTGTTCTATAGCTGTTTTTTCAGCTATTGTGGCATCATTTGGTAGTGTTTCAATTTGTAGTTTATTCAAATCTGCAATTAGGGTTAGTAATTTGTCTTTATATGTTGTTATTGATTCGTTGTTTTGTGTTAGTTTTGTTAATTTTGAGTGTATTTGTGGGATTGTTATTGTACTTTTGAATCTGTCTTTAATGTTTTTCTTAAAATTTTCTAGAGTTCTATATTGTGCTGAGTTTCCTATTGCTGTTCTGACCTTTTGGTCTAATTTTACGTTTATTATGAAATTGAAAAATTTCTCTCTTTCTGTTACCTTGAGGGTGTCGTGAACTAGTTCTACTATTGTCAGGAATGAGTCTAACTCTTTATAAGATCCCGTGAAGGTTGGAATAACCTTCATGGTTGTTTCTATACTAAAATCTGCCATTTTTTCTATTTCTTGTATATTCTTTTCAATGATGTCTTTTACCGTCTTGTACTTTACAAGAAATTTGTTTATTTCGTCTGTTTCTGAATCTTCGGCTATTACTATTACTTCGTTTCTTAATTCTTCAACTTCTTTCAATTTTGAAGACCATGTAGGTATGCTGTAACCTCTATTTGAACTTTTCTTAATATTGGTAATTATTTGGTCTATCTTTTTGTGTGCTTCTTCCATAACAATTAAATAAGTTGCTGTTACGAATTATTTATTTATATAGAAAAATGTTTACATGATTGCTTTTGCTGTCAAACTCTATTGATGTTATTTAATCTTATCTTCTTATTAATATAGTTCTTATAGTATTTGTTTACTTTGAATAGAATGTAAGCTACGATACCTATGATTACAATTGCTGACAATGTTAAAATTTTTGGATCTTGCTTTTCTTCATTTATTACTACTTGGTCCTTGGTGTTGTTGTTGCCCATTGTATTTTTTTGTGTGTTTCTGTAGTTCGTCAATCTCACTCCAGATCTTCGTGGCGATTTCCCAAGGTGGTGGAGATGGATTTGCGTCACTTACGAGGTCTCTTAAGTAAGCGAGTCTCTTTCGTGCTTTCACGGCTTTTCCTCCTCTTTATTTTCTTCTCTTTAATGGTGTTGGTATCTTTGGTATTCTTGTAAGCCTTTCTTCCTTTTTAGCGGCTAATCGTTGTTGGTATTCTTCCAAGGTGATCTTCTTCGGTCCCGCTGTTATTATCTTGGATGGGACGTAAACTGGTACCTTAGAATTTATCGCTGTCGGTACGTATTCGTCTGATAGGTCCATGTACTACAAGATTGATGGTGATGTTCGCTATCTGTTGTGTTGGTCCCCTTCCTGTTGGATCAGTTGTGTTTCTATCCTAGTAACAGGCTGGCAGGATCGCCATGTAAAGTTACGTGAAAGGCTTAGGTCCTGGAACGTTCCCTTTAGTATCTTCCCTACGGGCAAAGCGCGAACGCCATAGGTGTATGCCAGATCTATTTAGGCGTAGAGCGCCAGAGTGCTATATAGGCGTAGCGCGCCAAAGTAAAAACGAATCAGTTTAAGTCAAGAATAGATTCTGCTTTATTACTTTCAATGCTACTCTATTTATATCAATTTTACTTAACCTATCCCCAGAGTATTCCAATGTTCGAGTTCAATGTTCATGCCGCAAGTCGGTCATGCATATTGGCTTGCAGCTGAAAATTAACGTAATTCGATCGCGACACCTCATTACTCATTGTGTTCATGTTGCTTCCCTAGAATACTATGAACTTAAAGTGGATCACGAGAGTTCTGCTCGTCGTCATGTGTAATGTTTTTATTTATGAATGAGAGCGTTAGATTACCGAATCCGTTTGTTTACGTTTGTTACCTTTATTTTTGTTTATTCTTTCTTTAGTGTTTGCAACGTAAGCTGAATAGTTGAGTGGGTACACTACACATTGACATAAGTGGTGTGGGAGACATCAACGCAAAAGTTCACTCCAAAACCAAGACAATCGTCCAGTCGAGGTTGGAAGACGTTACCAGGAGTCTCGATTTCTGGATCGCGCGCTCAATCACGGAGTTCCAACCCCAGCATCGGCTGCAAATAGAGGATTGGAAGCTTCCTGTCGGTATTAAATTAGCAGACCCGTTCTTCTACAAGCCTCAAAGAATCGACATGTTCCTAGGAGCAGAACCCTCCTTCGACCTAATGCAGAAAGGACACATCAAATTAGGTACAAATCTACCAACCCTGCAGAATACCCTTTTGGGATGGATAGTTTCAGGAGCTTACTGTGCAAATAGCGCACGTATGCCAACTTGTAATTTCCTGGAGACATCATCGACGCATGCGTCTGCAGCTTTGGGGAAATTGGTAGATAGGTTTTGGCAGATTGAAAATATCGAAAACAAAGTTATTCGAACTCCCGAGCAGCTTATTTGTGAACAACATTATATCGAAAATGTCAAAGTACTTAAAGACGGAAGGTTTAGTGTAAAACTTCCATTTAAATCTAGCCCGGCTCAACTTGGGAGCTCCCTGGAAATAGCCAGAAAGAGATTTCTTTCCTAAGAGAGAAGACTCAGTAAGGATGCAGGGCTAAAGATGGAATATTCCAATTTCATCCATGAGTACTTGGACTTGGGACACATGTCAAAGATAGACAAACTCGATTTCGGCAAGCCACATCAATGCATTCTACGGCCAGAGAGCGCTTCCACGAAACTTAGAGTAGTCTTCGACGCATCGTGTCCGACTACGTCTAATGTGTCGCTCAACAATATTTTGATGGTGGGACCGACAATTCAGGAAGAGATGAACACGATCGTACTTCGATTCAGATGTCACAGATATGTTCTAACGGCTGACATCAAAAAGATGTATCGTCAAATCGAAGTCGATATGGACGATAGGCGGTTTCAATTGGTTCTCTGGCGAGACAACCCAACGGAACTCATTCAGACGTTTTGGCTGAACACCGTCACATACGGTACCTCGTCAGCGTCGTTCCTTGCAACTCGTTGCCTCAAAGAGGTAGGGCTTAAACACAGGGAGAAATTTCCGATAGGATCAAAGGTCGTTCTGAGGGATTTTTATGTCGACGATCTCTTGACAGGAGCCAGTTCGGTCGAGGAATTGAGTCAAATTCGCAAGGAGGTTGCTACAATCCTCCAGGAGGGCCATTTTGAACTTCATAAATGGCATTCGAATATTCCGTGTGACGCATCTATGGAAACAACCAACGTGGATATAAATATTGAGGATGGGGAAACCACGAAAACGCTTGGGATTTCGTGGAACCCCACACAAGATATTTTCCAATACACATACAAGGACTCATTTTCACCTTCCAAGCTCACAAAGCGCGCCATTTTGTCATCAGCAAGCAGATTGTTCGATCCCCTAGGTCTAATTTGTCCAGTTGTTGTCAAGGCAAAGATATTTCTACAATCGTTGTGGATGCAAAAGCTAGATTGGGACGATCCTCTGCCTAGCGCGTTTGAATCATGTTGGAAAGAATACATATTAGACTTACAGAATCTTAACTGCATAGCGGTTCCGAGATTCATATTTCAGGCAGGTTGCAGAAGTATCCGAATCCATGGGTTTTCTGACGCATCGACCAAAGCATATGGATGTTGTTTGTACACCAGGTGCGAAGATGAATTCGGCGTCGTTTCGGTCACCCTAATCGCGGGAAAATCGAAGGTCGCACCCACCAAAACGCAGTCATTGCCAAGGTTAGAGTTATGTGGGGCTCATATGCTGGCCAAACCTTGGGACAAGGTCAAAGGGACTTTCGAATTTGAATTCGACCAAATCTACTTTTGGGTGGATTCTACCATCGTTCTGTGCTGGTTAGGCGCATCTCCGAGCTCTTGGGAGACGTTCGTCGCAAACCGAGTAAGCGACATACAATCGCGTAGTTTAGGTGTCTGTTGGACGCACGTAAGGTCCGAGCATAATCCTGCAGACCTCATTTCGAGAGGATGCAATGTCGAGGACCTACAGCACTCATCTTGGTTTGCGGGGCCTGATTTCCTAAGAGACAGGTACAGCGACTGGCCACATAACACAGGCCAAACAAAGATAAACGATGGAGATCCGTTATTAGAACGGAAGAAGAGGAGAACTGTTTTCGTATGCGAAAAAGTAGAAAAGAAATTCATGAAAATGTTCTACAAACACAGTTCATTTACAAAAACCATACGGATTGTGGCGTACATACGCGCTGCACATATTTAAAAAACGGAAGCCAAACATGGAGCTTTCAGCGGACGACCTCAACCAAGCATTACTGGCTTGCGTTCGTTGCATACAGCAAGCTGCGTTTTCAACAGAAATCGCAGAAATCAAGGCTCGAGGGACCACGTCCAATGCACCGCTTCGAAACTTATGTCCATTCGTCGAGGAAACTTCAGGTTGGAGTATCCTAAGAGTTGGTGGTCGAATCGCCAATGCGGATATTGAGTACGATGTAAAATTTCCCATGCTGCTACCAAAGGATGACGCCTTCGTGGTGAAGTACGTTCGACACTTGCACCTCATCAATTTTCACGCCGGACCGCAGGCTTTGCTGAAATTCGTGAGAGAACGATTTTGGATCATCAGTGGAAGGAAGATAGCGAGGCAGGTCGTCAATAATTGTGTCCATTGCAGAAGATACAAGCCAAAGCTATTGGAGCAGATCATGGGATCGGGTAGCCCCCAATAGGCCCTTTTCTGTTTGCGGGGTGGATTTCTGCGGGCCCATCCTCACTTCGTGGAAAATTCGTGGAAAACAACCCTACAAAACTTACATTTCTGTATTTGTCTGTTTTGCGTCAAAGGCAGTCCACTTGGAAGTCGTTTCCGATCTGACCTCTGACGCATTCATAGCGGCGTTAAAACGCTTAATAGGGCGTCGAGGGTGTCCGACCAAAATATACTGCGATAACGCAACAAATTTTGTAGGCGCGAAGACAAAATTGGTGGAATTTCGCACTAAATTTTTTAAATCACTAAATAAAACCCATATTTTTGATTTCGCTTCAGAGAAGATGATGGAGTTTAAATTCATACCCCCCCGCGCGCCTCACTTCGGAGGGCTTTGGGAGGCGGCAGTGAAATCGGCGAAGACGCTTTTGCAAAGGACTCTGGGCAATGCCTTGTTGACATTTGAAGAACTGGCGACGGCATTGGTGGAAATCGAAGGCATCCTAAACTCGAGGCCCATAACCCCAATGTCGTCGGATCCAAGCGACATCAGCGCGTTGACTCCGGGACACTTCCTTATTGGATCTGCGATGAATTCCTTCCAGGAACCAAATTTAATTAACGATAACTTCTCTTATCTCAACAGATGGCAGCGAATATCCGCAATTAAGCAACATTTCTGGAAGCGGTGGCTAAAGGAATACCTCGCAAACCTTCAGATGCGGGTTCACAGAACAACGCAACATCAAAGAAGGAAGTCTTGTCATCGTGCATGAAGACAATGTGCCCCCGTACAAATGGGTCGTAGCAAGGGTGACCAAAACCATCCAGGGTGAAGACGGAAAGGTGCGCGTGGTAGAGTTGAAGACCAGTACCGGAAGATATCGACGTCCCATCGCAAAGATCGCACCACTGCTCGAAGAAGATGTTTGACGGTTTTCAACGCATCAACGTGGCCGGAATGTTGGCGCCCAAATTCAAATGTTGGCGCTCAAATGTTGAATATCCACAGATAATAAAGATGTCCGTTGCCCCACTCTATTGTTAACCATTCCCCATATCCACCACACACCCAAATTTCTACCTTTCCTTTTAAATTAATGTAAAGTTCGAATCATTCGAGAACAGAACTTGAAAGCGTAATATTCAATAAAGTGAATTACTATTTTATAACGTTAAGGTTTGGTGTTTTAATTCTAGTAAGAGAAAATAAGCAAAGGGCTAAAACACCAAGTGTTTGCCATTCCGACCAAAAAGGTGTGAAAGTTGGCTGTTATTTGATCATCACTATAAAACGAAGAAACTTGGAGTCGGTCGACTTTGAAGAGGAAATCGGAAATGCTTTCGGTGCCGTCGAACTCAATTTTCCACCTGTCCACTCGACAATTTCCTGATGTGCTAGCATTCGATGGAGTTGGTGTCTCAGAAGTAGATTGATGCACATATTAAGGGATTGGATGCAGGTGGAAGTACATTTGCTTGTCTGTCATCTACGCTGCTCACAAATTCTAAATTGGCATTATCGTTACCGCTAAGGTTAAGCTGTGGTGTTTGCTGATTTTGGTATATACTGTCCATCTTTGCTAAGACATTGTTCATAAATATATCCATTTGTTGGAAGAGACGAAGCGGATTGATTGTCAAGGACCGCTCAATCTTATCTGCTAAGTCATCTGCTCCCTCTGTGGTGCTAGTATCTGAAGTCCCTGCATTTGTACCACTTTTCATGACCATAGGGTTCTGGTACTTCTTATTACTCATATGATCAGCATTAGCTACTATCGCACCTGAAGGCCCCGGATTTTCAGCTTCATTGGCTATAATTGGAACTGACTGGTTATCGCTTGCCATACTTGCCGAGTTGTCTGTGTCACTAGCGGTTGTGTTTAACGAATTGTCAGAGCTTAAGCGATTAATTGACCTATGAAAAGTTTCAAAGTCAATATCTAACCTATTCAGACTAGCTGTGTCTCCTCTAGTAATAAACCGCGTGACTGGACGATTTGGCGACTTACTCATACAGAAAAGATTACTGATATAACAAGCAAGTACAAGGAAAACTCATAAATAAATAAACAATTTTGAAACTGAAAAATAAATAAATAAATAAATAAATAAAAAGAAATACGAAAAATAATAAACAAAAGGGTTGTTGCGGCAGCCCATCCTTACGGCTTAGAACAGTTTAGCGCAATCAGAGTGTGTATTACAACACAAGAAGCGCAGAGAGGACAAAAACACTTGTCACACTCCTAACTTAAACACAGAAGGATTAGAACTAATAACACCACAAATATTAAAAGGATATACACGCAATATGTACCCGAAAACATATAAATAATTCCACCGGCACTTAAGCGATGCTAATATATAACGCGTTAGTAATAAACCTTGTGGTTTGTCATTATAAAAAAAAAAAAAAACCGAAACTTGATACTGCCGATGTTTACCCGAATTGTAACCCGGCACGCTATCCTGTTGACCTGTTTCGTCGATTTATGTGGTGGCGCTCACGATCAATCGATCGAAATTGATGTAGCAAAATATAATGAACTATTTTTTTTTAGAAAGATAAATTGTGCAATATAGAGCAAGATTAGTGTTATTTAACTGTTAGATGTTGTTAGTTATGCTATTTATTTAATTTTTTTTATTTATTTATTCGTAGGTTCGTCTATTGGTAAATTAAAATTATAGATTTGTGATAGTCATATTTATTTTATTTGTTAGCTGTTAGTGTCGATAAGTAAGTTTAAGTAAATCGACGACGGTGAACTGACCGGACGAAAAGGAAGAATACATAAGAATACAAAAAAAAAGGAAACAAAAAAAGAGAAAGACGATGAGATAGACAGATATTGAAATGCAGCGGTATGGCAAGGTACAGGTAGGAAAAGTACGACCTGAACAAATAGATGGGAGAAAAGGGGAAAACCAACTAAGATAGGATACGTAGGCTAAAGTAACACAGTTCAGCCATTATTAATCAGTAATCGATTGTAAGCGGTCATTGCCCTTTTTGAATAAAGAGAGACTCTGACAGTGTGGAAAAAAAATAAAAAGAAAAAATATCATACTAAATTGTGGGTGAGTTTTTTGGGAATTTTGAGGACAAGTGCAGTGCTTACTTTGATGCTATTTTAAATTTAGGATTTTTGGCGAGTTAGAGCGGGAAGAAATAATAACCCAATTCACCCTAAGGGCACAGAAGGTCGCCATAAATCGTATATATAAAGGTATGTTCTGCAAACATGATTTTGGCAGTGTCTCGAGTGTAATCTGATTCCCTATCAAATAGATTGTGCCCAGTGGTTCAACTTTCTTCCCACCGTAAAACGCTGTGATTCTTTTGTTCCGGGGTCCGTTTAGAGAGTCCGCTATAGGCCCAACCATACCAACGGGTGCTTAGCGGTACCAAGGCAGCGGTACATAGGCAACGGACATATAATTACAAACCGTATGTCCCAAAGCTAATACGCTACAAAAAAAAAAAAAAACCCGGACAAAGACGAGTGACCCCAAAAATCCCAGAGATTTTTTTTTCCTTCTTGGATTGTGGCAATATTGCCAAAGCGACAAAGCGCGGATAACAAAAGGCGGTGCTCCGCCAACTCTAAAAAAACATAAGCTCCAGGACTTCCCCTCACAGCCCAGCGAAGATTTTGGGGGACGTCATCTGAAGGAGGTGCTCCGGGGGGAACAGCTCAGCCGATTCCCCACCTAATCGAAGCAAAAAATTAAAGTGAATTTTAGTTTAAAGTTTTGGTGAAGGATTTCCTTCTGATATCCTACTTTTATATTAGAGTAGTTTTTTTGAATTTTATGTTAAGGTTAGGGTAAGTTTCTGCCCTTAATATTTTTTTTTGTGTTTCGCGTACCATCTTGGATTTTCAACATAGCGACCTTTCTTGTGCTGGTACCAGAACAACGGGGGATTTGAGTAAAGAACCGTGAGTAGTAGACTTTAAGTTTTTTTTTTGCATTTATTTTAATTTGAATTTGATATAATAAGATTAGGCTATTACGATAAATATTAAGTGCAGAAGATATTAGAAGTAGTTTTTTTTACTTTGAATTAAATGTGTTGTTGTAGAATATCTTAAAAGTGTTTTTAATCGAGATAATGCGTGGCTAAATCCTTTTCGCTACCGGTGTGTGGACATATGGACAGGCCGTCCACGGGTGGATTGACATCGACGTATCGCGACGGCAACGAACGACGACTTAACATGACATAGACATAACGACCTTTTTTTTGTTTCTTGGAGTGTACCGGGAGGCAGATTTGGGGTTGCCATTCGCAGTATCGGCCAGAATGGTAACCATCAGTTGTATCAACAATACAAAGGGGGGGAAGGCCAGCCTTTGCCAACGTCATCAGGCATGTCTCAGACCATGGGAGAGCGAGTCGCGCTTAGGGTATTGTAGGTTAGTCTTAAGTTAGAATAGATGGTGAGTAGGGTTTAGCTTAAGTTATTAGATTAGACTAGGTTTAGTTTAGGCTAGTTAGATTTAGTTTCGGGTAAACTTTCACGACTTCTCTCAAGGACAGGGGCAAACGTTTTTGAACTTTTCTTTTCCGCTCTATTCTCTTTCTAAATTAGCTTTCCTTTTGTCCGTCCGGGGTCAACGTAAATTAAACTAATTTTCTATCTCTCTTGATTTTTTTTTATTATGGCACGATACAATGTGTGTAGAGCAGGAGGTGTATGGTGAGGGGGCAAGAACTACCCCCGTCCGACGAGCTGAGCCGAGCAACCGCGAGCGTGCCGCGCCCTACTCACCAGCATCAAAGATGCCCCGGTGGCCAAACCTGACCCACAACAATGGCGCCCAACGATATTCCCGGTTAAGCCGATTGCTACTCCAAGGGGATGATTTTCCATCTCGAAAGTCTTCACCTTGGACTTGCAACAGCTTTCGCGATTTTTAGTTTTTTATTTCTTTTAGCACTTTTCTATCCCATCAACTTTTGTTCAAAGACTGTTTAAGCTTTTGGGTGTTGAACAGAATGACGGCGGCTGTCCAGTCCTGCGGCCTAGAGCCAGTGGATCTTGTGAGGTAGCCTGAGTTCTGGGAAACAGTCAGGAGCGAGTTGACGAGTCTATGGTAGACTTACGATGGCTATCCAATCTTCAGGCGGCAAGCCAAGAGATATCGTGAGGTAATCGAGGGTCTATGATAGAGTGGAGAGCTAGGTTTAGGTAGAGAGGCCAGCTAATAGCTGCTAACCGTAGGATTAAGGCTCTTTCAAGCGATCTTACGTGAGGCGGAGGAGTGAGCCTTGAAGCCTTGACCGTGCTGGAGTTTAACCTGGGAGTCCCGGCCAACCTTGTGTTTGGTCTTGGCAGATAGCAGGTAATGGTAGGGAAAGAACGGCTATCCACCAGCACTCGTCAAACTCAGAGATACCGGTCACTCCAAGAAACGAACTAGAGCGACGAGCAACGAACATTACTCAACAGACTGTAATCCCATTCGGTTGATTGGAAAACCTGTCCAGAAGTACACACACCAACGCGATTAAAATTATACAAAAACCTAACTATATATATATTTTAGTATTACCTTATTTGAATTTACCGAGAATATCCTTTTTACCTTTATGAATTTCTTTGATTTTTTTTTTACATTGAATTTTGATTTATACACATAACGAGACTAGAATACACTCGTTACCAACCTCAAATATCCGTAATAGGAACGAACTTGAGCCTCATTGCATAATTGCAGATAAATTTGGTAGAACTTAAAAGATCAGACAGTTACTTTGATTCCTAGTGTGAATAATCAGATAGATTAGTCAGCTCATAAAATGAGTGAGAGGAACTTAGGAGCTGTCCCAAAAGGAAATCCTTCTCAGATGGCGAACTATTCCTTTAGTAACATCCCGATAGAGGAAACTAATTTGGGAGTTCCTTCTCAAGCTAAAGTACCAGCCGCTGTTCATTGTCAGCGTAGCCAAGGTAGGATCCAACTAAACAACTACACGGACTTACGACTTGATGGACTTTAGTCCTGACCCAAACGACAATACTTCGTTCCGAAATGGAACCGACTCAAGGACAGACAAGGCGAACCAAAAGGGAATTCCTCAAATGGAAACAATACGGGAGGAACCAATACCTCATCCTATAACACCCCACGACGTCAAAGGACATAACAAACTAGAGGAACGTACATCGACTCAGAAACGAACGCCTTTAACAAGACAGGAAGCAGTAAGAAGGAGACACGAATCAGAAGGACTATCATTAGAAGAAGGACGACTGAACAGACAACAACTGACGTACGAAAACGACGACTTCAGTATAGGTAAACGAAGTCAGCAAGAGGCCGGACTAAGTACCGAACAAATACCAGAGGTTGTTTGCGATGCTGCGAGGGAGAACCCGGTCGAGCAAATGTCAGCTTTCGCGGAAACGATGAAAAGTATGATGTTCACTTTCCAAGATAGCATCAGAACTATTACGGAGAAGATTGGCGACTTGGAGCTCACCGTAGCATCGCAAAGAACCCCTCCTATAACGACAGACGGACAACGTGACCAGACTAGAGAACAAACCATAACTCAAACTCAAGAGTTAAACCCAAAACCTAATACCCGGTCACGCGATTCAGGTGGGAAAATTGAAATGCCAGTTCACAAGTGGGGGATCAGATTTGACGGGACACCAAAATCAATGTCTGTAGAAAGCTTTATTTATTTATTTATTTATTTATTTAGATCTACGATACATAAACAATCAACAGATCAAGAAAAAAAAAAAAAAAAACAAAGAGAAAATAAATATAAATTACAAATAATAATTATCTTAATGCTAACAATGCGAGTTCCTTAAATCTAGTTCTGGGTAATGCAATATCGAGCTGATCATAAACAAGATTAAATAATCTACAAGAGAAAGTAACGGGCTCATTGGCCCCGTATAACGTGGAGTGATGAAATTCAAATAACACTGGTCTGGCCCTAAGAACCCTGTGAGGGGCATAAATACAAATTAAGGAAAGTAAGTTATCACAATTAATGGAAGAACAGAGTAAATCTCTAACGACCATAACGCATTGCATTTTGCGGCGAACTTCGAGGGAATCAAAACCCAATAGCAAACATTTAGAACGGTAAGAATAGTGGACATTATCATTCAGAAAGAAACGGCGTAAAGCAAAGCGCAAGAAGTTTTTTTGAACTTTTTCAATTCTGTTAATGTTTTTCAACGAATAAACAACTACTCCCCCAGTTCCACCACCTAGTGTCAGGTCCCGCCGAGAAATGGTATTGGCAATTTCTGCAGGAAAGTGAAAGGGGAGAAGATTTGAGATACAGAGATTTAAAGGCTGAACTGATGTACCAATTTAGGGACAATAAGAGGGATCATGAGATCTTAAGATCCATAATGGATAGGAGACAACAGCCCCATGAAACATTTGACGACTTCTATAGTGACATACGCTCCATGACTCTACAAATGACCAACAGACCACACGAACAGGACTTAGTAGACATGGTCGACAGAACATAAAGGACAGGGTCGCGACGCTCATCTTCGGTTGCTACATCAAAAACATCCAAGACTTGCGTGATGAATGTAGGCGAGCGGAGAGACATTTAGCAAGTAGGGAACAGAAATTCAGGAAGCACGTAACTGAAATAGACGACCAGTTGCGACGTGGCGTCAAGGACGAGCCTCGAGAAGAAGTAGAAGAAGAACACGAAGATATGGAAATTGCTGCGTTTCATAAACAGCCAAACGGAACAAGTAGGCAGCCTAACCTCAGACAGTAAGATAGACAAGTTAGGACCGAACGGAGGAGTACATCTGAAGTCAGTAGACTACAAAAGATTGTCTCGAGAGATCCAGTTTCCAAGATCGGACTCATTCGTAATAGAGCGGGGGAGATGGTGGAAACACTGGATCACACAAATGAGGTCCTAATGGAGGTACACTTTCCAGGAAGCTATAAGTCATATCAGCCCTGGGCTCCAAGGAAACAAGGAGCGAACAGGATGGATAGGACGGAAGCAGAACGGATCGTGACACCACAAGCGGTCAAGGGTGCGATAGCAACATTCTCACCCTTCAAAACTGCAGGCCCGGATGGTATATTTCTAGGGAAGCAAATGTGGTCTTCCTTCCAAAACCGGGAAAAAGGACTACACCGAGGCAAAGTCATTCTGACCAGTCAGTCTAACATCCTTCCTGTTAAAAATAATGGAAAGGGTGATGGTGGACTATATGGAGAGTACTGCGCTTAAGATGTATCCTTTATATAGTAGACAGCATGCATACAGGGTAGGTATGTCTACAGAAACAGCGCTACATCAAGTAGTACGCGTTGCGGAGGAAGAGCTAAATACCGGGGGCATTGCGATGACCACTATAATGGACATTGAAGGTGCCTTCGATAAGATATGCTTTGAAAGTCTGAAACAAGCCTTGGAAAAACGTAGGGTTAACCCACTGGTGGTAAGATGGGTGGACAATATGTTGAATACAAGGGCGATTAATATTCAGACGGGAACCTCAAAACTCAGAGGAAGGGTTAGCAGAGGTTGCCCACAAGGAGGTGTTCTCTCACCTACACTGTGGAATATCACTGTGGACTCTCTTCTCGACAGACTCGAGGCGACGGGCATTCACACAGTGGGATATGCCGACGACATAGCAATAATGGCCAGAGGCAAATTCATGGACGTCACCGCAGATATCATGAGTAATGCACTCAGAGTGGTTGAGCGGTGGTGTCTGGAACAAGGGCTCTCCATTAATGCGGCGAAAACAGATCTAATAGTCTTCACTAGGAAGAGGAAAAATCTGGAATTTGGGCCCTTAACACTTTTCGGATCGGAACTAACAATGACTAAGAAGGTTAAGTATCTGGGAGTCGATCTAGATACTGGACTTACTTGGAATTACCATGTTGAGGAGAAGGTCCGGAAGGCAAAAAGGGTACTACATCAGTGCAAACGTGTATGTGGACAGAGGTGGGGACTCTCGCCTAGGTCAGCATACTGGATGTATACGATGATAACTAGACCCATTATCACGTACGCCTCGGTTGTATGGTGGGCGAAAGCCTCTCAGAAAACTGTAAGGAAGCACCTGGATAGGGTTCAACGTTTAGCATGTATGGGAATTACAGGTGCAATACGTACAACCCCAACATGCGCATTGGAAGTCATCATGGGGATATTACCGCTAGACTTATTTATTAAGAAAACAGCGGCCCAAACGGCGCTTCGCTTGCATCGAGATGCGAAATGGCACCATCGTGATACGATCTATGGACATAGGAAGATCCTGGAACTTGTCAAAGACGAGATTAGGGAGCTAAACATGCCTATGGATCGAATAACAAGGGTGCGTATTATGGAAAGAAATCACAAAACTCGTATTGAGAACGGATTACTTCCAGAAAAAAGAAATGGTGAAATAGTGATTTTCACGGATGGATCCATGATGGATGGCGGGGCGGGGGCCGGTATCTATTTAGCAGAGCTGGAACTTGCCCGTCACATTAGCCTCGGGAAATACACTTCAGTATACAAGGCTGAGATGATTGCCTTGCTTTATGCGTTGGACTACTTGCTTGAATGTCAGGTGGAAGGAAGAAATATCCTTATAGCACTGGACAATCAGGCGGTGATCAGATGCATGGAACAAACAAACATCACAACATCACTGGCACTGGAATGCGTACTTAAACTCAATAAGTGTTCATCTAAAAATGACGTAACCCTGACTTGGGTACGAGGACACATAGGGATCGAAGGCAATGAAAAGGCGGACTCCCTTGCAAAACAGGGGTCAACTGAAAAGTTGCTGGGACCAGAACCATTCTCTTCAATTGGCAGAGGAATGGTTGAACAGCTTATCCACAAATGGATCACGGCAGAACACCTGAGAAGGTGGTCAACCGTGGAACAATGTAGACAAGCTAAAATGGCAATAAAGTGGCCGACCTGCTCCACTCAAAGAAGGGTTCTAAGCATGAGTCGAGGAACATTGAAATGGGTGGTGGCTTTGTCTACAGGACATGGTAATTTCAGGTATCACTTAAGGAAAATGGGCCTTATAGAGGATGATTCTTATAGACTATGCCTGGAGAAATCTGAGACATCGGCACATATACTGTGTCAATGCCCGGCATTGGCTGGCAGAAGAATGAGGATCTTGGGACATCAATGGGTCGAGACCCAGTCGATGAAACGGATCTCCCATAAACAGATGCTAGCGTTAACATTAGGAATTGAGCCCAGAGAAGAACTGTGGAGAAATCCAGAGAGTCTCTCTGAGTAAGATTTACAGTGGTAGAGAGACGAAAAGAGACCCGAAAATGGTGGTCTGATTCGATTATCTCTCGAAATATATATATATATATAGGACCAAACGGAACAATCCAACCAAAAGAGATATAACGACGTCTAGAATCACTTATACGAATCCATCGACATGCCCTTCAGGATTCCACACCCTAACTTGCTTCAGTTGCGGCCAAGGTAATCTTAGTTTTAACTGCGCCAAGTGCCAGGAAAACATGAATGTCGGCGGTGTATCCGGGAACAACCCGCCAATGGCGAGAATAATCCCGGAGACAGAAAACCCGCCGAACAATACACAATTTGAAAGAGAGAATCAATAGTGAGGGATATACCCAAGAAAGCTCCTCCACATAGAAAAAGTTTGCACCAGAGGCTCCTGGAATACCAGGCAGCCAGAAAACGAATTTTCGGGGAAGAAGTTTCAGGTCCGGTGCAAAAAAGTAGAATTTTGAAAAGATACGTAGGCTAAGGGAAAAAGGTGCAATAAGTAGATTTAGGATGAACAAGATTTTAGCTTCGGTTATAAATGTAAATGACGATAACAGACCTTACGCCAAAGTCAAGGTAGAGGCGGAGGAAATGTTAGGGCTGTTAGATAGCGGAGCTTCTATAAGTTGCTTAGGCAAAGGAGCCCTAGAGTTCCTAGAAAGGAATAATATTACAATGAGTAAGATGACCACAGATATTAAAACAGCAGACGGGAACCACCAAAAGATTGTAGGACGATTTACGACGACAGTTTCGTGGGGTGGCAAGTCTCATGAGGTAGAATTATATGTAGTCCCAAATTTGCAGCAAGCAAAGAAGAACTGGACACTCCATCGTCGACAGATGGTACATCGCCAGTCCAGGCACTCTCACCAGTACAAGCCGATCAGCTACAGAGAATCAAAAGACTATTCCCATCGTTTGCAGTGTTGGGATTGGGAAAAACCAGTCTCGAACAACATGTGATAGAGGTGGAAGACGAAAAGATTCCCACCAAACAACGGCACTACCCCATCTCACCTGCAATCCAAAAGCTGTTATATGACGAGCTCGACAGGATGATCTCTCTATGTGTGATAGAGGAGAGCAATAGCCCATGGAGCTCACCAGTTGTACTAGTGAGGAAACCGGGCAAGAACAGATTGTGCCTGGATTCGCGAAAGGTCAACTCTGTAACAAAAAAAGAATGCCTACCCACTGCCCCACATTGAAGGCCTATTGAGTCGCCTTCAAGATACTCGATTCATTTCGGGAATAGACTTAAAAGACGCTTTTTGGCAGACTCCTCTGGAGTACAAGTCAAGGGAAAAGATAGCCTTCACTGTGCCTGGACGACCGTGATATCAGTTCACGGTAATGCCGTTCGGACTGTGTAACGCCACCCAGAGAATGTGTCGGCTGATGGACAAATCCATACCCGCTCGGTTGAGGAAGTGTGTCTTTGTCTATCTCGATGATCTCTTGGTTTGTTCTCCAGATTTCGAATCTCATGCCAGATTGCTGGAAGAGGTGGCAAAATGTTTGAGGGAAGCAGGGCTAACAATCAACGTAGAGAAAAGTAGGTTCTGTTGCAAGGAAATTAAGTACTTAGGATACATCGTTGGCGATGGATGCTTGAGGACAGACCCCGACAAAGTATTGGCGGTCGAGAATTTTATAGTTCCTAAAACCCCCAAGCAACTCCGTCGGTTTCTAGGGATGACGGGGTGGTACAGACAGTTCATACCAAATTTCGCAGCTTTGGCTGCCCCAATGACCGACTGCCTGAAGAAAGGACAGACATTCTCAATGACCAAAGATGCGCTAAACGCGTTCGAAAAACTCAAGGCGACTTTGGTGTCAGCACCTATTTTGACGTGTCCGGACTTTACGAAACGATTCTACGTACATGTGACGCCTCAACATCCGGTGTGGGGAGTGTGCTTTTCCAGATGCGGAAAACAACGAGAGGCCGATAGCATTCATGTCCCAAAAGCTTAATTCCGCACAGCGGAATTATAGCGTAACGGAACTTGAGTGCTATGCGGCCGTTCTGTCTGTTAAGAAATTCAGGGCCTACGTGGAGGTTTGAAGTGGCTCATGACTCAGAAAGATCTGTCTGGTCGTCTGGCCAGATGGAGCCCCAAGCTCCAAGGATTTGACTTTCAGATCGAACATAGGAAGGGTACCCAAAATGTGGTCACTGATACTCTTTCCCGAGTCCATATGGATGAGCTCATTCCCGAAAACGATATACTATAGGTGGACCTCAGCTCACCATATTTTTCATCAGAAGAATATGATGAGCTGAGAAAAACCGTTGACGACAACCAAAACCGACTACCTGACATATGCGTTTCGGACGGATTCGTCTACAAAAGAACAGACATACGAACCGGGGACGTAATACAGAACGACAGAGCATGGAAGCTCTGGATACTGGAGGAGTTGCGAGGGAACGGAGCGGCCTTTTCAACGACTACATCGACTTCCTAGGACCATACCCACGAACTAAGAACGGACGCACACATATATTTATAGTTTTAGACCATTTCTCTAAATTCGTATTTTTAAAACCAATAAGAAAGGCAACGGCAGCTGAGGTAGCTAAGTACCTAGAGGAACCCGAATACATCCACTCAGACAACGGCAAACAATTCATCTCTGAACTGTTTCGGACACGTCCGCACCGCGTTCTACTCTCCTCAGGCAAATGCTTCTGAAAGAGTCAACCGATCGGTCTTGGCAAAAATCAGATCGTATATTAAATACGACTAAAAGAATTGGGACAGTCATGTCAGCGATGCAGCGTTTTCCCTGAGGAGTGTGGTTCACGGTTCGACCATGTTCGAACCATATTATGCAGTATTCGGCACCCACATGGTTCAACATGCCAAAACTTACGACGTACTACGAAAACTAGATACGATAAAAGATATGAACACAGAAGTTTTGGAAAGAAATGACAGACTACAGCTAATCAGAGCCAAAATATTCGACAACCTCAAATTAGCACATAATAGAGCAGCACGTACCTATAACACCAGGTGCAGAGACGTGAAATATAATGCAGGCCAAATAGTTTACCGCAGAAATTTTAAGCAAAGTTGCTTAGCCGACAAGTGCAACGCTAAACTAGGAGCAAAATTTATTAAATCAGTTGTACTGAGATCAATAGGCAACTCTCTTTATGAGATAGGAAACTTAAGCGGCGAGAAAATAGGAGAAAATAGGAGGTGCCAAGGATCTCCACACTTGATCCAACATGACAACGATCGAAATACGACGCACTCAGCTGCCCGTTGCCTGACGACCTGTGATAGTTACGTATTGTTCCTAGATATATGTATACTAATTATGAATTAAGTCTTCTCACTATTTATGCTTCTATTTATTAAAGCATTTATCTTATTAATTATCTACACAGTGTCGTCCACAGAGCTTACTTACTAACATATATGTATAGAGTTTATTTATTTATTATTTTTCCGACAGAGTTATTTACTAATATATATAGAGTCTATTTATTTTATCCACAGAGTTTATTTATTTTCTCCATAAGTCTAGCTATTATATATATATTTAGGTATATAAGTTTATTTATTTTATCCATTATCCATAATCTCCATCTGTGAGATTTAGGTATATAAGTCTATTTATTTTATTTATAAGTCTATCTGTGATATTTAAGTATATAAATATCTACCCAGGAGCTAGACATCGTGATACGCCTTCGTTCCTAAATACGTACTATCCTACGCAAGTAGACAGCGCAAAGAACGACTGTGTACCTGGAACCTAGACATCTGCAACTGTGATAAAATGATAAAATCTGTGACACTTTCTTTCACATATCTTAAAGAATTCTTAGAAAACGACAAACACATCTACTCACAAGGCAACCCGGCTAGATACGACCGTCCATAGACATCATCTCAGGGAGTGGGCCCTTGCCACACGTTGGAAATCCAACACGATGTGATGTGCTTTTTATCTAAGGCTGAGGTTAGCTCGTCGGATCGCCAAGGTCCTTCCCAAAGAAACACGGACTTCAGGTTGAGGAGTTTCTATACTGGTCCTGGTCGTCTGGTGCGGGTAGCGGCTTAGTCTTCTACGGCGACTCTGGTGGGCGTGGGATAGCCTCGGCGGTCTACGGGTTAGACTTGCGACAATGCCGGCAATCTACAGGTCTATCTTGCGACAGTCCTGGCACTCGAGGTCCGTCTTGCGACAGTCCCGGTAATCTACAGGTCTATCTTACGACAGTCCTGGCACTCGAGGTCCGTCTTGCGACAGTCCCGGCAATCTACAGGTCTATCTTGCGACAGTCCTGGCACTCGAGGTCCGTCTTGCGACAGTCCCGGCAATCTACAGGTCTATCTTGCGACAGTCCTGGCACTCGAGGTCCGTCTTGCGACAGTCCCGGCAATCTACAGGTCTATCTTGCAACAGTCCTGGCACTCGAGGTCCGTCTTGCGACAGTCCCGGCAATCTACAGGTCTATCTTACGACAGTCCTGGCACTCGAGGTCCGTCTTGCGACAGTCCCGGCAATCTACAAGTCTATCTTGCGACAGTCCTGGCACTCGAGGTCCGTCTTGCGACAGTCCCGGCAATCTACAGGTCTATCTTACGACAGTCCTGGCACTCGAGGTCCGTCTTGCGACAGTCCCGGCAATCTGCTAGCTTGCTAGCAACCAAAAAAATGGCGAATAGTATAATAACTATTTCGCGGAACAAAATTCAGCGGTACACGGGATTGGTACGGTCAACAACTCTGAAGTTTGCTCGATTTGTTTGTTATTCTACTGGGGTCTTATGTTATTTTTGATGCTAAGTCGGTGTGAATTCTATTCACAAGTGCAAAAATCGTACTGCCGACTATTTTACCCTGAAATGTACACAAGCACCTATTGCCAAGCTGCTGTTAGAGCGAGAACATGTAGCGGCGAGGTGGGGTAGCCATGGCTAGTTGGTTGGGCATAGTGAACGGCGGTTGTGTGCATGGGTGTGCATTGTGCGTGGTGCGCGTGCATTGCATTGCAAAGCGAACTGTTGAACACTTTGTTGTCTGGGTTGTTAGCAGCGGGGTACAGTCAACGGTGTGTGGCTGGGCGGTGTGTTTAATTCGCTTGATACATATGACCTGTATCACTTCAGCTGGGTGGAGCGTCTCGTTGTAACGACTGCTTCGTTACATTCCCCTCCTTCTTTCTCAGACGAGAACCTTCTCGCCTGTGTCCAACTTCAAGCTGTAAAAGAATTTTTTAAAGAGCAAAAAAAATTCTCTTTTTTTTCTTTGTATTATTTCAGGGAAACGTATAATTCAAAAATATGTTTTTTTTTTTTTTTTTCTTAGGGAAACTTAACAAAAATCGTATAATTCAGAAAATATGTTTTTTTTTTATTTTTTTTTTTTTTTTATTTTTTATTTTTTTTTTTTTTTTAAGGGAAACTTAACAAAAATCTTATAATTCAGAATTAAAAACAAAATTGTACTTCTGTGGTGGTGGTCCTTCGGTTTTCTTCTTTCAGTGCCGTGCCACTTCCTGTCGTTGGTCTCCGAACTGGAGGACGACCGTATCCTTCCTGGTGAAGATTATTTGTATGCGCCCCCATGGTTTATTGATGAACACGGTGCGACGCCCTTTTTTGGCCAATTCCTGCACGTTAATCCCTTCGAATGGATTAGACGGGGGGGTTGTTTTGCCGGGTTTGTTCTTTTTTTTATTGTTCCTCTTCTTCGGTTTCCTGTCGTTAGCCAAGCTAATGCGGCCGACGAGCTCCCCTAGGGTTGTCTGTGCTTGGGTGTCCGGCCTTATCGGAAGTAGGGCCGGGATGGCCGGCGGAGTGAGGCGGGCGGCGGAAATGATCTTGGCATTGGTGGTGGTGTTGACGGCCTTGACGGAATGGAGGACGGCGGGCTGGACGGTTTTGCGGGTGGTGATACCGGTATTGCTGGTAGTGGTAATGGTGGCGACGGGGTTTTCCTTGGTGGTGCTGCCGGGGGGATCTGAGCTACACTGTATGGTGGTAATGCGCTGAAACCATTTCTCGTTGGCTTTCTGCCGGACCCTTCTGGTGGCGGCGAGTTGATCCAATGGGTCGGGGTGGGGTGGAATGGCGACAATTGGTTCAATTGGTGGGTTTTTCATACCGCGTTTAGTCGGTGGTTGGGTGGTGGGCATCTTGCTGGGGCAGTGTTTTGTCGTGTCCATGGTTCGGTAAGAAATGAAATTTTTCGCTTCTGCGTCCCGGACGATGTGGCTGGTTCCATGGCTGGCGGACGACTGATGATGGATTGTAGTGCGTCGTTAATATTATATCCTTTTAGATCTCTTACGTGACAGCGGTATAGATTTGTTTTACTCGTCTCGCCAATGCGCTTTACCAACACAATGACGGGTGAGACAAACCTGATGATTTCATATGGCCCATCGTATTTGGGAGCTAATTTCTCTAAAGTGTTTTGCGGCGGAGGAGAGTACTCGGATCGCTGGGTGGCGTCTTGTAAGTTCTTTCGGACCAGTTGGTACAACGCCTTCATGCGTTCCCCTCGGACGGACAGCTCCTCGGGTGAGTTGATGGGAGGCCGGTCGTTAGGTGGTCCATCGTCGTGGTGGTGTGGCCGTTTTATCTGTCTACCAAAGTTTAGGTATGCGGGGGAGTAGCCCGTGGATTCGTGTTTACTGGTGTTGATGGTGAAGCATAACTCTGGTAGGTGTTCATCCCATCGTCGATGGTTCTCTGTTACATACTGGGCGATCATGGTCTTGAGTACGCGGTTTACCCTCTCTGTGGGATTCTCTTGCGGAGTGTACGGGGCGGTCAGTCGATGGTGTATTCCTACCTCACTAAGGAACGTACGGAAGGTGGCGCTGGTGAACTGGGCTCCATTGTCGGAGATTAGTGCCTTTGGACACCCGAACCGCGTGAGCACGCGTTCCCTTAGGGCTTTAATGAGTGAGGCGGTGGTGGCGGCGTGCATGGGGACGGCATCTACCCATTTGGTGAATCTATCTACCATTACCAAGAGCATGGTGTTTCCCTTTGAGGAACGGGGGAGGGGTCCCATGAAGTCAACGCATACGGTTTCCCACGGGGCTTTATCCGTGGTACTATGCATTAATCCGCTGGGTTTTTGTTGTTGCCCCTTATATCGGTTGCAGATGTCACATTGTTTTAAATATTTGGCGATGTCGCGGTGCATGCCTGGCCAATAGTGGCCTTCTTTGATGCGGCTATTGTCTTTGCTGTCCCGAAATGTCCTGCGGTTAGGTGATCATGGTTGTCATATAACACGTTCCGGCGGTCGGCTTCGGGACACACCATTTCCATTCCTTCTGGGATGGGTCGGCCAAGGGATCGGTATTTTGGAAGTGACGGTATAGTTTCCCTTATAATCCGGGAGCTCCTCGGGGTGGGTATGCAAGATTTGGACCTTCTTATGGGTCCACCCCATAGGTTCTTTACAGGCGTGGAGGGAGTTTGCCTCGGGGTTGGACTGGGGGTCTCGGGATAGTGCGTCTGCTACGACATTTAGCGATCCCTTACGGTATTTTATCTCGAAATCATATTGCTGCAATTCCATTGCCCATCGGGCCAGTCGACCGGATGGGTTTTCCAGCGTGTGGAGCCACTTTAGGGAGTGGTGATCGGTGATTACCGTAAAATGGTAGCCCTCGAGGTATGGACGCATCTTCCGAATTCCCCACAAGATTGCCAGGCATTCCTTTTCTGTAACCGCGTATTTCTGCTCTAGTACTGTCAGGGTGCGGCTGGCATAGGCGATGACGTTTTCCTTCCCATTTGGTGTTTGGGACAGGACTAGGCCCAGTCCCTCTTGACTGGCGTCGGTCTGTAGTACGAACGGCAGGTTGAAATCTGGGCAGGTCAAAATAGGGGCCTCAGTTAGTTCAAACTTAAGTAGGTTGAACGCGTCTTCCTGGCGTTGCTCCCACACCCAGCGGTTTCCCTTTTTCAACAGAGCGGTCAGTGGTGACGCTATGGCTGAGAAGTTTTTTATGAATCGGCGGTATCAGGATGGCCAGGATGCCCAGGGCGGAGCGCTTTGATCGCCGAGACTTTGTCTGGGTCCGTGTGGATTCCTTTATGGCTGACGACGTGACCTAAGTATTTTAATTCTCGCTGGCAGAATTCACATTTGTCCAGATTTATTTGCAGATTTGCCCTGCGTAGCCGTGTGAATACTTCTCGTAGATTCCGTAAGTGTCATCGAGGTAGGCGAACGCATGAGGTTCCATATCTGGGCCGATAATACTGTCCAGGGCTCGTTGAAATGTTGCCGGGGCGGAATGGAGGCCGAAAGGCATGACCTTCCACTGGAACAGTCCTCGGCCGGGGACGGTGAAGGCGGTATATGGTCTGGATGCTACATGGATCGGGATCTGCCAGTACCCCTGTTTCAGATCTATCGTTGAAATGAACTGTGCCCCCCTAAGTTTATCGAGGATCGAGTTGATCTGTGGAAGTGGGTAGGCATCCTTGACCGAGATCTCATTGAGTTGCCGGAAGTCTACACATAGCCTCCAAGCACCGGACTTCTTTTTGACGAGGACAATGGGTGAACTATATGGGCTGCATGATCGCTCGATTCTATCCTCTTTTAGGAGCTCGTCGATTTCTTGGTTGATAACCTTTTGCCGGGCTGCGGCGATAGTATCTTTGCTTAAAGGGGTGCTCTGTGGTGAGTCGGATTCGATGTTCCGTGATATTAGTGGTGCCTGTTAGATTCTCGAATTTCGGTACTTCTTCTTCCAAGAACTCGGCTAGGCCTTGTTGCTCGCTCCAGCTTAGGTCTCACTCTCTAAGTAGGATGCACATATTGGTGGCGGGGCTGGTGCGTAGTACCTCGGTATATGTCAACTTGTGCCCCCCTAGGGTTATTTCGAACTTAGCTTTATCGAGTAAGTCCATCCCGAAAATGGCATCCTCGGCCAAAGTTTTCATGTAGGTGAGTTCGCTAGTGAGGGATTGCAGGAACTGCAGCTGCACCGTATAGTGCTCACGGGTTGTGATAGTATCGCCATTGGCGAGTTGGATCTTCTGCCCCTGATACCGGACGGATGCCTCCATGCTAAGTAGGGCTTGTCGCATTCTGGGGCCGGCGAATGATTTAGATACGCCGGTAGCCGCGAGACAATGGAAGGTTTGGCCCTGAATGGTGGTCGGGATGAAATACCGTGGGTCGGTCCTCCTGGCGTTTGACATGGAGGCTGCTGGATTTCGGTGGCAATTGCAATCCCTCGTTTGCCCTCCGTCTTCTCCGCAATATGAGCAGAAGAGGCGGTGTGGTCGTTGGCAATCCTGCTGACGGTGGCCTCTCTGTTTGCACCGCCAGCAGTGGGTGTCCCGATTTATATATATTTGATATTTGCCACCTGAGGCCGGGGCGCTGGGATAGGGACGGGATTAGTGGGACGTATGCTTCGTTCCTCGCTTTTTACATGCTCGAATTCTTCGGCCAATTCCATGAGCTCGTCTAACGTTGTAAAATCCCTACGTTTTATGTACAGACGATATTCAGGTCGCATGCTGTCGTAGATCCGGTCTATGTTATCCCGCAGGTTCATCCGAGGGTGTTGTCGGATAAGGTATTGGGTGGCTCGGATGAAGTCTTTGCCTTTCTCCCTCGGTCCTTGTCATTATTTCCTCCTCTAGCTTATGGGTATAGCGGGCAGGGAGGAAGTGGCGCAAGAATGCTTGTCGGAATTGCTCCCAGTTCTGGAATTCTTCACGGTTGATCCTTAGCCACTCCAGGGCGGTGCCTCGGAAGATCTCGGGTAGCGGACGTATTATATAGTCGGCTGGTATATCATAGCAGCAGGTTAGCTCTTCGATCCGCTCCATAAATTCGAGGGCGTTTCCTGAGGAGTCGAATTTTAACCCCCATTTTCGGACCGTATCCATCACCTCGGCTTCATAGCTCAATGTTGGCCTAACTCGGTTTGAGGCTGTCGGGGCTGGCTCAGTTATTCGGCTGGAAGATGATGTGGTCGGGCCCCTTTGGGTATCTCTCGTAAGATGCGGCGGGCATAGGCGGTGGTTGGACGGTGGCGGGGTGGGGGACAGCTACTGGCATTTCTACGAACTGTGGGGTCTTTACGGTCCCTTCGGTTGTAGGGGATTTTCCTCCATCATCCGAGGATGTGTCCCCATATTCACGAGTAGAAATTTTTGCCTCTAATTCTTCGCAGAGGTTCTGCGTCGACGATCTAGTCCGGGTGGCTTTTAAGTAAGCGCTCAACCGGGATCACAACTAATCCACTGTTCCCTCCGTCCTTAACCCTGTCTTCTCCATGACCTCCATCAATCCTGCCTTTCTGAGCAGGTAGATCCATCCGACTGTTATGTCTCCGCATTGTTCTTCCGGGACGGTTAGCTGGTTTCCCTCGTTCATGTCTCGGTTTCGGTTGTTTGTTGGTCCTCCTAGTCGGTTGTCTCTTCTTCGTTGTAATAGTTCTGGGCCTCCTTCTGTTGAGTCCCTGCTCGTGCGCCAATGTGATGTGCTTTTTATCTAAGGCTGAGGTTAGCTCGTCGGATCGCCAAGGTCCTTCCCAAAGAAACACGAACTTCAGGTTGAGGAGTTTCTATACTGGTCCTGGTCGTCTGGTGCGGGTAGCGGCTTTGTCTTCTACGGCGACTCTGGTGGGCGTGGGATAGCCCCGGCGGTCTACGGGTTAGTCTTGCGACAGTCCCGGCAATCTACAGGTCTATCTTGCGACAGTCCTGGCACTCGAGGCCCGTCTTGCGACAGTCCCGGCAATCTACAGGTCTATCTTGCGACAGTCCTGGCACTCGAGGTCCGTCTTGCGACAGTCCCGGCAATCTACAGGTCTATCTTACGACAGTCCTGGCACTCGAGGTCCGTCTTGCGATAGTCCCGGCAATCTGCTAGCTTGCTAGCAACCAAAAAAATGGCGAATAGTATAATAACTATTTCGCGGAACAAAATTCAGCGGTACACGGGATTGGTACGGTCAACAAATCTGAAGTTTGCTCGATTTGTTTGTTATTGTTGTGTATGTGACAGCTGACACAACTCAGTCAGTTCAGAGACGTTAACCCGCTCGCATCATTCACCAGACAGAGTATTACTCGTGTTAATATTATATACCATACTTGATAATAAATACTAGTTAAATATAAGCTCGTGTATATATTAAACTGGCGACGAGGATGGGATACTAGTAAGGATATTAAATTACATTAATTTTGTGCGCGGCCCTCGGCTAGTTGTACATACAAGTGTCCACTATAGAAACGAGTGCGATACAACAACAACAGTTTAGGTCGCACCGTACGATTTATACATGGGAACAGTTGTGAAAGTTAACTCGCCTTTTGTATTGTGCTTGTGCTGAGAGTGCATGGAAGACAAAGAAGAAACTGTTCAAGGTTCAAGTGATAGTGCCGCAATCATTATCAAATCGGAAAGAATTGTCACTACAGTAGCAGAGGCGAAGACATTGAGTGTTTGTGATACTCCACGAATAATTATCATGACTGCAGTTGGTAACCTAGAACCTTTCGACTTGGGTCATCCAAACAAGTGGACATCGTACATGGAACGTTTCAAATTATTTCTGCTGGCCAATGATGTCAAAGAGGAAGAGCGTAAAAAAGCGGCTTTGGCTGGCGCGCCGCTTTACGATCTATTGACATCATTGGCGTCCCCCAAACAGGTGAGTGCTTTGAATTTGGTGGAAATCAACAAGATATTAACCGACCATTTGTCTCCACGCTTTTTATCACTTCCACAAACGTGATCAACATCCGGACGAGTCTGTCAGCAACTATATGGCAGAGCTACGACCGAAGATGAATCAAAGAAGACCGAAGAGATCCTCATGATCGAATTAGCAGCTACGTCGTGAGCGCGTGTGAGGGTGAGGGTGTTAAGGGGGTGGCCCAACACCAAAATCGAGCGCTCAAGCAACTTGTATGCGAATTATTCCCGTCGAAATGAACTCTCGGCTAATAGAGGAGTTTTAGTCTGGGGAGATCGTGCTGTCGTTCCTCCTTCGGCCCGAGATGCAATCTTAAACGCCCTTCATGCACCACACCCTGGTATCGTCAAAATGAAAGCTCTGGCGCGCAGCTATGTATGGTGGCCTAACATCGATGCCGAAATCGAACTCGTCATAAAGAGATGCACGGCATGCCAGCAGAACCGAAATGAGGAACCACATACTACTACACATCATTGGGAATCAGCTAAGCGGCCGTGGTCCCGACTGCATATTGATTTCGCCGGGCCTTTTCAAGGCAAAACCTTCTTTTTGGTTGTTGACTCTTACTCAAAGTGGCTCGAGGTCGCCGTGGTCAGCTCAGCATCGGCAGCTGCCGCCATTAAGTTTCTTCGTCAACTCTTCGCCACCCATGGACTTCCAGACGAAATTGTATCAGACAACGGAACAGCGTTTACATCTGATGAGTTCAAGATCGTCATGGACAACAACTTAATCCGCCATATTCGTTCTGCCCCTTTTCATCCGGCTACAAACGGCCAAGCGGAGCGCATGGTACAAAGCACCAAGAACTTCCTGGAAAAGTTGGGCCACTACAGAAATCTCGATCTGAGTCTTGCCAGATATTTATTCAATCAGCACGTAACTGCGCATTCTACCACAAACCGCTCACCTGCAGAGCTGCTACTCAATCGCCGACTGAGGACATATTTTGACAAAATACAACCAGACGAGATAATATGGGGTAAGGTCTGCGACCCAACCAGTGCTAAAAGTTTCATTTCAGGTAGCCCAGTTTTGGTGCGAAATTATGCTGTTGGGCCAAAGTGGATTGAGGGTCTGGTGTCTGATCAAACTGGACCCATTTCCTACAGCGTCCGTCTAAATGACTCAAGGGTAGTTAAACGTCATCAAGATCAGCTACGTAGTCGTGTGCCATCTGCACCACCCCACGATTCCAACGGGGAGGCTCCCTCCGATGTCGAATCAGATGCCAGTGTACATACATCATCTCCAGAAACTGAGCAGAGTACTTCTAGACAACATGAACGGTCATTACTGGAGAACTCAACTGCTACTGTGCTTCCATTGCTACCGGCACCTGCGACACCCCGCCGATCTGGTCGTAATAGGCAGGCAACACAGTTCTACGATGCATCTGGGTGTTAAGGGGTGTTGTGTATGTGACAGCTGACACAACTCAGTCAGTTCAGAGACGTTAACCCGCTCGCATCATTCACCAGACAGAGTATTACTCGTGTTAATATTATATACCATACTTGATAATAAATACTAGTTAAATATAAGCTCGTGTATATATTAAAGTTATTCTACCGGGGTCTTATGTTATTTTTGATGCTAAGTCGGTGTGAATTCTATTCAGAAGTGCAAAAATCGTACTGCCGACTATTTTACCCTGAAATGTACACAAGCGCCTATTGCCAAGCTGCTGTTAGAGCGAGAACATGTAGCGGCGAGGTGGGGTAGCCATGGCTAGTTAGTTGGGCATACTGAACGGCGGTTGTGTGCATGGGTATGCATTGTGCGTAGTGCGCGTGCATTGCATTGCAAAGCGAACTGTTGAAACACATTGTTTCAACGGTGTGTGGCTGGGCGGTGTGTTTAATTCGCTTGATTCATATGACCTGTATCACTTCAGCAGGGTGGAGCGTCTCGTTGTAACGACTGCTTCGTTACAACGAAAAGCACAGATCGATGGTCTTAATCCTTGTCTTAATTGGTCTTAATAAACCTTGTGGTTTTTCATTATAAAAAAAAAAGAAAACCGAAACTTGATACTGCCGATGTTTACCCGAATTGTAACTGCATGTGCCGGCAGTTTGACATTTCGCAACAAATCGGAAACGCATGGCTGTCTCTCACGCACGCTATCCCGTTGACCTGTTTCGTCGATTTATGTGGTGGCGTTCACGATCAATCGATCGAAATTGATGTAGCAAAATATAATGAACTATTTTTTTTTAGAAAGATAAATTGTGCAATATAGAGTAAGATTAGTGTTATTTAGCTGTTAGATGTTGTTAGTTATGCTATTTATTTAATTTTTTTATTTATTTATTCGTAGGTTCGTCTATTGGTAAATTATAGATTTGTGATAGTCATATTTATTTTATTTGTTAGCTGTTATTGTCGATAAGTAAGTTTAAGTAAATCGACGACGGTGAACTGACCGGACGAAAAGGAAGAATACATAAGAATACAAAAAAAAAGAAAAAGAGAAGGACGATGAGATAGACAGATATTGAAATGCAGCGGTATGGCAAGGTACAGGTAGGAAGAGTACGACCTGAACAAATAGATGGGAGAAAAGGGGAAAACCAACTAAGATAGGATACGTAGGCTAAAGTAACACAGTTCAGCCATTATTAATCAGTAATCGATTGTAAGCGGCCATTGCCCTTTTTGAATAAAGAGAGACTCTGACAGTGTGGAAAAAAAATAAAAAGAAAAAATATCATACTAAATTGTGGGTGAGTTTTTTGGGAATTTTGAGGACAAGTGCAGTGCTTACTTTGATGCTATTTTAAATTTAGGATTTTTGGCGAGTTAGAGCGGGAAGAAATAATCACCCAATTCACCCTAAGGGCATAGAAGGTCGCTATAAATCGTATATATAAAGGTATGTTCTGAAAACATGATTTTGGCAGTGTCTCTAGTGTAATCTGATTCCCTATCAAATAGATTGTGCCCAGTGGTTCAACTTTCTTCCTACCGTAAAACGCTGTGATTCTTTTGTTCCGGGGTCCTTTAGAGAGTCCGCTATAGGCCCAACCGTACCAACGGGTGCTTAGCTGTACCAAGGCAGCGGGACATAGGCAACAAAAAAAAAAAAAAAACCCGGACAAAGACGAGTGACCCCAAAAATCCCAGAGATTTTTTTTTTCCTTCTTGGATTGTGGCGATATTGCCAAAGCGACAAATCGCGGATAACAAAAGGCGGTGCTCCGCCAACTCTAAAAAAAACATAAGGAGCATTGCTCCAGGACTTCGCCTCACAGCCCAGCGAAGATTTTGGGGGACGTCATCTGAAGGAGGTGCTCCGGGGGGAACAGCTCAGCCGATTCCTCACCTAATCGAAGCAAAAAAAAAAATTTAAGTGAATTAGTTTAGTTACAAGTGAATTTTAGTTTAAAGTTTTGGTGAAATCCTACTTTTATATTAGAGCAGTTTTTTTGAATTTTATGTTAAGGTTAGGGTAAGTTTCTGCCCTTAATATTTTTTTTTTTGTGTTTCGCGTACCATATTGGATTTTCAACATAGCGACCTTTCTTGTGCTGGTACCAGAACAACGGAGGATCGGAGTAAAGAACCGTGAGTAGTAGACCTTAAGTTTTTTTTTTGCATTTATTTTAATTTGAATTTGATATAATAAGATTAGGCTATTACGATAAATATTAAGTGCAGAAGATATTAGAAGTAGTTTTTTTTACTTTGAATTAAATGTTTTGTTGTAGAATATCTTAAAAGTGTTTTTAATCGCGATAATGCGTGGCTAAATCCTTTTCGCTACCGGTGTGTGGACATATGGACAGGCCGTCCACGGGTGGATTGACATCGACGTATCGCGACGGCAACGAACGACGACTTAACATGACATAGACGTAACGACCTTTTTTTTTGTTTCTTGGAGTGTACCGGGAGGCAGATTTGGGCTTGCCATTCGCAGTATCGGCCAGTATGGTAACCATCGGTTGCATCAACGATACAAAGGGGAGGGAAGGCCAGCCTTTGCCATCGTCATCAGGCATGTCTCAGGGTTTTGACGAACCCTTGTCTTTGAGAGACCATGGGAAAGCGAGTCGCGCTTAGGGTATGTGACGGCCGGGGTATGGATCTTGAATCCCCTGTGATGGCAACGGGTGGCACGCTTGCGATGCTCGGACTAGCTCGCCGTACTGGGGGTGGGGACTTGTTACCATGTTAATTAAACCCGTCAAAAATAAACAAAAATCGTGCCAAAACAAAATGTCTAACACACACACGCACGCGACTCTTATCAAGTCTACACCTGTCAGGCGGCTGATGTTATTGGCACCTGGGAAGTAGTATGGGAAATGCCGGTTTCAGGACAGTTTTCAGACACGGATAAAATATAGGATACAAAGCCAATATTTAAAAAAAATATTGCTAAAACATCAATAAAAATTAAAAACTGCCATATACTTAGTAAAAATTATTGTTCTAATATAGAATATACCTACAGTATGAATGTCTAATATTTTATAAAAATGGAAAGTTGGGAGACAGATTGTCTCCCACCCATCATGAGGATTTATGGTAAAGTAGGTAAATCAAAGAAAGTTACTACTTTTAAATATAGGCTGATGAGTATATGAGGCTAGGTAAAATTTATTAAGAAGTTAGTAGAAGAAAGTTATTACTTTTAAATGAAGGCTGATGAGTATATGAGGCTAGTTAAAATTTATTAATCAAAGAAAGTTACTACTTTTAAATGAAGGCTGATGAGTATATGAGGCTAGTTAAAATTTATTAATCAAAGAAAGTTACTACTTTTAAACTAGTTAAAATTTATTAATCAAAGAAAGTTACTACTTTTAAATGTAGGGTGATGAGTATATGTAGATAAAATTTATTAATCAAAGAAAGTTACTACTTTTAAATGAAGGATGATGAAGCATATGAGGCCAGATAAAATTTATTAAGAAGTTAGTAGAAGAAAGTTACTACTTTTAAAAACAAGGTGATGTGTAGTGATTTTTTTTGTTTGTGTAGTGACGTCACAAAATGAAAATATTATTTAAAATGCCTTTGTGGTGTGGCATATAAACTAATAGATAAATGTATTTTTACTAAGCAATTCTACTTACAAAAGACAGCTAATCATTCGACTCATTCCATTTTCACGCTTCTGATAATATACACGTCATAAACTGATAAATTATATTTTTATTGGATAGTCATGCAAACAAGAATACTTCGTTTACATAAATCTATGCCACAGTTTTACTTTGTTATCAGCTATGAGTAATTATTTTTTTCTCATTTAGCTCTTTCCATATCATTCATTAAATTAAAAAAGCATGCTATGCAAGGCTTGAACTTAGAATCTAAAAATCCAAGAAGTGGATACAGAAAAACCACACCAGAAAGACATTCCAAAATGAGTACTTCAATTTATGTATATAAAACGAGAAATTAGGAAAAAAAATACTATGAATTATAATTGAAGGAAAAAATATGCTCTTTCTACATAATGCATTCCATTCCATTCTGCGCTAATAAATATGCATCAAATAGTTTTTTATATTTTCCATTATTTGTTTCTTTTTCTTTATCAATTGTAAGAAAGCCATATTTTTCATTCCAGCAGGCATTACAATAATTCTTAAAACATTCAAAATTTATATCAGTTATATGATCATCAAAAATATGTTTCAAGTTAGTTTTATCTTGAGAAAATAATATGATATAATTTACGTTATCTCTAATGAGTTGTTTAGGTATTTTAGAGTATGTTTGACTTAAATAAAAGCAAGAAATATTGTTATGTCTGCCATAGGCAAAGTAATTAGAAATTATATCTTGAGATTCAGTGGAAATGTCATCAAAAACTACAACTGAATGAGATGGAATTTCTTCAGGTTGAGGGAGTGAATTCAATGTTAAGCTTTGAAATTTTCTAGACTCTAAGTTATGTTTTTCACATACTTTATTATAATTTTCAATTAAATTTTCTAAATATTTATATTTGTCTTGGTAAGAAGTTTTTGAACAAACGATAACATCTGTATGGTAAATTTTTGTAATAATGCTTAATAGAACATTAGTTTTACCACAATTACTTGGCCCACAAATAATTGCTCTAATAATATTTGGAAACAAAATATTAACCCTTTCAGGTGGTTTAAAGATGTCAAAATTTTTAATAGTTAATTTAGAATTTTTGTCTAAAGATTTGATTTTTATTAAACTCATTTAATAATAAAAAAATTATACTTGCGTATGCATTACTTGATTTGTTAATGGATTATATGAAAAACTATCATCACTGATTATTAAACAATGAACTATAGAATTAGCTGGAAAAGTATTACACCATTTAAAATCAATTTTAATATCAATTACTGCTTCTTTAATTACTTCATTTTGTTTAGAAGTATCTATAATAATAACAGGATATTCACTTAAGAATTTATTATAATTAATAATTGGTTTATTATGCTCATTTTGACCATAATATGAATTTTTGAATTCTGAAAACATATCATATAAAATATCGCATTTATTTTGTTCATAAGATAGTCGCAATTCAGAATTAGGATATTTAGTAGTATTAAGATTTACTTGCACATTTTCTAAATTACATAGATCAAATTTACTATTTTCTTTTTTAATATCACGATTTCTATCTGTTTCAAAAGCAAGCAAAAAATATCTAGGTTTTGCATTTGTGGTTGTAATTCTCCAAGTATATTCTTTTACACTAGGAATAGAGCTTGTATAAAAATATTTCCAATTTCTAAAATACATGTTGAAATTTGTATTATTAGAAATTTGTTTATTTATATTAAGTTCAAGCTCAACAGAAAATTTTACTTGTGGCATTCTCCAAATTATTTCAGAAATATTAATTTCAAATGTATGATCAGTAAGATCGGTAAATAAACAATTATTATCATCATTCGATCTAATAAGTTCTAGTTTTTGATTAATTCTAAAAATAAAATTTTTATAATCTTCAAAAAATCCCATTACAGTATTCAAGGGAATACTTACAGAAAAATAACCTTTTTTGTTAAATACTGCTCCTTTATTCCATATTTGCTAACCTGCATTATTTAAGGCTAAATCATTAGAAAAAGATGATAGTCCTTTAAGAGTAGTTGTAATACCTGGATTTTCAATTGAATCAATTTCAATTGAATTAATTGAATAAGAAATTTTACTAAACATGTTTAATAATCCATTATTTACAAAATTTATGTTTTTCGTATCAATTTTATCTAAAATCTTTTTAGTAGCATCTTTCACAATTAATTGTCCCCTAATAATCAAAAGACTCTTATGAGGAAATGTTTTTATGTCTTGATTATTAATATCAATTACAATCGATCTACCAGGTGTATTAAGCTGGGTAGTATTAGCTGGGATATTATCATAAAATTGATAACTCTCGATATCTTTTTCTTCGCTTACAATATTTGATTTCATTTAATAATAAAAAAATTTAACAATTTTAATTTATTTTACGAATATGTAATCTAATACTAATTTTTTCATTTCTAAAATCAATTAAATCATCATCTTGATCAACAATTCTTATATCGATTTCTCTTATTGAATTATTAGTTATTGGAAAATAAATTAAATTATTTGGAATTTCATTAATTTTTTCACCTGGTTTATCATATATAAAAAACTCATGAATTACATTTGTTAATTTTTTATTTTCATAACTACCAGTGGCAATATTACATTTAATTCGAATAGAATTAACTTTCATAATATTTACGGGTAAATCAGATTCTACTACTATATTTGCTGGAATAATTTGTTTACTAAATCCTAATAGAGAACCAATTGATTGATCTTTTGTGAAATCTAGTTCATATTGACTAAAAATTTCAACTTTTAGAGTAGTCATATTTGGATTTATTAGAATTTTCAAATCAACATCAATAAAATCATTAATATCATCAATCTCATAAGACCCAGTTGGAAAAATAATATCAATTAATTGACCATTTTTTTAATAGGTCAAAACATTATTTTTTAATAATTCAGATATATTTGGAATTGAATTATAAGTACTAAAATTTAATAAACATATTTCATAATTTGAATTTTTATCTAATTTTCTGGGTTCATCAAATTCACAAGATATTCTCGAAGAATTTCCATCCAAGGAAATAGTAGCCATATTTTTTTTCATTTATTTATTCTAGCAAAAATTTTAGGCAAAGATGACCACATATAACTTCATTAATTTTTTGGTCAATATTATTATTTAAAAGAATAGTATTTTTATCTGTTTCAAAATATTTTTCAATTTTAATCGGAATTTTATTTAAAGCAAATGAATCATAATAAGCAATACAATTAAAATGTTTCTTATAAGCAACCCAATGTGTACCATTTCCAGAAAAATTATCTAAATTTATGATACCAGATTCTTGATTTTTAATTTTTTTAGGTAATTTATCTTTCATAAAAACACCTCGAAAATTAGAAATATTTAATTTTTTTGCATATTTCTTTAAATCATAATTACTTAAAGGTCTTACTGGAATTGAATTTATTTCAAATTTTTTTTTAGTAACATGCCTTCACCAGATTTTTTAAGGAATAAACCCTTTCCATTTTTAGCATTTTCTTCTAAAGCTTTATCATGACGAATTTTTTCTTCTAATAATTTATCATTAGTTTTTTTATCATTGTATGCCCTATATAAAGAAGTACCAGCTGTTACTGCTGCTCCTATAGCAGGAATTAAAGGAATTAATGCCGGTAGAAAACCTCCAATTTTTTCATTATTATTCATACTCTGTAACTGGGTTTTTGATAATTTTAAAGTAAAACTAGTTTTCATGTTGTTTTTAATATGTTTTTTAATTGCATTTATTTGTTGATTAGATAATGGTAAATAAGTTTCATTCATTACACTTTCTTTAGTTCTTTTTAACTGAATTTGCTCTAGTTTTATTTCAATAGGTTTTTTATTTTTAATTGCATCATAAATTTTATTTTGTTGATCGTCAGTTAACGAAATAGGATGTTTAAAATATTTTCCATGTTTTTGTTTAAACTGTAAATTTTCAGTATCAATTCCCATACCAAGTTTCCTTTTTACTTTCATTGCGTTAGCTGTTAAATAAGCATTTACTTTTTCACCTAAAGAAGCATCTTTTTCAAAAACTCTTTTCATAGCTTTTTCTTCTAAAATTTTATCAGCCTCATGTCTTTTATTTAAATCTTTATGCTTTGAATAAGCAATATCATGTTCTTTTGCAGCTTCATCTAGTTTATTAATAGGTCGTATATCTTTCTCTTCATTCAAATGAAGATTAGTACCGGGTCCTAAATAATTATAACCTGGACTATGTAATTCAAATGGGAGATGATTTATAAAACTATTTAAAATACCGCTTCCTTGAATAAAAAAAATAAGTAATTTAATTAAAATTATTGTCCATTAATTTTATTTATCATTTTATTTTTCATTTCAATACATGATGTATATTTATTTTTATTAAATGATTCAGGTTTATTAAAATTATTAATGTTAGGGCTTTTACCCAGTGAGTTATTTTTGAATGTAAATCTCCCTAAAGCATCTTTATTCCTTTTAATTGATAATTTTTTATTATATTCAATATTCCATTCTTTAAGTTTTTTAAAAACATAAGTTTCACTAACATTATTAATATTACAAAATTTTTTAACTGATCCTTCTTTAAAATTATATGTATTTATTTTATTTCTTATTTCTTCTTCTCTAGACATTTTTTTATTTAATGAATATTTTTTATTGGTGTAATGGTATGGTTTATTGGTGTCATGGTACGGTTTATTGGTGTTACAGTATAGTGTAATTGTATGGTGTAATGGTATGGTGTAATAGTATGGTTTAAAAAAATAATTTTTTTTTATAATAAATGGATAAACAAATACAAACTTACATTCCTACTGATGAAGCATTACAAGGATTAGATGATTTAATATCAAAGCATGGAGAATTAAAAGAACTAGTAACTAATCATTATAACAACTTAGATATGATAGTTGAAAAAATTGATAAAGTCCCTAATTTAGATATTAATTTAAAAAAAAACTTTTAAATATGTGTTTACAGCTTTACAAAATCAACAAATATCAATTGATGTTTATAAATTTGCAATTTTTAAAAATCAAGATATAATTCAACAATTTATTGAAAGAGAAAAAAAATATAGAAATATTATTAGACAACAAGCAATAAAACACAATGATAATACAGGTTTAAAGGAGTTAAATTCAATGTTTTCTACAATTATTGTTGAACCTAAAGATAAAAAATTATCTAAATATATGACTAAAACAATGAATGATATTAAGTTTTACGATGATTTTAAACCTTTATTTTCTAAAGAAGGTGTAAGGGAATATACAGCAGAAGAATTAAAGAAAATGAAGTCTGGTAAAATTGGCCCACGATTCAATAATATTAATAAAGTAACTACTATTAACGTACCAAGTTCAAAGGGGGGCTCACAAGTTTTAGATAAAAAAAATGATATTTAAATTTCACATTTTTTACCAATTAAATTAATATGTTTGGATTACTAATAAAATATATAATGACCTTATTAAATTGTTTTGATTATATTGATATAATTTTATATAATGACATATTTGGCTATGAGCATAAATTATTTTTAATTATATTTTTTATAATCATAAGTATTTTATTAATTTTATATTTCTTACTAAAGAAATATTTGATTAGGAGAATAAATTATTTTTAATAATGTTTTTAAAAGTTTAAATTTTTTTTGTTTACAAAAAATATACAACATAAATAAAAAATAAAAATGGAAGACAAAACCGTTAAGAAACGATTACATTACCGAACTGTAAATGGGGAAAAAGTTCTATTATCTCCGATGAATGGCAAAAAAATATGTTTAACATGTCTAATTGAAAAAGATTTATCTGAGTTTTATGGTAAGGGGTATTGTAAACAATGCAGATATTTAAAATATAATACAGAAAAAATTCCATGCGAATGTGGAAGAGAATATGTTAGATATTCTAAAGCAAGACACTTTTCTACAAAATATCATCAATCAAAATGTTCAAATAAAGACGAGCATACCACAGAGGCATAAACATCACATTTTTCTTTTAATTTACACAATTTACTGAAAATTTATTTATATTTTTAAAATGGTTGTAAGCCTAATTCTTTTATAAATTTTTTTTCTATAATAAATGGAGAACAATTTTATAGAACCAAATTTAACATCTAACAAAACAGTCTCACAACTAAGAGAAGTGATGAGACGATATAAAAATATTTTTAATCCGCCTTCGGGGTGGGCTGCATTGAGAAAGAATGATTTAATAATGCTTATTAAAAATTGTATCACTAATCATAATGAATCCATCATTCAATCTTTTTTTAATAATTTTGATTCATATGATTTTCCAGCAGGGAATATTCGTAATCTAAATGTTGAAGTACATGTACCAGAACAACGAACAGCATTTGGAAACCTTGTTACTGATATTACTTTTAGAAATGATGAAAATAGGGATTTATTTTTGCATTTTCAAAGAATTAGAAACTATTATACAAACTATATTTTTAGAGATCATAATAAATATACAAATTTTAGAGTTTGTTTATTTATTTACATAATAAAACGTAATACTAGAAATGGGCAAGATGAAGATTTCTATATTCAATCGTTTATAAGATTAGTAAATAAACAAAATTATTTAGAAATGTTTGATCAAATGGTTGCAGATATTATTCAAAAGTTTGAGGATAGAATAACACAAAATACAGGCTATGAATTTCGTTCTATTGTTGAATCCGGTGTTCAACGAGATGTAGCTCAGCCGCTTATTGGAGGTGATTTTATTGAATTCAATAATAAAAATTGTATAAATATTAAAAATAATGATAATAAATGTATTTTATATACCATTCTTTATTTTATACATCAAGAAGAATTAAAAGAACATCCTGAAAGATCATCAAAATACAAAAAATATTTGAGAGAAATTTTTTTTTTTTTTTTTTTTTTTTTTTTTTTTTTTTTTTTTTTTTTTTTTTTTTTTTTTTGGTTGCGCCTGGAGGTGAGTAATCTTCAAAAGATACCAATGGCCCGTACCATTGGTTATGCCCGATTCAGGTATATCTCGTCTGCCTACGGGCTAAACCTCACCCCTCAGAGAGGCACTATGAGATCCGGCCGCGCGCGCTCATAGTAGTATGAAATTTGTTCCTCTCATTTTTTCATTTAAGTGATGACTACGACTAAGTTACCTTAACAAGTAGTTTACGCTTCTGTAGTGTTATTCGCGTTTGGTAGGTAGCTTTCCAGCGAACGCACCTACTAATACCGTCATTACATGCGGTTTTTCCTTATGGCGCTAGGTCGAACGGTCTTGTTCTTTGCAGTCGGCGCTCAAGGTTTGTCACGTCCAGAGTACGGATTATTTCATTATTGCAGTGACCATGAATACGAGAACGAAGTTTGCGAGCAAAGTTTGTTACTTCGTTACTCACGGTAGCAATTCCTAGATCTCTGTGAATATCACTATTCCTTATATACCATGGAGCATTCACGATTGCTCTTAGCGTTTTGTTTTGGAATGTTTGTATTATAGCCATATTGCTTGGTTTGGTACAACCCCAAAGTTGTATACCGTATGTCCAAGAAGGTTTTAGCACTTGTTTATACAGGAGCAGTTTGTTGTATACGCTTAGCTTTGAATATCTTCCGAGTAGCCAATACATTTCTCTAACTCTGATTGCGAGCTCGTCGCGCTTTTTCTTTACGTGTGGCTTCCACTTAAGTTTAGCGTCTAGGGTCATTCCTAGATATTTCGCCTCGTTTGCATATGGTATTTGTACCGAGTTAATGAAAACAGGCAAGTTGTTTATCCTTTTGTACGTGAAATTGACATGCGTCGACTTGGTCTCGTTAAGGGCAATTCGCCAGGTCTTTGTCCACTCGCATACTTTATTAAGAGCCCGTTGGAGTTTTCCAGTTGATGATTCGACTGACTCATCGATTGCGAGGATAGCCGTATCGTCTGCGAACGTTGCTACGATGGTCCCTTCATCCTGTGGTATATCTCTTGTATAGAGCAGGAATAAGATTGGGCCGAGAACGCTTCCTTGAGGAACACCGGCGTGGATTTCTTTGAATTCCGAGAATTCAGTCTCATGTCTAACACGAAAGAGTCTGTTCTCAAGGTAGGATTTCAATATTTTGTATAATTTTTCCGGTAGGATTGTCCTCAGCTTATACATGAGGCCTTCGTGCCATACCTTGTCGAAGGCTTGCGATACGTCAAGAAAAGCGCTAGAGCAAATCTTTTTGCATTCTAGAGCTTTTTCAATTTCATTTGTTATTCGATACACCTGATCGATTGTGGAATGCTGAACCCGGAAGCCGAATTGATGATCTGGTATCAAGCGTCTTTCTTCGATTACTGGTTGTAATCGTTTTAGCAGAAGTTTCTCATAAACCTTAGATATTATCGGCAGTAGCGAAATAGGTCTATATGATTTCTTATCATTTGTATTCTTCCCTGGTTTCGGAACCATAATGACTTCGGCTACTTTCCATTGTCTTGGAACGTATGAGAGTCTCAGAGAAGCATTTATAATGTACAGCAGCTTAACTAGTGCTCTTTTCGGTAGTTCCTTTAGAACTTCTCCAGTTATTAGATCGTATCCTGGAGCTTTGTTATTTTTCAACTTTCTTAGTGTCATTCGAAGCTCGGACAGAGATACGGCTTTTACTTTATAGTTGTCGGATCCCGTATTAGCATTCGGTTCTTCGTGTAAAGGTTGTCCATCGAACGGCCTGAATGTTTCTTCTAGATGCTCGGCAAACAAATCCGCTTTTTCTTTGTCTCCTTTCGCCCATTCTCCGTTAGCTTTTCTTATTGGTGGCGAGTGCATTTTTGGTTTCCTTATGGACTTCAAGGCTTTCCAAAGTGAGTAGTTTGAGCTCTTTTCAGCAGTCAAGCCCTCTAGGTAAGTAGAAGTTTCGAGATTTCTTAGATCCTGTAGCTCATTTTTAAGTTTGTTGCAAAGATGGTTCAGATAAGTTTTATCAGGGGGTGCGCGGGATTGTTGCCATCTCTTGCGCGCTCTCCTCTTTTCTCGTATGAGGTCTTCTATTTCAGGCGTGTACTTGACTTTATTGTTCCGTGTAGCTGTCTTCCGGAAGGGAGTGTTTTTCCACGCTGCACTCTGAATGGCTTCCACGAGGTTGTCAACTTCATCTTCTATTTCTAGCGGTGTCTTTAGTGGCACATTTAAAGCAACATTTTCTTTACAGTCTTTTCGGAAAACGTCCCAGTTGGTTTTGTTACTACTTAATCTGGGCGGTCCTACATTCGTTGCTACACTTCCACCCATTTTCAGGGTGACTGCTGAGTGGTCTGAGCATAGATCGTAGCATTCTTCGACTTCCGTCAGAGTTTTGTTTAGCCCTTTTGCAATAAAGAAGTCGACGAGGTCAGGGATTTTATTTTTGTCAGTTGGCCAATATGTTGGCTTTCCCGTCGAATAAAAGTCCACACCACGCTTCATACTGGCTTTGTACAGTAGTCTGCCTTTCGTTGAGTTGCATCTTGAACCCCAAAAAGTGTGTTTCGCATTAAAGTCCCCACCGATAATAAAATTAGACCCAGATGAGTCAAAGAGGTGGTCAAGGTCGTCGTCTATCAGTCTATATCCCGGGGGGAAGTAGCAAGATCTGATAAGATAGTCTAAATGGTTTACTTCAACGGAGACTGAACTTATTTGCATAGAATCGAGTTCTATTTTTATTTCTGTTGAGTGCTTAATACAATCTTTAATGTAAAGAGAGGATCCGCCTCTGGCATTTTCCGAGGGATGATGCGCGTGATAATCTCTGTAACCTTTTATTTTGGGTCCATGTCCCTTTTTTAAGTGGGTTTCCGATATCAAGCATATATCAATATTGTTTTTCCGTAGAAATATTTCTAGTTCGTTAATTTTGTTTAGGAGGCCGTTTGCGTTCCATGTCAGTATTTTAAGAAACTCTATCATATTTATGTTTTTTTATTAGGCTGCCGAGGTTTGAACTCGGGCTTGCTCAATTTGTCAAATAAAACTTGATTAATCTTGCTTTGCTGCTCAAGTTTTTCTAATATAATAGTTAATAATTGACGGATCGGATCTGTTGTATCTGATCTTGACTGGTTTCCATGTATCGCGACTTGTGCGTATGATCTCGCATCAGCCAACGCCGGATTTTTCTTTGTACTTGGTCCGGCCACGTTCTCTTGTGCAATTTCTTTATTTTCCTGTATCGGTTTCGTCCTTTTGACTGCCCTAGCGGTTTTCGGATTATCGATTTTACGATATTTTAAGCTTGGGTCTGGGTGTACCGGTTTCTTGAGAGTGTCGCGTCTTTTTTGTAGTTCTTTCGCGACCTCGCAACCTCTATAATTTGCTGGGTGGTTTTTCGTACAATTTGCGCAGACCGCTGGGACCTGCTTGTTTTTGTCGCACTCTTCCGAGAGATGTTTACCGGCACATTTAACGCACCGTGGTTCTTTCTGGCAGTATGCCTTTGTAACGTTTGCACTGGGGTACCGTTCTCCTTCCCTTACGCATTGGCTCGATTTTGACCTTTATGTTTAGGATTGTCTTGATTTTGAAGATATCCTCCACATTCTCGCTCCTATCAAAGGTCAGCATAAACAGTGGAAGGCCGCGTTTGATTACGAGATCTTTGTCTTCTCCTTCCGTGCATTGCTTTTCCTTCTTGATAATATTCACGGCGTCAATAATTTTTAGGCCTTGTGTTTGCACGTCTTCCATAATATCTTCTTTACTGCATGTCGGGTGGAGTCCCCTAACGATGACTCGCATCGGTTTTTCGTACTTATTTTCATAAGTAAACCATTGGATATTCTCTGTATTTAATTTAAGAGACAGTGCTCGTTAAGAATCAGGATCCTCTACGTTAATTTTCCACACGTTATTTCGCCGTGAGATTATATCATACTTCGTCTTCAGCGTATTTTTAAGAAGGTTACGAAGTTTTCCGTAGTCCTCTATCCCGACGACATTTATTGCGGGTGGAGGGCGAGGTTTCGCTTTAGTTTTTGTCTGGTTTGTTACAGCGGCCTTATATTTTTCCTGCAAAACTTCGGGTGAGGTTACAGCCTTACGCTTTTTGCTAGGTCGTCCCTTAACGGCCGGATCGGTTTCGCGGGCAAGTTCTTCTTCGTCCGTGAAATATGCCGTTGCTGGACAGTTCGGCGTTGTCTCGAGATCTTTCGGTACACGAAGGTTTTTAAGATCCTCGTTTTCTTTTCGCAGAGAATCTACTTCCTTCTTAAGCTCATAGAAGAGTCGCTCCATTTCATTAAGTTTAGCTCGTAATTCGTTGTTCTCTTTTACGAAGCATTTCGTTTTCACTGAGTCCTGATTAACCGGAGGACTTCTTTTTCCGGTGATATGCGATCTAGGTGGAGATCGATATATCTTTTTTCTTTTTTCAGAGGGATCTATAGGCAATATTGTTGAACTTGCCCTTGACGCTATCGGTGGTGATCTTAGCATAGTATTTTTCGCGAGAGAAATAGAAAATGATGAAAATTATAGAAATTTAAATATAACATACCCCTTTGAAATAGAAGAAGAAAATATAAAAAAATTAGAAGATTATTTTAATATTACTATGAATTTTTATCATTTTGAGGATGATGAATCATATGAGGATTTTGAGCAAATCCAAAGTTTATACATAAGTAAATCTTTTGATCCAAATGTTAATAAATTACATGTTGATGTATTGTATTTAGAAAAAGATGATAAATGTCATTTTATTCCAATTAAAAATTTATCTGGATTTCTGAGTGGAAAAATTCATCATTTGGATCATCGATTAATTATTTGTAGGAAATGTTTTACAAAGTTTAGATCTGAAGCTGTACTTGAAACTCATAAACAAGATTGTTTTGACAATAGATCAAATGATATAATTCAACGTTGTAAATTGCCAACAGAAGAAAATAACATTTTAGAATATAAAACATATGGAGCAGAGATATATCATCCATTTACTTTATATCTTGATTTTGAATGTTCATTAAAAAAATGCGATATTGCTAAAAAGAAAACAAAGTTAATTAATGAGCATGTACCAAATAGTTTTGGAATTTATGATAATTATTTCAAAAATTTTCAATCTTACATTACAGAAGGATCAGAGTTGATAGAAAATTTTCATAGTCATCTTAAATTAATAGCTAAAGTATATAACAAAATAATTAAAATCAACAAACCAGCATATAAAACTAAAAGAATCAAAAGAAAAATTTGAAAATGCTACAAATTGTGAAATTTGTCATGCAAATTTTAATGATGAAAATGTTGTTAAAATGTGGGATCATGATCATTTAACGGGGGCCTATAGAATGGCTTTATGTGGAGATTGTAATTTTGCATGTAAATTACCGAAAGCCTTTAACATTGTAGTTCATAATTTAAAGGGGTATGATAGTAAATTTATTTTATCAAATTTGGATAAAATAGATAATGATAATATAAAATCTGATTCTGATGATGATAGAAAAGCTAAAGAAATTGTTGTTTTTGCTTCTAGTACTGAAAAGTTTAGACAATTTAGAAAAAAAATTAAAGTTGGTGAAACTAAAAGCAAGAAATGTTTAAATCATGAATGTGAATATAAATATAATTTTCCAAAAAGTGAAGCTGGTTTTAAATGCAAATCAACTAATTTGAAAGATTATATAACTGATGATCTGATTGAATTGAGATTTATAGATTCTTTAGAATTTATAAACTGTAGTTTAGATAAAGCAATTAAAAATTTATTAAACATAAACTCCGCATATTGCTCACATTGTAAAAAAATAAGAGAATTAAAGGAACCATCTTTTAAAGTAATTAATGATAAAATTTATGCATATGACTCTTGTATGTATGGTAATGAATGTAAAATTAAAAAGCAAGTAAATTATGATCATCTTAAAAATTTTAACTATGTATTTAAAGATATACCGAAAGAAGAAATATGTTTTTTGCTGAGGAAAGGTGTTTATCCTTATGAATTTATAGATGATATAAGTAAATTAGAAATGAAGGAATTGCCTAAATATGAAGAATTTAATTCAAAATTATCTTGCAATATATCAAAGAAAAGTTATAAATTTGCTGGAAAATTATGGAATTATTTTAAAAACAAAACAGGAGATTCTTGGTGTTTTAAAGATTATCATAATTTATATCTAAAATTAGATGTAATTTTATTGGCAGATGTTTTTGATAATTTTAGAGAAATGTGCCACAAAAACTATAATTTAGATCCCATTCATTATGTAAGCGCTCCGCATTTAAGTATTAACGCTGCTTTGAAATTTACTAGACAAAAATTAGAATTATTGTCTGATTTGGAGATGTATGAATTTTATGAAAAAGGTATAAGAGGAGGTATATCGCAAATTATTCACGATCATGCAAAGGCAAATAATTGTTATTATTATAATGATAAAATAGAACAAGTTTATAAATTATGTAAAAAAGATGCTGAAGAAAAAGGTATTTATGACCCCAAAAAATTAACTAGTTTTATAATGTATTTGGATGCAAATAATTTGTATGGCTGGGCGATGAGTCAAAAATTATCTATTGGAGGGCACAAATGGTTATCTAATGGAGTACTCCAAACAATCACAAAGAAATATATTATAAATGGAGACTTTAAAAAAGTGACATTTCTATTGATCTTGAAGTTGATTTAAAAATTCCAGAAAAATTGCATAATTTCTTTAATGATTATGCACCAGCACCGAATCATGAAACACCAAAAATATTATCAAGTTTACAGCATGAAATGATAGCTAATAAAATTGGTTCAAAACCTAGTCAGAGAATTCAAAAACTTATTTGTAGTTTAGAAAAGAAAGAAAAATATGTTATAAATATAAGACTTTTACAAGAATATTTAAAACAAGGAGTTAAACTATTAAAAATTCATAGAGGTATTGTATCTCATCAAAAAGCATGGTTAAAACCATATATTGATAAAAATACTGAGCTGAGAAAACAGGCTAAGAATGATTTTGAAAAAGACTTCTTTAAATTAATGAACAATTCAGTATTTGGAAAACAAATGGAGAACGTAAGAAATAGATTAAATATAAGAATTGTAAGGAGTTCAAAAATAATGCAAAAATTAATAAGTAGAGCTAGTTATCAAAATAGAAAAATTGTAGATAATGACTTGGTAATCGTTTTTGGAAAAAAGACTAGTATAAAATTAAATAAACCATTATTTGGAGGAATGGCTATTCTTGATCTAGCAAAATTATTAATGTTTAAATATTATGTTCATTTAAAGAAAAAATATGGAAATGGAATGAAATTGTTAGGTACAGATACTGATTCATTTATTATTTATGTTGAAGCTAAATCATTAGACGATATTGAATTTGATATTTATGAAGATATGAAAGAAGAAATAGATTTGTATGATACTAGTGATTTAATAGATAATTTCCCTATAGATGGATTAAAATCAAACAAAAATAAGAAGACACCAGGAAAATTCAAAGATGAATATAATGGAATACCTATTAGAGAATTTTGTGGTTTGAGATCAAAAATGTATTCATTTAGAACTGATAATAGTGATAAAAAAATATGTAAAGGAATTAAGAAATTGAATATAAAAGCATTGAAATTTGATGATTATAAAAATTGTTTAACCAATTTGGAAATTAAAAGGGAAACTATTTACGGTATAAGATCGATTAAATTGAAGTTATATACTATACAAGAAGAAAAAATTGGTTTATCCCCATATGATGATAAATTTTACTTATATAGGGATAATGAAAACAATATTTTGAAATTAGCACACGGACATTTTAAAATAAAAGAATTAGAAAAGATGTGAAGGGTCATAAAACTAAAATCTTAAGCTAGAACCCACTTTTATAACAAGCGTCTAAGGAGACGTTTCATTTTACGTTTCTCATTTAATATGGACGCTGCATTTTACGTTTCTCAATTTAATAAGAACGTTTCTCATTTAGTAATAAAACAAAGCTATGATTTTATAATGATGTAAATTTTTTCGTGGGAAGAATTTAAAGTCAAATATTTCACTGCGATAGTTCCGATTTCATTTTCAATATATGGTATTGGAGTTATTGAAGCGTCCTCAAATTCAATGCTTTTCTTTGAAATTGGAGTACTAGATAACGGTGAATAAAATTCTTTACTTTCAATACTTTGTGGGCTAGATATAACAATTTCTGGCTGTTTTGATGTTGATGGTAGTAATTTTGAAAAATCATACTGCAGTTTTTTTACCTGATCACTTTGCTCATCCTGTTTTTCTTTAATAGCTCTTAAATAATTATTTGCTGATGGTAAAGCTTCATTTAAACTCATTTTCAAGTTTTTTAATCCTTCATATAAATTATGGTTATTTTCAGTAGATTGATTTAATGGTGATATAATAGATTGAAAATCTTCTTTTATCTTATCATGTTTTATTACTCTGTTAAGATTTTGTTCTTTGAATTTATTTTTCAATTCCATTGCAGTTTTAAGATATGTTTTTAAATCTGAATCCGAAATTTTATTATTCATCATTTATTTATAAATAAATTTAGTAATTTTTTATAATGGATAAGGAATTAGAAAGAGCTAAAGAATTACATTAACCTGTTAGAAAAAATTTTGAGCGAAGAAAAATAATTACTAAAGGTATAAATGAATTATGGGCTGCTGATTTACTTATTATGACAACTGTTGATACAAAAATAAATAAAGGGTATAAATATATGTTAAACGTTATTGATACGTTTTCAAAATTTGCTTGGATAAAACCATTAAAAATTATTAAAGGAGCTCCTAGTCCTCCGAAATTACTGCATACTGATTCTGGTAAAGAATTTTTAAATTCAAATTTTACTAAAGTATTGAATAAATATGATATAAAGATGTATCAAACTTTTAGTGAGAAAAAATCTTCAATTGTTGAAAGATTTAATAGAACAATAAATGAAAAACTGACAAATTCAATTTGAAATTCAACAAAATACTAATTGGATTGATGTTATTAATAACATTTTACATGAATATAATTATAAAAATGTTCATAGAACTATTGGGATGCGTCCATGTGAAGTTAAAAAAGATAATGAAAAAGAAATTTTAAATAAAATGTATCCTGTTATAGAATTAAATGAAAAACAAGTTTTAAACATTGGAGATAGAGTAAGAATTTCAGCTTTTAAAAAAATGTTTGAAAATAAATATAAAAATAATTGGACTCATGAAATTTTTGTAATTAATAAAATTCATTTAACTCATCCTATTACTTATTCAATAAAAGATTTGAATAATGAACCAATTATAGGTAAATTTTATAAATTTGAATTACAAAAAACTGAATTTTAATATAAATTAAAAAAAAATATTTTTTTTAGTTATTCTACGATTCTGTGTAGCTATCTAAAAGAAAATTAAAACTTGATTGTGTAACTGTACAGTAATCACACATTTTACGTAACGCATCAGTTAGAATATCCACAATTTCTTCATCATTAATAAAAGGTTTTAGTTCATCTTTTAGTTTATTTATATCAATATTACGATTAGATATTTCCTTTAAATCTTTAAAGCATTCACTATTTGTAATAAATTCATCAATTTCTTCTTCTGCTTCTTCACCTATAGTATCAATAACTATTTTGTCTAAAATATTTGTAACCTTTTGTTTTTTAGTAAATTTCTTAGAGATTTTGGACCCCACCATAATTTCTTTATTTATTAATTTAAATTTTTATAAAGAAAAATAAAAAAGTGTTAACCTTTTAAAGAAGTAGTAAACTGTATCTATTGTATATATAATAATATAATTTTGTAAGTAAAATTGTGTAATGAATATCTTTTTTTTTTTAATTCAATAAATTATAATTATTATTTTTTTCATTTTCATTAAATTTTTCACAATATTTAATAAATATTGGATCTTTTATTAATTTTGTAAAATTTAATTCAAATAATTTATTTACACATATTTCTTTATCATCTTCGTTTTCATATTTTTCTATTTAATAAGCTGATAGAGTATTTAATAAATAATAACTATTTATATAAGTGTAATTAATTTGTTTATGTGGTTCAACAGTAGTTTTATATTTTATTTCAATTTCTTTAATTTTTTTTTCGTTTACTTTCATAAGTTTCATAAAACATTTGTTAACTTCATTAATATCTTTTAAATATAAATAGTTATTGTATTGTATTTCACCGTTATCATAGAAAGTAAATCGGAATCTTTTACTGTTTGCCTGAAATACAGTCATGACATCAAAAAATGTGTCTTTTTTAAATCTTTTGGATAAAAGCTTTCTATACTGAATGAAATCACCGTCCTCAATATTATTATCATTATTTTCAGGAGAAAGAAAATTATTATATGCTTCAAGTCCACTTGCCATCTTTTTATTTTTTATTTTTTTTTAATTGTATTTACTAATTTAAATTTTTATAAAGAAAATAAAAAATGTTTTAAACCTTTTAAAAAAGTATTAAACTTTCAAAAAAACTTTCTTTTTTTAAAAAATTCTTGCTAAATAAGGAGTCTTGATAACTCTTTTTTTTTTTTTTTTCATGAAATTGATCTGGTATCTGACTTGAGTTACTTGAATATATGAGACTTGAAATGAAATCTGACGGCCCCGAAATTTCCGGGGACGTTAAAAATAGAACAGCTAAATGTGGGGGTCTTGATAAGTAGTAACTTTCTTCTACTAACTTCTTAATAAATTTTATCTAGCCTCATATACTCATCAGTCTTCGTTTAAAAGTAGTAACTTTCTTTGATTAATAAATTTTATCTACATATACTCATCACCCTACATTTAAAAGTAGTAACTTTCTTCTACTAACTTCTTAATAAATTTTATCTAGCCTCATATACTTCATTACTCTACATATACTCATCAGTCTTCATTTAAAAGTAGTAACTTTCTTTGATTAATAAATTTTATCTACATATACTCATCACCCTTCATTTAAAAGTAGTAACTTTCTTTGATTAATAAATTTTATCTACATATACTCATCACCCTACATTTAAAAGTAGTAACTTTCTTTGATTAATAAATTTTATCTAGCTTCATATACTCATCAGCCTATATTTAAAAGTAGTAACTTTCTTTGATTTACTTTACCATAAATCCTCATGATAGTTGGAAGACAATCTGTCTCACAACTTTCCATTTTTATAAAATATTGGACATTTATACTGTAGGTATATTCTATATTAGAACAATAATTTTTACTAAGTATATGGCAGTTTTTAATTTTTATTGATGTTTTAGCAATATTTTTTTTAAAATATTGGCTTTGTATCCTATATTTTATCCGTGTCTGAAAACTGTCCTGAAACCGGCATTTCCCATACTACTATGGGATAATAGTAGGTTGGATGTTATCCTACATAGGCATGCCCACTACCATTGAAGCTACATACGCTTCACGCCATTGTCAACGGTGGCCAACATCACTTTACTTTAACCATATCTTCCGCCCCTATCCCTTCCTTTTTCTTCCTTTTCTCACCGAACCAATAAAATGTCTAGCCACTCATATCAACAAAAACAACGCATTCAATTACGAATCTTAATCATTATTTCTTCGTATATTTCAGGTAAAACTATCGAAACTTCATTATCGCGTTAACAAATCAAGTCAAATGTAAAACGTGTCTAAGCTAAACCGTATTTACTCTAGTAGGAAGCTATCCCTCTTACACTATTGTTAAATTTTAATATCAAAAATCAATCTAATATGTAAATAATGAAATGTAGAGAATATCGAATTTTAATAATAACATGAAACTTTAAGACTTACGTGACCATTAACGGCGTCCAGATGTTGTTGTGCGCACAAAAACCCTTTGATGATGTTGTCACTGTTGTTGATTACTAGATATAAATATAATGATTTCAATTTAACATTCTCTTTACACAAACTAAACAATCTCTAGTTTACAAATTAAGTTTAACAGCTTAGGTACTGATCGCAATGCGATATCGAAACAAGGAATGCAACAGAGTAATGAAAATATAAAAATCGCGATAGATAATGATTAGGTTAAAATCGACAAAAAAATTTCGTTTGTTGATGACCTGCTGCTGCTTGTTCTAGTGGGGTATTGGCGATCGTCACACAAGTTGTGTTTACGGAATTTCGGTTGTGTGCCGGTATGGTCCAGCGTCATACACACGGGGATGCAGCATAAGCGTCCGAGGGGAATTGTCTGGCTGATTCGCGCGCAAGGTTTGCGATAATTGGTTTTGGTCGACAAGCACTTGCGGCACTCCAGAAAACGGGGGGGGGGGGTGTTACGTCGGGGTGCTCCACACGCGTGATATAACACGCAAAACTCAACACCACGTTTGTTCGCTGTTCGTGGACAAAGTAGGAGAAATTTCCTCTCCACAAATTGCCCACCAAAACAGAGTCTGTTATCACAAGGAGAGTAATCAGTACTTTTTGCTAGGCCAAAGTGTATTTGATTGCTACTTACTTGTATGATGATAGAAACGCAGGTATATTACTTGTTTGCATGCGATTTGGTTTTCTTTTATACAGATTATAAACCAATGCAATTTCAGGGTTAGGATGATTAGACGCTGCGGTTGGATGCGATTACGCAGCCCTCTAATTTGCTCTCTAATCTAAAGCTTGCGAGTAACCTGGCCTTGCAAGATTCCTCACCGGCGAATTAAATCTGCATTAACAAAAAGGTAATCTTTACGCTTTGCGGAGTTCAAGGGGTTATTTAGATTTTACTTACTCGTAAATTGTAAATGACTAATGGAATTATAGTTGTCATATAAATACCAAAACTGGTTTCTTTGAACCACTATCGACTTTTTTTTTTGAAGAAAAAAAAACCTTTTTTTTCTTCTGAGTTCCTTCTTTGAGTAGAGAGCAAAATGAAAAGATCGAACGTGGCGATGGGAAGTCCAGATCCGCCATCGCTCTTTCATTTAGTACTCATGTACTAATTGGGAGATATTCTGGATGGTATAAATGGGAGGTGTTCGTAGCAGGATGGGGAAGCTGCTAGAGAAGCAAAATTAAAATCGTATTGCGGGTATACGCTACAGGTATTGTAGGTTAGTCTTAAGTTACAATAGATGGTGAGTAGGGCTTAGCTTAAGTATTAGATTAGACTAGGTTTAGTTTAGGCTAGTTAGATTTAGTTTCGGGTAAACTTTCACGACTTCTCTCAAGGACAGGGGCAAACGTTTTTGAACTTTTCTTTTCCGCTCTATTCTCTTTCTAAATTAGCTTTCCGTCCGGAGTCAACGTAAATTAAAGTAACTTTCTATCTCTCTTGATTTTTTTTTATTATGGCACGATACAATGTGTGTAGAGCAGGATGTGTATGGTGAGGGGCAAGAACTACCCCCGTCCGACGAGCTGAGCCGAGCAACCGCCAGCGTGTCGCGCCCTCCTAAACAGCATCAAAGATGCCCCTGTGGCCAAACCTGACTCACAACAGGGTGTAACGCATCTACTAACTAACCTATCTAAATGATCTTACCGTTAAAGGTACTGAGACTAACGAATACAATGAAACTACTAATTTTCATAAATTGGCTAAGGATTTGGATTACAGGCGGAGGATGGACGACAATTTCGGAAGTGAAAGATGGCAAAGTTCTACGAGCTGAATAAAAGATCTGAATTGTAAAATAAACTAGGAGAAGAAATTGCGCAAAATATGTTTCTTTACTTTAAATTGTATCTGAAACTAACTTTTACTTTATTCTGTTTCAAGTGACATACAAACTAGTTGCTTGCACTGAACTCCTAAACTAAGTCTTATATTGATGGAATGATCTACATGCAGACTCATCGAACCGAATCGCAAGTGTCTCTTCTCATCAGTTCTATTTATTTTATTTATAGTATCCTCCTGTCTGGACATCGATGTCACTATTAAAGCAAATTAACATCATGACTCAGACAACAAAAACTATAAAAATGATTTGTATTGGCCTTCATCATCGCAACACCCCAGTCACCGGGACTTATGATGGAAGGCCAATACAAAGAATCGAAAAAAAAATATGTAAATGGAAACAATCAAAATAAAAGTGAAGTAGCTCAAAACAAAAACAATCCTAAGTAACTATCTCTAGCTACTGCTAAATCCTGCTATAAGGCAGGCCTCTCACGTTATGGTCGCCATTTTGTGCTTAGACTTTGGTTGCATTAGGTCAGTGCTGTCATGCTAGTTCCCTCAATTATCTCGTCGGTGGGCGTGGGACTTGACCCTTTGTCTAGCAACAAAAATATCATGCCAGTCTTCGCGCCAAGGTGACATTGACGGTGCGAGAAATATTTCCTACCCTCCCTGATTGACTACTACTCTCGCCTACGTAGCCCCTTTTGCTGCCATCTTTCACTTCCTACTTGTCTTTGCCATCATCATCCTTCCCTATCCACACATCCTTATCCTTTCCCGCCTTTTCTTAAGCCAAACTCATTATTATCGCTCTTCGTTATAGTTTATAACAATTTTATTAATCTATAAAATGACTCGAATAATAAAAAAAAATACCTTGGCACAAATTCAAACATATTTAACCGCACTTATTGTTGACTTTACAAAATTTAAATATAAAGAACACAAACAAAATTACGTTATAATGTGCGTATTCAAACAACAACAAAATAATGGTAATTGGCAACTATATGCACTATGTACTTTATTATTAAAATTACCACGTATTTATATATATATGCATTAGCATCTATGTAATATTATTAAATTCTGGGAATTGTATAAAAAAGTTTTGGTGCTCACCGTACTGCTTCCTAAGACGTTGTACCTTTGTTGGTATTCTGCAACCGACGATCCAATGGCCACTGCATCCGTTGCTGTACCTTGTACCTATATAATTTCTCGCAGAGCTCCAATTCGTTTTATATAATATAAAGTGTGATTTTTTAAGAGGCTTAGAACTTTTTTTTAAAAAAAAACACAAAAAATTCGAAAAAATGAATGAAATATTTATTTGAATCGATAGTTTGAACCTTGCAATTTAATGTTTAAAGATAATTTCATGCAAATGTTGACCGCGGCTGCGTCTCAGGTAGCCCATCCGCTGAGTCCAATTTTGGCATACTCTTTCACACATATCGGCCGGTATCTCACGAATGAATGCATGGATGTTGGCTTCCAGTGCGTCAATCGAAGCGGGCTTGTCCCTATACACATTAGCCTTGGCATACCCCCACAAAAAATAATCTAATGGTGTCAAATCGCACGATCTAGGCGGCCAATTGACCGGCCCGAAACGTGAAATTAACTGTTCACCAAACTCGCCTCGCAATTGCGCCATTGTTTCGCGTGCTGTGTGGCATGTGGCACCGTCTTGTTGAAACCACATATCATGCAAGTCAAGAACTTCCATTTCGGGCAAAAAAAAGTTTGTTATCATCGCTCGGTAGCGTTCACCATTGACAGTAACGCTGCGATTCGCATCATCTTTGAAGAAATATGGCCCAACAATGCCGCCGGCCCATAAACCGCACCAAACAGTGGCTTTTTCGGGATGCATTGGTAGCTGTTGCAATGCTTCTGGCTGATCTTCACTCCAAATGCGGCAATTTTGCTTATTTACGTACCCATTCAACCAAAAATGAGCCTCATCGCTGAACACAATTTTTCGATAAAAAAGCGGATCCTCGGCCAGCTTTCCAAGAGCCCATTCACCAAAAATTCGGCGTTGTGGTAGGTCGGCTGGCTTTAGTTCTTGCACCAGCTGTATCTTAAAAGGCTTTACGCCCAAATCCTTCCGCAAAATTTTCCACGTAGTGCTGTAACAAAGGCCTAACTGCTGGGAACGGCGCCGAATCGACATTTCGCGGTCTTCTGTCACACTAGCTGATACGGCCGCAATATTTTCTTCACTACGCACAGTACGTAAACGTGTTGGTGGTTTAATGTCCAACAAAGTAAATTTGGTGCGAAATTTGGTCACAATCTTCCGAATAGACTGCTCAGAAGGTCGAGAATGCCGATCATAAAATGGAAGCAGCGCGCGATGAACATTTCGAACCGAGCACGAATTTTGATAGTAAAATTCAATAATTTGCAAGCGTTGTTCATTTTTAAGACGATCCATGGTTAAATTGCAAACCAAACTGAAGCTGTTTGACAGTGACACAAGGTACTAAACACACGTCAGCTGTCAAAACCAGTGTTGCCAAAACCAAACCAGCTAAAAAATCACCCTTTATATACAGTCATCGGACCTTTTTTCTTCGAAGACGTCGCGGGCCAAACGGTTACTGTGAATGGTGAGCGCTACAGAGCAATGATCAACGAGTTCTTTTTGCCGCAACTTGATTGGGATTGGAAAACATGTGGTTCCAACAGGACGGTGCAACGCACACACTGCACGTGCCACAACGAATATGCTGAAGGATGCATTTCCCGGGCGCCTAATCTCCCGTTTTGGCGATTTGCACTGGCCAGCAAGATCGCCTGATTTGACCGCTCCAGACTTCTTTTTGTGGGGCTTTTTGAAGTCGCGGGTTTATGTCAACAAGCCTCAGACTCTAGCAGCTCTTAAAGATAATATCCGTCAAGAATGTGAGGACCTATCGCCGGAAGTTTTGGCCAAAGTGATGGAAAATGCCATAAAAAGGGCTCAAATGACAATCAACTGTGGCGCGGCCATTTACATGACATCATATTCTCGACTTGATGTAAAAAAAATTAAAAGACCAAATAAAAATAATCCACAAGAAGAATCAAAGTTTTTCATTTTTTTTTTAAATTACAGCCAAAAAACATCGGAAGGTTATTTTTGCGCCACCTTGTATATATATTTAAAGCACTTTCCCTCACCTTTATGTATATTTTCTTTTTACGTATTTGCAATGCATATAATATACCTATTACCTTTATTTTAAAACATTTGGCCAAGTTAAATTTCTGAAAGTAATCAATTAAAAAAATAAATAAATAAAAATTGTTCTGCGACTCCTCTTCTGTTACTCTGGTTAGTACTCGCTGAGATTCGAACCCGAGGTGCTGTCAGAAGCTCCACTAGCGGGCGCCTTAGCTTATTCGGCCAAATTCAGCGTCTTAATTTGCAGTACTAAGGGACTACTTTGCCTTCAGCTGGTAGTTTCAATGGCGGCTTTCTTAATTGATGGTACAATGGCGGTTTAGCTTGAAACTTATTTCTCCGGCAAGGTAACGTATACTCTGGGGTTCTACCGAGTTTTTCGGACAGCACTGTGCACTGCATAAGTACTGCTTTGATATGTCTTATTTGATTTATTTGTGCCTGCAATTTTTTTCTTCTTTTCCGGGTTAAGTGTGCTTGGTTCCCAAGCAGAAACAATTTTTGCGTCGTTTGTATAATTTTTGAACAATATAACACGCACTTTTCAAATTCTTTCGAATTATTTTTCCTAAAATATGGCTCTTGCTTTATACGCCAGCTGAATTTGAAAATGTAAAATTGAATCTCTTATTAGCCGTTAATATCAGCGACTTTCTGGAAAGCTGGCTAATGGAAGTTTTTAACCGCTCGTCTCCCAACGATTTGCGATTAAAAACTCTCTCATTTGCCTAGAGTAATAGATCGAGTATCGATCTCCTCTGCATTATGTTCGTTTTATTCGTTCGTCGAACAGTTCTGTTACAAATGGGCTTTGCGTTTTGTTCACTTTTGGCTGTCAGAAAGTAAACACAAAATTGTGCTTGTGCTTGTTGAGTAATAAAAAAAAAATAATACAATAAATATACAGAAACCAAGGCGGAATAGCATAAAACGTGGGAGCCGAACCTACTTCATAGCCGGGCAACAACGTCAGATAAGTGAAATGAAAAATAAAAAAAATATTGTGCAGTGATTCTTTGAGTTGTTTACATTTTTCTTTGCAGTTGAATTGCAGTTATTGCGTAATATCCTTGCCATGGAATATTCCAATGGGTTTACCAGAAAGATTTTCAAGTTCATACATACAATTGCCAACAGTACTCAGGACTCGGGGCTTCAAAAACTTCGGTAGCAACTTGGCGTTTTGACCGTGAACGAAGTTACTTTGTGAAAAATTTCTGTGAAAAACTTCTTGCCCTACTTTGAAACATATTGGCCTTGAACGTGTATTGTAAGTGTTCATCGATCTTTCGTGAGCTGTTAGCAAATTCCTGGACAACTGTGTTCGTGCAAGAGCCACACTGGCTTCGCGAGGTGTTACAATCATTTCGGTATCCTGCAGTACCTTCAAGTTACGAAGTATTTTGTACGATAAACCATGGGTGATCAGGTTTTGCCCGAACAAGGCATAATATGGTTGAGATCCTATGTAGTCGTGCATATCAGACCGTAGCGCACAGGCTATGCTTGACAGATGCACCCAATGGTTCTGTTCATCGGATATAAATACTCGTAACTTGTTAAGGATACTGCGGTTGACTCTCTCCGAAATGTTTGCCTGTGGTGAGTACAAAGTTGTACAAACGTGTTGCACACCATAATTGTCCAAAAATTTGCCAAACTCACCAGACACGAATTGCTTGCCGTTGTCCGAGTGTATGAATTCGGGTGTACCGAATCCATGAAATACCTCAGAGTCTAAAAATTCAATTATATTCGTCAAAGTTGCTTTAGTCAGTGCTTTTAGGAATGTGTACTTCGTAAAGTGGTCAACAGCTATGAAGAATGGGCCAAGCAAGTCGACGTAAAGTCCCTGCATTGGTCGCTCTGAGACGATCTGCTTTACTATTGGAGGACGAAGAACTTTGTTTGGCGCCTTTGTGGTTTTGCATATCTCACACCGACTCACAAATACCCTGATGTCATTAACCATTTTGGGCCAATAGTAAATACTTCTGTCGAACTCGTTCATAAGTTTTTGAGAAGCCACTATGGCAACAGAGCTTCGAGTTGTGAGACATCTCGATGACGGTTTGAGACAAGGTTTTTGGTATCCACAAACGCCACAAGGAATCTTCGTTTGGTAAGACATCGCTTCTAAATCTAATTCTAATTAATTAGATCTGGAAGCGAGACTTGATTTTTGACGATTTCCTCTCTAAGACAAGTATATTCCACAGAATCGAACTCAGGCGAGGAAAGGTCTATTTCTTCACCTATATCTGTTACTGAAATCTCGTCCATATCTCCTCGTGACAGGGTATCCGGCACTACATTCAGTGAACCCTTGTGGTTTTCGATGGAAAAATCAAAACGCTGTAGTTCCAGACTCCATCTTGCTCTTCTACCACTCAAATCCTTAAGCAACATAAGCCACTTTAGACTTGAGTGGTCAGTAACAATACGGAATTTGGAACCCTCGATGTGGGCACGGAATTTCCTTACACTTAAGACAGCAGCGAGACACTCAAGTTCTGTAACGGTATAATTCTTCTGTGCCTTATTCAACTTCTTCGACATAAATGCTATTGGTTTCTCGTTGACATCTGTAATGTCGCGTGAAGTATGCAGCGAATATATGTTCCGTCATGGTACCATACCAGGAGGATTCATGTGGAAGATAGAAATATACTGCATATGCTGGGTTTCGAGCTGTTCATGCACGCCTAGCGTTGCTCTAACTGGCTCGCCGGATGGGGGGTGTTGCCAAACCTGGCAGCACTGATCTGCATAAGAAAATAATTTAAACTTAAGAATAGGTAATAAAAGGAAATAAGAAAAAGGGAAGTAGGAAAAATGGCGTCCTAGCTGTCATTTCGCCTGCTAAATTAAATCAGCTTAGAACGCCATTTTTCCGGCAACATACAGCACGTGTCCTGAAGAAAAACTAATTGTAAGTAAGAATTTCTCCGTTATTTCAACAAACTAATATGTAAAATTTATTAGGAAATAAAAGTTTTTTGATCACATAAAAAGCTTATTTCACTTCATGGGACCGCCGCAACATAGCTTTTATTTCAATTATTTTGCCGTCGAGCCCATCACCATCAGCAAGGAGTTAATCACTATCAACGCCTGCACAGCGATTATCCTCGCATCGACTTCATCGTCACCAGCACTGATTGCACAATCGCATCGACCTTATCGGTCAGCGCACCAATTCCATCAACGCCAGCGCCGAGTTAGCATCGTTCCTCGCATCCACTCTACCATCGCCAGCGCATATCATATCGTGAACTGCGAGCCGACCACCTCTACTGAGTACGCAACAGTAGCTCGCTCTATAGCCGTGCAACCAACTAATGAATTGGTTCCTATTCAAACCTCCAAGCAGTTTCCAAGTAAATTCACAAATGCCTCTGCCACTATACGTGACCCTCCAATGAACAGCGCAAATCCGTCTACCTCTTGGGGATTTCCTGCACATTCACCAAACGCACCTGACAACCTTTATAATATACCAGTGCCCGGCCACGTTACACCCGCGACGTCTGCTGAACAGTTTGTTCCTAGCAAGCAGCAGATGGCAGCACGCCAAGTAATGGTGAAAGAGCAAGTTTCCTTTAGTGGTCGTCCAGAAGGTTGGCCACTCTTTTTCAGTTGGTACAACAGTACAACATCTTCGTGCGGGTATACAAACTCAGACAATCTTCGGCGCCTGCAGAGCTGCCTTAAAGGTGAGGCTCTCGAGACAGTCAAGTTCAGGTTGTTTATGCCAGAACAAGTACCTGCCGTCATAAATACCCTTACTCGGCTATACGGCCATTCTGATGTTATCATTAACAACCTAATTGAAAAAATGTGTAGTGAGCCACCACCACGCGAAGATAAATTGCAGTCTATTATAAAATTTTCACTGGCAATTGAAAATATATGTGGAGTAATGGAGGCAACAGGTTTGCATAAACATTTAGCTGATCCAACCTTACTCAGAGAACTGGTCGATAAACTACCACCAGCTATTCGATTAGATTGGGGATGCTACTCGAGAAGGGTGGGGAACATCAATCTTTCAGTTTATAACTCTTGGTTGGCCGATAAAGCATATTCTGCGTCTATGGTAACACCACTTAGTAATGCAAAAAATTTAACAAGAACTGGAAAGTACTCTTCACCAAAAGCAGCAGTAAACATACACCAAACTTCATCCAACTCAATGGAGCGAAAATGTCTAGTGTGTGAGGAGGACTGTAAAGCAGTAGCTCAATGTGGGGCATTTGTAAAAATGAACTTAAAGGAAAAATGGGATACGGTTAAAAGACATGCTATTTGTCGAACCTGCCTACGCCCACACGGACGTAATCGTTGTTACATGGATAAAGTATGTGGCGTTAATGGCTGCACGTACAAACATCACCAGCTGCTGCACAACTTCTCAAACGATCATCACGTCGACCCTATCGTAAACCATCAAACCAATTACTTTCATGAAACGATTGAAAGCAGCATTCTATTTAAAATAATTCCAGTTGTTTTACACAATAAAAATAGGAAAATAAACACCTTCGCGTTTCTTGATGACGGGTCCTCAATATCACTCATAGATGAAGATCTTGCCGCCGAACTGGATGCTAAAGGAAAATCCTTGCCTTTGTGCCTGAAGTGGACGTCCAATACGCACCTACCGAAAACGCATCGGAGAAGATAACACTCGAAATCTCGGCTCCTACACTTGAGAAAAGGCATCTACTAAACCTTCGCACCGTCAAGTATCTCGACCTGCCAAGACAATCAATCAACATGAAAGAACTGTTCAACCAATACTCTTACCTACGTGGTCTTCCTATAGAGAGCTACTCGGAAGCGAAGCCGCGCTTATTAATCGGACTGGATCAATGGAAGTTGTGTGTACCGTTGCGATCAAAGAAAGGAAAACAGGACCAACCAGCAGCATCTAAAACTCGATTGGGGTGGAGCATTTATGGCCCAGTTACCCGCAAACCTAACACCGAAGATCAACGACAAAGTTTCGCGACATTCCATATATGCGATTGCCAGAAATCTAAAGAAAAGAATTTAAGTGAACTCTTTAGAGAATTCATGGCGATAGAATCAACCGGGTCAAAAGCAAAATCTATAAGGACAAACGCTCATGCGACGACGAGAAAGCAATGTCAATGTCAGAGAATAACATATCGAGAAAAGGGAAACATTTTGCCGTTCCACTACTATGGAAGTACGAAACCAAACAGATGCCCGATAGTCGTTTGATGGCTGAACGTCGATTGATATGCCTCGAAAGGAGAATGGCGAAGGATGTACAACTGTGTAACCAGTTACACACACAAATCGAAGACTATATTGAAAAACAATACGCCAGGAAATTAACGAATAAGGAACTGCGAGAAGAAGTTTCCCCGTGTGGTACCTTCCAGTCTTTCCAGTCATAAATCCAAATAAACCTGGAAAGATAAGAATGGTGTGGGACGCAGCTGCCTGTGTATATAATGTCTCGTTGAACTCAATGCTTCTGTCTGGTCCTGATATTGTTCCCTCTCTTTTCTCAGTGCTTTTTCGATTCAGAGAGCGTTGAATTGGAATTTGCGCCGACATAGGACATAAATTAAATGTTCCATCAAGTATGGATAAAGAGGTGCGATCAACATGCGCAACGTTTTCTGTGGCGGAACCAGTTTACTAAAGAAATCGAAGAGTACGTTATGCAAGTTATGACGTTTGGCTCGACATGTTCACCCTTTTGCGCACAGTTCGTTAAAAATATGAACGCGAACAACTTTAAAGCGAAATATCCTAGAGCTGCGCAGGCTATTATCGAGAGGCACTACGTCGATGACTACCTCGACAGCGTAGACTCAGAAGAAGAAGCAGTGCAGTTGGTAAAAGACGTCATATTTGTACATAATGAGGCTGGCTTCAATATTCGAAATTTTATGTCGAATTCCCCAAAGGTGCTCGATAGCGTTAGGGAAAGAGCAATAAATCACAAAGAGGATGCGAGTAGCCGGCAAATAGTATCTGGTCCGGAGAAAATTCTCGGTATGTGGTGGTCCCCACAATCCGACCTGTTCTCTTTCGAACTGAAAGCTCGTAACCTAAAATTAAACCTTGTTAGCAAACTTTCTTATACTGCTAAAAATACTGTTGCAAGAAGTCTGGAGCTCCGCCGTTCAATGGGATCAGAAGGTTCTCCCTGAACAGTACGAGAAGTGGTGTACGTGGAAAAGCATTATCCCATCCATCAAGCGAATCGTTATTGAGAGACCCTACCTAACGAAATTATCTTTCCATGGAAGCCATTCCATACAATTGCACATCTTCATTGAAGCCAGTGAGGTGGCATATTCGGCGGCAGGATATTTCCGAGTAGCTAAGGAGGAGGCGGTAGAATGCACTTTAGTGGCCGCCAAAACAAAGGTAGCGCCACTAAAAATAATCTCAATACCAAGACTAGAATTAGAAGCAGCTGTCTTAGGCACGAAACTTGCACGGATGATAACGGAAGGTCACTCTATTACGATAACGGAAAAGTTTTTTGGTCAGACTCGAGGACGGCTCTTAGTTGGATTAACTCGGATCACCGCAAGTACAAACAGTTTGTCGCATTTAGAATAGGAGGAATTCTTGAAGAAACTGAGGCGAAGTTGGAGATGGCTGCCTAGCAAGGAGAATGTGGCAGACGAAGCCACAAAATGGAACTGTAAAGGCAATTTCCACTCGTACGGTCATTGGTATCGTGGTCCACAATTCTTGTACAGACCTAAAGAGCAATGGCCAGCACAAAGCATAAAGCTTAAGACGGTAACCGAAGAGATGAGGCATATTCAATTACATTATGTCGAAAAAACGAATTGGGACATAACCGTGTCGAGATTCAGTTCCTGGACGAAGCTTTTGAGAACATGGGACAAGTATTCCGATTTGTTCGAAGGGCTTCCAAGAAAGAGAAAGCCGACAAGACAACACACCAGTTAATCTCAGCTGACTTAGCAAAAGCAGAAAAGTATCTTATGAGAATGTGTCAAGAACAAGCATTTTTTGAAGACATAGCTGCTTTAAAGGGGAACAACGACGAAAGCAGCACGGTACAACTGACACTATGCAAATCAAGCCCTCTTTATAAATTGTCTCCGTACTTGGATGAAACTGGACTATTGCGGATGAAAGGCCGAGTGCCATTTTGCACAAAACGCCCAATAATAACAATAATCCTACCAACAAAGCACAATATAACCAACCTGATAGTCCTCGACTATCACAGACGAGTTAGCCACGTTTCATTGCACGACGGTGTTGGCCGCTGAAAATTTTTAGTGATAATGGCACTAACACCCGAGGCGCAAGCGTAGAGCTGAAGGAGGCGGTAAACAAGATAGAGTTGAACAAAGTAGCGTCGAAATTCATTGGGCCAAATCTTTAATGGAATTTCAATCCACCATCATCACCACATATGGAGGGGAGCTGGGAGAGGTTGGTTCGCTCCGTTAAGATTGCATTAAATCACATATCTAATACAACCATCTGACGAGCTTTTAGGTACAATGATGTCCGAGGTAGAGAAAATAATAAACATGCGACCCCTTACGTATGTTCCGTTGGATGGTGACGAAGAAGAAGCGTTGACCCCCAACCACTTTTTGCTGGGAACTTCAAACGGTGACAAGCTTACAGGGGAAGTCACTGATGATGGCGCTGTATTACGAAAGAACTGGCTCACTAGCGAGCAGTTCGCCAATCGATTCTGGCGACGATGGGTAAGTGAGTATCTGCCAGATCTTATTAAGCGAACGAAGTGGTTTTTGATGCAAAAACCAATAAGGGAAGGTGATCTGGTAATCATCGTCGATCCAGCGAGTCCACGAAACACCTGGCCCAAAGGTCTAGTTCTTCAAACCCACTCTGGGAAAGATGGCATAGTGCGGAGCGCGGTGGTGAAAACCCAAACTGGTATCTACACGAGACCAACAGCCAAACTAGCTGTCCTAGAGGTTGCCCGGTTTGGCGAGAATGGAAAGCCAGTTCCAGGAACCAGCTTACCAGGGGGGAGTGTTGCCAAACCTGGCAGCACTGATCTGCATAAGAAAATAATTTAAACTTAAGAATAGGTAATAAAAAGAAATAAAAAAAAGGGAAGTAGGAAAAATGGCGTCCTAGCTGTCATTTCGCCTGCTAAATGAAATCAGCTTAGAACGCCATTTTTCCGGCAACATACAGCACGTGTCCTGAAGAAAAACTAATTGGAGGTAAGAATTTCCCTGTTATTTCAACAAACTAATATGTAAAATTTATTAGGAAATAAAAGTTTTTTGATCACATAAAAAGCTTATTTCAATTCATGGGACCGCCGCAACAGGGGGTTCTTGCTCTAATCGTTGCAAGGCTCACACCACAAAACTGATTAAAAATGCGTGCAGGTATAAAGGAAAAAAAGTAAAACAAACTATATCACCACGATTGGTGAAGACACACCTGTTGTCTAACGTTGTTGTTGTTGTTGCTGTACCCACGGATACTCATAGCCCTATCAAAGAGATCGCGATGGCAAACCGATTCTTCCTGGGACTATCCCCGCCCTTCCGTGGTCACTTATGAGAAGTTGGTGACCCCTAATGTGTTGTGCTTACCCGCTGATACCTGAAATTGTTCACCACATGAAAACCAAAACTGTTAAAATTTACGCTTTCATAAATAACATCTTTTATTCAAGAACTTAATTTATTCTTACTTGCTACAAGACCGTGTAATTTTTAGCGGTAATTAATCAATTATTCAATTCTGAAATTCAAATACATGAAGCATATTGTATCAAAAAAAAAAAACAAAAAAAACACAACCACAGGTTAAAAGAAACGTTCAAGCTTGTCGCATTCAGACATGGAACGTAGGATATAAGTGAAAAATAATTATGACGGCAGCGCTGACGTAGAGTTAAAAGTGATTTAAAAAAAAATAATTCTTTAATGGGATATCTGGCAGACGCGGAAAAAATAATAATAATAATCAACCGAATTAAATGGTTTCTGTACACCTGTGTCCTATTGCTAAGAACCGTTTTGAGGCGTATCACTCAACGAAATCTTAAATTAAACCTCGCGAAATGCCGGTTCGGTCAAATAGAGTATTTGGGATATGCCGTTTCCTCGCAAGGGTTTGCGCCAAGCGATTCTCACATTACCGCTATCAAAGAATATCGGGTGCCGACTAACCAGAAACAGTTGTACTCTTGTATCGGGATGTTCTCTTATTTCAGACGATTTGTGCCGTCATTTTCCCGAATTGCAAAAGCGCTGCAAAGTTTGCTAAAGAAAAATGCCGATTTTGATTTTGGCAAGCCATGTTTGGATGCTTTTAATGAACTTAAATGCAGATTAATTGAAGCACCGATTTTGGCCATTTATAGTCCCATAAAGGAAACACAACATGGCATTGTGATGACAGTTCAATTGGTTTTGGTGCCGTTTTGCTTCAAAGGCAAGATGACAAAAAATTTCATCCGGTGTCTTACTTTCCTAAAACAACTTCCGCTGCCGAATCCAGATATCATAGCTTCGAATTAGAGACGCTTGCTATAATTTATGCTCTGAGACGATTCCGAGTGTATTTGGAAGGAATACCCTTCAAGATAGTTACGGATTTCAGCTCACTGACTCTCACTATTAATATGGAAAAGAAACAAGTTAATCCACGGATTGCTCGATGGGCCTTAGAGCTTGAAAGTTATAATTATAAAATTCAGCATCATTCACATGTTGATGCCCTAAGCAGATGCCAGATCGCTGCAATTTGGGATGTCGACGATACGGATTTCCATATCCAAATTGCGCAAGGGCGGGACGAAATAATTACAGAATTGCGAGATCAAATGGAGGTCGAAGAAGTCAAAGACTTCGAATTGACGGATGGACTTGTATATAAAGTGATAAGAAGTGGAAGAAAGACATTACACGAGCCGAATGAAATGGAAGACAATGTTATACGGTTAATCCATGAAAAACTCGGGCATCAAGCGCTGGAAAAATGCTATGAGAAGATTGCTATGCATTATTGGTTTCCAAGCATGCGTCAAAAGATTGAAAGATTTATCCAGAATTGTATTAAATACATTATGTATGCCATGCCGGTTCGTTGTAGTGAAAGGAACTTGAACAATTTTCCGAAAACCCACTGCCGTTCGATGCAATTCATGTGGATAATTTTGGTCCCTTGCCGTCCGTTAGTTCTAAAAGGAAACTCATTTTAGTAGTGATAGATGTTTCCACAAAATTTGTGAAGCTATACCCTACGAGCTCGACGAGTACGATAGAAGTAATCTCCGCATTAGATAAATACTCTCAGTATTATAGCAGGCCGAGACGAATTGTGTCAGATAGAGGTACATGCTTTACCTCTTTTGAATTTGAGAACTTCTTACTAAAACGAAATATAGGACACGTAAAAGTTACTGTGGCTTCACCCCAGGCAAATGGGCAAGTCGAAAGAGTCAATCGGGTTATCAAAGCTATGTTGCTATGAAAGTTGAGTGAGCCGGTAAATCATGCCGATTGGGCGAGTATGTTACTAAAGGTGGAATATGCTATTAATAATTCAATTCATAGCACGACGAAGAACTCACCTAGTATGCTATTGTTTGGCGTTGGTCAGAAGGGGGAAAACAATAGAAGAAATTGCGGAGCATTTGGAAGAAAAGCTGGCTTCAGAGAGCTGCCGTAATTTAAGCCCAATTCGGGAGGAGGCACTAAGAGAGATTGATAATACTCAGAAATATAATTTAGATTATTTCCTTAGGCACAGTAAGAAAGTTAAATAGTACAAGGTCGGTGATTTTGTTGTTATGCGTAATATTGATGCTGCTGTCGGGACGAATAAGAAGTTTTTGCCTAAATTCCGTGGCCCTTATGTCGTATGTAAGGTCCTCGGACATGATAGATATGTGTTGCAGGATATTCACTCTTATTGCGAAGATCAACTATCAATTAATAATTGAAATTTATCAATCAATTTTGTTAAATGGTGTTGTGACTGTCAACTGTCAATATTGTTGTTACATTGTGAGTTTTTTTTTTTAAATCTGTTGTGAATGAAAAAAATCGGTATTGCGAACAACAATTTTCATCGATTTTGTTGTCAGCTGTCAATTTTTCTTCCAATCGTAAATTTGCAGTTGATGAGTTTGTGCTACCTAAAATAAGTGATAAATTTTATCAGAATAGTAGGATTATCCAACTCCTCATCTTGATCAAAATATAGTTCAGTTGAAGTCATTTTATATTCTGTTTTTAATTTTTCTAATTTTGTTTGTACGTTCTTCAGAAAAAAAAAAAATCTGTCAGACGCACATTCCCCTTCACAATAATAGAATTATTTTGAAGGCATTCACAATAGCACAATATTTTATCAATTCATTTTCGCAATACCGATTTTTATTTGAATTGATAAATTCTATCAAACGTCAATCCTTCGCAATAAGGGTGATTAAAATCTGCCAGTTGACTCAGCTGCCATATGATGGAGTTGTTGAGGCAAAATTTGTTGTTAAAACGAAATGAAGAGGCTGTTTCTATTGAGAGTTCAAGTGACCCTCTTGCCCTAGACATATAAGTATGGAGTAATATGTAGAGATTTTTGTTAAGTATTTATTTTGTCATTTCGTTCGAGGTCGATCAATTGTCAGATTGGCCGAGTTGTAAACTTTGGTAAGAGCGCCATCTGTGTTTTCAACCTAAAAACGTATTAAGGTGTTTGTCCCATTGATGACACCAACTATAATATTGAGTCCTTCCCATTTAAAGTATGTAATAATAATAGCTTATAACACAGATAATAATCAAAATAAACACAGATAACAAAAGTCTTTAAGGTTCGTCCTCGAACTCTATTTCATGGAACAATATATATAGTGTAAGCTTTGGTAAGAGCGCCATCTGTGCTTTCAATCTCAAAACGTATTAAGCTGTTTGTCAGACGCACCCATTGATGACACCAACTACACCCAACTTCACTACTGCGTAAAGCTCGAAAATTAATTATTGTTTTTGTGGGACCCACACGGTAAACGTTTTAAGAGCAAAAAAGAATTAACTTAAGTCGAGGAAATCCTCTTCAATAGTTAAAATAAATGTGCACCATAGTGCAACAATTTATCTACAGCAAGCGAGGACGAAAATGCTGAAGTTGACGATGCCGATGACGCTGACGCTGATGATGCCGAGGAACTTAGAGGTGATGCTCTGGATGAGGAATTGAGCGAGTTAGTTAAACGTCTCGAAGCTAGAAAAAGAAGCCCCCTCCTGCTGAACGAAGATCGGAATTTGGCGAAATCGAGCACCCCATTCCGAAGCTTAACGGCGACGATGTAAGCTATTCTGTACAGCATTTTTCCCGCGATTTCGAGGAAAATTATGCAGACGTAAATGCCGATGACAGATTTAAGTTGTTAAGTTGCGACGTTCACTTATTGGAACTGCTAAAGTGTTCCTTCTCTCGACTGTTCCGCTCAATTATATCGACCTGAAGACAGCACTTCTAAAGGAATTCGACAATGCCGTGTCTCGCCAGAATGAGTATAGAATGCTGAGCTTGAGGAAATGGAAAAAGTAGGAAGAGTCGCTGCATTGCTATATTTTAAATATGAAGGCGATTGCCAAGCGCTAAGATATTGGTGAAACAGAGGCCATTCATTATAGACGGGATAGGTAGTGGCATATCCAATGTTAATCTGCTGTTGGGTGCTTGCACCATTGACGAGTTAAAACAACTCATTAACCGTTATTAGAAGAACTATTTGACGGAAAGTGCCAGGACGAAATTTTAATGCCGTATTGACAAAACCTGCCACTGTAACCAAGCCGAATGCTGATAAAAGTGCCGTACTATGCTTTAATTGCTCACGGATGGGTCATATTAAACCATACTGCCCATATCCTCTGCGCCGAAATGGGTTATGTTTAGAGTGTTGGGAGATGGGACATGACCACAGGACGTGCCCGAACCCAAAGAAGATGCTGTCTGCCGCTGCCGTTCCGAAAGCTAATAAACAAGTTGCTGCCATTTCCAAGAAAGTTGTATCTGATGACGATGAAAATTTGAGTAATTGGTGCTGTAAATTGGGTGAGTGTTGCTTTTGAAGTTGATTGGGCAAATGACGCGGAATTCATGAAGTTTCTTTTTCTTTTTGATACGTGCAGTCCAACTAGTTTTATAAAGTTTTCGTTTCTTCCGATTAAGCTGCTGCGACGATCGAAAATGCCGAAATCTTCATTTTACGGGGTGGATGAAAAAAAATTAAATGTTTTAGGAGAAAAGAAGTGTAAGGAAAAATTTGATAATAAAAAAAGGATGATAAAAGTTAATATTGTCCCAGAAAGTATGGCTCTGCCGACTATTTTTGGACGTAATTTTTTGTATGCTTTCAGTATCCATCTGACTAAAGAAAAACTTAGATACTCTAAAGAAAAGTTGGTTTCTGTAAGTGGAAATGATAAATTTGTTTTGCTAAATGAACTTGTTACAACTCTTAATAGATATCGGAAATAATTGTTTGCTTGTTGGTAATAAACCAGAAACGAATGAAGTTGTATTGGAGGTTGAGTCAACTGCGACTTAATGCGAGTACTATAATATGCCGGATATATTTAATATTGAGGCTTTTTCTGACGAAGTAGATTCCTGATCATAAATTGGGGAAATTGTGCTGTGCAGAATTGAATAGTTTAGTTATAGATTCCTATGTTTTGCCGAAAGATATCGAAGTATAACCGTTAGATTATGAATGAAAATCCATTTGAATGATGATGTGATGTTTCACTGTACTCCCCGAGGACTTTCTTACTTTGAAAGAACTCAAGTGCAGGCAATAGTGAATCAGTTAGAGGCCTGGTGATTATTACTGTCTATTTATGATGCACTTATTCATGAGCGGTCACACACACATTGCTAGAATAGCGTGGTCTTCAGCCAGTGGTGGAGTCAGAGAAATGGGGTTTTAATTGAATCAATCGCCGATCCGTGATTCGGTTGGACCGGGGAAAACACAATTTTTAACGTGACAGGGTAGGTTTCCACCGGGGTACAGTCACTAACACGGCACTAGCGCGAGTACCTACATCGGCACACTTTATAATCTGACCTGGTATGTTCTTCAGGCATGTCATCAGATGATACTTTAATGGGCACTAATTTTGCACGCGTCACAACAAAAAAATCTCATCTTGATTGAGATCAGTCTATTTGGTTTGCCAAAGCAACGTCACGGGTAGATATTCGAGTTAAACGATTTAATATAAGCTTTCCCGTCACCACATAGTGTGACGAGCTCGTCAACATGCTTACGAACAATTGTCACCAAAATCACGCCACCCATAAGAACACATGCAAATAGGAATCCCGCTATGCACTTTTGTTCGCAAACAATGTGTTTACGAACCCATCTGCCTGGTACCGCTATGTGTTTTGCTCGAAAACAAGGTACTCGCGTACACCATTTGCGCAAGTCCAATTGCTCGTAAACAAATAATTCAGGTCTTCAGTGCGAAGATTGTTGCATTACCCCATGCAGTGGTTCAAGACACCAGCCAGCCTCTCTCAGCCACAAATATCCCTGACACCGATCCGCCCACAGAATTTCTCTTTTATGCTACCATAACCAAAACCCACCACCATTCTATCCACATACAAAATTCCTCGCGCTGCCGTACACACTACACAGCTATGCATTGACAATGTGCATGGAGGCTCCTCCTCTTTTGCTTACAAAAGAGTATGCTTGCGATAATGATGGATGAGCGAGATCGTGAAGGGTTGCCGGGTGGCCAATATGCCAAGCGACGGTTCGCAAGGGAAATTAATATTTATCTGGTTTTATTGTTGGAAAATTCTTGGGTTCGATAAGTGGACATTACAAAACAGGACTGTCAAACTGGTCGGTACTAGGAGGAAAGTCCTGAAGACCACTTAAAATTACGATGATATTAGGCTCGCAAGTCCTTAGCATGGTAAGTACCTATGGTTTTACTCTGAGGATCTTCAAGCAGGTAATAACAAGTTCCTATCTTCTTCTGTATTCTGGCTTTCACAAAGGCCGGAGCAAGTTTGGCATTAAGGCCTTGTTACCAATTGCTTTGCGCAAAATTTCGCCGATAAACTTCTTGTCCTACTCGAAAGTTAACCGATAAAGTTCGATTATTGCATCGCTTGCTGTTGCTTTCATACGCTTGTTGCATCAGGATTTTTGCTTTTACCCTGGTGGATGCCAACAGTCAACGGACAACGATTTAAGAGTATGTACCTGGAACGTGGGAACGCTCTACACTCCAGGTGCTACTCAAAAACTTTAGTCTGTCCTCACGCGGTACAAGCCAGCTATTACCGCGATCCAGGAGATACGATGGATAGGATCAGGTATGATGAAAAGGAAAAATTGCGATATTTATTACAGCTGCCATAAAAGATTGCATGTATTAGGATGCGGATTCGTCGTGGGAAATCGGCTTAGGACAAAAGTTATTGACTTGAAGCCGATAAGTGATCGCCTAGCTGTGATCCGCATAAAAGCTACTTTCCAAAACATAAGCCTAATATGTGGACACGCTCCTACCGACGAGGCTGAAGACCCTATTAAGGAGGAGTTTTATGACCTCCTGGATGGAGCCTACGGAGCCTGTCCGGTGTACGATGTCAAAGTTGTGCTCGGGGACTTCAATGCTAAAGTCGGAAAGGAAAACATCTTTGGCGGGTTAGTTGGTAAGCACAGAAACGACCACAGACAACGGTTACCGACTAACTGACTTCGCGGCAGCTCGTAATACGGTGATAAGTAGCACTAGGTTTCCAAGGCTAAGGATCCACACAGCAATCTGACGCTCTCCAGACGGTCGAACCTCCAACCAAATCGCCCATGTGCTAATCGACGCGAGGCACGCATCCAACATCCTCAACGTGCACACATTCCGCGGGGCAAACGTCGACTCTGACCATTTTCTTGTTGCGGCTAAGTTCAGAGCTCGACTATCCAACGAGAAGAAGCTGCGTTCCGCCCAGAAGAAGAAATTCGACGTTGGACGCCTTAGCACACCTGGAGTAGCCAGAGTCTACAAAGAGCTCCTGAGTGAGAAACTCTCCGCAGTGTATTCACCTACCACAGATGCCAACACCCAGTGGTCCCAGTATCGCGACATCATCAAAGAGGTAGCCGAACCCACCTTAGGGTACCAGCCACCCCAGAGAAAGAGCCCGTGGTATGATGATGAATGCGTACGCCGGAAAAAGGTGACAGAAGATGCACATATGAAGACGCTGCAGCGCAAAACAAGGGCAGCGAGGGAAGAGTATCGAGCCAGGAGAAGGAAAGAGATTAAAATCCTGCGTAGAAAGAAGAGGGCTACGTAAGGAAGTACTTATGTGGCATAAGTTCGTATCCCACTCGCGTTGACCGTCACGAACGAAGGATCGAATTGCGGCTATGACAGAGCAGTTGACACGCTCAGATGCATTGGATTGAGGGGAGTACATTGCTGTATACACATGATTTATTCCATAGCTGGTCAAGAAGGAGTTGAACTCAGATGATTTAAACTGAACGCCATTATCAGAAAGTATTATTTCAGGCACCCCGAAAACAGGAAATATGTGATTTTGCAGATGTAGGCATATAGGTTTGGTGATGAACCTTTTCATGGGGAGTAGAAAGTGGAACTTGGAAAAATGATCTAGGATGATGAGTAGACCGATATTTCCGGCTTTAGATCGTGGGAAGGGACCAATCCAGTCCATGTAAAGGCGCTGAAAGGGTCTGACTGAAACATTTTGTACGCCCATAGGAGGACGTAAGGGTTGATTAGGATGCTTCGTCATCTTGCATACCTCACAGTTTTGGATTCTTGCTCGTACTTGAGCGATTAATTTCGGCCAGAAGAAGGTTCGTTTTAACCTTTCTATCGTCTTTCCCATTCCACTATGCGCAGAAGTCACGGACTCATGTGCTTGCTTAATCACATCATTGATAAATCCGTTTGGAATCCAAAGTTTCCACACTTGCTGTTCCGTTAATTCTTCTCCTGAGGCATGGTTGGTCCTCTTATACACATATCTATCTATGACCTTGAGGTCGGGCAACTGGTTTTGGTTTTTCTCAATGCATCGCCTTAATTCACAGTATTCTGCCGAATCAAATTCGGGTGAATCTAGGTGTACAACACGTTCTACCAACTCCAGTGCTGCGATTTCTTCTTCAAACACTCGGGAAAGAGCATCGGGGACAATGTTTTCGGTGCCCTTGCGATGTTTGATTTCAAAATTGTACGGTTGTAATTTTAATGCCCATCGGCCTAATCTACCGCTCAGATCTGGCTGACTCATTAGCCATTTCAACGAGGCGTGATCGGTAATCACTGTAAACTCTAGTCCTTCAATAAAAGGGCGACACTGTTTAATACAAAAAATAAACAAAAGGCCAACGGAACTTCGTTGTTGTCAGCATCTAGCTGTGCTAAAAGGCCTCCAACGCCAGTTTCGCTAGCATCACAATTCGCAATGAATTCGTTTGCTAAAATCTGTTGTGTATAAAACAGGTGCAGTGGTTAAGTAAGTCTTAAGGCTTTCAAATGCATGTTGCGCTTCCTGCGTCCATTGAAAAAGTTTGCTCTTTTTGAGCAAGTCAGTGAGGGGTAAAAAAATTCCGGCGAAGTTAGCGACAAACTTACGATGACCGGGTCATTCCCAGAAAGCGACGTAATTGCTTCACCGAATTTGGAACTGGATATTCCACGATGGATTGAATTTTGGAATGATCGGTGGTAATTCGCCCATGTCCAATGACATGACCAAGATATTTCACTTCTCTAAGACAGAATCTACTTGTACTTACATTGATTGTAAGTCCTGCTTTCTTCAGGTGACTACTAACCTCTATTAGGAGCTGTACGTGGCTATCGAAATCCTCTGACATCATCAATAAATCGTCAAGATACACAAAAACCTTTTCACGGAGCTCACCAGGGATAACTTTGTCCATCAGCCTACACATGGATTGCGGCGCATTACATAGCCCAAGAGGCATGACGGTGTAATGGTACAAGGGTCGGTTTGGTACTGTGAACGCAGACTTCTCACGTGATTTCATCTCCAGCGGAATTTGCCAAAAGGCGTCCTTTAAGTATAAACTGGAGACGAACTCAGCACGAGGTAACCTGCTCAGTATTCCTTGGATGTGTGGTAGTGGATAAGCGTCCTTTACGGTGACTGCGTTGGCTTTTCTGGAATCCAGACAAAGTCGAATCTTTCCTGATTTCCTTATCAGAACTACCGGTGAACTCCATGAACTCTGTGACTCTTCGATGACGCCGAGAGCCAACATACGATCGACCTCTTCAAACATAAGTTTCTCGATTGCAGGTGACACAGGGTAATGTCGTTGCTTTATCGCTTTGGCCTCGCCGGTATCAATAACATGTTGTGCCAGGGACGTTTTTCCAAGTCCACACTTCTCGAAGGAAGGGAAAAATGTCTTAGCGGCGTCCAGTTTTTGTCGCTGGATTGGAGATAACTCATGCTCATCAGAGGGTACGGGGTGTCTATCAATGAGGCTGATCTCTGACAGAATGTCGGGAGCCAATCCAAATTTACGCCACAAATCGATGCCTAAGTAGAGTGTCTCCGCTAATGATGGTACGATAAATAGTCGAATGGGATGAGTCTCTCCTCGAAATGCGATGTCTACATTTGCATAGCCATTGACTACTTGGGCATTTCCATCGGCCGTTGTGATGGTGGATCGAAATATCTTACTTACAGCACCACTCGTTAGAATTTTACCAGCCAGTGAGGATCCTGCACAGCTGATACAGGCACCACTGTCTAGCAGTCCTTCTTCCAGGTTTCCCAACAGTGACACGGACGCATAGGGTCGAACGTCATTGCTGTGAAAGTTAATGGCTTGCAATACAATTTTCCAATTCATCAGAACCTCCTTCCAAAAGTGTCGCATACGCAGGGTGGAACGCTTTGGTTTGAGAGTTTGAGAGTTTAGCCGGGGTCAAAAATGTTCCTTCGGGCTTCACGATATTCCGCCAAACGGGGTACAATAGGTGATTTAACACGAGCGTCAACTTTGCCAGGGCTAACATTAGGTTGTTCACGTGGCAATAAGGTGTAATTTTCTGTAGCGTTGAGCTTCAGTGGTATAGTAGGGGATAATACATCTAGAGTCTTGTCGACTCGTTCCGCGGATGTGAGCGGCCGACTGTTCTCGCATCCCTCTGTCGGTTTTCCGACTGCATACAGGAAGAACAGTTGGGTTTAAATACATTGGCTGCTCCACAACCATAACAAAAGATACGACGTGGTTGTAAACACATGTCAAAGTGTCCCACCTCTTCAGAATTCCAGCATTGAAAATTAGAAATGGCACAATTTTCAGCAGTGGCCTCCTCGACGTCCGGAGTGTCTGGAATGCCAAGGGGTTAAGGTTAGACCTTCAATAAATCTTTCCCTCCTCTCGCACACTTTCCTTAACTCAGAAACCGTTGGAACATTGAGGTGAAGTATCTCATGTCTGACTTCAAGATTTCTAATCAATATCTCAACTAGGTCTGCTTCCGAAAGGGGAGATCTAAGACGGTCAGTCAGAGTGATTATGTTATCATAGAAATCGTCAAACTTTTCTTTATCTTTTTGTTTCCCGCAACGGATCGCGCCACGAATGTCATAATCCGTACGACTATCTTTGCACTGAGCACGTAACTCGTCTACCAAGGTGGTCCAAATAAAACTAGGGTTTGCCTTATGAAAGCGCCAAAACCAATCTTTGGCCTTGCCTATGAAAAGGATTTGAGCATTTCTACACAGTAGCTCAAAATATCCACCTAGGCTTTGTCTCGTCAAGGAGTGTACCTGGTAAATAAAATTATCCACCGGTATTCCTGAATGAAGGCCGTCAAAGTTCAAATGCCAATTATAAATGATGTTGGACACCTTTACAGCTGTGGCAACATCAAAGCGATGGTTGTTCTGCGGTACACTGGGTAAAGCGGTTGATCTGTCTCTAGATGTGAATTCTTGTGGCCACGCAATAAATTCCTCCGCCGGGCGTGTTGCAGTGGTTGGGGGGGAGCTGGTGGTGCAGAATTGCTAATGGCTAAATTCCCGAGACATCGACTTACATTAAATTCGATAGTATTTGTAAGGTCGTGGGTCAGTCGTTTAAATATTTCTTGCTACTGTTGATGCAAGGACTGATTTATTACCTTATGGATTTGATCATTCAGATCAAGACTATCTCGCGTATTCTCGTCAGGCAGGGGCAAGGAATTTCTAGCCGCTGAGAAGATTTTACTTACTGAGGTGAGGCTGTTGGTCGGATGGTCCAGCTGGACGGAGTATTCTGTCGGGACTGAAGTCGTGTATTGTGAACGGGCTGTTTCGGAACGGCCCCCTTGTTTGCTGAGGTAGAAGTACAATCTCAAAGCTTGCTACGGGTGCAAGGTTGTCTACATTGGGTACATGTTTCAGAATGGGACATCCAATCCTGAATACATGATTTGTGAAACTCATGATTACAAGCCGTAATCATCTGTTTAACAGATGGATTCAGACTTTCAGAGCAAATGGTACAAACATTTGTGAGGTTCGCCGAAGCCGATTCCTCAATGGTTAAATCTAAATTCTCATTACTTCTATGTACTGGCATGGTCATAATGGTATGTTTGGTTTCACGTGGCAAAAGAATATAATAATACACAAAACTACATATACAAGGTAATCGCGAGTAAGCAAGAAGGTATCCTAAGTAGGTGTGGAAATAACAAAGAAATAAAAGAGTGAATTGGGGTTTTTCGGGATGATCCATCGGTCTGGAATACGTCGTCAAATGAACGAAACGAGTCCAGCATTTCCAGAGGAGATCCTTTACAGAAAATTTGGTTTAGGTCATTAATCGGTTCAAGGGTTATCCATTGGTCTGATAATCGAGGGCATGTAGGCCTCACAAGTTCAGAATTTCCAGAGAATTCTTTCACATAAAAAACTTCCAAATATAATACAGTCATTGGGACGATCATTGGACTGAGTAGCAGTAGCCGGGTTCAATCGGCTTGGCAGGCTGGAGCCACTTTGTTCTACGAGTCAACGTAAGTAGGTACTCTTTTACCCACCGCTTCCAAAACGCATTAGCATAATATTGGGCTATCATCCAGTTTTTTCGCAAGACATGTTTATCGTCACTGAACTCGCCAATAGGCTTCGATCCGTTTGATGAACCGATTAAGAAATGGTTGGGTGTGATAGCTTCGTGATTTATGCCATCCACTGGGAGGTACGTCAAGGGCCTGGAATTAATCACATTCTCTACCTCAATTAGCATACTCTTTAATAGCTCATCAGAGGGATTGCGACCTGGCATGATTGCATAAAGAGTCGTCTTCACAGAGCGGACAAGACGTTCCCAACTTCCACCCATGTGAGGCGAAGCTGGAGGATTAAGCTTCCACTTAATTGTGGTTGATTTGAGCTCACTGGCCAAATCGGTTGACTTCACTGCGGTAAGAGCCCTTCGCAGTTCATACTCCACTCCATGGAAATTGGTTCCATTATCACAATATATCGCATTTGGAATCCCTCTTCGGGCAATAAAATTGCGTAAACAGAGTAGACATGAGTCCGTTGACAAGGTGTGGGCCACCTCAACGTGGATTGCGCGTGTTGTTAAGCAGGTCACCAGCATTCCCCATCTTTTTTCAGATCGTCTTCCGATAGCCACTGTAATTGGCCCAAAGTAGTCTAGGCCTACAAATGTAAATGGGCGAGTAAATGTAGCCAATCTTGCTGCGGGTAACTCGGCCATTTGTGGTGGACATGGAGTGGCATTCCGAATTTTACAAACGGCGCATGACTTCTTTACTGCTTTTAATAGCCCGCGTAGCTGCGGGATGAAGTAAAGCTGGGGTAATTCGTTTACTACAGTTTCGTTGTTGTGGTGATGGTAACGTCTGTGAATGCGTCGACAACTAAACGAGTAATCCCATGTGATTTTGGCAACAGGATCGGTCGTTTTGTCGCGATTGGAATATTAGGTGCCGCGTCAATTCTACCTCGTGAACGAATAACTCCAATAGTGTCCAAGTAAGGAACTATAACGCTGGTTTTCTTCACAGGAAAATTTCGAGTGAGGGCTGCCATCTCTTCCCATAGTCTTCCATTTGAGCCTGACGGTAGATAACATTTTCAGTTGCTAGGTACTCTTCACTTGTGAATGGTCCTCTGATCACTATATTCGGCCTTGACAAAATGTTGGTTATAGCACGCATCACATAAATAGTGGTTCTCAATAATTTTCTCCAGGATGAGAATCTGTTAACGTCAAGTAAACTCGAACGATTTAAAGGGCTGTGTAGCATGTGCACACGTATCTCTTCTTCTGCTGTCGATATCAATAGCGGTGGATTGCGTGGCCATTCATCTTCAGACCCATAAAGGAATTTCGGACCAGTATACTCCCTACCATCTGCACTAAAGTCCGGTGACTTTTGCCATTTGGTTGCCTCGTCTGCTACATTGTCTTTTGTAGGTACCCACTGCCACTCGTTTGCCTCCGATAAGTCCAACAGCTCACCAATACGGAAGGCAACGAACGGCTTATATTTCCTGTGGTCCGAATTGATCCATGCAATGACCATTCTAGAGTCACTCCAAAAGTATTGTTTACGAAAGTTAATCGAGTGTTGTTTTTGTATGCTTTTAGCGAATCTAGCACCAAGCACCGCAGCCTGAAGCTCGAGCCGAGGAATGGAAAGAAGCCACTCGAGTTTTCGCGCCAATCAATGAGCACCGCACATTTCTTCCTTTTCCCATTCTTATGTAAGCGACTGCTGCAAAGGCATTCTCGCTGGCGTCCACAATAAATATATGGAGTTGATATTCATCTACTTCTGCCTCCGGTTTCAGATAACATCGAGGGATACGAATTGCTTGAATCTTAGGCAGTAAGTCCACCCAACAAAGCCACTTTTCGTGTTGGAAGTCTGTAATCTCGTCATCCCAATCAATCGAAGACCGCCAAATGTCCTGCAGGAGTATTTTGATGAGGACAATATAATTTGCAATTAGTCCCAATGGGTCGAAAACTTTCATCATGATCCGCAGAACCTGACGTTTAGTTGGTCGACGACATCCATTCAAAATCTGCTCGTTGGATCCATCACTCTTGAGAATAAATGAAAATGTATCATTTATAGTGGACCACCACATTCCAAGGACTTTTTCAACTCCTAGATCCGCATCAAAGTCAAAACACTTTTTGTTTTTGTCAAAGTCCTCTCCAAGGGCATCGATGACTGTATTCGAGTTGGATATCCAGTTCCTTATTTCGAAACCCCTCTGGCGATGCACAAATGTCACTTCCCTCGCGAGCTGTATGGCCTCCTCCTCGGTATCAACGCTATCTAAATAATCGTCCACATAATGTTTATCGAGAATTGCTTTCACTGCGTTGGGGAATTGCTCTGCAAATCCACTGGCGTTTTTGTTCTTAACAAATTGTGCACTGCTTGGAGAACAAGAAGCACCAAATGTCATCACCTTCATTTCGAAAGTTTCAAGCTCCTCTTCTGGGTCGTTTCTCCACAAAAAACGCTGTGAGTGTCGATCGTCGTACCTAATTCGCACTTGGTGAAACATTTCACGAATATCAGCGCAGATGGCGATTTGTTTTTGTCGAAATTGATAGAGTACAGCTGGAAGTGACGTAAGTTGATCAGGTCCCTTCATTAGCATTGAATTTAACGAAGTTCCTCTTACTTTGGCTGCTGCATCCCAAACAATCCTGAATTTACCGGGTTTGTTAGGGTTGGAAACCGTAAAGATTGGTAAGTACCATGTTCGAGGATGGTTGAGCTCTAACTCCGCTTTTGACAACTTGTGGATATAACCCTTCATGAGATATTCACGGATTTTTTCTTTCAGCACTAAGGCGAAATCAGGTTCTGAACACATTTTCCTTTCCAGACAACGAAATCGATTTATCGCCATAGGCAGACTATTCGGGAAGCTTACATCGTCATATTTCCACAATAATCCGGTTTCAAAACGGTCACCAACTTTAATGGTTGTCTCCTCAAGCATCTGCATTGAACGCTCATCTTCGACGGAGAATAAGTTCTTAGATGAAGTAACAACACCAAAACTTTCCAAGGAAAAGTAGTCCTTAACCATTTGCTGTCGTTTGCTTGTTGACATTCGCACATATGGAGACCTTGCAATTTTTCTTCTTGAAAGGCATCATCATTGTTATCATTTTCTATCGGCCCATATATACTCCAGCCAAGTCTCGTTTTCGCTGCGACTGGTTCATTCTCCTTACCCTCACGGAACTTAAGTGGCATACCAAGCTTCCAGTTGTCGAGTCCAATTCAGAGCCTGGGAACTGCGTTCTTATAAGACTGTATTGGCAGTCCTTTAAGGTAGCTGTATTTGTCCATCAAAGAAGCAACGGAAAGCGTTTGTTCTGGTAGATTAAGAGACTTCACCGTATGTGCATTTGAAATAGAATGCGTTGTTTGTGTTGTAAATCCAGAAATATTAAACGGCATAAGTTGGGACTGCTCCTCCATACGATGGGTGTTGGCGGTCCATTTAAGGCAAAGTGGTTCAGGACTTCCTTTGAGATCTAATTGAGCGGCCAGCTCCTGATCTATTAAAGTGATGGACGACCCGTCATCCAGAAAGGCAAACGTCTCAATCTTCTGCTTATTTCCATGCAGCACCACAGGCACAATGCGAAACAGGATGGATTGATTTTTCATTCGATGGGTATTGCATATGGATCCATTGGCAATATTCACCTCTCGTCTATCAGAGTCAGGTAGGTTATTATGTAACAAAGGATGATGCTTATAACTGCAACCATTTATCCCACAGATCGCATTTGACCTGCAGCGACCTCGTCCATGTGATGATAAACATATTCGGCAGAGTTTATATTGGCGAATAGCATCCCATTTGTTGTTGATGGCTAGTGCTCTGAATTGGTGGCATTCTTCAACTGTTGGGCACGACTGCTGACAGATGCAACAATATCTGTTAGGCAAATTTCGACGATTGGCCTGTTCTCGGACAATTGGTTTTTCAGCGTGCGTGTTAACGAAACTCTTCCTTTTTGATCCCTCTTGTCTTTCGTAGACGGTTGAAACGTTGAGTGAGACCTCGCTAATCGACTGAGCAAGCTGTGTCAGCCATTTGTTGAACGATAGCAAATTTGGTGAAGTTACACTCAGCCTGTAAACTGCCCAATTGACTTTTATTTGGCACTGCAGTTTATCAGTCATCTCCTGCAATATCATGGGATTGTTAAGATGATCGGTTAATCCGGTTGACTCCATTGTTGCGCACAGGTTTTGCACTGAAAGCGAAAAATTGATTAACGTATCTAGCCTCTCTGCTTTGGGTGAAGGTTCGGAACGCACTTCCTGCAACAACGAGTTCAGGATCAATTCTGGTCGCTCATACAACGTTCGGAGAGTTGATGTGATACCCGGAACATTTGAAGGTAGTAGCAGCCTGCTGCGGACAGCTTCTAGCGCCTTACCCTTGAGGCATCTTTGCAGTCGTACAAGATTTTCGTCGTTGGTGTAACCACAAATACGCGTGGTAGATTCAAAGCTGCTTAAGAACAATGGCCATTCCTCCGGATATCCAGTCAGCGATGGCAGCTCTTTTGGCATTACATGCCGAGACGCAATTTGATCCGAACTCAAGCCAACGTTCAGTATTGCATTCGAAGCGGTGGGAACTTGACGTTCCTGGAACTTGACTTCATCCTGGAACAGTGGCTCTTGATGCGAGCATCGGTTTGGATCGTTAATGGGAGCACATTGCATTGTACATGGAGGTCGGGAAGCATATGAATATCCATTAGCTGCAACCGGCACGGTTGTGTTGGCTACTTGAGGCGCATTGACGTTTTGTGGTATAGCCTCAGAATCAATTTGGGGCCCTCTTGGCCCTTGAATCTGCACCCCGTCAACTTTAGCACCTTGGTGTAACCACTGGCTTACCTTTTGATTGGCAACATCTTCCTCTTCTTCATCCGCACTCGATTCAGTCTGAGAATCGTTCTCCATTGCAATACGCTGAATTACTCCGTATCGTCTATCAAGATACTCCTTATTCAGTTGCTCTTTTAGTGCACGTTCTTCATCTACGCGTTGTAGTTCAAGCGCAGCGAGCTTAGATGACCTATTTGTGTGCTGTGAAATGCGGCTTTTTTGGCTGCCTCCACACTGAGTCTGATTTAATTGCTTTAGCAAATTGTTATGCGACGATGCGCAACGCGAGTGCGCTTTCTGCGTTGAAGTACGTTGGACTTCCTCGCAAACTGATGACGCTCGTGGAAACTGTTCCTGATGCGATGTATGGCGTTGCTCCTGGACGCTTTGCGATGTATTGCGCTGCGGCTGTGTATTGTGCGAAGTATGAGTTTGTGAAGCATCTGCTGCCTTCTTTTGTATTTGCATTGAAGTGATACACTTTTCACAAACCCACTTATGGTCCTTAATCTTGCGAGAAACTCCAACGCATCGCTGATGGAACCAGTCCCCACAAACATCACATGCCACCATTGGTCCCGTATCGTCCAAATCAGTACAGTTCTTGCAATTGTTTCCCGTGCTCATATTTGGAAATGCATCTCTTCCTCCAGGAGGCGTACGTGCCATCATTTTTGATTTCAAATCAATGTTATTCCTTTTAAAGGAATTTGAAGATTGTTGGCATTAAATGCCAATTTTAGATAAAAAGAAAATAAAAATGTTGAATGATTTCCAATTCGGTGTTTGAAAGCGTAAGCTTCAAATTCCCTGCAATATTTATTAGTTTTTAATTACATGTTTCATTAATATAAAAAAAGGAGCAAATATTACTTTTAGTTTCTTCTCGAAAAATCACAAATTATTTTCTTCTTTCTCTATCTCTACTTTCTGGCTTCGCATTTTATCATCACCCAAGATAAGTGTTATCCCTCCTCTTTTTCATTTATCACCGGCAGATGGTCACTGCTTGTTGCAGGGATGTCGTTGGCTTGAGATAGGGTAACATCAGTGTTGCTGACAGGTTAAAAGAAACGTTCAAGCTAAGCATTTTGCATTCAGACATGGAACGTAGGATATAAGTGAAAAATAATTATGACGTATCCCTAACACCCTAACCTAACGGCAGCGCTGACGTAGAGTTTAAAGTGATTTAAAAATAATAATCCTTTAATGGGATATCTGGCAGACGCGGGAATTTTTTTTTCTTTTGCGTTGGGAATTCGCTGGAAGTAAAAAATCATCGAAAGACATTGCAGAGCTATACGCGAGGGATGCTTCTGCAATAGTGATGGACTTTAACTCATCTAAAAAAACTGACATTCGCCATCCCGAATAGGATTGCACCTAGTCGTACGACTAATCAGCAATTTATTTTTGAATTATTCAATGAATTTAAAGAGATAAATCCGCCGTTTGTCGGATTTTAAATTTGTTTTGTTTGAAATCAATACCTAATTTCTTAGCCCTAGCCAAATCTTACAGATCAAGAGGTTTTATCCGTCTCAATCTCCTGATTACATTGTCATTATTTAAAAGTTCTGTTATTTCTGTGTTTACGTGGTTGAGAAGCCGATTTCTATGCCTCCAAGCAACCTTCTTAACCTCATCTTCAACCATTTCAACATTTATTTATATTTATATGTACCAAGGTGCATTACCTATGTTCCTTAGTACTTTATTTTGGAAAACCTGAATTTTTTGTAAGTAGGTCCATACTGGTTTTAGAACTTGCTTGTATAGCAATAACTTATTGTAGTTGGACAGGGATGAGTATCTCCCAATAAGCCAATACATTTTACTGTATCGCATGTGCAACTCATCTTTTTTTTTCTTAACGTTCGCTTTCCAACGCAGTTTAGCGCCTAGAGTCATGCCTAGATATTTAGCTGTGTTAGAAAATTCTACTACATTGTTGTTAATGTAGACTGGAATGTGTGGTACGTTTTTATACGTAAAATTAATATGGACTGACTTAAGGTCATTTAATCTAATCTGCCATTTCTTAGTCCATTCTGAAATATTGTTTATTGCCGTCTGAAGCTTTTTTGTTGCTATTTCGACAGTTGCTCCCACAGCAAGGACGGCTATGTCATCTGCAAAAGTAGCTATGGTGGTTTCTTCACTTTCAGGCAAATCGCTAGTGAAGAGTAGGTATAAAACTGGTCCTAGCACACTGCCTTGCGGTACACCAGCTTTAATCTCTCTTAATGTTGAGCACTCTATATCTTGCTTAATTCTGAAGAATCGATCTGATATATAAGACTCCAGAATGGTTGAATACTGCTTCGGCAGTTGCTTTTGTAGTTTGTGTATCAGTCCTTTGTGCCAGACTTTATCGAAAGCTTGTGCTATATCAAGAAATACTGTAGAGCACACATTTTTCTCTTCAAATGCTTTTTCGATTTTACCTGTGATTCTATGCACCTGATCAATTGTAGAGTGCTTGTTTCTAAACCCAAATTGATGATTTGGAAGTAGCGATTTTTCATCAATAATTTTTTGCAGACGTTTTGCCAGCATTTTTTCGAATAGCTTGGACAACATTGGTAGTATCGATATTGGGCGATATGAGGTTACTTCGCTAGGTGGTTTACCTGGTTTTGGTATCGTTATTACCTCCGCGACCTGCCACATGCTTGGCACATATCTTAATTTAAATGCAGCATTTATAATCTGCGCTAGTTTTTTTAAACCTTTTCGAGGAAATTGTTTTAAAATTTACCCTGTGATTAAATCGAACCCTGGGGCTTTTTTTATGTTTATGCCTTCTTTGATTTCTTTGGCAAGTTCTTTAGCTGTTACCGGCCGAATAGGTCTGTCTTCTTCGCACGTTTCTTCGTTTCCTTGATAATCTTTATCTTCATAAGGTTTGAAAACGTTCTCAAGGTACTCTGCAAAAATATTTGCTTTTTCTTCTATGCTTTTTGCCCAGTTACCTTCTCTGGTTTTTACTGGCGGAATGTGAGCTATTGGCCTATTCATTTTCTTTGTTGCCTTCTAGAGCGAGTAGTCGGTACTAGCATCATTTGTAAGACTGGTAAGATACGTTTTTAAAGACTCGTTATTAAATTCTCTTATAGATTTTCTGAGCTTATTATTTAAGTTGTTCAGTGTGGTTTTGTCGCTTGGCGCCCTTGTCTGTTGCCAGCGTTTTCTAGCTTTGCTCTTTTCTGTAATAATTTCACATATTTCACGAGGATAAGAGTTTTGTTTAATCTTGTTTGTTCTTTGGGGAGTTGCAGCCCATGCAGCTTTTTGTATATCCAGTGTAAATATTTGCACTGCTTCTTCTAGTTGATCTTCTATTTGAATAGCTGACGATAGTTGGATGCATTCTTCCAACTTCTGCCTAAAGTGGTTCCAATCAGTCAGTCTATTAACTAGTTTAGGGCTATGTTCTTTTATTATTATTCTATCGCCAAGTGTAAGAAGTATTGAGGAATGATCTGATTGAAGATCTAGATCCTTCTTCTATATTTATTTTATTTGAAGATATATTTTTGGATATTAAGAAGCCTACAAGATCTGGGGTTTTATTCCTATCTGCAGGCCAGTAGGTAGGTTTCCCCGTTGAGTGATATTTGCCGCCGACTTCTTTAATAGTTTCATATAATTCTCTGCCTCTAGTATTTGTTAATATAGATCCCCAATATTTATTCTTGGCATTAAAATCTCCTCCCGCGCTTAATAGATTGTGAAATATGCGGAAAAGACATTTAAAATTATTTTCCTTTAGTCTATAGCTAGGAGAGCAGTATACTGCTGAACAGATATTTGCCCACTACTCGTTTCTACACTTATGGAAATTCCTTGGATGGCACATGATTGGAATTTTGTTTCTATATGGTGTTTTATTGTATTCTTTATTAACACTGCAGCCCCACCTTTTGCACAGTTATGAGGATGTGGGGAGTGATATTATTCACACCCTTGAGGTTTAAAATTAGTTATCAATTTAAAGTGTGTCTCTGAAATGAGACATATATCTATCTGGTGTATGTCAAGAGCCACTTTCATCTCGTCCTTGCGACTCTCGGTGCCATTAGCATTCCATTCAAGAATTTGTATTCTATTCATCATGTTCGTCTTTTTGGCACAGCTTTTTTGTTGCTGTTCTGTCTCTCTAACAACGATATTCTATCTAATATCGTTTTATTCGATTTTTCCATGGAACCAATCCTGTTTAGGATTTGTTTCATGAGGTTTTCCATTCCAGTGTTTGGCTCTACTTTGCGTCTTATCGTCTTATCTGCTTGGTTATTTATTGATGCTGCCTCAGCATATGTCATTTTTGGACCCGCTGTATTTTGTTTCGGGACCTTTATGATTATCTTTTCGTCTTTAGGCTTTTCTTTCTGTGGGCTCTTTTGTAAGTCCTTTTTGACTTTTTGCTCTTCCTTATTTAAGCTTTTTTTTTGTTTCTTTAGCTTTTTGACCCTTGCAAGTTGGATTTATTTTGCAACTAAACAACCTCTGTAGCTAGCAGGATGGTTTTCATTGCAGTTTACACATTTAGGGTGTTCATTTTCTTTCTTCCTACATTCCTTGGTGTGGTGACTTCCTGCACATTTCACACATCTTGGATTTGAGCTGCAGTATCTATGTGCATGCCCATATCTTTGACAATTTTTACATTGGGGTACTTGTTTCGATTTACGTAGGGTATGAATCTCAACTTGCATCCCAAGTATATTTTTAATTTCATATACTTTTTTCTTATCTTCGTCATGCTCAAAACTGAGTGTAAACATTGGTAGTGGTACTTTGCTTCTAAATTTAAGCATATTTACAACTTCCAAGATTTTAAAGCCTCGGTCTTTTAGCCGCGGAAAATAAAAAAATAAATAAATAAATAATCAAACGAATTAAATGGTTTCTGTACACCTGGGTCCTGTCGTACAAAGTGATCAAGAAAAAAAAACTATTGTCGGGGTTTCATGACTCAAATTAGCAAACTATGGCTCGTCAGACCCTTAACGTTAAACCTGTCGGATACGTAAAAAAAAGAAAAGAAACAATATCCTTATTGGGATGGGATTAAGTCCCTTATAAATTAATATAAGTTCAATTCTACACGAAAATTTTTGTTGGTGATACTTAAGGATAATTGATGCTGGTGATCTTCCTTCTAGGTCCTCGGGGGGTCTCCATACCGATGCATTGAAGTTGCAGTTGCTTTGACCTTTTCTTTGGGCCCTGGTGATTATTACTGTATTTATGATGCACTTATTCATGCGCGGTTAGACACACACTGCTGCAATAGCGTGGTCTTCAGCCAGTGGTGGAGTCAGAGAAATGGGGTTTTAATTGAATCAATCGCCAATCCGTGATTCGGTTGGACCGGGGAAAACACAATTTTAAACGTCACAGGGTAGGTTTCCACCGGGGTACAGTCACTAACACGGCACTAGCGCGAGTACCTACATCGGCACACTTTATAATCTGACCTGGTATGTTCTTCAGGCACGTCATCAGATGATACTTTAATCGGCACTAATTTTGCACGCGTCACAACAAAAAAATCTCATCTTGATTGAGATCAGTCTATTTGGTTTGCCGAAGCAACGTCACGGGTAGATATTCGAGTTAAACGATTTAATATAAACTTTCCCGACACCACATGGTGTCTCGTCGTGGTCGGTTTTCGCACCCAAAAATTTACTTGCGCGTAACTAACACACGACTGCCCTAGTTGACTTCCCAATCTATCTGTCCTCCTTTTCCCAATCAATTCCCAAGCCAAACCAGACCCAAGCCACGCCATCAGCCATCGAGCTCGTCAACATGTTTACGAACAATTGTCACCAAAATCACGCCACCCATAAAAACACATGCAAATAGGAATCCCGCTATGCACTTTTGCTCGCAAACAATGTATTTACGAACCCATCTGCCTGGTACCGCTATGTGTTTTGCTCGAAAACAAGGTACTCGCGTACACCATTTCCGCAAGTCCAATTGCTCGTAAACAAATAATTCAGGTCTTCAGTGCGAAGATTGTTGCATTACCCCATGCCGTGGTTCAAGATACCAGCCAGCCTCTCTCAGCCACAAATATCCCTGACACCGATCCGCCCACAGAATTTCTCTTTTATGCTACCATAACCAAAACCCACCACCATTCTATCCACTCACAAAGAGTATACTTGCGATAATGATGGATGTGCGAGATCGTGAAGGGTTACCGGGTGGCTAATATGCCAAGCGACGGTACGCAAGGGAAATTAATATTTATCTGGTTTTATTATTGGAAAATTCTTGGGTTCGATAAGTGGACATTACACATTTGCATCGAGTTGGAAAAGAACTCCCCGTACTACCTCGGACGAAGAGTCACACTGGATAGTAAAACCCTTCTTTAAGTCCGGCTGGGACAACACTGGAGCAGAGGTAAGTGCTTGCTTCAACTTTTCAAATGCTTCCCGGGCTGCAGACGACAACTCAAAATCCATTTTCTTTTTCAGGCAATCAGTAAGTGGAGCTGCCAGATCGGAGTAATTTTTAATAAAACGTCGTACCATCCAGTCAGACCGATAAATCTCCGCACTTGGTGTTTTCGGAATCGGGAAGTTAATCATCGCCTCTACCTTTTCAGGGTTGGTCTTTAGCGTACCCTGACCGACGATATAACCAAGAACTTGATCTCGCGCATGCAAAACTTACTTTTACTGAGGTTGATGGTGAGATTCGCCCTACGTAGACAGGAAGCCACTTCTGCCAGTATTTGAACATGGGTGTTGAAATCCGCCGAACATTTCAACAGGTCATCCAAATACACGCAGACATGTTCCCGGAGTCGTGCAGGGATTACACGATCCATTAGGCGACACATCCTTTGTGCGGCGTTGCATAACCCGAACGGCATAAGTGTAAATTGATACAGTGGCCGCCCAGGCACAGCAAACGCCGTTTTCTCTTTGGATTCTGCATCAAACTGGATTTGCCAAAAGGCATCTTTAAAGTCAAGCCCAGTGATGAAGTATGTGTCTTGTAGACAACTTAGGAGATCGCCAATATGTGGCAGCGGATAAGCGTCTTTTTTCGTCACGCTGTTCAACTTGCGACTTCCTGGCTTCCTGACTAATACTTTCCTCAATAACCCTCAGTTCTAACATTCGATCAAGTTCTTTGTAGCCTTCTTCCTGCCGTACCGGAGACAAGGGGTAGTGCCTAGATTTTATCGGCACAGCGTCAGCGACGTCGATCTGATGGGTCTCAAGATGCGTGTGACCGAGTCCAAAGTCAACGAAGTTAGGGAATTGTTTCTTAACCGAATCCAGCTGTATTCTTTGTGCTGAAGCGAGTAGCATAAAGCTTGGTTCTTCGGTCCATTTCTCACTTTCGCTAACCGTTAGAACTGGTGCATCTATTTCGCAAATGTTTGGTCCTAAGCAGAACTCCTTCCAGAAATTCATGCCGAGATATATTTTCTGTGCTAAATTGGGAATCATGTAAAAGGTAATGGTCTAAGTGATGCCATTAAAAGTTGTTGGGGTCTCACAATATCCTACGATACTGTGAGAGGTCTCATCCGCCGTCTTAACGAAATTCGTATACGGCATCACTTTGATCTCATTCCTTTCCACAAAGTTGAAGTAAGACTCGCCTAACACAGAAATGGATGCTCCGCTGTCTAACAAACCAAAACTTGTTCGTCTTTCAAGAGCAAACTCGCATACATCCTACCATCTGTTTTTGACGATAAGATGGTCTTAAGAATGAGTTTTTGGAAGAGTTCCCGCTTTCGATATCTTTCACGGCATTTGTGAATGTGTTTGCTTGTTAATTTGTTTCCCATTATCTGGGAGCGAAGTCTGTAATAATTTTTGTAAGAAAGAATCAGTTTACCAATATTTATTCGTCTCTTCTTGCACTACCTTCTCTTAAGCATTGCTGTCAACCTATATGCTAACTTAACCTTTAATATATTAACGTAACCTATATACTATACACTATATTAGTCATACGATGTACAAAAAGAACTAGTCTTAATAAACCACTGAATTAGAACGGTCGCCTTTTTTTCTTTGCGCAATCTGCAACAGGTTATGGGCCCAGCCCAGACGCGCAAAAAAAAAATTTGTAATAAAATTTTAATCGGAAATCTTTAAATCACTGCAACAGTTTTTGGTTCGCGGAAACATAGAGTATATTGAACCGATTGTTAGGTAGTGCGGGCATTTCTCTTGTAGGTACATACGCGTATAATGGAGGAAACGAAGATTGCAAAGCTTGTTTCGGCGGAGCAGTGACCATCCTGGAAGTTTCAGTTAAAGGTGATTCTAAAATCATGCGGTTGGTATGATGTGGTGACTGGTGAGATGATGGAACCTGAAATCGATAAAGATAAGCCGGAGTATAGAGCATTCATCAAAACGGATTGCAAGGTGCAAAAAATAATTGTAACGGCATTAGGACAGCAACCACTAACACATGTGATGAACTGTAATTCAGCTAAAGAAATGTGCGAGAAACTTGAAGCCGTATATGAGCAGAAATCAATTACCAATATTCATATGCTGCAGCAAAAATACTATTCTTTTAGAAAGAGTGAGGGAGACGACATAGCGACGCACATATCCAAATTGGAGTCGATTGTGCAACAACTGCTTGATCTTGGTGAGACAGTGTCTGACAGCATGCTCACAACAAAAATTTTGATGACACTGCCAGACACATACAAGCATTTTCACACAGCTTGGGAATCGACAACTGTGGCTGAACGTACACTCGCAAACTTAACTAGCCGTCTCATCATCGAAGAAATGCGAAATTCACACAATGCAAGCAATCAACAACAACAAAATGCATTTGTCGCCGACAGAAAAATGTATCAGCAGAATGTTTCTCACGCGAGCAACAAGAATGGTGATAGTGGTGCTGGTAATAGCAAATGCTTTTACTGTAAAAAACCCGGACATTGGAAGAGAAACTTCCCGAAGAGAAGAAACCGGTTTTCAAATCAACACAAAAAAAGATTCAGCAAAATCAAAGCGATATGCAAAATCAAAGAGATGCGTTCATTTCAACTCTCTCTTTTTCCGACAAAGAAAACCGCAACGATGACAGTTGGATATTGGACTCCGGTGCATCGAATCATATGACTTATAATAAAAGCTGGTTGTCTTCATTGTTCATTGTTCATTTCGACGAACCACAAAGTGTTCGTATAGGAAATGGTGAAATAATTTTTGCTATCGGTCGCGGTAATTTATAAATATTCTTGCTTTCGACAGTTTTGCTTGGGAACGGAAATATTTACAGGATGTGCTCTATGTGCCCGATATAAAGGTGCATTTATTTTCGACAAACTCGACTTTAGATAAAGGTTTTTCTTTGGTATCAAATAATGTGAAGTGTGAGCTGCGTAACGGGAACAAAATTGTGGCGATGGGTGTTCGCAAGAAATCATTGTTTAACATGCTATTTAAAGTGGAAACGCCTCTTGCAGCCAATTTAGTGACGAAATTGGATACTTTCCAGACTTGGCATGAGCGATTAGCTCACCAAAATAAATGCGTTGTTTCAAAGTTTTTGCTGAAGGAGAATATTGCGTTTGATGACTCAAAGGAGTTTTTTTGTGAAGCTTGTGTTCTCGGTAAGCATTCTAAATTAAAATACAGTTTCAGCAAAAGCAGAGCACAAAAACCCGGTGAATTGGTTCATGTAGACTTGTGTGGTCCAATGCAACAAGTGTCGCTTTCGAATTCGAAATATTTCCTGTTATTCAAAGACGATTTTTCCAACTATCGTGTGGTCTATTTTTTAAAGAGCAAGGATGAAGTTCCTAAATGCTTAGAGATTTATGTTGCGAAGTTGGAAACAGAGACTGGATCCAAATTAAAAACAATAAGAAGTGACAACGCTACCGAGTTTACTAGTGAAGCCTTTAGGTGCATAATGCAAAAGCATCGTGTTTTCCATCAAACATCAGTGCCATATTGTCCGCAACAAAACGGCAGGGCGGAAAGGGAGATGAGGACTCTGGTGGAAGCTGGTAGAACAATGCTGCATGGAAAGAAATTGCCTTTGAAGCTGTGGGCAGAGGCGGTCAACACTTCAGCATTCGTTATTAACCGGTCGTGTCTAAATGCGAACAATAAGTCACCGTACGCACTGTGGTCAGGTAAAGATTTGGAGGCAAACTGTGTGGACTGGAAGGTTTTTGGATCAGACTGCTACATCCACGTCCATGATCGGAAAAGACAGAAATGGGATGTGAAGTCGGAAAAAGGAATATTTGTCGGATACATGGATGGCGTCAAGGGTTACAGAGTCTGGATACAGGGGATCAATAAAATTAAAATTAGCCGTGATATTATTTTCAGAGCTTCAGATCCTTATGATAAACCCTTAGAAAAAGATGTCACTCTTCCACTTAGCGACGATCGAAATGATGATCAATTTGTCTTCGCTGATGAAGCTGGCGAAGCCGGTGATGATGACCTTTATCAATCTGCTGATGAGGAAGCGGAGGCGAATGTTCCTGAACTCCCAATTAAGGATCGGTTGCGAAGTGCGTCACGGGCAGCTGGCAGTTCAGTTTCAACTTTGTTAAGGGGCTATGCTTTTGTTGCTGAGGTTTCTGAACCGACAAGTCTTAAGGAAGCGTTAACATCGAAGGACTCGAAGAAGTGGGAGCTGGCGATGAGAGAAGAAATGGATGCACTAAAAAAAAAAATGAAACCTGTTAACTTGTTCAACCACCAGAAGCACGAAAAATAATTGACAACAAATGGGTCTTTAAGGTAGGTAGGTAGGTAGGTAGGTAGAAGGGTGCTCTTGCGGCAGCTGCCGCAGCTTCACTTAGACCATCAGTCGGGTCCATTGTGTCCATTTTACGGGAACCATCCATTGCATACCTGTTGAACGACAACATATTAGAGCCGCATAGATTAGTATGAATCTCCTGGGTTCTTAAGCTCCGTTATGACTATATCCTCTAGCTCGTCCTAAGAGTACCTGATGATATGAGGCCTGTCTATCTACAAGAACCACCCAGATTTGAGTATGAATCTCAGGAGTGCTTTAAGATCGACATTCCTCAGATCCTCTAACTCGTCGAAGAAGTGGCTGTTGGGGATCCTTAGTCTGATGTTCTTAAGGGCTGGGCATTCGCATAGCAGGTGGCGAACAGATTCTATTTCTTCGACGTCCCTACAGCTTCTGCAAAAATCATTATGCAGTATACCCAGCCTTTCCGCATGTACGCCTATCGCACAGTGTCCAGTAATGACTCCCGTGAGTATGCGAATATCCTTACGGCTAAGTCCGATCATATATTTTGATCTCTTTTGGCTTAGTTCTGGCCATAATTCTTTTGTGTGCCTGCAGGTGATGAGATTGGTCCAGCGTAGGTTAGTTCTACTCCAGGATTCAATGTCAATCTTCCTTGCGAGCGTACTTAGCGGAGTTCTTATGGATTTTAAGGCCATGGATTTATGTATATTTGACCCGTTTCTTGCAAGTTCATCTGCTTGTTCATTTCCTGGAATATCCATATGCCCTGGTACCCAGCATAGGGTCACCATGTTGGCTTGTGATATTTCGTCCAGATATTTCTTGCAGTGCCTTACTGCCCTTGACTTCACCATGACTGACTCCATGGCTTTTATAGCCGCTTGGCTGTCAGAGTAAATAGTGATTTGTTTGCCGACAATGTGACGTCTCCTTATGTCCTTCGCCGCTTGGGTAATAGCGGCTATTTCCGCTTGAAAGACACTGCAATCATCGCTGATTCGGAATGATTCACGCAGGTCCAGAGCTTCGCTGAAGATGCCCGCGCCTGTACCGATGTCCATCTTGTAGCCGTCGGTGTAGATGGCTAGCTCCTCTACGTGCGTAACTGCGTTGTTCTCCCACTCGCTTCTGTTGGGAATTCTAGTATTGAATCTTCTTTCAAAAGCGAGGTTGGAGGGTATGTAGTCCGTAGTTACCTTCTCCTTCGCAGCTTCCCATTGGCTTTCAATGGAGGCGTGACCATAAGGTTTCGATGACCACAGTCCAGCTTCCCTCAGCCTGATCGCGGTTTTGACCGCCTTGCTGCTGCAGTAGATGTCCAGAGGGGTGAGGTTTAGCATCACCTCCATAGCTGCGGTAGCATGCTGCCCTTTGTACTTTGGTAAGGTTTGAAAGATGGTATTTCTTCTCAATAGCCTTCCACCACACTGTTGTACCATATGTTAGGATGGGCCAAACTACAGCTGTGTACAGCCAGTGCACCACATGCGGCCTGAATCCCCATGTATTGCCGAATGCTCTTCTACAGGCATATAGTGCCACGTATGCTCTTTTAATGCGATCCTCTATGTTTTCCTTCCAACTGAATTTGGAGTCAAGGATTACTCCCAGATATCTCGCTGTTTTTGAAATTACCAGATCCACCCCGCCCATCCTTGAGGGATTGAAGGCGGGGATCGTCCTTCTTCTCGTAAACAGTAGAATTTCCGTCTTCGATGGATTCACTCCAAGTCCGCGACCTGCGACCCAGTTATTAAATAGCAGGAGTGCGTAGCTGAGTCTTTCGCTAAGAACTGAGGTGAATTTGCCTGGAACCAGAATGACGACATCGTCTGCGTAAGCGCTCACAATGACACCTTCCTTTTCCAGTATTTTTAGCAGTTCGTCAACTACGAGGAGCCATATGAGCGGTGAGAGGACACCACCTTGAGGTGTCCCCCTACTGACCCTTCGTTCAGTGCTCACGTCCCCTAGCAGTGACTTAATCCTCCGTGTGCCTAGCATGAGTTCAATCCAGTCGCATAGGCTGCTATTTAGATGGGCTTCTCGTAAGCTGCTTAAAATAGCGTCAGCTTTGATGTTATTGAAGGCCCCCTCGATATCTAGGAACGCACTCAGTGTATACTCTTTGTGTTGTAGTGATTCTTCCACTACCGATACTACCCTATGTAGCGCCGTGTCAACAGATCTGCTTTTCATGTACGCATGTTGTGATTTTGATAGGTAGTTATCGCCGATCACTTGCCGTGCATACAGATCAATTAATCGTTCCATTGTTTTTAGCATGAATGACGACAGACTTATTGGTCTATAGTCCTTGGCTGTGGTGTGACTAGCCTTCCCTGCTTTTGGGATGAAAATCACACGTACCTCTCGCCATGCCCTAGGAACATAGCATAGCCTTAAACAGCCCCTGTAAATGCAATTTAGCCATGGACTAATAACTTCCTCTGACTTTTGTAGCATTATGGGTCGAATATTATCTATTCCAGGTGCTTTGAGGGGGGCAAATGTGTTGATTGCCCAGGCTATTTTCTTCTCGTCTATTATTTCGGCGATTGTTGCTTCCTCCATTCCCTCCCTTGTGCCTGGTGCTACTACATCGTAGCCGTCAGACACATCCATGCATCCTGGGAAGTGAGTTTCCGTTAGTATTTCCAGCGTCTCAATGTGTGATTCGGTCCAGCTTCCGTCGCTCCTTCTTAGCGAAGATATCGGCGTCGGTGTCTTTGAGAGGACTTTCCTCAACCTAGATGCTTCTGTTGTAGATTCGACTGATTCGCAGATAGTTCTCCAGGAGTTTTTCTTTGCGAATCTGATCTCTTTTTTCAGGATTCTGACGCTCTCCCTGTATGTTGACCACTCGATATGTCCCTCCTTTGCGAGATTCCATCGAGACCTTGAGCTACGTATTAGTTCCGCGATCTTGGGACTCCACCAGGGAGGGCGTTTCTTCCCACTAGATCTACTTTTTGGACAGGAATTTACAAAAGATCTAGAGAGCACATCTGTTAAAGATTCGACTGCAAGGTCTACCTCTTCAGCAGATGTGAGATCATTTACCGCGCAGAGGTTCCTGTAAATCTGTACTTCATCTTTGAATTTTACCCAGTTCGCCCTTTTAGGATTTCTGAACTGTTTCTTACCCTGAGAGACCATTTGCAGGTCGAAGAGTATCCAGCAGTGATCCGATAGTGATGCCTTGCTGGACACTCTCCAATTTGCAACTTGGACAGAATTATTTTGGGATGCAAGGGTTACATCTAGAACTTCCCTTCTATTTGCAGTAATGAAAGTGGGATCATTTCCCCGATTACAGACAAGCAGATTGGAACAAAGAAGATAATCAAACAAAGCCTCACCTCTAGCATTAATGTCTGAGCTACCCCAAATAGTATGATGGGCGTTAGCATCACATCCTAAGACAAAGTTTTTCTTACCTTTTTCCGACGCTGTTATTAGTGCCTTTACCGGTTCGGGTGGTACTGATGTATTATTCTCGTTCGGCATGTACACCGACGCCTCTCTGCAGCTCTCACCCTTGCCTCTGACTTCCGCTACCGTAACATCACCTGTGCTGAAATGAACCAGTATTAGTGCGTGTAGTTCTTTTTTCGCCGCAATACACGATCTTACCTTACCTTTATTATTGACATAAAGTACGTCATATTCAGACGACCCTAATCCCATCACCTGATCCTTATTGATCCATGGTTCTTGGATTAGGGCCAGATCCAGCTGCTCCTCCTCAAGAGAAACAGCCTCAGGTTGCCTGAGGCCACCTTACTGTGATGTAGGTTTATTTGGACTACCCTCATTCCTGGGTGTAGCCGCCTCCTCCACAGTCTCAGGCGCCTTTCTGCTTTCTGCAGTCCGCTTTAGGAGTTTGAGGGTAACCTCGCTCGCTGCGAATGATAGCGGCATCTGCATATTCTTTTTCAATGTTGCAGGAGGCTCATCAAATATGATGATGTACCCTCTTGCACCATTCTTCGGCTCCTCCTCAGACACAATTTCCCAATCCCTCATCGGAATCTGGGGATTTTGTGCCTGCAGAACGCTAAGGATCTCCTCGCGTTTTACCCCTATCTCTGGGATAGATATTCTACCCTTTGCCTTTACGGGGACTTCTTCTATGGGTACAGCTTTAATTATTGCCCCCTCCCATAGTTGAGCTCCGTTTAACACGGTCTTGGCAAAGTCGTTTGATGCCTGGTCCTTGCAATCGATGTACGTGATGCCTTTGTACCAACGCATCTTGCGGTAAGCGGGGGCTACTGTGCCCGTCTTCGCCCGGATGTGGGAGATAATCTCTGCACCTAGTGCATTCTCGATTATCTTGCCAAATTCCACCGGGTACTGGCCACTTGGTTTCCTCGAGTCCACTACAGCTAGCTGCAGCGGATTTCTGGTCACCTCGTTGTATTTCCCGCTTTGGCCTTTTCCGCACATGGTATTCCCTTTGGGGCTACCCGTGCTCGTCTCGCTCCGCTTCACCTTTTTCGGAATGTTGGGGGCGTCCTCTGGCGACCTCAACCTCTTCGAGGCTAGCTCTTTGTTCCCAAGCCTCTCAGCGATAGGCCTCCTCTGGATTCCACTCGGGCCCGGCTTAATGTCGGTCTCCCGATGTTCCTTCTTTGGTACCTTTTTCGCTGAGGAGCTACGGTGTGCTTTGGGGTCTGTCTTAGCGACATCGTCCCTCGGCCTTTTTGCGTCCTGTGGTGTTTGTCCTGAGCCTGACCTGCTGGTCGAAACTATCGCAATAGATGGTCTTTTCGGCTCAGGCCCCGTAAAAGCGTCATTCGCAATAGTTTCCTTGGCCCATTCCAAGGAGGCTCGCTCCTTATCTGTAAGGGAACGTTTGTCTTTTGCGACAAGAATGCCATAAATGTGTTTGGCCTTTTGGTATTCCCGTTTCCTTAATAGGCCCGGGGGCACCCTCTTCTTTCTCGTCTTGTCTCCGCTTAATCTCTCATCTGAGGGTTCGGCCAAAAGCTTCTCCTCTTCCTCTTTCGAGATCTCTTCCTCGATTGAGCCGGCTTCTAGAGCCTCTTGAATTTTGGTGAGATCGTATGGCTCCACGATTATTCTGTCGGCCACCGTCCCACCTAAGGTACTTATCGTACCCTCACCTCCTACATCGTTTGTTTTTTCTTTTAAGTATTCAATTGTGATCCCACGAGTATGGCCGGAAAGTATGGTCCGCCCCGGCAGCGCCGCCATACCGGGGTAGGGCATTGAATTACCTTCAGGTCTTCGCCTGGGCACCTGAGGGAGCTCGTACTTGGTTGGTTTGACCTCCAACTTTCATCCTTCGGCACGGTTTGTTTACGCTCACGCCACCACTGGAGTTAGGTTTGCAGTTCTTAGTTCGTCACTCTTCAAACAGCCTGTCTGCCATTGCGACTTAAGCTTCCGCACCAACGTCAAGGTGACTGCACTTAGCGGATGGTCTTTAAGGTGAAGGGTTCCAATACCAACGAGCCATCACGTTTTAAGGCCAGACTTGTTATAAGAGGTTTCTCACAAATAAAAGGAGTCGACTACGAGGAAACTTTTCCAGTGGCCAGGTTCAGTTCCATCAAAACAATTCTTCGATTGGCGTCTTTAAGAAAATTTAAATTGAAGCAGTTTGATGTAACAACGGCGTTTCTAAATGGATATCTTAAAGAAGAAATTTTGAAGCACCAGATGGTTTCAATGACGGAACCGGAAGGCTATGTCGTCTTCGTAAGAGCCTGTATGGCCTAAAGCAGGCTTCCCGGTGCTGGAATGAAAGGTTTAACTCATTTCTCGAGTCTTTCCAACTAAAATCATCCAACGCTGATCCATGTATTTTCGTTGGAGAGGAAATCATCCTTGCGATCTACATTGATGACGGTATTATAGCAGCAAATAGTGACGAAAAAATTGCAGCCCTTGTCAACTATTTAAGAAGCGGATTCACTCTCAAGGTTTTTGAGACGAAGTATTTCCTGGGACTAGAGATTCAACAGAAAGCTGATGGAGCAATACATATTAGCCAGAAGAGCTTAGCTGGAAAGATTATTTCGAAGTTTGGCATGTCAGATTCAAATTCTGTCTCAACACCAGCGGATACAGCTATTGCCGATAATGTTAATGAGGACGTATCAGACAGCAGTTTTCCATATAGAGCAGCAGTTGGCAGTCTCATGTATCTAGCAACTGGGACGAGGTCAGACATCTCGTTTGCCTTAGGAGTTGTCAGTCGCTATATGGAAAACCCAACAAAAATCCATGTGACGGCATTGAAACGTATCATTAGATATGTCAAGGGGACTCAGGATTACGGTATAGTTTTCGACTCTAATGCTAACTTTAAACTTAATATTTACAGTGACGCCGACGGATGCTGGAGATCGAAAAAATAGACGGTCTACCAGTGGGTTCAATTGTTTTTTGGGTGAAGGTCCTATATCTTGGGGCTCTACCCAACAGAGGTGTGTGGCACTCTCAACCACCGAATCGGAGTATGTAGCTGCAGCTGAAGCAGTTAAGAAACTATTTTGGATCAAGCTGTTGCTGAAAGATCTCCGTGTTTGCATATCCAATCCATATGGACAACGAGAGCGGAATTCGTTTGATAAAGAACCCGGAGTTCCACAAGAGAACGAAGCACATCGATGTGAAGTACCATTTCATACGTGAGAAATATGCTCAAAAGGTTTTCAATATCGAGCATGTTTCATCCGAGCTGCAGAAGGCCGATATTTTTACTAAGCCGCTACCACGAGTTCATTTCCGAAAACAAAGAAATATGCTTGGCGTATTGTCATTATTTGAATAACGTTATACATTTTGTGAATTAATTTTTGAAGTCCTAATGATAGAAAAGATAGAAGCAATGTGCTAGTTTCTTTATAAAATCATGAATTTAATCAAATTGTGAAATATTATATTAAGATAAATGCTTTAAGTCATTATATTTTTGAACAAACTTTGAATTACAAAACTGAAATGTATAAAATATTAGTAAAAGTGTGAGTGTAAGAAAGAATCAGTTTACCAATATTTATTCGTCTCTTCTTGCACTACCTTCTCTTAAGCATTGCTGTTAACCTATATGCTAACTTAACCAATATATTAATGTAACCTATATACTATACACTATATTAGTCATACGATGTACAAAAAGAACTAGTCTTAATAAACCACTGAATTAGAACGGTCGCCTTTTTTTCTTTGCGCAATCTGCAACAATTTTGCTTCCTTTCATGAAGCGATTTCAGGGCAAATGTGTTAATCGGGTGGCTTTCAGTTAATATATTTTGTCTTTGCAGAATAATTATGCCTTCACTCTCAGAAACCTGCTCTAAGTTTTGCGGAACAGTTTCTGTGCTTAATTTGTTGTTTCGGGATAGTTCCTTAGAAAACAACTCTCCCCGAATCTTCTGTCGTTTCCCTGACGGTTTCCCTGGTGCTTAGAGCACTCCGGAGTACTAACACATTTTTCGCCACAGACAAAACAGAATAACTGTCGATTGTGTGACGGACACTGGTAGAACGTGTGTCCCTGCTGATCACAATTCCAGCAAACTAGTGTAGCAGTCGGTGCTCGGTTATGTGATCGGCTGAACGCTGCCACCTCTTCAACAGGCTCCTCCGCCTCTTCTTCCAAATGGATCTCGTGAACTGTTCTTTGGGATGCCATTCGCCTAGATAGGAAACGTTCAGCATCTCTACCTTTATCCCTTAGCTGTTCAAGACTCTTGATTTCAGCTGCCAGTAAAACTTCCCCCAGCTTTTCCTTAGCGTTTTTTCTGACGATTTCTATAAGCTTTTTCGAGTCGAAAGGTTCGTTTAAACGGTCGTTAAGACGCGCGATCGCATCATAGAAATCGTCAAACGATTTTTTAAACGACTGCCTACGTGTGAGCAAGCGCATATATATATCGACTTCGTTCTCTTTCCGACCGAATTCTTTCTTCATTGCGACTTTAATATCTCCAAGCTTCGCGTTAGGGTTTCTGCGAAGAAACGCCCAAAGCCAAGTGTTTGCCTTTCCTACCAACAAGGTGTGAAAGTTGGCTGTTATTTAATCATCGCTATACGACGAAGAAACTTGGAGTCGGTCGACTTTGAAATCGGAAATGCTTTCGGTGCCGTCGAACTTAATGTTCCACCTGTTCACTCGACAATTTCCTGATGTGCTAGCATTCGATGGAGTTGGTGTATCAGAAGGAGATTGATGCACATATTGAGGATTGGATGCAGGTGGAAGTACATTTGCTTGTGTGTCATCTACTCTGCTCACAAATTCTAAATTGGCATTATCGTTACCGTTTGCTGATTTTGGTACATACTGTCCGTCTTTGCTAAGACATTGTTCATAAATATATCCATTTGTTGCAAGAGACGAAGCTGATTGATTGTCAAGGACCGCTCAATCTTATCTGCTAAGTCATCTGCTCCCTCTGTGGTGCTAGTACCTGAAGTCCCTGCATTTGTACCACTTTTGACGACCATAGGGTTCTGGTGGTTATTATTACCCATATGATCAGCGTTAGCTACTAACGCACCTGAAGGCCCCGGATTTTCAGCTTCATTGGCTATAATTGGAACTGACTGGTTATCGCTTGCCATATTTGCCGAGTTGTCTGTGTCACTAGCGGTTGTGTTTAACGAATTGTCAAAGCTTAAGCGATTAATTGATTTGAAAAGTTTCAAAGTCAATATCTAACCTATTCAGACTAGCTGTGTCTCCTCTAGTAATAGACCGCATGACTGGACGATTTGGCGACTTACTCATACTACAGAAAAGATTACTGATATGACAAGCAAGTAAATACAAGGAAAACTCATAAATAAATAAACAATTTTGAAAATGAAAAATAAATAAATAAATAAATAAAAATAAATACGAAAATAATAAACATCTAACTAACTATCTAAATGATCTTACCGTTAAAGGTACTGAGACTAACGAATACTGTTAAATATTGAAATTGTATTGTTATTAGCATCGACTTATTCTATATTAAAATTATTGTTTTGGCAGCATTGTTAAAGTTTATACCAATTGAATTAAAACGTCAAACCAAATTGTATGTTAAAGAAAAGCCTTTTTGTGGCGGAAAGAAGAAACGTCATTAATTAATAAAGCGAATTTTGTAACGAATGGTGCGTTTTCTCTAAAAGTTGAAAAATCCAAACTATACGAGTTGAGTAGAAATCAAGTGCAAGTACTTCGAAATATACATGGTCCTTCGAGAAGTGAAAAAAAAAGAACAAGAGAATATTACAAATAAATCAAAATTTCCATTGCGAAAAAAAAAACATATTTTTTTATTGAAAATAAAAGACAATACATTGTGAGTTTTGTTGCAAAACGGTTTCCCGCGACGCGTAACACAAGTACAGCAACTGGCGGTATATTTACAGATCCAGGTGAGTGCGTAGTGGTAGTTGGCTCTATTTTCTTGTTCCATTTAACTTCCAACACAAAATGTCAACCGTAATTTTGGAAAACCTGCTTTCGCAAATTAAAAAGGATGAGGAAAAGTTCCAAAAAATTAAAAAGGAAGACAAGCGCGTAAAAAATTATCTCCATCATGTCCAAAGCCGACTCAGTATTCTAGAGTCTCTTTTTCAATCTGCCCTTGAAGCTAACAGAGATACAATATCGTCCATTAAGCCAGAAAATATGTCGTTTGCCGTAGACACTTTTGAAGAAATAAAGGATATTTACGTGAAATATCGTGCGGACTTACTTTCGCATGTTGATAAAGCATCTTCAGCAAGCAATCATTCAACAGGTTCAATCGTTGATACGAGCTCTGTGCAGCTTCCAGTGATGAAAGTTCCCACTTTTTCCGGCAGCTACGAAACGTGGAGATCGTTTCACGATCAATTTACATCACTTATACACAATAATTCCTCCCTCTCTGAAATTCAGAAATTGCATTTTTTAAAATCAAGTTTAACTGATAAAGCCGAAAGTTTACTCCACAACATCAATACAGAGAAAGGTAGTTATGAACAAGCTTGGGCGATTTTATTAAACCGCTATGACCACAAACGTGTGTTAGTTAATACCCAACTACAGCTTTTTTTCGGTCAACCAGTCATTAGCGTTGAAAGTTCCGAAAGCCTTAGAATTCTTTTGGACACTTCCAGTGAGTGTCTTTATGCGCTTAAGAATCTGGGAGTGAAAACTGTTGACTGGGATATTTTAGTAATTTTTGTCTTGGTGCAGAAGCTTCCTGCACTCACCCAACAGTTATGGGAAGAAAGACTTGGTGCGAAAAAGGAGTTACCAACCTTCGATGAATTTAAAGAATTTTTAGAAGCGAGATTTCGAACTCTTGAAGCTGTCGACCAGCAAAAACATAATTCGTATGCGCCTAGAACCAACACACCAATACGAAATTTCCCGAGGCGTGCTTTTCATGCGCAGCAGACCCAGAGGCAGCAATATAGTTGCAAAGTTTGCAACAAGGGGCAACATTCTCTCAGGAATTGCAATTTATTTTCGATAATGGCACCTAATGAGCGTTTTAAAGTTGTGGTGCAGCTAGGAGTTTGCTCAAATTGCTTAGCATATAGCCACAATACGTTACAATGCCCAAGTAGAGTCTGCTGTTATTTTTGTGGCCAAAGGCATCACTCAATGCTTCACGGAAATAATCCCACATATCAAAATGCTATACCATCAAATAATACACCTATCACCAGCACCAACCATCAAACTTGCACACCCGCGTCTACTCAGCTACCACACACAAATACCTCTACACACTTGACTACTACAATAGCACAACCCAACACTAATAATCCTTCGCATACAACAATAGTCAACCCAAACGCACCCGCTTTTCATCCCAACACAGACCCATGCACCAGTTCATCCCTTCAAAATTACCACACACAACACAATACTAATACACAAGTACTTCTTGCAACAGCTCTAGTAAAGGTACAAACAGCTTCAGGAACCTTTTTAACATTGAGAGCACTGCTAGATCCAGGTTCGGAAGCTACCTTTATAACAGGATCAGCAGTTCAACAGCTTGGTCTTCGACCAAAACGTACTTTTATTGAAGTCTCAGGGCTGGGGAAGGTCAGCAGTGGCACCTGCAACAACTACGTTGACCTGTCATTTGGTTCGCTGCATACGACGTTCCAAGGATACACACGTGCATTCATTTTTAAATCACTGACTGGGCTTCTTCCGGCTCAAAAAATTGACTTCAGTAAATGGACGCACATACATGGCCTTACTCTGGCAGATCCGACATTCCACACGCCCGCTAATGTCGATTTGCTTCTTGGAAGTGACATCTATGCAGACATTTTGCTGCCAGATGTACGAAAAGACGACCGGTTTACTGCACCGATCGCTCAAAATACGCTCCTTGGTTGGATTTTGTTGGGAAAAGCTCCCATAGAAACACCGCAAACAATTCGAAGCCATCTTCAACTTTTCGACCTCGACACCCAACTTCGAAAATTCTGGGAAATCGAAGAAGAACCCTTTGAAAGGTTTGAAAAGGAGGAAGACAAACAATGCGAGCTACACTTTCTCGAAAATACAAAACGTTTGCCTAATGGGCGTTTCGAGGTTAGCCTTCCTTTCAAAGAAAAGGAGCATCCAGCTTTAGGTTTCAGCCAGCAAGGAGCAATCAAACGATTTTACCAGCTGGAAAGAAAATTTTTGAACAACTCCGAACATCATGAAGCTTACAAAAAATGCATGGAGGAATACATTACTCTTGGTCACATGACGGAAGTAACAAATTTATTTGAATTCACTTCAACACCTTATCACTATTTTATCCCCCATCATGCGGTCATCAAAGAATCCAGTTCCACGACTAAGTTGAGAGTAGTTTTCGACGCAACCTTCAAGTCATCTTTTGGCTCTTCCCTTAATGACCAATTGATGGTGGGTCCTAAAATACAATCAAACATTTTAGAGATAATTCTTAGATGGAGAAAATATCGATATACCTTCACTGCTGACATGGAGAAGATGTACCGTCAGATAAGGGTCACTTCAAACGATTCGAGATATCAGCTTATTTTTTGGAGGGATGATCCGCAGCAACAAATCCGAACATATCGTCTCGAAACGGTGACCTTCGGTACTGCTTCAGCTCCATACTTAGCCATTCGAACGATCCACAAACTTGCTGATGACAAAACGACAACCTTTCCTTTGGCAGCACCCGTTCTCCGTGAGGAGACTTATGTTGATGACGTCATTTCAGGAGCAGACTCTATCCAGGATGCTATAAAAAAGAGGGATGAGGTGAAAAATCTTTTGGCGTCGGCAGGATTTTGCTTGCGCAAATGGACGAGTAACACGGAAGAGCTTTTAATTGATTTACCTCTAACGGAACGCGAAATCGACTTTTCTCTACCCTTTGACGAAGCAAGCCATGTCAAAACGCTGGGAATAAAATGGCTTCCATCACTCGATTGCTTCACTTTCCAAGTCACTCAACTCAGTGATATAGAAATCACCAAAAGAAGCATGTTGTCATCGATCGCTAAACTTTTCGATCCTTTAGGTTGGATTTCACCATGCATCGTGAAGGCGAAAATGCTGATGCAGCTGCTTTGGGAACGAGGAATCGAGTGGGATAAACCGGTTCCACCAGAAATAAGACGCGACTGGGCCATCTGTCGCCAAGAACTGCCTACTCTCGAAGAAATCCGGATTCCTAGGTGGATCAACACTGGGATGGACAGCATCAACCTTGAAATTCACGGTTTCAGCGACGCCTCTGAGAAGGCTTATGCAGCAGCAATCTACATTAGAGTACTTAATCGAAACAATCAAATTTATATGCATTTACTTATATCTAAAACCAAAGTTGCACCACTAAAAGCAATTTCACTCCCTAGGTTAGAATTATGCGGGGCGGTTTTATTGGCGAAACTTATAAAGGAAACGGTTAAGGCTTTAAAATTAATTTCCCCAAAAATATATACTTGGACAGATTCCTTGATTACTCTCTGTTGGATTAAGGCATCTCCAGCTAGATGGGAGACTTTTGTAGCAAATCGAGTTGCCGAAATTCAGAATCATACTACCATCGATGTCTGGAAACATATTCCATCGGAGTTCAACCCAGCAGACATTGCCTCCAGAGGAGTATTTCCAGCGTTTCTGGTAAAAAATGAACTCTGGTGGAATGGCCCACAATTTTTGCATGATAGCTGGGAGATCAATTACCCGAATCAGCCTAATAACTTCGACACAGAAGAAGGAAAGAGAAAAACAAAGGTATACTATACCACATCTGAGGACAACACAATCAACAAAACAATACACAAATTCTCATCCTTATCAAGACTCACACGAGTAATGGCATATTGCAGAAGGTTTTTGTCAAATTTAAAAATTCCTTCCACAGACAGACAAAGAGGTCCATTGACAACAAGCGAACTGAGGTCAACCACATTATACATCGTACAAACCGTGCAAGGTCAAATGTTTCCAGTTGATTCCAAAGCAAAGATATGGAGAGAAAGAGGGCTCAAACTACTTAATCCATTTCGAGATGAAGAAGGCATTTTACGAATCGGTGGCAGACTTCAAAATTCGACATTGGATTATAGCCAACAACATCCAATAATCCTTAAATCGACGCACCATTTCACAAAACTTCTCATTCGTGATGCACATGAGAAGACATTTCATGGAGGCTTACACAAAATGGTGGCCTACGTACGTCAGTCATATTGGATTCTTGGTCTTAAAAATGCCGCAAAGAAACATGTCCACAGCTGCAATATATGTTTTCGGTACCGACCAAAACCCATGAGGCAACTAATGGGAAGTCTACCTGCCCCTCGTGTTAGGATTTCTAGACCCTTCACGCACACTGGGGTAGATTACGCAGGCCCGATTGAAATCAAAACGTGGAAGGGAAGAAATGCCAAAAAATTCAAAGGGTATTTTTCCATTTTTGTGTGCATGGCTACTAAGGCAGTGCACATAGAAGTAGTCAGTGACCTGACAACGCAATCTTTCCTCGCGGCGTTCAGACGATTTACTGCAAGAAGGGGCTTATGCATGGCAATGTACAGCGATTGCGGAACTAATTTTGTAGGAGCCAACACCGAGTTACAAAAATTACTGAACGCCGCGAAATTTGATTGGACTTCGTGCAAGGAAACACTCGCAAATGAAGGAACGCAGTGGAATTTTAATCCACCTGCTTCCCCTCACTTCGGCGGATTATGGGAAGCAGGTGTGAAATCTATCAAGTTCCACCTAAAAAGAGTCACCGGAAATCAGACACTCACGTATGAGGAGCTCAGCACGCTTCTGACGCAGGTTGAAGCGTGTCTTAACTCGAGGCCTCTGTGTCCGATTACGGAAGACATCGATGACCTTCACGCACTTACTCCAGGTCATTTCCTTATTGGAGAACCACTTATCGGACCACCACAACCTGATTACGAATCGATAAATACCACTTACCTTGACAGATGGAAACGTGTCCAAGGGCTCGTTCAATCCTTTTGGAGAAGATGGAGCAGCGAATACCTCTCTCGGTTGCAGCAGCGACCGAAATGGACGAAAACCGAGGAAAACGCGATCAAAATAGGGGATTTGGTGCTTTTGAAAGATGAAAGACTCCCACCGGCGAAATGGAGTTTGGCTCGAGTTTTAAAATTGCACCCAGGAACCGATAACTTATCGAGGATCGTCACGGTAAAGACAACAAATTCGTCAAGAGGTCGAGAATTCAAAACACCGATCGCGAAAATTTGTTTGCTACCAAGCAACGCGTCGGCAGATAGCACAGCCATTTGAGAATACCGAATTATTGCATTCATTAAACTCTACGAAAATAGTAAACACTTGAATACAAAATTTAAATCTTTTAATGTAATTAAATCTTTTAATTATACCTTTTGGATATGAAAACCAAACTAACTATTCCAAAATGTAAACAACAAAAAAAATTAAATCGCACAACACTTCACTCGCTTTATATCAACTTGCCTATATCCCGCGCAAGGGATCGATCTCACGCACTACACTTTGACTCGCTTCGTCTTACATGCGAGAAATTTCCCAAGACATACTTTCGTCACTACACTATCCCATGCGAGTTATCATCGCAGAGAATTTAAGGTATGTCTTGCTTGCACTTCCATACACGTTGCAACATATGTAAATACGCTGTATACCGCGACCGCGACAGCTTTCAACACATGTTTACAACACTACACTGCACAACCGAGTACCGCGAATCCTGTATAGAGCGCGCTCGCTCTTACAACAGCATCGAGCGAACCGACGCATAATACTGCAACGCGATCATACCGAAATTACGATACAAAAAAAAAAACCCTAACAATTATTATACCTACTTATTACTCTATTGCAAATTTCTCACAATTAAAATATCAAAAAAAAAAAACCAACAAGGGAACTTACCACTGGAACAATACAAAAAAAAAAAAAAAACAAACAACCAATCTATACCGGACCACTGAACGACGCGACATAATCAATTTAAATTACGAACGAACTAACTGAGATAATGATAACGCACGCACAGGCATGATCATTTTCCCACACGTCATACCGTTCGGCAGCTGCCAGCAGCCACAGCTTATAAGCAGAAACAAAAAAAAAAAAAGGCGTTAGCCATTGCCAGCCATACCATAGCCACTACACTAGCACTCATTGTTGTTTGTTTGTTTCATTCTCCGTTTATATTGTCTGGTTTACTACATGTTTGTGTGTCGTCTCATTAATGAAATGTTTTTCTTCTCATATAGTTAGTAGAAAGCGCAAAGGGTGCAGGCATATGCATACAGTAAATAGTCAATGCAAAACATTATGCTGTATGTCACTGGAGAAGATGCGAGGCGACAACCATAGCAGGGTTACCAAACAGTTCCCAGTCAAGAAGACGAACGAGAGCTACCATCCGAATTAAATTGCGAACAAGTTCACGGCGGGGAGAATGTTAAATATTGAAATTGTATTGTTATTAGCATCGACTTATTCTATATTAAAATTATTGTTTTGGCAGCATTGTTAAAGTTTATACCAATTGAATTAAAACGTCAAACCAAATTGTATGTTAAAGAAAAGCCTTTTTGTGGCGGAAAGAAGAAACGTCATTAATTAATAAAGCGAATTTTGTAACGAATGGTGCGTTTTCTCTAAAAGTTGAAAAATCCAAACTATACGAGTTGAGTAGAAATCAAGTGCAAGTACTTCGAATTATACAAATACAATGAAACTAATAATTTTCATAAATTGGCTAAGGATTTGGATTACAGGCGGAGGAAGGACGACAATTTCGGAAGTGAAAGACGGCAAAGCTCTACGGGCTGAATAAAAGATCTGAATTGTAAAATAAACTAGGAAAAGAAATCAGGTAAAATATGTTTCTTTACTTTAAATTGTATCTGAAACTAACTTTTACTTTATTCTGTTTCAAGTGACATACAAACTAGTTGCTTGCACTGAACTCCTAAACTAAGTCTTATATTGATGGAATGATCTACATGCAGACTCATCGAACCGAATCGCAAGTGACTCTTCTCATCAGTTCTATTTATTTTATTTATAGTATCCTCCTGTCTGGACATCGATGTCACTATTAAAGCAAATTAACATCATGACTCAGACAACAAAAACTATAAAATTGATTTGTATTGGCCTTCATCATCGCAACGCGATGCTAAGGTTGTACCCCAGTCACCGGGACTTATGATGGAAGGGAAATACAAAGAATCGAAAAAAAATATATAAATGGAAACAATCAAAATAAAAGTGAAGTAGCTCAAAACAAAAACAATCCTAAGTAACAACTATCTCTAGCTACTGCTAAATCCTGCCAGAAGGCAGGCCTCTCACGTTATGGGCGCCATTTTGTGCTTAGACTTTGGTTGCATTGGGTCGGTGCTAGCATGCCAGTTCCCTCAATTAGCTCGTCGGTGGGCGTGGGACTTGACCCTTTGTCTAGCAACAAAAATATCATGCCAGTCTTCGCGCCAAGGTGACATTGAAGCTGCGAGAAATATTTCCTACCCTCCCTACCTTGACCACTACTCTCGCCTACGTAGCCCCTTTTGCTGCCATCTTTCACTTCCTACTTGTCTTTGCCATCATCATCCTTCCCTATCCACACATCCTCATCCTTTCATGCCTTTTCTTAAGCCAAACTCATTATTATCGCTCTTCGTTATAGTTTATAACAATTTTATTTATCTATAAAATGACTCGAATAATAAAAAAACTACATTGGCACAACCGCACTTATTGTTGGTTTTACAAAATTTATATATAAAGAACACCAAAAAAATTACGTTATAATGTGCGTATTGAAACAACAACAAAATAATGGTAATTAGCAACTATATGCACTATGTATTTTAATATTAAAATTACCGCGTATTTTTATATATATGCATTAGCATCTATATAATATTTTTAAATTCTGGGAACTGTATAAAAAAAGTTTTGGTGCTCACCGTACTGCTTCCGTAGACTTTGTACCTTTGTTGGTATTCTGCAACCGACGATCCAATGGCCACAGCATCCGTTGCTGTACCTTGTACCTCTATAATTTCTCGCAGAGTTCCAATTAGTTTTATAAATATATATATATTTAAAGCACTTTCCCTATTATTTATGCAAATTTTTTTTTGTACGTATTTGCAATGCATATTATATACCTATTACCTTTATTTTAAAGTGTTTGGCCAAGTTAAATTTCTGAAAGTATTCAATTAAAAAAAATATAAATAAAAATTTTTCTGCGACTCCTCTTCTGTTACTCTGGTTAGTACTCGCTGAGATTCGAACCCGAGGTGCTGTCTGTTTTGTCTCTAACTGTGTGGAAATTGCACAAAGTAGAACTGTGCACAATAGATGTAAAAACTTCCCGTTGAAACTTTATTTAAAAACGAAACGGTTGAAGATAAGAAAATAACGCACAGTAAATTTTAGTCAACGTTATAAATTGCGGGTTTATTGCTAATTGAATTATATATCGAAAAATGTTTGACATTTATACCTTTTGTTTATATACAATTGAGTGTAGACTTAAATGACAGATGTCAATTATATACTTAAAGCTTTAAATACAATAATTATTGGTTGAACTTGACAATTTTACTTTATTATTGATTAATTTAAATAAACATCCTCAACATTCACCCCCACCGTGAACTCTGTTCGCAACAAGATCAGCTCATCAAATAATGAAAAGTGGCATCACTGGTCTTCGATAACACTCCATCATATTTTCGCCTCATCTCTGGAATTGATCTGCCTCTGCAATTGTACTTTGCCTTCTATGACGCTGTTAAAGAGACAATTAGTGTAACAGAGAAAGACATAATAACAAACACTACGTTGACAACACAGTAGATATGTTTATGACCTCTTAATTGAAGTGAGTAATTTGCCTTATGCCTCAACTTGCCGTCTCTTTTTTACTACCTAAGTTGATTGGCGTTTTTTTTTGTATTGTGTTTATGCCATTTCCATATCGTCGTGATTTACTGCATTTGTTGATTTCGGTGGAATAATTTTGTTAAAAAAGTGTTGTTTTTAGTGTAAATTGTTGGGTGTTATATTGAATTTCAGGTGAGTAATCCATGTTTTGAAAATATTAATAAAGAATATTAGCGATTTAGTGTAGTTTTAGATAATTTGTGTTTTGTTAATTTTGTTATATGATGCGGTGAATTTATATGTTTGTGTGTATTTGTGTGTAGTATTCAGGGAGACTGCAAGCAGCCAACAATTTATGAATGAATGGGTTTATGTGTAATGTGATTTCGATTTGAGTGCATTTATGAGTTATGACTTCATTGAGTGGACTGTATTATGATGTGTAGTGTTGTAGTGTGGCATGGAAATTTGTGATTTGCGATGAAAGGAAATTTCCTAAATGAGAGTTTGTGAGTTGTGTTAATTTTATTATATTGTGTAGTGTAGTGTGTTGTATAATTTAATAATTATTATGCTTTGTTTGTGTAGTGTTGAATTTGTTTGTGTTGTGTTGTATTGAAAAAAAAAAATAAAAAATTGATTGTATTATTATTTTTTTTGATATTTTACTTGTGAGAAAGTGTGTGTATGAAAATGTATGTGTGTGTTTTTTTGCAATGAATTATCAATTGTTTTGAAAAAATAAAACAAATTGTTTATATTAGTGATTGGTCTGTGGTTATTTTGTTGCTAGGAAGCGGACATATTTTTGTAATTGGTCGTTTTAGTTCACCGGTTTGCGTTTTCAAAGTAACGACGCGTATTAAATTATCCGCTCCAGGGTGTAGCTTAATAATACGTGCCATCATCCACTTTGTTGGTGGTAATCGCTCGTCCCTTATTAGAACGAGATCTCCTAACTCTGGGTTTTCCGCTGTTTTCAGCCATTTTGGACGCTGTTGTAGACGAGCTAAATACTCTGAGCTCCAATGCTTCCAAAATTTTTTATAGAGTTGCTGAATCCTTTTCCATCGGTCGTTGTAGCATATATTCTCCTCTTTGGTGTCTGGCTCTGGTACGCTTTGTATGGGTTCTCCTATGAGGAAGTGCGCTGGAGTTAAGGCAGTGAAGTCGTCGGGGTTACTGGTAAGAGGACACAGTGGCCTAGAGTTGAGGCAGCCTTCTATTTGTATCAGCAATGTTGAGAACTCCTCAAAAGTAAGTATAGAATTACCAGCAACTCTTTTCAAGTGATATTTTACTGACTTAACCCCAGCTTCCCATAAACCTCCAAAATGTGGAGATGCTGGAGGAATAAAATTCCACTTCGTGCCGTCTGCTAACAAAGTTTCTGCGACTTGCTTCTCATTGAAATTGGCTGCTTTTCGAAGATTCTCCAGCTCCTTAGCAGCACCAACGAAATTTTTTCCGCAGTCGCTAAACATTTCCTTGCAGGTTCCTCGTCTAGAAGAAAAACGTCTAAAGGCTGCTATAAACGCTTGTGTTGTCATATCGCTAACTAATTCCAAATGAAGCGCTTTGGTAGCCAAATATACGAAAATCGCGAAATATGCTTTAAATATTTTTGATCCTCGACCCTTCCATGCCTTAACGTCGATGGGACCAGCGTAGTCAACGCCAGTGAAGGAAAAGGGCCGAGAAATCCTTACCCTCGGTGCTGGCAAATTGCCCATGAGTTGACAACTGGGTTTAGCCTTTTGTCTAAAGCAAACGTTGCAGTCATGGATACATTTTTTGACAGCATTTTTGAGATTTAATATCCAAAATCTTTGCCGAAGCTGAGCGATCATCCGCTGAGTTCCTCCGTGGTATGTTGTGGAATGTGCGTCGTTAATAATCAGTCGACTGAAATGATGATTTGGCTTCAAGATCATAGGATGACGTTGTTCATATCTTAGATCAGCGTTTTGTAATCTTCCTCCTACTCTCAAAATACCTGCATCATCTACAAAGGCCTGTAAGGACTTTACTCCCTTAAGGTTAGGTTGATCGTCCTGGTTTTCAGTAAAAAACATGCTTCTTTGGACTATTCGTATAGCTGCCTTCAATGCTAAATCCATTTCCATCGGCGAAAGTACCATTAGCAACTTATCTGTTCGTCGAACGTTTGAAATAAATCTGTAGCAATATGCCAAAATCCGCAATAGTCTCCGCAAATTCGACTGGCGAAGTATCAGTTGATTGATTTCACAACTTTCTGTACTGACGCAGTGAGATTGGATATTCCGCATCTCTTCTTCAGTTGGCCCAATTGATGGTTGAGCTGGTGTTTCGAAAACCCATTCGGAACTTAGGAATTCTGGACCGTTCCACCAAAGTTTATTGCCATTTAAATAGGTGGGCAATAGACCACGTGATGCCAGATCAGCAGGATTTTGGTGCGTTGGGATGTAGCGCCATATACTACAATTTGTTAGACGCTGAATCTCCGCAACACGATTGTTGACAAAAGTTTTCCACCTAGCTGGAGGTGCCATAATCCACGCCAGCGTAATCTTTGAGTCCGACCAAGCGTACTTCCTAATGCTGTTTTACTTCAACACCTTCGCAGTGTAGTCCAGAAGTACTGCTAGTGTGACTGCTCCCAACCTGGGAAGGGTTACAGTCTTTAACGGGGCAACTCTGGTTTTGGACATCAGGAGATGGACGTGAATACTACCATCCTCATCTAACACACGTAAGTAGACTACCGCTCCGTATGCCTTTTCTGATGCATCACTAAATCCGTGTAATTCCAGGTCCTTTGGCTTAGTTCTCAGGTGAATCCATCGTGGTATCTGTATATTTTCGATAGAGGGCAGCTCGCGTCGAAAGTCTTCCCAATTTGTTTTGAACTCCTCTGGAATCGGGTCATCCCACTCTAGACCGCAAAACCACAGCTGTTGCATTAAGATCTTTGCTAAGATAATACACGGCGAGATCCATCCAAGGGGATCGAAAAGTTTAGCGATGGTAGATAACATTGTTCTCTTTGTTGGAGTTTCAACTTCATCAACGAAGACGTTCTGAAAAGAAAAGTTGTCGCCTAAAGGGAACCATCTAATACCTAACGTCTTAATCTGTGGAACAGCACCAGTTTCAAAAGGTAAAGAAAAGCCTAACTCTCTTTGATCAAGTGGAATATCGTTTAAAATGACGTCATTATTAGATGTCCATTTTCGCAAGTTGAAGCCCGCGGATGCCAACAGATCTTTGGCTTGATCGCGTATTAGACGTGCCTCTTCCAAAGTATCAGCTCCAGCGATTAGATCGTCCACGTACATGCCGTTTCGGACGACCTTTGATCCAATCGGATAACGATGCTCCTCATCGACTGCAGCTCTTTGGATTGTGCGATTGGCAAGGTACGGTGCACTCGCAGTACCAAAAGTGACCGTTTGCATGCGATATGTCCTTATGGGTTGTTTCGGATTGTCACGCCACAGAATAAGCTGGTAATACGAATCCTCGTTCCTCATTCGTATTTGCCTAAACATTTTTTCAATGTCGGCGGTGAAGGTAAATTGATACGTTCTCCATACTAACACTATATCACTAATATTGTTTTGCGTTTTAGGTCCTATCAATAAGTGATCGTTCAAGGATGTACCATCTAAAGTCTTCGCAGCGGCATCAAAGACAACTCGCAATTTAGTTGTCGTGCTAGACTCCTTCAGGACAGCATGATGTGGAACAAAATAGTGATATGGAGTATCAAGAACAGTATCGTGAAGGACATCGACTTCTGTCATCTGCCCCAAATCCAGGTATTCCTTAATACACCTAGAGTACTCATTGTGTAGTGTTGGGTTCGCCTCGAACCGTTTCTCCAACTGATGAAACCTACGCAAGGCCTCGCGTTTCGAGGGTCCAAGCCCAGGTTTGCATCCATCCTTAAAGGGAAGAGATACTTCATATCTTCCGTCTGAAAGACGTCGGGTCGTCTCTTCATAGTGGTTTTCACAAGTAACATCTTCATCAATTTTCGCATCGGCATATGGTGCTTCTTCCATTTCCCAAAATTTTCTTAATTGGGTGTCGATGTCGAAGACCTGTAGAAAACACTGTTTTGATAATTTTTGCTTTTCTATTGGTACTTTACCGAGCAGAATCCATCCTAGCTCCGTCCTTTGAGCAATGGGTGACATCCTATCTTCGCCTCGGACAATCTCCGGAAGAATAAACTCTGCAAAAACATCACTTCCTAAAAGCAGATCCACTGTAGCCGGTTTGTAGAAGGTAGGGTCCGCTAATTCCAATCCGCTAAGGTGTTTCCAGTTGTTGAGTGTCAGTTGTTTGGCCGGGAGAAGCCCAGTCAGGGACTTAAATACGAAGGCCTGCGTGTTTGTCTCAAAAGTAGTGCGCAGAGACGCAAAGGTTATGTCAACACACTTGTGACATGCTCCACTGCTGACCTTTCCCAACCCTGACACTTCAACTAACGTACTCCGAGTCCTCAGGTTTAGCATTTGTACGGCTGCTTCAGTGATGAAAGTGGCTTCCGACCCCGGATAAATTAATGCTCGCAGATTGAAATACTTCCCCCTAGAACACCTCACCTTAACAATAGCTGTAGCTAATAAAATATGAGTATTTTCACTCTGTTTCGCATAGTAAGCATTTACGTTGCTAGTAGTAGGGCGATCTATGTTACCAGGGTGAGATATTTGAGTACTTGGGCCTGCGGAAGGGATAAATGTACCAGATTGTTGGAACGTAGGTGGATTAGTAGTTATTTGTGGTGTGGGGTTATGACTAAACGTTGAATGTGTATTTGGGTTCTGAATAGGAGCAGAATGCAGAAGAGAGTGGTGTTTTTGTTGACAATAATAGCAACGTGCCTGACTAGGACAGTGCTGAGTTTGATGACTATAGGCAAGGCAGTTTCTACAAACACCTATCTTGTCAACGATGTTGCACCGCTCAACGGGATTCATTTTTCCAAAAGAAATACATTTACGCAGAGAATGTTGGCCTTTAGCACATATTTTACAACTGTATTTGTCCTTTGGTTTTTGTTGCAAGTGATATACGGTCTTCGGTGTGGACTGTCGTTGACTAGAACCTCCGGAAAAACTCTTCCCCGATTTGGGTTTATCCTGGTCAATAACTTCCAACGTTCGGAACCTCGTTTGCAAGAACTCGGAAAATTCGTCGAAAGTTGGTAACTCCTTTCTTGATCCAAGTCGTTCTTCCCATAATTGCTGTGTACAAGATGGTAATTTGTGTAACAATATATAAATAATTATTAAATTCCAATGTTCTGTAGGAACATCAAGATTTTTGAGCGAATGTAGACACTCAGTGGATGTATCCAGCATTCTTTTAAGGCTAAACGAGTTCTCGGTTGTAATTGTCGGTTGATTCATAAACATTTTCAGATGAGTATTTACTAAAAACCGTTTATTATCGTACCGTGAACATAAAAGCGACCATTCCTTTTCGTAGTTACCTTCTTCCACTTCCAGGTGCTGTAACAAGGTATCTGCATCTTTGGATAAACCGGACTTTAAATAATGGAGTTTTTGAATTTCACTCAAACTAGTGTTGTTATGAATCATGGACTCAAATTTGCCTTTAAATGGCCGCCATTTTTCGTATTGTCCTGAAAACACAGGAAGAGCCATTTCAGGAAGGCGAAAACCATGTGGATTTGAGCTGGTTGGAGGAGGCTTTGCAGCAGTGGATTCCACAAGCTTATCCAAACAGTCAAAGAGTTCGGCTCTGTATTCGAGGTAAACTTTACGAATTTCCTCAAAAATTCCCCTAAACTGAGAAAAATCCTCATCGTCTTCATCCACCAACATTGTCAGCTTATCACTGATGTGTTTGCTGTCCCTAAAAACATCTTCCATAATGACTAAGCGGCCATTGACGAGATTTTTCGTCCGTTTGGCGTCCACAGTCGAGGAAAAACTTTTAAAATCGTTTTGCAGGATCGAAAGAGAGTTTTTAAGTAATTTTAACTCTTTTGCGGCGGTCATTTTGGCAGATTTTGCAAATAATTTAGTGGCAAGTTTATATAGAAAAATAGGCAAATTAGGCTTACTCACTCACCTCAATTATTCAAACTGCTGATGTAGCTGAAGTTTTTAGCAGCGTGGGAACCTCGGTTGCTTGTATGCTTGGTAAATTACGCGGCGCGAGAAACCGATTTACACACAAAACTCACAAGAAATTGTCTTTCTTAGCTGTTCGGGTGTTGAACAAAAGAAAATAACGCAAATTTATTTCTTGCGACTATACTGTTTTTAAAAGAAACGCTTGAAATTTCCGCAATAAAACAACCGCTTTCCAACGTTATAAAAATGTTCTATATTATATTATTAAAAATGCAGTTTTTATATACAAATTTTACTTTGTTTACAAAAATGAGTTTTGACAGATTTAACTTGACATAATTCCCCTTTGGGAAATTTCTGTATGAGTGGGTGCGTTTGGTGCACATGCACTTGTTGACACAGGTTGTCGTCAACATTCTCCCCCAACGATGAACAAAGTTCTTAGTTCGCTGCTACGCGCCCCATTTTTCTTCTGCTTCTCCTTATCATCATGCTGGTGACCAAAATTGCTGCCACTAATCTGCCTGCTGTTAAATTGTACATAGGATGCATGTGTTTGGTACATAAAAAGAAACCACAGATTATTGTATTTGTTTGATACGAGGCTGACAACAAAAATAGTAACAGACGGCACTATTATAGAACACATAAACAACAATAACAATTGCAGTCCAGCGGACAAGCTCACACACGATCCCGTTCATATGCGATCGTATGCAAAGTTGTTTGCTTGATTTGCATTGAAACACTTTCTCCCGCTGATAATTGCCACCATAAGCACTGTGTGCTGCTTGCACATTGTGCGTTGTTGTTGTTGTTGTTGCGATGACGAAGGCGAACACGAAGTCGATATCCAATGCAGCTGTTGTTGGCGTGGAGATGGTGACAATGAAAGCTCTCTTGATGCTGTTGTTGTTGCTAGGTTCTTCTTCATACGGTCGGGCGTTTGAGTTTCGGTGGTGCGTAAATTAATTATTAGATTTAACAATTTATTATAAATAGTAAGGCTTAAAAATGTGTTTTCGTGTGTGTTCCAGTATATTGCAGGTGAGTTAAATTAAAATTATATTAATTAAATGTGAATTCAGTGTTGGTTTTGTTTCAAATTTTCGTTGGCGTCCATCGGCGAAGTGCATGTGTGTGTGTATTGGGTGACTGGAGTTTGCACTAGCGATGGTGCTTTGAAAGTGTGATTTCATTGAGAAATGAATTGAATAAATGCGTAAGAGCGAGTGAGTGGACTGTATTAACTGTGTGTGTGAATGTTTGTGTTGAAAAATATTTTGAGTGATTAATTCTGATTTGAGTATAGAGAATTGTTTAGTATGATGACAGTGGTGCGAAAAGTTTTCTTCTGTCGATGAAAATTTATTTTTAGTGTTATATTATTTATTATTTTTGTAATAATTTTTATATTTTTATTTTGTAGTTTAGTTGTGTATGAGAGTTAGTGTGTACATTTGTGTGTGTGTGTGTGTGTGTGTGTGTGTGTATTTGCGCTGTTGAGAGAAGCCATTGGGTATTTTATTTAATATTAATTTTGTATGAATTTTGATGAATGTTTTGTATAGTTGTGTAGAATTTGTGTTGTATTAGTATAAATATTATTCGGTTGGTTTCTTATTTTCTGTATTGTTGGGTTCGTTGATTGGTAATGGACAGACTTTAGTTATAGGTCGTTTTAAAATTCCCTGTTGCGTTTTAATTGTTACGACGCGGGTAAGGTTGTCTGATCCTGGGTAAGTTCGTATGATGCGGCCTAGGCTCCATTTAGCCGGGGGAAGTCGTTCATCTTTTAACAAGACTAGGTCTCCTATTTTGGGTTGAGCTTGTACCTTCAACCATTTTGGGCGTTGCTGTAGCCGGGTTAGAAACTCTACTTGCCACTGCTTCCAGAATGTTTGTAGATGCGCTTGCACTGCCTTCCATCTGTCGATATGTCCTTGTTTGCCTATGGACATGTCTGGCTCTGGTACGGTGAATAGCGTCTCTCCTATTAGGAAGTGTGCTGGTGTTAGCGGTTGGAAGTCATCGGGGTTTTCGGTTAAAGGACACAGAGGTCTCGAATTTAAACACGCTTCGATCTGCGTCAGAAGTGTGGCGAGCTCCTCAAACGTGAGTGTACCGTTTCCGACAATTCGTCTTAAGTGGTGTTTTACACTCCTCACCCCTGCTTCCCACAATCCTCCGAAGTGCGGAGAAGCGGGGGGAATGAAATTCCACTTCGTTCCTTCTGCTGCTGTAATGTCTGCAATCTCCTTCCAGTCTTGGATCGCGCTTTTCAGAAGGCGCTGTAGTTCTGCATCTGCTCCTACAAAGTTGGTACCGCAGTCGCTGTAGATTTGACCGCAAACTCCCCGTCGTGCAGTAAATCTTCTGAAGGCCGCTAGAAAGGCCTGAGTTGTTAGGTCACTTACAGCTTCTAGGTGGATAGCTTTGGTGGCCAAACAAACAAAAACTGCTATGTACCCTTTGTGACATTTGGATCCTCGACCTTTCCATGCCCTGATATTGATAGGCCCTGCATAATCAATGCCTGTGTGAGAAAAAGGTCTTGATACTGTCACTCGGGGCCTAGGTAGTTCTCCCATTAGCTGTTGGGCTGTCTGACTTCGAAATCTGTAGCATGTGGTACAATTATTGATGAGTTTCTTTACAGCTCTTTTAATCTGGAAAACCCAATATTTTTGGCGTATGAGGGTTATCGTGAGCTGGATTCCACCATGCAGTGATCTCAAATGCGAGTCGCGAATGATCAACTCTGTAAGATGGTGCCTGGGTTCCAAAATGATTGGGTGCTGTTGGTCATAGGGAATGTTTGCTTGCCTGAGCCTTCCACCGACGCGAAGAATTCCTTCTCCATCAACAAACGGATTTAGTGATCCCATGCCCTTGGAATTCGTACCTTCGGCGAACATCTCTTTCTGAGCAGAGCGCCCAACTATTCTTGCAGCGTTGTCCAGTTCATTAGGTGAAAATGTTCCGAAGTAGCGGCTTAAGAGGTGTGTTCTTGCGTTAGTAAAGAAGCGTAGACACCATGCTGTTATTCTTATAAGTCTTGTAAGATTTGATGTCCGATGGATTAATTGGGTAAGTACATTTTCTCTGATTCCTGAACAGTGAACTTGGACCTTTCTTTTGCCTTCTTCCGTAGAGAGACTTGTTGGCTGTGCTGGCAAATTGAAGATCCACGTTGAGCGTAAAAACTCCGGGCCGTTCCACCACAATGTATCGCCGACTAAGGCCGATGGCAGCACCCCTCTGGATGCTAGGTCTGCAGGATTTAGCTGTGTTGGGATATGATTCCATACGCGAATGTCCGTGAGCCGTTGGATCTCCCCTACTCGATTCCTAACGAATGTTTCCCATCTTGATGCTGGTGCAACAATCCAAGCCAGTGTTATGGTTGAGTCAGTCCAGGCGTAGATCGTACGGTCGTTGAGCTCAAGTGTGTGTGCTACGTAGTGTAGCAGTTTAGCCAGCATGACAGCACCGCAGAGCTCCAGACGTGGAAGACTAACTGGTTGTACTGGTGCAACCTTAGACTTCGATATCAAGAGGTGCATATGTACATTCTTCTCGCTGTCTTCTGCGCGAAGATAAACTGCTGCTCCGTACGCCTTCTCCGACGCATCGCTGAAGCCATGGAGTTCGATGCGGTTCCTTTTGCCGACTGTTTGAACCCACCTTGGAATGCGGATGTTGTTAATGGCTGGTAAATCGTAGTATAAGCTCTTCCATCCTTCAAGCATCTTGTTGTCGATTGGATCATCCCAAGAGAGTTTCTGGATCCAGAGAAGCTGCATGATGATTTTTGCTTTTAAAATACACGGTGATATCCAACCCATTGGGTCAAACAGCCGGGCAATTGTTGATAATATGAAACGTTTTGTTGGCCTTGGGTTGTCTGGAGGCGTGTACCGAAAACAGAAGTGGTCAGCGTTGGGAAGCCAATGAATGCCCAACGTTTTGACACGATCTGATCCTTCCGAAGGAACTGACAAAGATGATTCTTGATCCTGAATTGGAATGTCCTTAAGAAGCTCTTCTGCGTTTGACATCCACTTCCGTAAGTTGAAACCTGCCTTTTCTAAGACAGACTTAACCTCTTTCTTCTTCCTTTCAGCTTCTTGAATGGTATCTGCACCAGAGAAAAGATCGTCTACATACATTTCGGAACGAATCATCTTGGCAGCTCTTGGATGCTGGGTTTCTGCCGCCTTCGCCACTTCCATCAGCGTCCGAATGGCTAGATAAGGAGCTGAAGCCGTACCAAACGTTACCGTTTTGAGACGAAACAGCTTTAATTGGTCTGCTGGATGATTACGCCAAAAAATCAGTTGACTCTGTAACCCATATCTGCCGGTACATTTTCTCAATGTCGGCGGAAAAAGAAAAGCGGTACAGTCTCTAACGTAAAGTGATGTCCGTGACATTGTGCTGCAAAGAAGGGCCAGTCATCAGGTGATCATTTAAAGATGACCCATCAGATGTCTTGTACGAAGCATCAAAAACAACTCTGAGCTTGGTGGTGGAGCTTGTTTCTTTAACGACGGCATGGTGAGGGAGAAAATAGTGGCTTCTGCTGGATACGTCGTCTTCATCAACCTCACTCATATGACACAGTTTCAAATACTCCTCAATGCATGAAGCGTATTGGTCATGCAATTGTTGATCTGCTTCAAGACGTCTCTCCAGGGACTTGAAACGTTGAAGAGCTCCTTCACGTGACCTACCTAGTATGGGATGAACATTTTCTTTGAACGGCAATGCTACTTGATAGCGTCCATCTGACATACGCTTAGTGGTTTGGACAAAATGTTCTTCACACGCAATGTCTTCAGTGGTCTCGGAACGTTCGAATGGTGTTTCTTCAAGTTCCCAGAATCGTCGAAGTTGAGCATCAATATTGGATGTTTGAAAGAATGTCCTGATGGAACGAGGAGTAATTGGTGATCTGCCAAACAGAATCCATCCTAGTTTGGTATTCTGAGCAACAGGAATGGCTTTATCTGGATGACGTGACATCTCTGGCAGCACAATGTCAGCTAATACGTCGCTGCCCAACAAAAGATCGATTTTTGCTGGCTTATAGAAGGATGGATCCGCTAATTGTAAACCGTTGAGGTGCCTCCAATCACCAACGGAAAGGATTTGGCGGGTTGGAAGATGCCCAGACAGTGACTGAAAGATTAAAGCCTGTGTGGTTGTTTCAAAGGCAGTGTAATACGAAGCTAACGTAATATCCACAACCTTTTTGCAAGTGCCACTGCTGACCAAACCCAACCCGGACACCTCGACATCAGTAGATTTTGGTTTTAAACGAAGAAGTTGAACTGCAGATTCCGTAATAAAAGATGCTTCGGAACCAGAATCCAGCAATGCTCGAAGCGGTAAACTGTTTCCGGATGAAGTCTTTACCTTCACGATTGCCGTGGCAAGTAAAACCTGGGTGTTGGCATCATGAATCGAATGATGGCTTCTCACGCCAGAACTTGTCGAAGGCTGCTCTTCGATGGATGGATGGAACGCTGGAGCTTCGCTATTAAAAGTTGAGGTAATATATGTTTGTGTTTGGTGTGGTGGTTGACTATTTTGATTATGTGAATTGGGTGGAAATGAATGCGAAAATTGTGTTGTGTTGTTTGTATTAAAAGATTGTGAATTGTATGGGTTATTGCGAGAAGTGGAAGGGTTGTTAGAAGGGTTTAATTGCGGGGTTGAATTTTGTAAATGAGAAGCGTTACTTGTATAATTATTATTGTGTAAAAGTGAATGATGTGGCTGTTGACAATAATAGCACCTACGTGTACTTGGACATCGTTGTGACGAATGACTATACGCCAAACAATTAATACATAGACCTAATTTATTCACATTTTGATATTTATCAGAAATGCTCATTTTTAGAAATTTGTTACATTTCCTGATAGCATGCTGACCTTTGTTGCAAACTTTGCAAGTGAACGTTGAGGTGTTTTGTGAAGCGTGGAATGAATTTCGCTGTGATGCCCTTTTGGATGGATCAACTGATGGACGAGCCTGCTGATAACTTACCGCCTCCAAAGTACGGAATCGAGTTTCGAGAAATTGCGTAAACTCTGCAAAGGTTGGCAGTTGCTTGCTGTCTTTCTTGGAACTTAATTTTTCCTCCCAAAGCTGTTGCGTTTTTGAAGGAAGTTTTTGAAGCAAAATGTATACCAGCATCACGTCCCAGTGTTCGACAGGTACCTTCAAGTTGTCCAAACTGTGCACCACTTCTGTTGATGTGTCCAACAATTCCTTAATCGATTCAGATCGCTCCTGGGTAATTGTTGCCAAGTTAAACAAACTCTTGAGTTGAGTGTTCACCAGAAAACGTGTATGGTCATATCTATCTTCAAGAATAGACCATGCCTTTTTGTAGTTACCGTTGGTAATACACAAATGTGATAAAAGTTTCTCGGCTTCACCCGACACACTTGTTTTAAGATAGTGCATCTTTTGAATTTCCGACAGCGATGAATTGTGGTGAACAAGCGACACAAACAAATCGTGAAAACTTCGCCAAGACTCATAGCTTCCCGAGAAAATTGGAATTGGAATATTCTTCAGCCTCAAATCGCTATTAGATGATGGTTTAGTGTTGCTTGAATCCATCTCAGTTTCATCCATCTTGACGGCGTCCTTCACTTTCAGCTTGTCGATTGTGTCGAGTATATCACCGCGATAATCGAAGTATTTTTCCCGAATTTCCTCGTAAGTAGTTTCAATTGCAGTACTATCTTCATCTTCCTGAATCTCATTAACATACTTTTCATAAATTTCAGACGCCGAATCCATCGTTTTCTCTAAAAGAGTCAAGCGACCTGACAAATAATTCGCTGTACGTTTATTGGTACCCTTCTTGGCGAAATTTACGACGTCCTTTTCGAGTTGTGAAAGTACTCGACTTAATTTAGTAGGTTTCATACTTAATTTGTTGTTTTTAAATGTATAAATTGCCACACAAAGTAAAATAAAATTTACTTACTTGTGAAATGTTGATTTTACAGATGAAGTCCAAAGTCCACCAGATCGTAGTTGCACTCCAAGTCCAAGTTGCAGTCCAAGTCCAAGTTGCAAACACGATTTTTCCCAATTGGCGTAGATGAAATCTGCACAATCCAGCAATTTGCAAAATCCAGCGATGGCGAATACACAGCACACAATTTTAATTTAATTATATTTGCCAAAAACACACAAATCGCATTCAAATGTGTTGAATAAAATTCAAATTGAATCGCAAAACAGCAGTAAAATTAATCCGGCTCGATAGGAACAAAATGTTCGGGTGTTGAACAAAAGAAAATAACGCAAATTTATTTCTTGCGACTATACTGTTTTTAAAAGAAACGCTTGAAATTTCCGCAATAAAACAACCGCTTTACAACGTTATAAAAATGTTCTATATTATATTATTAAAAATGCAGTTTTTATATACAAATTTTACTTTGTTTACAAAAATGAGTTTTGACAGATTTAACTTGACATAATTCCCCTTTGGGAAATTTCTGTATGAGTGGGTGCGTTTGGTGCACATGCACTTGTTGACACAGGTTGTCGTCAACACTTAGCTATTTCAGCAAAAAGTTATAAAAATGTTTAATATAATAGTTTTTTCTGTCTTGCAGATGTAAAACACACAAAACTGTCACTGGAAAGTATGTATTATATGGCTCGAATGGACCAAATGTTTTGTCTCTAACTGTGTGGAAATTGCACAAAGTAGAACTGTGCACAATAGATGTAAAAACTTCCCGTTGAAACTTTATTTAAAAACGAAACGGTTGAAGATAAGAAAATAACGCACAGTAAATTTTAGTCAACGTTATAAATTGCGGGTTTATTGCTAATTGAATTATATATCGAAAAATGTTTGACATTTATACCTTTTCTTTATATACAATTGAGTGTAGACTTAAATGACAGATGTCAATTATATACTTAAAGCTTTAAATACAATAATTATTGGTTGAACTTGACAATTTTACTTTATTATTGATTAATTTAAATAAACATCCTCAACACTGTCAGAAGCTCCACTAGCGGGCGCCTTAGCTTATACGGCCAAATTCAGCGTCTTGATTTACAGTACTAAGGGACCTCCAAGTACTACTTTGCCTTTAGCTGGTAGTTTCAATGGCGGCTTTCTTAATAGATGGTACAATGGCGGTTTAGCTTGAAACTTATTTCTCCATCGAGGTAACGTATACTCTGGGGTTCTACCGAGTTTTTCGGACAGCACTGTACTGCCTTGATATGTCTTATTTGATTTATTGGTGCCTGCAATTTTTTTCTTCTTTTCCGGGTTAAGTGTGCTTGGTTCTCAAGCAGAAACAATTTTTGCGTCGTTTGTATAATTTTTGAACAATATAACTCGCACTTTTTAAATTCTTTCGAATTATTTTTCCTAAAGTATTTTTTTTGTTTTTTTTTTTGTGTTGGGAACTAGCTGGAAGTAAAAAATCATCGAAAGACATTGCAGAGCTATACGCGAGGGATGCTTCTGCAATAGTGATGGACTTTAACTCATCTAAAAAAAACTGACATTCGCCATCCCGAATAGGATTGCACCTAGTCGTACGACTAATCAGCAATTTATTTTTGAATTATTCAATGAATTTAAAGAGATAAATCCGCCGTTTGTCGGATTTTTAAATTTGTTTTGTTTGAAATCAATACCTAATTTCTTAGCCCTAGCCAAATCTTACAGATCAAGAGGTTTTATCCGTCTCAATCTCCTGATTACATTGTCATTATTTAAAAGTTCTGTTATTTATGTGTTTACGTGGTTGAGAAGCCGATTTCTATGCCTCCGAGCAACCTTCTTAACCTCATCTTCAACCATTTCAACATTTAGATCTCTATGCAGATCGGCGTTGCGTATGTACCAAGGTGCATTAACTATGTTCCTTAGTACTTTATTTTGGAAAACCTGAATTTTTTGTAAGTTTGTTTGGCATGTGCATGTCCACAATTGGAGCCCGTAGGTCCATACTGGTTTTAGAACTTGCTTGTATAGCAATAACTTATTGTAGTTGGACAGGGATGAGTATCTCCCAATAAGCCAATACATTTTACTGTATCTGCAAAAGTAGCTATGGTGGTTTCTTCACTTTCAGACAAATCGCTAGTGAAGAGTAGGTATAAAACTGGTCCTAGCACACTGCCTTGCGGTACACCAGCTTTAATCTCTCTTAATGTTGAGCACTCTGTATCTTGCTTAATTCTGAAGAATCGATCTGATATATAAGACTCCAGAATGGTTGAATACTGCTTCGGCAGTTGCTTTTGTAGTTTGTGTATCAGTCCTTTGTGCCAGACTTTATCGAAAGCTTGTGCTATATCAAGAAATACTGTAGAGCACACATTTTTCGCTTCAAATGCTTTTTTTTTAAACCCAAATTGATGATTTGGAAGTAGCGATTTTTCATCAATAATTTTTTGCAGACGTTTTGCCAGCATTTTTTTCGAATAGCTTGAACATTGGTAGTATCGATATTGGGCGCTATGAGGTTACTTCGCTAGGTGGTTTACCTGGTTTTGGTATCATTATTACCTCCGCGACCTTCCACATGCTTGGCACATATCTTAATTTAAATGCAGCATTTATAATCTGCCCTAGTTTTTTTTAAACCTTTTCGAGGAAATTGTTTTAAAATTTCCCCTGTGATTAAATCGAACCCTGGGGCTTTTTTTTATGTTTATGCCTTCTTTGATTTCTTTGGCAAGTTCTTTAGCTGTTACCGGCCGAATAGGTCTGTCTTCTTCGCACGTTTCTTCGTTTCCTTGATAATCTTTATCTTCATAAGGTTTGAAAACGTTCTCAAGGTACTCTGCAAAAATATTTGCTTTTTCTTCTATGCTTTTTGCCCAGTTACCTTCTCTGGTTTTTACTGGCGGAATGTGAGCTATTGGCCTATTCATTTTCTTTGTTGCCTTCTAGAGCGAGTAGTCGGTACTAGCATCATTTGTAAGACTGGTAAGATACGTTTTTAAAGACTCGTTATTAAATTCTCTTATAGATTTTCTGAGCTTTTTATTTAAGTTGTTCAGTGTGGTTTTGTCGCTTGGCGCCCTTGTCTGTTGCCAGCGTTTTCTAGCTTTGCTCTTTTCTGTAATAATTTCACATATTTCACGAGGATAAGAGTTTTGTTTAATCTTGTTTGTTCTTTGGGGAGTTGCAGCCCATGCAGCTTTTTGTATATCCAGTGTAAATATTTGCACTGCTTCTTCTAGTTGATCTTCTATTTGAATAGCTGACGATAGTTGGATGCATTCTTCCAACTTCTGCCTAAAGTGGTTCCAATCAGTCAGTCTATTAACTAGTTTAGGGCTATGTTCTTTTATTATTATTCTATCGCCAAGTGTAAGAAGTATTGAGGAATGATCTGATTGAAGATCTAGATCCTTCTTCTATATTTATTTTATTTGAAGATATATTTTTGGATATTAAGAAGCCTACAAGATCTGGGGTTTTATTCATATCTGCAGGCCAGTAGGTAGGTTTCCCCGTTGAGTGATATTTGCCGCCGACTTCTTTAACAGTTTCATATAATTCTCTGCCTCTAGTATTTATTAATATAGATCCCCAATATTTATTCTTGGCATTAAAATCTCCTCCCGCGATTAATCGATTGTGAAATATGCGGAAAAGACTTTTAAAATCATTTTTCTTTAGTCTATAGCTAGGAGAGCAGTATACTGCTGAACAGATATTTGCCCACTACTCGTTTCTACACTTATGGAAATTCCTTGGATGGCACATGATTGGAATTTTGTTTCTATATGGTGTTTTATTGTATTCTTTATTAACACTGCAGCCCCACCTTTTGCACAGTTATGAGGATGTGGCGAGTGATATAATTCACACCCTTGAGGTTTAAAATTAGTTATCAATTTAAAGTGTGTCTCTGAAATGAGACATAGATCTATCTGGTGTATGTCAAGAGCCACTTTCATCTCGTCCTTGCGACTCTCGATGCCATTAGCATTCCATTCAAGAATTTTTATTCTATTCATCATGTTCGTCTTTTTGGCACAGCTTTTTTGTTGCTGTTCGGTCTCTCTAACAACGATATTCTATCTAATATCGTTTTATTCGATTTTTCCATGGAACCAATCCTGTTTAGGATTTGTTTCATGAGGTTTTCCATTCCAGTGTTTGGCTCTACTTTCCGTCTTATCGTTTTATCTGCTTGGTTATTTATTGATGCTGACTCAGCATATGTCATTTTTGGACCCGCTGTTTTTTGTTTCGGGACCTTTTTGATTATCTTTTCGTCTTTAGGCTTTTCTTTCTGTGGGCTCTTTTGTAAGTCCTTTTTGACTTTTTACTCTTCCTTATTTAAGCTTTTTTTCTGTTTCCTTAGCTTTTTGACCTTTGAAAGTTGGATTTCTTTTGCAACTAAACAACCTCTGTAGCTAGCAGGATGGTTTTTATTGCAGTTTACACATTTAGGGTGTTCATTTTCTTTCTTCCTACATTCCTTGGTGTGGTGACTTCCTGCACATTTCACACATCTTGGATTTGAGCTGCAGTATCTATGTGTATGCCCATATCTTTGACAATTTTTGCATTGGGGTACTTGTTTCGATTTACGTAGGGTATGAATCTCAACTTGCATCCCAAGTATATTTTTAATTTCATATACTTTTTTCTTATCTTCGTCATGCTCAAAACTGAGTGTAAACATTGGTAGTGGTACTTTGCTTCTAAATTTAAGCATATTTACAACTTCCAAGATTTTAAAGCCTCGGTCTTTTAGCTCTTTTTTTATGCTTTCCGGTGAGCATGAATAATGCAGTCTTTTCACTACAACCTTCATTGGTCTGGTCTGCTTATTTTCATAAGAATACCACTGCACCTTTTTTTTGTTTAGTATTTTAGTGAGTCTTCTGTATCCCTCTTCTTCAACCACATTGATTTTGATGTCATTTTTGTTTATTAGCGCTGTGCTAGCTTTAATTTTATTTTCCTCCAATACTTTGGCCAAGCTTTCATACTTATTTACTTGCAGCGCTATAATTGGTGGGGGTTTGGTTGGATTTTGTGTTTTATTTTCTTTGTCTGAAGCATACACAGTGACTGTGCAGCTTTCTTTTGTTGGTTAGACTTTTGGGGACGCACTCATTTTGCGTTTTTTATTTTTATTCCCCTTGTGACGATGTCCTTCTGTCTCTTTTCTAAGTTCCTCTTCGTCAGTCGAGAACTCAACAGGTTGGACATTCACTTTTTTTTGGTTTTTGAATTCTTCCTTCAACAATTGCAACTCTTGCTTAAGATTATTTATTTCCTTAAGCAGTGTCTCATTTAGTTGCTTATACCCATCTCTTTCTTCACAGGCTTCTAGATATTTACCCTTCAGTATTTTACAACTTTCTTCTTTTTTAGATGGGGGTGTTCTCTCTACCTTTTTACTTCTCCCAAACGGGTCGCTGCTTAGCAAAAAATGGTCCCCCGCCAGAATCCATGGAACCGACCTACGAAGAGAGTGGATTTACCAGTGTAACTGGCATACCACCTGGGGTATTACTATCTTTTGTTTTGTTCAGTGCATTTACATAGCTATTCATTTTAACATTTGTGAAAAGGTTAAACTTTTTGAAGCACAGCCGCTCCTAACATGGAGAACAGACACTGACCAGTGAGCCGCCCAACATGGGTCAGACGCTTCTGGGTTTAAATGACTAGGGTCCGCGGGGTCGTTACGCCCGTAACCTCTCTCTCTCTCTCCAGATAAGAGAAGTACCCTTGCGGTAAAAATATGGCTCTCGCTTTATACACCAGCTGAATTTGAAAATGTAAAATTGAATCTCTTATTAGCCGGTAATTCGTTAATTTCAGCGGCTTTCTGGAAAGCTGGCAAATGGAAGTTCTTAATCGCTCGTCTCCCAACGATTTGCGATTAAAAACTCTCATTTGCCTAGAGTAATAGATCGAGTATCGATCTCCTCTAGGTATGTTCGTTTTATTCGTTCGTCGAACAGTTCTGTTACATGGTATATGAAAGTGAATGGGGATAATGGTGCCTTAACTCCCCCCTTCTTAAGCATCTGCGTCTCGCAGATTTAAAGATTAAGTTTAATGGGCTCAAAGGGAGAGATTTGGGGTGCGGTATCAATAACCTTTTTCTCTGTTATGTGTCTTAGGCAGAACATTAGTATGATATTAAACGTTACACTAATTAATAGGATAATTACGTCAGCACTTATCAAAAGTCCAGTGCGGGAAGAAATTTTAGACAGTTTTTTCAGATTGTCCAAATGAAGCTTATGAAAGTACTGAAGATCTATAGCTATATCGCGCTCTGTAAGATTATTTTGTAATACAGGGTATGATAGGTTCTACTTTCCCAATTTGTATATTTGGTGTTCTCTATCTCTATAGATTCGTTATGGAAGTTAAATTAAAAATGTGCCATTTAGGCTCCAATTAGTTCTACCGTAAGTGAGATTTCCGAAGTTATTTCTTATGAACAGGGTGCTTTCGTTTATGAGTTCGATTATTGGTTTGTTTTGGAATTGGAAATCGCATGTTGCTTTCCCACCGCTTAGAAATTTAAGCGTACAGTCATTGGGAGTTAGTTTTTGATGTTGGCTTCTTCGACAAATCGTTTCATCTTGGATTTCAATGCATTTTTCCTTGATACCAAACTTTACTGATTGTGAAATAAAAAGATTCGAAAAGTTAATATGTACCCTTTTGTTATTTTGTACCGTTGATCTGATAATAATCTTTGTTGGGGCACTATGTATAATAATAATAAAAATTATAAAATCTTAACTTTACTATTTGAATTGTATAAAAATAAATATCAAATAATATCTAAACCATGTTTTGCCTTTCATATGACTTGTACTAAAAGCTAATTGCAATTTAAATTTACCTCCAATTGTATAACATTGGTCATATTTTGTCTTGGCATATCCAGTTAAATTATACCAATTAAAAATGTATATATAGAAGAATATAGCACAATTGCGGCATAGTTGTACAACCGAATTGTCGGAAACACTCTCGTCTTCTTTTGAGTTTTTTTGTTCGTTAAAGTCGTCGTACGCTAATAACCGTCTGGAAAATCGCCTTACCCATACCCTTTTCGTTGGTTGAGAATTTTCCTACACTCCGTGTCCAGAAACGTAAATTTTCTCATCCAGACAGCTCAGACTTTCGCTGACTGTACATTTTGGCGCCCACGTGTGGCATTTTTTCGGTTTTCCTAAGAAAAACTTTTGTAATTGATTTTGTAAGTCTTGATACAAATCAAATTCACAAAAAAAAAAACATTTCAAAAGTGAACATACAAACACAAACATTAAAAACTAGTGAAAAAGTGAGTCGTGTTCGGTAGTCGGTATCGCGGAGGTGTAGAAAAGTGCAGAGAAACACAAGGAGAACAAATCTAAAGAGCAGAGCAAATCAACAGAACATCGGAAGGAGATCTTGGAAAGGAGACCAACACATCAGCGGCGGAAAGTACAGGGAACGATAAGTATTCCTCCCTGAACAGGTATATTGGTATTAGTCCAAGTAGTAGAATGTGCGTTGATCTTAAAAAAACGTTTGATTTATCATCAAAAAACGCCAATCAGGTCATGCAAATTTATATAAAACGCACCTTCGACGTACGTGGAGAAATATAATGTTAAATATAAAAATCCGACATCAAACCATTATTATAATTGCTGAAACAACATATGTAATAACCAAACATAATTGTGATCACATAAAGAGAAATCACTTTCATCTCATAAAAGCGCTTATCGTCAGAGTAAAAAGACCAAAATTATAATCCACAGCTATCGTGGCTTAGAAAAGTTACGTTCCAAACTTTCATCTGTTTTCTTTCATCAATTATTCGCAAAAAGTTTTCGCTCAAATATCTACAATTTCTGCTCTAAGCACTTTCACCTAATCAACCACCCACTCGTTCGCTTGATCGTTTCCGTTTTTCCCAGCAAGGAAGTAAAAACGCACTCAACAGCCACAACAGAGTCCACACTCATTTGATACACATTTCGTCGCGTTTGCTAGCAACTCAAAACATAGCATTAAATTCGATTAAATTCGCATTTAATTCGATCGCCTTATTGGATATTACGGTTGAAAAACATTGCATCGTCGATATTTTGAAACAAAGTCAACATTTCTCGTTGCTAAATTTTATTAATTCCACAAACATTCTTTACAATCATCTTTATTTTTGGATTTTATGGATGCTGCAGCATTGTTCAAAGGCATCGATACTTTACTGTTGCATCTTAGTATAAATGGAATCCATTGCACGTCCATCTAGATCTTTTCGGTACACTCTCGCTAGATTTCTTCGATGTTAGTTAATTTAATCAGTAAGGTTACCAATAATAATAATATTGGATATTCTAATTGCAATTCAAATTGGACTTACTGCAACTTTTCATATTCATACCCAATCACAAATTGCATCACTTGGGTATAATTTATTAGTAGTTCGACAAACTTGTTGAGTCTGACATTTCAGAATATTTTCCGTCTTGGGTAACATTTCAACATGGTAGAACCCGAAGCTACAATTACTCTGGATGAGTTGAAACAAATGCGATCCTCTACAAAGGGAAGCATTACAAGGATGAAAAACGCATTGGATAAAGATGGTCTTTCACTAGCAGAACTGGAATGTCGATTGGGAATCCTGGAATCATATTTTAAACAAATACTATGTTATCAGACGCAGATTGAGCGTTTTGTACCCACAGATAATAGTCGAGGTGAGCTCGAAGAGCTCTACATTGCTACGAAGTCTAAAATTCTATCTCTTATGGGTGCTGGAAGGTGCAGCACCATGGAAACAATTTTTTCGGTTCCACAGTCAGTAAATCATTTACAGAAACTTCGCTTGCCTAGATTTAGCGGTAAATACTCGGATTTAAAAAATTTCATCAATTTATTTGAAAAACTTGTGGACAATGATACCAGCTTGTCGAAGATTGAAAAATTCAATCATTTACTCACTTGTTTAAGCGACCAAGCACTTGGTACAATCAAGGCCTTTCAAGTGACAGACGAAAACCTCGCACGCCTTAAGGATCGTTACGACAACGATTGTCTGATTTTTTTAGAAAGCATACCTCAGCTATTCGAATTACAAAAAGTCACTAAACCTTCGGCTCCTCTTCTGCGTAATTTAGTTGATAATGTATCCGCCTTGCATAGTTCTCTGAAGTCGATAGGAACACACCTTGATATATGCAATGCTGTCATAGTTTATATTACGATGTCCAAGGTCGACTCGGATACTCAATCCAAATGGGATGATACCTGTGATTTCAAAAAACTGCCAAATTGCGATAAATGCGTTGAAGTCCTGAACAAACGCTGCCAATATCTGGAAGCACGAGAAGGTAAACAGTTTCGTTCAGACAACAAGAAATGGTTATCTAAACCTGAGTCGTCATTTAGTGCTCAACGCCCGCAAACCTCACTCAGTTTAATGAAAATATCTTGCGACATTTGCAAAGAGACAAATCATTCTATAAGCAACTGCCTACACTTCAGTAAACACTCAGTTCTTTATCGTTTTAACTACGTCTTAACTGTTTGGGAAGCGGCCATGGGGTCTCCAAATGCCAATCGTCATTCCGGTGTAAGAAATGCAAGCAATCGCACCATACTTTACTGCATAGAACAACAAGCTATCACAGTAGAAGATAATACACCGACAACGAGTTCAGCGGCAGCTAACTCTGCCTCTTAGAAAGAGTCTTCAACCAAAACAGCACAGGTGATTTTAGCTACTGCCTTAGTGTTGGTAAAAGATCGTTTTGAATGTTATCAAATGGGAAAAGTTTTACTCGACTCTGGGTCTCAGGTAAATTTCACTAACGAACGCTTTGCTAATGTCCTAAGCCTGAAAAAACAAAAAAAGAATGTGGACATTGTGGGAATTGGCTCAACTGAAACCAAAATACGATTTTTTACACAAACCACTATTCGTTCAAGGTTCGATAACTTCGAACTGTCACTCGAATTTGTTGCGCTGCTGGTTGATCTAGGCATGCTTGCGGCAAGGCTCGGCTTCGCTCGCCGGATTGGGTTGAGTTTTTGCCTTTACAATAGCCGAAAACAACAACAAAAATAAAGACTTACTTCATGCCAAGACGTAAAGACAAAATCACACGAATCCCTAATTGACGAAACGAGTAATCACTCAATGTTGCAACGATGGTGTTAAGTTGCTGTGGTACACTTTTCCCTCCCTTATTTCTTATAAAAGAAACGCCTTGACAACACGCGTACCTATAATCTAGTGCTGTCCCTAAACCAAGATGGGTAGTTAGAATACCCTTTTGTAATTCACATTATGCATATTTATTTATTGCTGCCGATCCGTTAAGCACTGATTCACGCTCGGTACGTCAAGATTTCGTTTGATCGAGCGGAATCCCAAAATTCTGCTTTCGCTGGTTACCACTGCGAGAGCAGGTACCCGTAATGCCTTAGACAAGTGTAAATCGCATGTAAGCACAGAGAGAATGCACTTGTCGAATAGCTGAGCACAATTATGCAAAAAAAAGTTGTTTGTCGCCGATGCCGAACGCGTTAGCGTTAGGTTAGTTACACTTTTGGGGGATTTCGTCTCTTGAGGGGGCTTGACAATATGCAGTGATGTAGAGCAGGATGACTTGGCGGTGATTAGAGAGCCTAGTCTATTTCACACGTGGCGAACGGGAAAGTGTCTCGTGAATGTGGCCGCTGCAGTAAAACTGGTGGAGTGCGCGATGATGCCGGGATGATTGGTGAAATGTACCGCTGGTGGAGGAGTAAATCAGTCTCTTCTCTCTTCTCTCACTCTTTTTTTCGAATTATCGAAAATTCGCTTAATTAATGGGCTTTATGCGGTGGAGGTGGAGAATATGGGGAAATAAGATTTTCGTAGATTTCTTCCCCTCTGATCTATCTCCCCCACTTAGACGAATGTTGGTGTGGTATGCCTACCTAGGATATTTAAATTTTCTGAAATAATTTTCTACAAAATATATTTGCTGCTTGAATTTTTTTATTTTTGTATTTTTTTATTTTATTTGTTTGACTGTTTTAAAGTTTATCTTCGATGTATTTATGTAGTACTTTACACCTTAAGCACGAACTATTAGAAGAAGGAACACTTATGGATTCTTTGAATGCAACGATGAAAAATAAATAACACGCTTGTAATTACGAGCGCCTAAGCTTAGGTTTTAGTGAATTGCTTTACTTCCTAATTCGTAGTTTTATTTCCTTACCTATTTCGTTAAGAAGTATATTAAGTCCATTTTCTGTGCGGAATTCCATGCTTAGGAAAATGGGAACGTTCGTTAGGTGTTATTTAAATTTAATTTTTTTTTTTTTATTTAGACAATGCTTGCCTATAGACATTTGTAACAAACCAATTTTGTTTTAAGTGAAAATGTAAAAACGAAATGGGAAACGAAATGTCACGGTTTGTTTGAAAATATATAATATATTTATTTTACTGCCTTATATCCTTCGCATGATAGTTACCAACAATTTGCCCTTTAGATCTTCTAGTTGATAAATACAATTGCTTATTCTCTTTCGCACTCTACATTTCAAAAACTTCGGCGAGAACTTTGCAATCGTTCCTTGAGCAAAAGAACTTTGCTGAAAGTTTCGTCTGAAGACTTCTTCTCCTACATTGAAATAAAGGTGCTTTGCTCGAAGATTGTATGTGTTTTCAGCTTTGTGATGTGCATTAACCAAGTTTTCTTTTATTCGCTCTCTGGCCCTCTGCAGTCGGTCAGATTTGGATGGCGTTCCGACGTCAGGTTCATTAAGACATCGTAATGCGTTCCGAACCTGATATTCTGTTCCGTTTAGGATCATATTTTGTCCAAACATAGCGAAATACGGGGAACAGTTAGTCGCGGAATGGAAATCACTTCGAAGAGTTGCCGCGATAATAGAAATATGTTTATCCCATTCGTTGTGCTTATCCTTGATCAAAGCGCGTAATTTGGACAAAATTTCTCGATTTGCTCGTTCTGAAGCATTTGACTGCGGAGCATAAAGTCCAGTCTTAATGTGAGTTATGTTATACGACTTAAGAAACTTTGAAAACTCTTTCGACACAAACTGCCTACCGTTGTCACTATGAAGGAACTGTGGAACTCCGAAAGTATGGAAAACGCAAGACTGGAGATACTTCATGACATTAAGAGAAGTTGCACTCCTTAGAGGTTTCAGGAAAATGAACTTAGAAAGGTAGTCTATAGCTATAAACAATGTGGAATTACCTGATTTAGTTCGGGGATAAGGCCCAAGGAAGTCTACATACAAGCGCTGCATCACACGTTCAGTCAGGATCTGCTTGCCCATTACTGGACGAAGTGTTTTGTTAGGTGCTTTTATTTGCTTGCATGTATTACATGCACTTGTATAATTCCGGATATCCTTAGCCATACCTGGCCAGAAGTATTTTTTGACGAACCCTGTAGAGAGTTTTGGCATATCCACCATGACATCCTGCCACTGAATCATGAGCATTTTCTATTGCTTGCCTTGTTAGTTCTTGGGGTAACCATAGTCTCCACAAGTCCTCTTCTTCATTTTCGACGCCTTTTCGCATTTTAACTCGTTTGTAGATAAAACCTTCGGATACACACAGATCTGGTAAATTATCGGTATTTTTTTCTATTTCTGATTTTAGGGTATTGTAACTTTTCGAGCAAAAATATTTAGATTTCAAATCAATATCTACAGGCGGTAAATTAAGATTAAGTTCATCCATGTCTTTTCTGGATAGAGTGTCGGGTACGATGTTAAGTGATCCTTTTCGGTGTTCCATTGTAAAATTATAGCCTTGGAGTTTAAGGCTCCATCTAGCAAGCCTGCCATTCAAGTCTTTTTGTGACATCAGCCACTTTAGGCTTGAATGATCAGTAATAATTTTAAATGGAAGACCTTCAATATAAGGTCGAAACTTTTTGACACACACAATTGCAGCCAAACACTCCAACTCAGAAACAGTATAGTTTCGTTGCGCATTATTAAGCTTCTGTGACATATAAGCCAATGGGCGCTCGTTACCATCATCATCCTCCTGATACAGGACACCACCGACTCCAGTGCTAGAAGCATCACATTGTATTACAAAAGGTTTCGTAAAGTTCGGTTGTGTTAATACCGGAGCGGAAGTTAATGCCGTTTTTAGCTTATGAAAGGATTCTATGGCATCAGCCGTCAGTGTAAAGCTTTTGGATTTTCGAAGGCAATCTGTCAACGGAGCAGCAAGGTCAGCGAAATTGGAGATGAATTGCCGATACCAACTCGTCATACCAATGAAGCGTCGTATTTGTCGAGGGGTTTTTGGCAACGGAAAATTTGTAATAGCTTCAACCTTCGACGGATCTGTTTTCAAGTAACCTTGACCCATAATATAGCCAAGGTACTTGATCTCCTTTTGACAACAATTGCTTTTATCAACGTTGATTGTGGGTTTAGCATAAGTAAGGCACTTTGCTACCTCCTTTAACAAAGAAAGATGCTCATCGTATGTTGCGGAGCACACCAGCAGATCGTCTAAATATATGAAGACGTTCTCATGGATGCGCGAAGGAATCACACGATCCATGAGACGACTCATCCTCTGTGGGGCGTTGCATAATCCAAAAGGCATGACTGTAAAATGATACAGAGGCCTACCGGGTACTGCAATTGCCGTCTTTTCTTTTGACGTTTCTTCAAGAGGGATTTGCCAAAATGCATCCTTAAGGTCAATTCCCGTAATGAAGTGAGTGTCTTTCAACCTGCTAAGTAATCCATCAATGTGTGGCAACGGATAAGCGTCTTTCTTTGTTACGCTATTCAATTTGCGCGAATCTTTCCTTTTCCCTGGCTTCCTAACTAAAACCACAGGCGATGACCAGGGGCTGTTACTTTCCTCGATTACTCCGAGGGCGATCATGCGATCCAACTCTTTATATGATTCTTCTTGACGGGGTGGTGATAGAGGAAAATTATAGGTACAGCGTCACCAGTATCTATAAAATGTTCTTCTTTATCAGTTCGTCCTAAACCAAGATTAGAAAATGATGGGAAACAAGCTATGACTTTCTCCAATTCATAACGTTGAATAGGAGTTAAGTCATGAAGCTTAAAGTCCGAACTCGTATTTTCAGATACCGCAAGCTCTGACACTATTTGGGGAGCAACATGGAATGCTTTCCAGAAATTTATTCCTAAATATGCCTTTTGTTGCAATGAAGGAACTATATAGAAATCTATGACATTCGTCTGATTATTAAAAGATACAGGTATGCGACAGAATCCATGTATCTGCTGTTTTGTACCATCCGCAGTACTCAGAGTCGACCTTACAGGTTTCACCTCGATGAAGTTGCGTTTTATGAAATCGAAACAGTCTTTTCCAAGCACACAAACGGATGCACCTGAGTCTAACAGGGCATATACCGTATCAGAGCCAATCTTAACATTAACAAAGGGTCTTAAATCAGTACTCTCATTAATACAGGTTGATTCCAAGACATGTCTATAATTTCGTCTACTGTTGTACCTACTCCTAAACTTTAAGATCTTCTCCGATAATCGATAATTAATTTGTCTTTGGTGAAATGACAGCTGCTGTTTAGGACTAGCATCAATTTTATTGGTAACTAGATGCAATGATGGTTTTTTAATATAAACAATGTTGGTGGTAAAATCTTGCACGTCAGTGGGTATGACTTCATTTTGTGTGTATTTACCATCAGAGAAAGAATCTTTCTCAGATGGAAGGTTACGATTTAATGACTCGGGGATGGATGCATGGAACGAGATTCCCCGATAGCCTTCTCGCTCGCATACTGGTTTCCCAAATGCTTAGTGCACTTGAGAGTTGTCACATTCTTTTCTCCGCAACGGAAACAGAAAAAATTTCTTACCTCGGATGGACATTCGTAAAACGAGTGACCAGGTTGATCGCAGGTCCAGCAATGGAATCTGGAAGTGTCTATTGGTGCTTTGGATTGCCTTCGAGGACTTTGAAATGCAGCTAGTTCAGCTTCAGCATAGACGCAATCGTCAACTGAATTTTCTAAGACATTTACATCGATTTCACTGACATTGCGTCTCGGATAAGTATTCTTTTGAGAAAATTGCTGTATCAGAAACTTTTCTGCCTTACGCGCCACATCCCTCAGATTATCAAAGCTATTAAATTGATTTGAAAATATGAGAGTTCCTAAACTTTCCTTAGAGTTCTTCCTTATTAGGTCTATCATTTTATGGTCATTCATGGGTTCCGTTAAGCGTTCGTTCATAGTAACTAAATCAGTAAAATACTCATCAAACGATTCTTTGAATCCTTGACGTCGACCGAGCATCCTCACGAGTTTGTCGTGATCGTTCTCGAGCCTTCCATACTCTTTGATTATGGCGTATTTTAAATTGGCATACGAAGCATTCGGATTCTTCCTCAGAAAGAACCAAAACCATGATTCTGCCTTTCCTTTTAAAAGGACATGGAAATTAGCCAAAAGATGTTCCCATGTGCACTGTGATCTTTCCTTTAAAGTTTCCACTTTAAAGAGGAAATCATGTACATTTTCACTACCATCGAATGTTATTAGCCACTTTTCAATTTTACACAAAGCTGATGAGGTGTTAGAATGAGATTGGTTAAGAACTTGTGAAGGTCGATTGTTCGTTGAAAACAAGGCATTTCAAAAGTTCTCAAACTCTAAAGGATTATTATATGGTAATTGATATTGAGCTGATTCTGCGGTTGCTCTTTGTGAGTTACCTACTATTAATCTGGAGGTTGTCAAGCCTATCTACTAATATGTCTCTAATTGATTTGAGCTCGTTGATATAAACACGTTGGTTTGCTTCCAAGATTCTTTGGAAGGAAAAAGCGATTACCTCCATTCCCACAGTAATTTGTGAATTTTGCGTTGTCGAAGCTGTCGGCCTTTGAGCCGTAGCTGCACTGCTTGTACTTGGTTGGTCAGAGTCTATATTCTGAGCTTGAACAGACGTATTATGAGTAACAGGATCTGCTTGACTTTCAGCTGGTATTTGTTGAGTTGACTCGTTAATTTGCTGTCTTAGAGGTGTTCTACCTACGCGAGGTCTCAATTCCATACGCTGAGAAGAATAAAGCTGTTGATTCCTATCAGAATGTGAGTTTCCAAATGATTGTCTGGAGTTTTGAAAGGATCTTGAGGTTTTGGGATCCTTCTTATGCCGATTATTACTCATTTTGAATATATAATAAAAATGTATATTTTAGTTAAATTAGGTATATCAAACTAGTATGATACTATCTGGGGTTGGCATGGTTTTTATCTAACATAAAGATTGTATTTTTCTAATATTATTTAAGTGATGGTATATTTCCAGGTCTAATGCAATGGGGTATAGACGTAATTGCACCAAGGCTCAGGAATATATACGTTGCATGCCTAGCAATAGGCTATATCCCGATAACTTGGAGGGAAGCAAATGTGGTCTTCCTTCCAAAACCGAGGCAAAGTCATTCAGACCAGTCAGCCTAACATCCTTCCTGTTAAAAATAATGGAAAGGGTGATGGTGGACTATGTGGAGAGTACTGCGCTTAAGATGTATCCTTTAAATAGTAGACAGCATGCATACAGGGTAGGTATGTCTACAGAAACAGCGCTACATCAAGTAGTACGCATTGCGGAGGAAGAGCTAAATACCGGGGGCATTGCGATGACCACTATAATGGACATTGAAGGTGCCTTCGATAAGATATGCTTTGAAAGTCTGAAACAAGCCTTGGAAAAACGTAGGGTTAACCCACTGGTAGTAAGATGGGTGGACAATATGTTGAATACAAGGGCGATTAATATTCAGACGGGAACCTCAAAACTCAGAGGAAGGGTTAGCAGAGGTTGCCCACAAGGAGGTGTTCTCTCACCTATACTGTGGAATATCACTGTGGACTCTCTTCTCGACAGACTCGAGGCGACGGGCATTCACACAGTGGGATATGCCGACGACATAGCAATAATGGCCAGAGGCAAATTCATGGACGTCACCGCAGATATCATGAGGAATGCACTCAGAGTGGTAGAGCGGTGGTGTCCGGAACAAGGGCTCTCCATTAATGCGGCGAAAACAGATCTAATAGTCTTCACTAGGAAGAGGAAAAATCTGGAATTTCGGCCCTTAACACTTTTCGGATCGGAACTAACAATGACTAAGAAGGTTAAGTATCTGGGAGTCTATCTAGATACTGGACTTACTTGGAATTACCATGTTGAGGAGAAGGTCCGGAAGCAATAAGGGTACTACATCAGTGCAAACGTGTATGTGGACAGAGGTGGGGACTCTCGCCTAGGTCAGCATACTGGATGTATACGATGATAACTAGATCCATTATCACGTACGCCTCGGTTGTATGGTGGGCGAAAGCCTCTCAGAAAACTGCGAGGAAGCACCTGGATAGGGTTCAACGTTTAGCATGTATGAGAATTACAGGTACAATACGTACAACCCCAACATGCGCATTGGAAGTCATCATGGGGATATTACCGCTAGACTTATTTATTAAGAAAACAGCGGCCCAAACGGCGCTTCGCTTGCATCGAGATGCGAAATGGCACCATCGTGATACGATCTATGGACATAGGAAGATCCTGGAACTTGTCAAAGACGAGATTAGGGAGCTAAACATGCCTATGGATCGAATAACAAGGGTGCGTATTATGGAAAGAAATCACAAAACTCGTATTGAGAACGGATTACTTCCAGAAAAAAGAAATGGTGAAATAGTGATTTTCACGGATGGATCCATGATGGATGGCGGGGCGGGGGCCGGTATCTATTCAGAAGAGCTGGAACTTGCCCGTCACATTAGCCTCGGGAAATACACTTCAGTATACCGGGCTGAGATGATTGCCTTGCTTTATGCGTTGGACTACTTGCTTGAATGTCAGGTGGAAGGAAGAAATATCATTATAGCACTGGACAATCAGGTGGTGATCAGATGCATGGAACAAACAAACATCACAACATCACTGGCACTGGAATGCGTACTTAAACTCAATAAGTGTTCATATAAAAATGAAGTAACACTGACTTGGGTACGAGGACACATAGGGATCGAAGGCAATGAAAAGGCGGACTCCCTTGCAAAACAGGGGTCAACTGAAAAGTTGCTGGGACCAGAACCATTCTCTTCAATTGGCAGAGGAATGGTTGAACAGCTTATCCACAAATGGATCACGGCAGAACACCTGAGAAGGTGGTCAACCGTGGAACAATGTAGACAAGCTAAAATGGGAATAAAGTGGCCGACCTGCTCCACTCAAAGAAGGGTTCTAAGTATGAGTCGAGGAACATTGAAATGGGTGGTGGCTTTGTCTACAGGACATGGTAATTTCAGGTATCACTTAAGGAAAATGGGCCTTATAGAGGATGATACTTGTAGACTATGCCTGGAGGAATCTGAGACAGCGGCACATATACTGTGTCAATGCCCGGCATTGGCTGGCAGAAGAATGAGGATCTTGGGACATCAATGGGTCGAGACCCAGTCGATGAAACGGATCTCCCATAAACAGATGCTAGCGTTAACACTAGGAATTGAGCCCAGAGAAGAACTGTGGAGAAATCCAGAGAGTCTCTCTGAGTAAGATTTACAGTGGTAGAGAGACGAAAAGAGACCCGACAATGGTGGTCTGATTCGATTATCTCTCGAAATATATATATGAGTGATTACTAGTAACATAAAGTCAAACAAAAAGATAACAAAGCTAAGTCGCGCGTGAACTAGTTCTAAGTGGATTAGATTCAGGACTATACTTAGCTCGAAAAAGGAATTTTCGAAATGGTTTGAATTGATTCGATAGGAAAATAAATTGCAGTCGCTCTAGTAATTACAATCACAAATGTATCTTACTGGACTATACTGCTGAATGGTAAAACGCTTTCCTTGCAAATAATTTACTTACACCAATATATTCCCAAAGTCAGTCGCAACTGCTAGACAAACTAGATATAAATCATCTATCAGGACTTTACTAACTTAAGGACTTAAATTGAAATTCGAAAAAAAGTGAAGGTGTTATTAAAGTAAGTATAACAACAAAGTAAGTTAAGATTAAAACGTGGTGATCTATGCTGATATTGTCGCAGCGCGAAGTACATCTAACTGTAGCTATCAATCGGGACTTACAATATCAAGATGGAACTTAGATCTTAAGTGTTTGTCTGTTAAAAGACAAAAGGCCAATACGTTAACCTGTGCAGTACTATAATTGGCACTATCCTAAGGCGTTTTAGGGCCCCACGTTAGGCGCCATATTTTTATTGTTGCGCTGCTGGTTGATCTATGCTATGAGCCTAGATATACGATAACTCCTCTATACGATTGCTATTTAAAAAGCTGTGCTTGCGGCAAGGCTCGGCTTAGCTCGCCGGATTGGGTTGAGTTTTTGCCTTTACAATAGCCGAAAACAACAACAAAAATAAAGACTTACTTCATGCCAAGACATAAAGACAAAATCACACGAATCCCTAATTGACGAAACGAGTAATCACTCAATGTTGCAACGATGGTGTTAAGTTGCTGTGGTACACTTTTCCCTCCCTTATTTCTTATAAAAGAAACGCCTTGACAACACGAATACCTATAATCTAGTGCTGTCCCTAAACCAAGATGGGTAGTTAGAATACCCTTTTGTAATTCACATTATGTATATTTATTTATTGCTGCCGATCCGTTAAGCATTGATTCACGCTCGGTACGTCAAGATTTCGTTTGATCGAGCGGAATACCAAAATTCTGCTTTCGCTGGTTACCACTGCGAGAGCAGGTACCCGTAATGCCTTAGACAAGTGTAAATCGCATGTAAGCACAGAGAGAATGCACTTGTCGAATAGCTGAGCACAATTATGCAAAAAAAGTTGTTTGTCGCCGATGCCGATGAGCGTGTTAGCGTTAGGTTAGTTACACTTTTGGGGGATTTCGTCTCTTGAGGGGGCTTGACCATATGCAGTGATGTAGAGCAGGATGACTTGGCGGTGATTAGAGAGCCTAGTCTATTTCACACGTGGCGAACGGGAAAGTGTCTAGTAAATGTGGCCGCTGCAGTAAAACTGGTGGAGTGTGCGATGATGCCGGGATGATAGGTGAAATGTACCGCTGGTGGAGGAGTAAATCAGTCTCTTCTCTCTTCTCTCACTCTTCTTTTCGAATTATCGAAAATTCGCTTAATTAATGGGCTTTATGCGGTGGAGGTGGAGAATATGGGGAAATAAGATTTTCGTAGATTTCTTCCCCTCTGATCTATCTCCCCCACTTAGGCGAATTTTGGTGTGGTATGCCTACCTAGGATAATTAAATTTTCTGAAATAATTTCCTACAAAATTCGCTATAGTTGTTAATGAATTTTTTTATTTTTGTATTTTTTTATTTTATTTGTTTGACTGTTTTAAAGTTTATCTTCGATGTATTTATGTAGTACTTTGCACCTTAAGCACGAACTATTAGGAGAAGGAACACTTATGGATTCTTTGAATGCCACGATGGAAAAGAAATAACTCGCTTGTAATTACGAGCGCCTAAGCCTAGGTTTTAGTGATTTGCTTTACTTCCTAACTCGTAGTTTTATTTCCTTACCTATTTCGTTAAGAAGTATATTAAGTCCATTTTCTGTGCGGAATTCCATGCTTAGGAAAATGGGAACGTTCGTTAGGTGTTATTTAAATTAAATTTTTTATTTTTTTATTTAGACAATGCTTGCCTATAGACATTCGTAACAAATTCCTTGTCGCCCCTTCCATTACTGGGTACCAACCGGATTCGAAACTCAATGTCGAATTCTGGAATATTCCTACAGATATTGAACTCGCTGATGAGCAGTTCAATCAGCCATCCCAAATAGATTTGCTGCTGGGAGCTGAAGCTTTTTTTGATTTGCTTCTTGTAGGTCAAATTAAACTGGAATTGGATTTGCCCTCATTGCAGAACACGCATTTGGGGTGGATTGTATCCGGAAAACACTGAAGTAATTTGAAAGTCAACAAACAAATGTGCTGTGTTAATTCTACAGAAGATGCTCTGGATGCATTTGTTGAAAAATTTTTGGAGCTGGAAGCAGTTGAAGGATGGAAATCGAAGTGGAACGATGAGCAGGCTGAATGTGAAGAACATTTTCGTTAAACTGTGGAATAATTGCCGAGTGGAAGGCTGTTGGTTCAACTACCGTTTAAAAAGAATCCTGAATGCTTGGGAAAGTCCTACGATATAGCTTTTCGGAGATTTATATCACTTGAGCGCAGACTTTCGAAAAATCCTTTGTTGAAATCTGATTACATTAAATTCTTGCACGAGTACAGGGAACTTGGTCACATGTCGTTGGTAAAAAATGTATTTATTTTATTTATTTATTTATTTAAGAAAGAAATTCATATTCACATTAAGACATGTAGTCTTATAATCTAGTGATAAGCTACAATTAAACAATATGAGAGCTAGGGTTTTACAATTTTTACAAAAAATGAATTCCAGGGAAAAAAGTAGTAAATAAAAATGCAAAAGCATACTTATATTAAAATTACTCAGAAAAAACAGTCTAAGTTTGTTCTTCAATTTCGCAAAGTCGTCCTCTTCTCTTATAAAGCGCGTAAAGAATTCCAAAGGCGGACTGAGTACACAAAAAATTGGCGTTCGGATGTTAGGGAGGCATGACGCGGGCTAATTAGGATCCGCGACCTTTGCGATGATGCAGTAGTAAACATTTCATATAGATATTGCGGTTGATGGTTTAGGAGGATGTTTGAAAGCAAAGTTAGGGCACGATACTCAAGGAAATTTTCAAAGGTCATGTTGAGCAGACGTTTAGAAAAATTTGATATATGGTCGTATCTACGTAGCCCAAAAATATAGCGTATTATACTATTAAATGCCACATTGAGCCTTCTTTTGCTAACGGAGTCACAAAAAGAGTATATTTCGCAACCATAGATTAGAGTAGGTATGACAAGAGCCAGTAACGTACGCACTTGAAAGAATACCATATGTTCTACCCACGACTGTATTTATATGGTTGTTCCAGGTTATTTCATATTATTTATTTAAACACAAATAGTTTCACAGCAAGATTACAATTATCTTATGAGTTGTGAAATGCTTAATAACATTATTGTTGAGTGTTCGAGTGCTTTCATTTAGAGAAACAAAACAATAAAATTTGATTTTTATTTAACATAAGAAAATTATATATACCTACATATAAACCTAAATCTAAAAGTTATTTTTACTTTAAGTTAATTAATTACTATCATTGGCCAAGTACTTAAAAAGAATTGTTTTGAATTCGCTTGTGTTTATGGTTCTTCTGAGTGCTACGGGTAATGAGTTCCATGAGAGAGTGGCATGGACGAAAAATGTGCGTTCAGATTGTAAGGAATTGGACCTTGGCCGAATTAAAGCAGCTGTTCTCTGTGAGCTGGCAAAATTTAGTCTGTTGTAAAGATATTCTGGATGACGTGTCTGTATAATTCCGTGCAGTAGAGTTAGCGACCCAAATAAAATAAAATTATCAAAGCTTAGACCCATTATCTGTTTTGAGTAGCTTTAAATATGCTCGAAATATCTTTTATCAAAGACGTACTTTGCTAGATTGTTGTATAATGCATTTAATTTGTGCCGACTGTTGTAGTCAACTTTGCAGAAGACTTCGCAGCCGTACAACAAAATAGGTAAGAGTAAAGTCTTGACTAACATCATTTTGGTTTTGACGGGTACACAGCTTTGAGTTGACCTTAGTAAGCGGAGACCATTGTACTCCTTTCCAGTCGTGACTGCTACATGGTCGTTCCAAGTCAGATTCTCATTAAAGATTAAGCCCAAATTTCTGGTTGTATGGACGTATTCTATAATGGATTGCCCTAATTTGATTGGCGGAAAGGTTGTTGTATCCAATTTCTTTTTGTGGATACACATAGCTTTTGTCTTCTGAGGATTTACAGTCAAGTTGTGCTCTTGCGCCCACTGCTGAATAGTCTCTAAGTCTTTATTGAGGTCTTGAATAGCTCCATTTATACTATCCATCGAGCAGCACAAATACAATTGGACATCGTCGGCAAACATATGTACATTGCAATATTTTGTGATTTTAGGAAGTTCATTTACATATAAAGAGAACAACAACGGCCCTAGGATGGAACCTTGTGGCACCCCTGCCGATACTCCAAGGAAAGAAGATATATTATTTCCTACTGCCACGCATTGTTGGCGCCCCGTTAAATACGAAAGAATTAGTTTAACTGAAGGCGAAGAAAATTTAAATTTATTTAACAGTTTTTCGCCAAGAACTATTTGTTTCACCGTATCGAACGCTTTTGAAAAATCGAGTAATGTTAAGAATGTAGGACAATTTGCGTCCATAGCTTGCCGAATGTCATCGACAACGAGTAAGAGTGCAGTTGTGCAACTCCGTTTCGCACGGAAACCGGGTTGGGCGGAACTTAAAAGGTTATGGTTGGTTAGATATGCTTGCATCTGCTTTAGAATTGTCCTTTCAAAAACTTTGGATAGAAAGGGTAGAAGAGCAATAGGTCTATACTCGGGTGTCACTCGATTCTGCGACTTAGGTATAAGAAGTATTTTTGCTTTTTTCCACAAAAGAGGGTACTCGCAATTGGTTAGTATGGTATTGAATATGTGCGTTATGTACTTCAAAATAAATGGAAGAAGAAGTTTTATAAATTTAGGATTTATTTCATCCAGGCCTGTTGCATTTGAATTGATAGATAACAAGGTTTCAACTACATCTTCATCTGTTAGACGAGCAAAGTTGAATTCTTCAGTACCATCATTAGTTATGTTTGAAGAAGCAGCTATACATGTATGACCATGTCATTGCATTGGTGGTGCAGAAGCAGCAACAAATTGAGAGTTGAGGAGATTACAGTCTATCGCAGTAGGTAAACCCAATCGCTGTTTCCCATTACCTAGTTTGCGTAGCTTTTTCCATAGATCCTTCCCAGATTGAGTGTCAGGATTCAAAAAATCTTCGTAATAACGTCGTTTTGCATTTTTGATTCGCAAGACGACTAAATTGCGAAGAGAACGATAAGTGTCATAGAGCACGTGGATTTTATAACGCTTCCACCGAGAATAGGAAAGATTGCGTTTCTGTATTAAGTCTGAGATATCTCTGTTGAACCAAGCCGGGGAACCATTTCTGAGGATTTTTAGTGTTGGTCGAAAAGCTCCATCAAATTATTTTGAAGAAATTGTACCTGCTGATTTACTGACGGCATATAGTAAATGCTTTCCCACTGGATTGCAATCACTTGAGAACGTAGATTATCATAATGTATGTTGTTAAAATCTCTATAGGTAATAGCGGTTTCTGCTAATTCAATTTGCATATCATAAGTTAAAAATATCAAGTCGTGCTTCGAAAAACCTGATGCTATCAACTGGCTGTAGAATAGAGTCTTATCAGCGTCACCTACGAAAAACACATCAAGTAAAGTGGCTGGATCATTCGAAAAGTGGGTAGCGGTCGACACATTAACTGGCGTTAGGTCAATGCTCTTAAAACTGTTAAGCAAATAGGCAGAAGACCGTGTGCTTAGCAAGTTACAATTTAGATCGCCGCAAACAATAATATCAGATGCAGAACAGGATATGTTTTCCAATATGCTAATCGCAGGTGAAATGTCTATATTTCTATTTGGCCTATAGATTACACCAAGTAGAAGACGTTCCGTACCACATGTGATATTCAGAAACAAATAATCAATAGTACTATTTGCATTCGATTTGCAGATATGATTGCATCTCAATCCGTCGCGCACATAAGCGGCCACACCCCCACCGACTCTACCAATTCGATCACCACGAAGAAGATTGTAACCATCCACTTCATATACGGCATCGCTAAACTCCGGAACGAACCATGTCTCGGATATATTTACAAACAATATCAACATTAGAATTGATGAACAACAGACGAAATTCTTCCAACTTAGGATTCAAACTTTGAGCGTTGATGTGGCATACATGTAGGCCTTTTCTTTGCAAACGCAATATCCTAATCATTTGATATAAATTCCCATCCACAGCACTCTCACCAGAACCAAACCCATTATTATGAGCACCTGTTAGCATTTTTCATAAAAGAGTTGCAAAAAATTGACATCAGAGAAACAAAAACACAAACCTAACAAAACAAATAACGAAAAAATAACTCGAATGAGAATAATAAAACTTAACTTTGGCCATTGATAAAAAGGAATGTTTACATAATATTTTATGATGAAAAAACCAGACACAGACCCAAGATGCGTATGGACTGAGAATAACTGTTTGTTTTTCTTCATACGTACTGCGTGTTGAAGAAGAGTCCGATTTCGTGGAGTCAAACTCTCGTTCACGAACAGGTTGGTGTTTGAATCGAGTCCGATATCCCGTAACGAGATTGGGCGTTTTGATTTTTTGCGGTAGTTTGCGACAGCTCTCAGTGTTGCATTTCGCTCTCTTACGCTAGTGAACTGGAGAATGATAGGTGGATCTTTGTTATTTCGGTGTTTTGTGCGGAAAATATTCTTCAAAGTTGGTGGTTTTATATTGATGGAATCGCAGAGCTTGTTGAAGATGTTGTGCAAATTTTCATCATCAAGTCGTGGAATACCGAAAACAATTGCGTCAGCTAAAAATTCTTTTCTTTCGATTGATTCACAACGCTTTCGTAATTCGTAAACCTCGCCGCTGAGGACTTTGTTTACATTGCTCTCGATTTCGTTAACCCGTTGGGACAAGTCAGACATGTTTAAGTTGATGTTGTTGATGTTTTCAGATAATTGTTTCTCGACCTCGTGCACTTTTATCAATAGTTCATTGCGTGTTTTTTCCATCTCATATTTTAGAGTCACGATAATGGAATCAGTTTGTTTTTTTAGTTCTGTATGCAGTGTTTCTAAAGTAAGTACTGAGGTGGTTGTGGTGTATGGAAGAGAGTTTGGATCATTTTCAGTTATGAGGTTGTCTGCTGTTTGTTGCTGCTTCGGCTGTTCAATCGGGGTTTGGGGGCAATTCGTTATTATTTTGCTATGTGTGGGTGCCTCGATGGGTCCGTTGTTCTTAGGCGAACTCAGGCTTTTTGACGTTGGATGCTGTTGTTGGGCTCGAGCAAGTTGTGCTCTGGTGTTGACTGTCGACGACATCGTGTGTTGTATGAGTATGATTTCAGGAAATGCGGTATTTTTACAAAAGTTTTAATTCAGGGAATATTCTTTGTACTCGAATTTTAAGTAGAAGAAACTAGTTAGAATTTCACTACTATTACTTAATGTTTAGTTTCCGCACAATGTATCTTAGGAAGACAGGTAAACACACGAGATTTAAACGCTTTTGCCGGAGGAGATAAGAGTGCGACTACTCACGCTCGAACATGAACAACAATGTGCGGTTAAACACCATGCCGAGATTTTTGGCGGTTTCGACATACGTTACCGGGGTATTATGAAGGATTACAGGAGGAAAGTACGAGAGGTCAACTTTTTTTTTGATATCACGAGAGACTTAGATTTGAGAGGGTTTAATAAGTGACCATTTTTCTGGGACCAACAAGCGATGTCTTCGAGGTCTTCGTTAACACTGCTTATACCGTGTTCAATAAGACCGATTGGGCAACTGAAATACAGTTGCACGTCATCTGCATACATGTGTATTGAGGAGTGTTTAGCTATGGATCGTAGGTCGTTAACATAGAGCGAGAACAGAAGGGGGCCCAGGATTAAGCCTTGTGGAACCCCGCGTGACGTTGGAAGAAAATTTGACATATCATTGTTTAACTAAACTGCCTGTGAACAGCCTGTTATGTAGGAGAAGAGAAGCTTCACCGCACAGGACGAGAAGTTGAAGTGTCGAAGAAGTTTTCTGCATAAAACGGAGTGGTCGACCATATCGAATGCCTTAGAGAAGTCTAAGAGGATTAGAAAACTAATGCAATCGTTGTCCAGGGCTTGTCGCATATCTTCGGTGACTTTTAATAAAGCGGTAATACAACTATGTCCCCTTCGAAAACCAGATTGTTTAGATGTTAGTAAATTTGAAGTAATTAAGTAAAATGTCATTTGATTTTGCAGGATTCTTTCGAGGACTTTGGATAGGAAAGGTAGGATTGCAATGGGTCTAAATTCGTCTCCCCGAGAGTTTCTTGCGACAGGTATTATCTTAGCTACTTTCCACTGCACCGGATATATACCTGTTGTTAAAATGTTATTGAAAATATGGGTTATATAGGGCAACACGATTGGTAATATTAACTTAAGAAATATTGGGTGCATCTCGTCTAGTCCAACAGCATTTGATTTTATGGAAAGTAAACTTGATACCACTTCGGTGCTATCCACTGATCTAAATCCAAATGTTGAATCTGAAGTTGATTCTGGAGTGGAAATAAATGTCTCAGTGCGGTTAACGGTGACTGTCGGGATTGCGGGTAAGGAAACAAATTTTTTATTAAGAACATTGCAGTCCACGCCATCAGTAGAACAATTTCGACTTTCTACAACGCCTATTTGTCGAAGATTTTTCCAGAGCTCTTGTCAGCGAGGGATTTAATCGATTAGCATATATTTGGCGCTTTGCCGTGCGTATTGCCATTACAACTTGGTTCCTAAGTGATCGAAATATGCAAAGATGTTCGTGTAAGCGATAACGTTTCCAGCGGTTGTAAGCTTTGTCGCGCTCAAATATGAGCGAGCGAATCTGATGCGAGAACCAAGGTTTTGTGAGGGGTGTGCAGTTTCTTGTTAACAATGGAACGTGCCTTTGGAAAAGCATTGAGATGCATTCATTAAGGAAGTTGACCTGCTCATGGGATGAGCGCAAGTAATAAATTGTATCCCAGCTTATGCTTCTGGCATGTTCTTCTAATAGACCGTTGTCAATAACTCGAAAATTCCTGTATTGGACATTTTGAACTACTGGAGTTACTTTATAGTCAAAGGTCATAAATATTAGATCATGCTTTGAAAAGGCAGGTGCCGACAATTGATCATAAAGCATTACCTTATTCAAATTGTTAACCCAAAATAAATCCAGTAACGTTGGGAGATGGTTTGAGAAGTGTGTTGCATTGATGGTATTGACAGCACGCAAATTAAATGGACTCATCGCATCCGGTAATGATTCGTCTACTAAAATATTACAGTTGAAATCGCCACATATGACTATATTGGGACTAGTTAAAGAGATTTCCTCCATTAGTGATATGAAAGGTGAAATATCAACGTTTGTGTTTGGCCTATAAACACAACCCAATAAAAGTTTATCTTCCTCACCTACAATTTCAACAAAGACATATTCGATTGCGCAGTCTGATCTAGACCTACACTTAAGCTTGCACTTAATGCCTTTCTTGACATAAATCGCAACACCACCACCAACACGGCCTTTTCTATTGAAACGAAAAATTTTATATCCCCATAAGCCACACAACCTGTTTTTCAGACAACCCTTCAACCAAGTTTCTGTCACACAGATAACGTCAATATTAGAGTTCTCAAATAGATCACGAAATTCATCAATCTTGGGCATTAAACTTTGTGCATTAATGTGGCATGTTTTAAAACCATCTTTTTGACGACTCAAGACTCTTATCATAGCACGCAATACCCCACTTCCATCCATGCCCCCGGTGAAATGTAAATAGGGGAGACCAATTAAACGAGAAAAAAAAAGAAAGTAATAATTTAAAAGAGACGATGTAGCGAGTCAAAAGAGTAAACTAATTATAGAAAAGAAGCTAACCAATAAAAATGTTAAAAGAAAACAAATTTTAAGGAAAAAGAGAAAAATATAGGTAAACAAAATTTTTTCTTTATTATTTTAAGTACTTTATATTAATAATTGTGTTCATATCCTGGTCTGGCAATTCTGTCTAACTTTCCTATGCAGTCAATTGGTACAGCTGAATCGTTTTGGTGACGTTTTACATACACACATCCCCGTGCAGTATATACTGTAACAGGAGTTTATTTTGCGATGACAAGCTTTCCCGTAAGTAGATTGTGACGTCGGATGAAAAACCAGCATCACGTAAACAAAGCTGTCTATGTTTATCTTTCCGGAACGCCGCGATAGATTTTAACACATAATTTCGTTCGTACGCTGAGAAGAATTTGACCATAATCGCGGTATCTTGTGTTGTATTTTTGGGGCGAGTGCGAAAAATGCTCTGCAGAGGTGGTGGATTGATATTAATTGCGGAGCAAAGCGTATTAAAGATCGTTATTAGATTTTCTTCGGGTGAATGAGGGATGCCGAATAAAAATGCATCACATGCAACAAGCCGGTTTTCTTGGGAATGAAGTGCGCCTTTAACCTCTTTAAATTCATTGGACGTGGTCACAAAATCAATTTGTAGTTGAGAGAGGTCAGTGGTTTTACGAGCAAGGTCTGCTTTGACGTGAGCAAGTTGATTGTTTACATCAGTGAGTGATAATTGTACAGTGGAAAGTTCAGATTTAATAGAACGCATTTCGGAATTGGTGTGAATTGGTGTGAATTGGTGTGAAAACAGTGAAAATTCCATGGTGTTCACTTTTTCATTAAGTTCGCAAATGCTTTTTTTGATATCACTGATCTCTACATCTATTTTTTGTTTAATACTTTCTTCACTCGCGGACATTTTTGAGGAAAGCAGGGAGATAATGAACTCACCTTGCCTACGAAGTTTTTCGTCCATCGTCTCTTCCCAAGTATTGTTGGTGTCCTCCATAGGCTAAACAGCAATTTTGCGAATTGGTGAGCGCGAGGTGTTTTGCGAAAACCTTTGGGTAGAGCGGGTTCCAATACGTTTATGTGGGGGTGACATGCATATGTTTTAGAAGAGCACAATGGAGAAACAATACGGGATTGGCACAGTCTTTTCTTTTTTTTTAGATATAGGGAAAAACAAATTTTTGCTTTTGATTTTTATGTGTTTAAGCTGTGATATTCACTTAAAAACTGTGGATAAGTTTGCAGGTTTTTTAAAATCAACTTTTGTTAATACACACTGGTAATTTTGAGCACTGTTTTGTACGCTAATAAGGGTCACAAATTGCCAGAAAAATAAGACGTCTACTCGCTAGCTTTCAACAAGTTTTAAAAAAAAATCCCAAATTAGAGGATTCCCACTATTATCTCCCTCATCAAGCGGTTATTAAGCCCGATAGCATCTCAACAAAATTAAGGGTAGTATTCGATGCCTCTTGTGCTACTTCTTCACAAGTATCGCTGAATGCTATCCTCATGGCGGGACCTACTGTTCCAGATGACTTATTTTTAATCCTTCTTCGACTTCGACTTCACAAATATGTCTTTACAGCGGACATAACAAAAATGTATAGGCAGATACTGGTACACCCATCCCAGCGTAGGTACCAATACATTTTGTGGAGGGAAAACGAACAGACACCTATACAAACGTTTCAACTCAACATCGTTACGTATAACACCACTTCGGCACCATTTTTAGCAATTCGCTCCCTCATCTATCTTTCTGAAAAATTCGATAGCCAATTTCCCTTAGGATCAAAAATTATTCGCTCGGATTTTTACGTGGATGATATGCTTACGGGGGCGGATGATTTCGAAACTATCCAAAGGATTCAGCAGGAAGTGGTTACTATTTTGAAGGCAGCAGGTCTCGAACTTTCGAAGTGGCATAGTAATTGCTCAAATCTTCTGAAACCATCGCATCATAGTCAACTAAACAAAAATATTGTCATTACCGACCCCACTCTCGCTAGAACTCTTGGGATCACTTGGGATACGTGTCATGACAATTTTCATTTTTCATATAAGAATCCTCGCACATATTTCAACTTCACAAAAAGATCTATGCTATCTGTATCTTCAGCCCTCTTCGACCCTATGGGCTAAGCCTAATTATAATTACAGAAAAAATCCTTCTCCAAAAGGTTTGGATAGAGAAGTTGGATTGGGATGATGCAATTCCAAAATCTATCGAGAGTGAATGGGGTCAGTTTATGATCAATTTGCATGCGCTCAAAAATCTTTCTATTCCACGGTACGCCTTAGCTGCGCTGATATACAAATCCATGGATTTTGCGATGCATGCATGCATACGGATGTTGTATCTATGTGAGAACAACGGATTCATTGGGACTAGTATCTTTAAAACTTTTGGTAGCGAAGTCGCGAGTAGCACCTGCGAAAAAGAGGCAACTTCCTCGACTGGAGCTGTGTGCCGCTCACCTTCTCTCAAAACTGTGGTCAAGAATTAAACCAATTTTTAACAAATCGATCTCGAAGACTGTATTCTGGACAGACTCCAGCGTCGACTTACATTGGATATGTACGCATTCATCTAAGCTTACAACCTTCTTAGGAAATCGTATAGCCGAAATCCATGAACGCTCTCAAGGCATCATCTGGAGACATGTTCCTACAAAAGGAAATCCTGCGGATATAGTGTACCGAGGTTGCTCAACCGAGGATCTAAATGACTCCGTATGGTTTTCTGGACCGTCATTTTTATCGGAAGGCCAGGAAAATTGGCCTTCAAATTCCAATATTCAACTTTCGCCCGATTAAGATACCGTATCTATTGGGCATTCTAAGCAAGTATAGCTCATACAGGAAAACAATACGTATCTTTGCGTACCTGCTAATATTTACAAATAGATTGCGACATAGTTCATCGGAAACAACAGAATGTCTTTAGAAGAACTCGATTTAGCTATCACCAAAATCATAGCGATCATCCAAACAGAATCTTTTGCGAGCGAAATCGATATGATACGAAGTCAAATTAATGCTAAGGTGGGCGGTAGAAGGAGTATAAGTCAAAATTTGGTCAAAATGAGATAAGTACGCCAATCTACTTTAAAATTGATATGTCATGTTTGGAAAAAGCAGTATAAGTCTATTGCACACACAAATCTCTATAAAAGACAGTGGTCAATTTAATATAACTTTATGAGACATAATTGTGGGAGGTTAAAAGAGTATAAGTAGACTTATATTTACTATTAGAATCAAAAATAATTTTTTTTTTTTCGTCTGGCAGGTAATGTTTCTTTGACTTGTACTTAAATGAACAAATAATTTGGTTATACTACTCGTGTTTCTTTCTCGGTTGTTCCATAAAGAGTAAGAAAAGTAGGCCTTGAAATTTCTTTCAAATTTAAATTTCCATCTTTGAGTTCCAATTCCAAATCAATATTATTTTTCGTTAGCAGTTCTTCAACATACAAAGTTAAAAGTGTTCAGTTATTAAAAGATAAAAAATAATGTTTTCCAAGACTAGCCGAGCTGCAAAAATGGTTGCACTTGCAGTGAGTGGAAATCAAACAGGTACATATTTGTGGGATAAGACTATTAATCTTTAATTGTTTAATCACCTTCAGTCGTTCACTAATTCGTAATTTTTTGTATCAGAGACGAACACTGATGAAAATATGTACAACATTCCCTCAACCAGCAATAATTTTAATCGTTACTTTCCTGATTCGTCTATTTCAAGTTGCGATTCTGTGTATGTCCATTCAACTAATGGGGATGAACAAACGCAAAATGTAGTGCTATTAAACAATCCGACAAAAAAGTTTTCCAGGCGAACTAGAGCAGAGCGAAAATTGAAGCGATGTACTGGAGAGAAATATGTTGACATAAATGGAAAATTGGTAAGAGGAAGAAAAATGAAGCCGCTGCAAAATTGTCGTCTTAAATTCAATGAAAATTTTCCGGCAAATGTAAGGCAACAGCTTTTCGATGAGTATTGGTCTTTGGCAAGTCATACCAAACAAGTTGGATACTTGGGAAATTTAATTGATACTTCTGCAACTAAGGTAACAAGAAAAAGAGAAAGTATTCCAGAAGAAAATAAAAGAAATAGAAATACTACAAACACTTTTTTTTTTTAAATAAATGGAGAAAGGAATAAAGTGTGCCGTAATTGTTTTATGAAAACGTACGATGTCAGCCAAATGTTTGTAACGAATATTATTAAAAAGAATATGTTATCGATCTCGGGAGTTCCACAGCAAGACAGGAGAGGACTGAGATGTAACAATAAACTTTCTGACGCTACTATTGCAAGTGTAATAGAGCATATTTGTTCATTTCCTTCCTATGAATCACACTACACAAGGCGGACGAATAAAAAAAATATTTGCCATCTCACCTTAATCTACAGAAAATGTATTCGTTGTATTGTGAAAAAGTGCCTGATCCAGTATCAAGGAAGATTTATTCGAGAGAATTTCACAATCAAAATCTCAGTTTTAAGATTCCGCAAGTAGATACATGTCATACATGTGACACTTTAACAATGAAAATTAAAATTGAATCCCAGATAGACCTGAAGGAAAAATATATGAATGACTTAAAAGAACACCATGATCTTGCGGATGCAGCATATAACTCCAAACGAATTGACAAAGATAGAGCAAAAACCACGCCAACTCTTCGAACTTTTGTTTTTGATCTACAACAATGCCTTCCCACTCCGTATCTCAATACATCTGTGGCCTTTTACAAACGTCAACTATGGACCTTTAATCTTACCATTCATAACCTTGGAGGGTATGAAGTAAAATGTTACATGTGGCATGAAGCAGAAGGAGGACGTGGAGCTAATCAAATAGCCACTACATTATATGATGAGCTTATAAATTTACCTGATGAAGTCGATCATGTCGTATTTTATTCTGATGCATGCGGTGGTCAAAATAAAAATTCACATGTTGCAGCTATGTTTTTGACAGCTATGCAACATAAACCTACACTAAAAATCATTGATCATAAGTTTATGGTCAGTGGTCATAGCCATATGGAGTGTGACATAGATCATGGGCTAATTGAAAAACAAAAAAAAAAAAAATCGAATATCCTATCTCGCATCCATACGACTGGTATCAACTAGTGAGAACTGTTGGCAAGAAGAAAAAGTTTACGGTTAATGAGATGACTCATGATAAGTTTTATGATTATGCATCATTATTGAAATCCGAGCTGGTCTTAAGAAAAAAGGATTCCATAGGCGAACTTTTTAAGTGGCAGAAAGCAAAATGGTTACGATACACTAAATCACCAGGGAAAGTTTTGTACAAAACCAGTTTGCAGGAGAATGAAGCCTTCATAAACGTTTCTTTCTTAAGGCGAGGACACCCGGATCCCATACTACAACCCAAAAAACTATACACAGATACTTTGCCTATATCCAAAGAAAAGAAAAAGGATTTAATGAGCCTGCTACCCCTAATAAGACCTGAGTTCCACGAATTTTATGCAAATCTTAAAATTGCGAACTCTGCAGTTAATTCACTCCCAGATATAGAGGAATTTATGGAAGAGGAATAATTTTTAAAAACTTATTTCAGCTTTTTCTTGTTCTTTATAAAAACCTACCTAAATACATACATCTACAACATGACTTTAAATTTATTTATTTGTCTTATTAATTTTCAAACACATAATGTACTTATTCCAGCATTTATTTGTTTTGATTTTGCTATGTTGTTTATTGATTTTTACAGCATAAGTCACTTTTCGAATAAAATGTTGATGATCAAACTAGTACAAGTCACCTTATTTCCTTATTTACTACAAAATATAAAAAAATCCTATTTCTATTTTTGAGTTCGACATAAAAACACAAGTTAAAATTTTGATAAAGAAAAAACATCAAAGTTTTATTAAGTTTTTTCCGTCTCCTGAAAAACTACAATTTTTGACTGGTACTCCTTCTACCGCCCACCTTTATGGATCCATCACGTTGGTTGCGCTAATTAGACAACGGTTTTGGATAGTTAACGCCAAGGATATCGCTCGAAAGGTGGTTTGAAACTGTATCCATTGTACTAGATATCGCCCAAAATTACTTCAGCAACCTATGGGAGATCTTCCGACTGAAAGGGTAGTCCCGTCTCCACCCTTTTCTCGCTGTGGGGTGGATTTCTGTGGGCCCATATATACCTTCTATAGGATTCGTGGCAAGGTTCCCTATAAAACCTATATAGCGGTCTTTGTTTGCTTCACATCGAAAGCAGTTCATTTGGAAGCGGTTTCAGATCTCTCTGCAGAAGCATTGCAGCGCTTAAACGTACGATAGGTCGCCGAGGTCGCCCACATGAAATCTTCTGCGACAATGCTACTAACTACTAACTTTTTTACTAACGAACATATAAATTTCCGTTTCATCCCACCTAGGGTTCCTCATTTTGGTGGAATCTGGGAGGCGGCGGTGAAGGTCGCTAAAGGTTACTTCTACCGAAGTCTCCACAACACTAAGCTGACTTCCGAGGAACTTTCCACAGCGCTTGTCGAAATTGAGTCGGTGATGAATTCGAGGCCAATTACCACGCTCACGAGCGATCCTAATGACTTTGGAGTATTGACTCCTAGTCATTTTCTCATTGGCGCACCATTGAAGGCCATTCCGGAATCAGCAACTGAAGCACTAGACATAAGTTACCTCCAACGATGGCGTCGAATCAACGCTGTAAAAACGCACTTCTGGAAGCGCTGGTCAGACGAGTACATTAGTGAGCTACAACAACGATCAAAGTGGTCATCACTCCAACCAAATCTACGCGTCGATACACTTGTCATTGTGCACGAAGACAACCTTCCTCCTCAGAAGTGGTTGCTGGGCAGAGTCGTGCAAGCTATTCCTGGACACGATGGAAAGGTCAGGGTGGCCGACATCCGAACTCCAAGAGGAATTATTAGGCGTCCTGTCCATAAGCTCGCAGTACTTCCTGACGCTTGAAAGGGACCTTTCAAAGAGGGCGGAATGTTGGGGCACTATATAAATAATAATAAAAATTATAAAATCTTAACTTTCCTATTTGAATTGTATAAAAACTTACTTATCAAATATCTAAACCATGTTTTGCCTTTCATATGACTTGTACTAAAATCTAATTGCAATTTAAATTTATTTATTCGTACGTCAATTTGAGTTACAAACCCATTTAGACAACTTAAAAAAAAAACTATTATAATATGAACTTAAGACTATTTTTATAACATAAAATATTTTATTATTATGATAGAGAACAGACATTATTTGATTCTTAAAATAATTTCTAGAAAAGTTTTGGAAAACATCAATGCGATCAATAACTAAATATAATTCTTTGATGCAACGCTCAATTGGTTCATTACTGACATCATTTTTTTTTGTGAAACTGAAGATGTGAAGATGAAATCTCATGCGCAACAATCTTTCGGGAAAATAAAAGTTTATCCGCTCTAGTAAATAGGGGCATTTAATGTGGCAATTTATTATATCTCTTATAAACATGATACTAATATACTTGCGTCTATTTTCAAGAGTAAGTATATTAAAAAGAAGGCATCTAGTTAAGTAGGGTGGAGTTTCTATATTCCACCTTAGCTTTTTAAAAACAAACCTAGTAAAACATTTTTGCACCCTTTCTATTCTGTAGGACTGATTTTGGTAGTAAGGATTCCAGATTACACTACAATAATCCAAAACCGATCTAACAAATGCAAAATACAGAGTCTTTAGTGCATATGGATCAGAGAATTCTTTCGTATTCCGCCAAGCATTTTGAATGCATTACTCACAATGTAGTCAACATGAGGTTTAAAAGTGAGTTGTGGATCCAATATGACTCCAAAGTCTTTTTTTAGAAGTACTTTTTCAAGCTCTACATTATTAATTTGGTAACTAAAAGATATTGGGCTAATGCGTCTCGCACAAGTAAGTCTTTGACATTTAGATACGTTTAAGTCTCAAAAATTACGTTGACACCAACTGGCTAGACTGTTTAGATCGTCTTGGAGAAGCAAACAATCTTCAGCAGTTTGAATAAAGGATAAAGAATAAAGCACAATTGCGGCACTTGTTGCTCATAGTTTAACCGAATAGTACAACCGAATTGTCGGAAACACTCTCGTCTTCTTTTGAGTTTTTTTGTTCGTTAAAGTCGTCGTACGCAAATAACCGTCCGGAAAATCGCCTTACCCATACCATTTTCGTTGGTTGAGAATTTTCCTACACTCCGTATCGAGAAACGTAAATTTTCTCATCCAGACAGTTCAGACTCGCTGACTGTACAATATTTTTTAAATATGGTCTTATCTGTCTGCGGCAAGCAGATGAGCAGGGAGTGTTTCCGTTTTTGATAGTACATATGTCGGCAATATCGGATTTATTTAATAGATTTGAGTTAACGATACCTTTTTTTGCAACACAATTTCACTGATTTCTTCTTTTAATATGCTATGCTTGTTGTAAAGAATTAAAGAAAATATTTTCCAGTGTGATTAGAGCTAATTTCCTCAACTAGTCTATTGTAGTTGGCTACCAAGGTGTTGCTTACTTTACTCAAGTGTTGGTTTATGCTATATTGCTTGTTATTATTGTTGATATTAGTTCGGTGTTTTTTGCAAGGATACTATCTCAGTCTGTTGCGTCTGGATTGCCTGCCAGCCACTTCCAGGCAGATCCTATCCAGTTTATTGATCTCTTTGCTTTCTTCGACCTTTTTCCCTGGAGCTGCTCCATTAGGTTTTCTATTTTGGAAACTTGAGGTTCCAACTGGGGTAAGTAAGCACTTGTTTTAAGGATGTTGTCTTGTACGTCTGTTTCAAATGTTTTTCATTATTTGTTCAAAGCTGGTGAGGTTTATTGAGTATTATTTTGTAGTTTCCATTGATTATTTTGCCTGTTCCTTGTTTTATTGCGAAAAGCGGGCTGTTGTACTCGTAGATATTAATTGTGACTTCCGTCCATAAGTTAATACTTAATCTGAAACAGAGGGTAGGTTTTTGAGATGTGATTTGTGAATTTTCTTTCCGTTTGTTGATATTGTAACGTTGTTATCTAGCCCTACTTTTTCTTTGTAGAACATTGGTTTTTCTTTTCCCTGAATTTGGTTGTCTCTTTTATATACAATTGTACCAGGATCAAATTTTTTGGGCGTGGATCTTTTCTGGTTATGTCTGTTTATTTGGTTCTTTTGATTACGCATGATTTCATATTTAAGGTCGGTATTGACAATATCTTTAAAATATGCTAGATTTTGATAATTGATTCTTTGGGATCTTCCAAAGAAAACATCTACTGGTTTTTTCTTGGTTACCGAATGGATTGTGTTATTGTATCTATTTACGGCAATATTAATGATTTCCTTGATGGTGTAGTCTGGGTATTCTTGTTGAAGACATCTTACAATTTCAATGATAGTCGAATGAACTCTTTCAATGGTTCCATTGACTTCGCTTTTTTGGGGAGGTGTTAGATAGACGGTTACTCCGAGTCCTTCAATAAAGTTCAATATAATAGGACTAATGGAACTGCTTTCGTTGTCTGTGACAATCATTTTGGGAACGGTAAAAAAATGAAGTAGCTTAATTATCTTATCTGGTACGTGCAGTACGGATTTATTTTTGATATGAAAGAATTTCGGAAACTTCGAGAATTTATCGACGCATGTTATGAATTTTTCTTTTTTAATTTCTATTATGTCCATATGCAAGATTTCTGTTGGGTATGATGGAATTGGAGTGGGTTGTAGTTCGGGCTTCTGAGGGTGTCTGTCGTACTTGCCAGAACTTTTTTACTAATTTCGTCATTTGCGGAAAATAGTACTTTTTTAATATTTGGTCTTTGCTTTCTTTATAATTTCGGTGAGTACGTCTGTGTTCATCCTGGATTATTTTAAATTTATTTTCTTCGTTTTTTATATCTGTAATAACTACCCTTTGTGTAATTCTTATCTTATAACGTTCAAATGAATTCTTGTAGATATCTTGTAATAGTGGGATATATTGTTCTGGAATCTTAATACCGTTTAATATATTTGGGTTAAGTTTCTCCTTGAGGATGGTTGTTAGGTTGTCATAATCAAAGGTTTGCATTTTAATATATTTAGTATCTGTGATATTTCGGATGTGGTTCTTCATGGCAAATCATATTCTGGCCTTCAGAAAAGATGAGTTGATTCTTAAAAACATTCAGAGGGGCTTCACAGTGTGGAATAAGATCACTGCTATCTTATGTTGGGTACCGGATGATGATGATAAAATGTTAAGCTAGATTAAGGAATAATTAAATTCTTCAATTCTTGCCTTCCATCTCTTAAGCATAGCGTTGTTGTTTTGGTTACTTAGCGTGAAGGTCAATGGCTGGTGGTCTGTAAGGATTTTTATGCTTTTTCACCGTAGGGGTATGTTCTTAGCTTATCGAGGGACCACACTATTGCTGGCATTTCCTTTTCGGTTGTTGAGTGGCTTTCTTCGGTTTTGGTTAGGGATCTTGATATGAATGTAACAGGCTTATCTTTGCTCATTTCGCCTTGCGAAAGGACGGCTCCGATGTTAGATTAGAAGCATCGGTCGTAAGGATAAACGGCATGTCAAAATTTGGGAAGATTAAGATGTCTGATGACACAAGCATTTCTTTTAGGCTTCTAAGCTTTTAGAGCTTGGTCGTCAAGATGAATTTCTATTTTTTTCGATTGATTAGCTTTTACTTGAGCATTTAATCCCCTAGTTATATTAGTCAAAAGTTTTGCTATTTTAGCAAAGTCTCGTATGAATTTTCGGTAATACGATGCTAAACCTAGGAAGCTTTTAAGATCTTTGAGATTCTAAGGTGGTGGGATTTTTCGGATTGCAGACATTTTGTTGGGATCAGCTCGAATTCCTTCTTGGGTAATTATGTATCCTAAAAAATCTACTTGGGTTCTTAGAAATTTGGATCCAAGTTAACTCTTAGGTTGGCTTTTTCAAGGAATGAGAGAACCTCGTCGAGATTTTTAATATGTTCCTCCTTATCTTTCCCGAAGATGATTGTCATCTATATATACGTAGCACCTTTTCCCTACAAGAGGTTTTAAAACGTCGTTTATTATTCGTTGGAAAATAGCGGGAGCGTTTTTAAGCTCGAAAGGCAAGCGAGTGAACTCATATTTGTCATTAGCTGTTTTCGGAATGTCTATATTATTTTTCGCCTGCTGCGTTAGCTTTTTTTGGGACTCTCCAAAGCGGCGAGTTGTAAGGACTTTTTCTCTATTTGCGTTTTAACCTCTGTTCTTAAATTGGCGAGGATTAAGTATAAATTGGCTCGGAAGATGTGGTTCTGATTTCCGCTAGGACGTTAGTGTCTATAGTTCCACTATCGGCAATGGTTCCAAATAGTTGTTGGTGTTTAGTCAATATTTCTTGAATATCAGTGTCCATGTCGGAATTAATGTGAATGTTGTTAACTTGTTTCGATTCCTTTTGAAAAAGGTGTATCTTAATGATGGGGCTTATAGAAAGGATATTATTCTTCCTATCGATGATAGCTTCCAACTCCTTTAGAGTATCATCACCTATAATTCCGTCGAATGACGTTAGTCCTGGCAGAAAATATAAGTTAATTGGTGTATTATTGCCAATACTTCTGAAAAAAGGGCCGGTTAGTTTTTGAGTGATTTCTAGTTGTCCACCCGCGGATTGTACTTTAAATAGTGTGCTTATTGGCTTACTGTTGGTTGCGATTCAATCGGATACAAAATTGTTGTTAGCTCCTGCGTCGATTAGGAACTTTAATATTTTGCCACCTTTAGTGACGTACTCTATGTATGGTACGCTAGAGAGGCTTGTGTTATAATAATTTAGTTTGTCACAAAAATTGTCAGCATTTTTTCCCTCATAGCCTGCTTCTTCATAAGCATGGAAATATTCCTCATCGAGCGGGTTTTCTTGGTTGTTTTCCGGTTCCTCAATGGTATCAGTTGCAAAGAGGTGTTGCTGTTTTCGTGGTAAATTTTCAGAATCATTATATCTACGCTGCCCAAGGTTATTTGCGGGTCGATTCATGTAATTTACCTGTCGCGTTTGTACTGATTGGTCTGTTTCCATTGGTTGAGGGGGTTTTGGATTTGTTGGCCTGGGGGGCGGCGTGCTATTCCATGTTGGCTTTGGTTGGGTATAACGAGGAATGTTATAAATTTGGTTACGCTCTTGTGGCGTAATTTGCCTTTGTACTGGCAATTGCCTTGATTGGTATTTTGGAGGAAACATTTGGTTTATTGGTGCAGTTACTGTGTTATTTATATCTCTGCGGTGGATAGAAAAGTTTCTAAAGTTTAGATTTTGAAACTCCAAACACAAGGTATTTATAAGCTTCGGGAAGCGTTTGTGGTTTCTGTATCACAAGCATTCCAGAGACATCTCCATTGAGACCTCTAACAAAAATGTCCAATTCTTGAGAATATTTCTCAGTTTTTATTTTGTTAATAAGGAGTGACAACTGGTGGTTTACCTTTGCATAGAATTCGTCAAGGCTTTGATTGGCCTGAGTCATATTATTGAGTTCGTGTTTTAACGTACGAACGTCCCGTTTATCTGCGTAGTGTAGTGATATACATTTTTTTACTGTCAGCCCAGTCTTCATCGAATATATTGTAAGATATAAGGGGGGCGTTGGCCGGGCCTCTTATTTTCTGGCGAATGCTTTGGAGTATGGCCCTATAAATGGGTTTATTTTTGACTATTTCGTAGTCTTTCAGTATGGACTCCACATTGTGGACCGTGAAATGTATTGAACTGCGTTACCGTCAAACAGTTGTAGATCTTTGACACAGTCAGGAAGTTTTTTGATGTCGTTTAGATCTTTTTCCGTTAGAGTATGTGGGGTGGGTTGGGGTGGGCTAATTCAACATTCTAGTTGTTGTAGGCGATTACTTATGAGCTTCGATTGCTCAATCTGGGCATTAACTGCTCCAGTTAGCTGTGTTATCATTACCTGCATTCGGTCCACATTAGACAAAGTGGTGTTATATGTAATTTCAGATTTAATTAAATTGGAAAGTAAGGACGCGTAATAAGAGTAAGGTTTTCAATATCTTGATTTTGGATAGATTAGGATGGGTTAGAAGGTAATTACGCTATTTTTGCTTAAGATTAGTTATTGATCAAAAATATATTGGTTGTTTAATGAACTTAGATTTGGAGAAAGGAGAGAAGATAAAAACAATTTCCTATTTTACTTAAAATTAGTTACTGATCTAATGATCTAAAATATATGAATTTTCTAATAAGTTTAAATCTTTAAAGGAATTTGCACTAGTTTTGTTTAAAAAAAAAGGTTTTGTATATATCATACGTGTATTGATTTTTTTTTTGCACAATTATTCTTGTTTTAGCTTAAAATTATAGTTGTATGTTTCAAATAAAAAAAAATTGTTTAACTTATTAGCTTACATCATTAGTACTGCTACCAGCATTTTGATGAATTCCGTCGGTTGGTCCGTCTGTATCCTTTTTGGCTATTTTGCCTACTAATGGTACGGGTTCCACCACTGTCGAATTCCGTCTAGCTGCTTGGTTGGCTTGTTGATTCTGCGTACTCCGAGATGACACTGCTTTCATAAGGCGTGTTCTTATGGAACGCTTTTGTGAATGTCACTTGGGGTGTTCTTATGTGAACTTATTTTTGCGGATATCACTTGACGTGTTCTCATGGACTGTCTTTTGTAAATATCACTTGCCGTGTTCTTGTGTGAACTTATTTTTGGGAATATCACTTGACGTGTTCTTATGGAACGTCTTTCGTAAATATTACTTGAGAGTTTTACGTGTGTTCGGTACTATACCGAATGTTGCGCCACGAGGTCACCCACCCCCTGCTGGTACGATGCCCCCGACCAGCCCAACCAGCGCACACACGCCGATCATGACATTGTCGTCATGATATCTGCTGGCCTCATTATCATGCTAATGATCCAATACGAGGATGGCCCACACAACAATGTGTTAATCACCGCATTCCATCGTCTCATATCGCCGCCAACAATAACAAACATATTGGCATGGCACAGGGCATATGAGTTGGCAATGATATGGGACACGGCGAGCGATGGGAGCATATCGTCGCCTGTCTATCCACTTGCCATGGTGCTCGGACACCTGATACCTCGCGCCGAACATAATGACCCAATTCCTATGGGGAATATATACGGCAGCTGGAATGGCAGCGGAGCCAAACTCCAACCAAGCGATACGGAACATGGACACAAGGAAAATACTGGTGATGGTCGCGGGGGTCGGTGTCATCCTCTATCTACTTCGATGGGTATCCAAGGCGTGGGCCTGGTACCAAGTGCTGGATGCACTTAATGGAATTTCTGATGACGGGGCGGTTTGGCGTCTCATCTGGCGGATGGTGGGCATTGGCGTCCGATAGAAACGTTGACTGAGTTAGTCGTCGACTTCATCTTGCAATAAAATAAAAGTTAAAGGTTCTTACAAATTCGATTTGTCTTTTCTTTCGCTCGGAAGTTAATTTCCCCGACAACGTGTTTTTATTTTTATCGGTAATTAATCGCACTTTATTTTCAAGCTGCTCGGGCGCCAGTTATAGCGTTCGGTTGCGCGGGAGTAAAAAAAAAAACAATCTGTTTGACTGGTGTAGAATAACTCAACTCTTTATTTAGATTCTTCATCTATTTATTACATAAATTTAATTACATTTCAATAAATCTGAAATACATAGTTTGTTTTCTTAGAAATACAAAATACAAAAAGCAAAATCGGCAACAATTGGTTTTCTTGGAATTATAATAAATTACAAATTCTATGATTGCTTAAGTATTGCTAGCTTGCAATTGTAATAAGCGAACGTAAAGGCTAGTGTCATAGCTTTGTTCCGATATATAAATTCTTGGAATAGAAATTAAAAGTACGGGTAAGCAATTCTCTGTGGAGCGTACAATTGTGGGAATGGTATATGAAACTGAATGGGGATAATGGTGCCTTAACTTGCATATGCGAGCAACAAGAAAAAACAGCGGAATTAGAATTAAAGAAACAAAGATAGAGAACTATGCAAACTATAGGGTATGTTACATTATGTTTGGTTGGCAAATGAGAAATTAACTTATTAATATTTATGTAACAAAAAAAATAAATACATTCCTGAACACTACTCGACAATTTCAAATTATATGACTGCACTGTCAGACAAGTTTCAAAATAGGTTTCAAGATTTAAGAAAAATAAAAAAATGTTTAATGCTTGTTGAAAACCCCTGGCATCTGGAAACACCGACCATCGCACAACTGGCTTCAGTTTGAAATTGAAACTACGCAAAATTGTTCGATGAGTTCATCGACTTCAAAAACGACACAACCTTGTAGTTATTTTTAAAGAAAAAAGAGAAAAAAGGGAATTGTGGAATTTTGGAGCATTGTCCCTCAAAAATATGAAACTGTGCCCAAAAAGATGTGCCATATTAACATTGTTTGGTTCTACATACGTTTGCGAATCGTCGTTTTCGAAAATGAAATACGCAAAAAAATGTGTTCAGAAATAAACTTTCGGACTCCCATCTGGATGATGTGATAAGGCTAGCATGCAGCAACAAGCCAGACCTTGACAAAGTTGACATCTGATTAAAACTAAAGAATCTTTTTTTTATAACAATAAATAAACCATGAAATTTAAATTACGTTTTTTATTAAAAGCTGAGTAAATATATTAATGTTGCATTGCGGCCCGGGGCGCCACAGCTAAATCGCCTTTGTGGCCATTTTTAAAAAAGGTTGAGTATGGCTGCATGGCCAGCCGAGGCAGCCATTTGAATGAAATTATTTTCCATTATTAACCGGAAGGATTGTACTTTCAAATAAAAAAAGAAATTTGAGAAAATATTCAGTAGTTTTTTTTTATAACATTTTCAAAAAAAAAAAGTTATTTGGCGGACCCTTTAGTTAATGCACCTTGGTACATACGCAACGCTGATCTTCATAGAGATCTAAATATTGAAATGGTTGAAGACGAAATTAAAAAAGTTGCTCAAATGCACAGACGTAGGCTTCTCAACCACGTTAGCTTAGAAATGACCGAATTATTAAATACAGACCATGTAATCAGGAGATTGGGGTAAATGAGCGATGATAAAACCGCTTGATCTATAGAAATTAGCTAATATAGAAATCAGGTTATATTTTCTACTAAAATGGTTCAGCAATCCGACAACCGGCGGATTTCTCTTTTAAATTCTCAAACAATTCAAAAATAAATTGCCGATTAGTTGAACAGCTAGGTGCAATCACATTCGGGATGACGAAAGTCAGTCCCCCAGGGAGGTTTTTTTAGATGGGTTAAAGTCCCTCACTATTGCAGAAGCATCCCTCGCGTTCTAGCTCTGCAATGTCTTTCGATGATTTTCCCTTCCAGCGAACCCCCATATAAAAAAAAAATTAAAACTAAAGTTAAACTTGCAAAATACAAGGCGACGGGTTTCGTCGACATCTTTATTCTTGATTTTACGTATTAATAATCTGAATCAGAGCAACAGCCAGTTGCAGCCAGCGTTACTTTGAAGGTCAAGCCAAGGAGAATTGCACTGCATTGCATTTTGCCGCTACAGATTTTTTTTTTTTTTGTTGGAGGTTGTTTCTATCCGTTGGAGCACTCAGACACAACTACTGCCAAACAGACACCTTACTTTTATGTACCTAGTTTTCCCGTCTTTCGAATAAAGAGGAGAAGAGCTTCAGTGATGAAGAGCTTATATGTTCGGCACTCACCACATCAGCCCCAAAGATCCGCCACCTGATGCGAGCAAAGGCAGGACAGCAACAGAGGAAGTGTTCCGCCGTATCGTGGTCCTCTCCACAAGCAGGACAGATGGTGGTGTCGCTCAAGCCCAATACATTTAAGTGTTTGGCAAAAGCTTGGTGGCCGGAAAGGACGGCCACAAGCAGTCTGCAGTCAATTCTCCTAAGGGATAGAAGGAAAGTCGCCGACCTTTTACAGATGTCCGGACGCAGTCGTTTAGTCTGCCTGCACCCAGCACAGTCACGCCACCGACACTCGTGTTTACGGGAAACCCAAGTATCAATGGAAGCTCTAACCGCAGATGTAGGCAGACCCAACGCAGGTTCAAGTCCTGAGAAAGATTCTTCTGAACCCAGCCTGGCAAGGTCATCAGCGATCTCGTTTCCCTGGATACCAGTGTGACCTGGGACCCAAACAAGATTCACTGTGTTTAGCCTTCCTACCGAGTTCAGAGAAAGCTTGAGTTCGAGCACTAACTTAGACGAGGTAAGAGGATTAAGCAGCGTTTTTAATGCAGCTTGGCTATCACTGCAAACGCAAATGCTTCTTGACGTCCACCTGTTTGTCTCAATATAGCGCATCGTCATAAGGATAGCGAAAATCTCCGCTTGGAAGACAGACGCATGGTTACATAAGGGGTAGTGTAGTCTAATGTTCTCGCTTTCCACGAAAAACTCCAGAACCAGACCCCTGTCCGGTTCTGGAGCCATCCGTGAATACACGATGCCATTCTTTCCCTGGTTCAGAGTCTGGCCGAATCAATTTCCTGAGGAAAGTTGACGTGGTAGTTTTGTCGCAGTAGGATTTCTGGTGTCATTGCGTCAGACGGCATATCCATAAGGCATGGGTCAAAGGATAATTCTCGCACAAGTTCTTCAAAATTTCAATGCGCGTGGTACCAAAAGCCACCTCTCTTTGACCGAGAGATGGTTTTCAGCGTACACCCCATGATAAAAGAGGGGGAGGTTCATCATGGCATGTAGAGCAGAGCCCGATGTGCTAGGGAAGGCTCCTGTGCACCCAAGACAAACCGTTCTTTGAAGTTTGGCAAAAGAGGCAGTAACACGTTCCGCGAAAGCCACCAAACAACCGATGCATATGAGAGAAGTGGTCTTATCATCACCGTATAGATCCAAAGGACCCTTTTAGGAGATAAGCCCCATGTCTTGCCAAAAGCGCCTTTGCACTTTGCACAACATGTTTGGACCAAAGAAGCTTTTTATCGAGGATTACTCCCAGATATTTGACTTCATCGGAGATCGGGATAGTGACGCCTTTTAGCACGAGCTGAGTCAGACCAGTGACATTCCTCATTCTCGTGAAGAGAACAACCGTAGTTTTAAGAGGATTCACTGAAAGCCCATTTCTTGTGCACCAATCATCGATCAAGCCCAAGGATCTCTGCGCCAGAGAGCAGACAGTCCCTAAGTCCGAACCGACAGATAGAACGGCGACATCGTCCGCGTAGGCTTGTGTGTAGGTTCCAGGAAGATTGAGAACCGCCACGTGCATGCGTGCCGGAACAGCCCAGTACGCACCGTATACCCATATGTTACCGCCACAGTCAGAACGACAGCTACGTGTACCAGTGTTGGAACAGCTCAGTACGCACCCATGTCGTGGCGACCGCAGTCCCAGCCGTTACAGTCAACCAGCGTACAAAACCTCTCTACGTTCCTTGAGTCTAGTGGGATGCATCAGCACCTAGCTAACCCTACTCTAATCGACGAACTTGTTAGCAAACTTCCAATGAGCAAGCGTTTGGAATGGGCTCAACGAAGCATCCACATTAAGCCATTTCCCACAGTGAAGCACTTCGACAAATGGTTGAGCGAAATTGCCCGTCTTGTGTGCCTCGTTACTACCACTCGCCAAAACAGCATGAAACCGAAAAATCAGCTATTAGGAGTCTGCTATAAAACGGTGTCAATGCCACTCTTCAAATGACCAATCAACATCGAAAGTTCTACACGCTGCTGAACAGCCTTCTACAGCCGCCGCAAAGAAGGACGTATGCCGCCACTGCAAAGGAAAGTCACATCCCTTAAATAACTGCAGGAGCTTCGTCAACTTGGAGATCCCAGCAAAATGGAACTTCGTCAAGAAATATAGGCTGTGCTTTTCGTGTTTGAAGTACGGACACAACGTCAGTGCGTGTCGACAGCTGAAGTTCTGTGGAATCGATGACTGCCCAGAGTTCACCACCCATCGCTACATGAGTAGAAAGCTACATGAGCCAACATCACCTTCAAATGAGATGAGCCAGAATCTAAGACACTGTTGAGCTGCAGTACAAACCCGAACCCAGCAATTTTCTTTTGGTGTGCTACCAGTGAGACTCTACAATGACAACATCATTGCACTCTTGGACGAAGGTTCGTCCGTGACGGTTATGGATTCCGATCTGGCGAACAAACTAGACTTAAGCGGTCAAAGGAGATCTCTTAACCGACAATAGCTCGGCAAGGAGACATCAACCAAGGAATTTTTAGCAGCTGACCTTCAAATCAGCGCGGACGAAGATAATGCCAGGAGGTTCTTGTTGAAGAGAGTTCAAACAGTCAACGGGTTGAACCTGCCAACTCAAACGCTTACTGCCGCCGATGTAGAGCCGTTTCTTCCCCACTCGATCTTGATGTCACTTGCCAAGTACGACAACGGCAAGCCGCAACTGCTAATCGGACTCGATCATTCGCATCTTGGAGCGCCAATACAAGTCATTGAGTCCACAGAGAATCAGCCACTTGTCACAGAAACGAAACTTGGATGGGTCGTTTATGGCAGGTCGTATGGGGAAAGGGTTAGAGACCCCAATGGTGAATTCGTTCTTCACAGCAAAGCTATTAGAGGTAATGATCAGGCACGTCTGGACCAGAATGTGAATGATTTCATTGACTTGGATAGTTTTGTGCATCCAAAGGCCAATAGAACATCCCTTTTTAGTGGATGAAAAGAGAGCGCTACACATACTTTCCCAAACAACAAAGAGAGTTGGTGTTCGCTATGAGACAGGACTATTGTGGAGGGATGACGAGTTTCCAGTTTCACTAAGCTTCGAAATGGCGAAGCAGAGACTACGGTGCCTGGAATCAAAAATGACAAGAAATTCAGAGTTTAATGCAGCCTACCACGAAATAATTAAAAGGTACATCGAAAGTGGTTACGCGAGGAAGTTGGCAACCTCAGAGGCAGGTACAAGTACTTCGAGTCCAGAATCCGAACAAACCGGGAAAGGTTCGACTGGTTTTCGACGCGGCGGCCAAGGTGAGTGACACGTCATTAAATGATTTTCTACTCAAGGGACCTGACGATCTCAAGCCATTGGTGGCTATCTTTTTCACCTTCCGGATATCGGAACGCTTTCTGTGAAGGGGCCGAAGGGATCAGCCAATCGATGTTTACTTCATGCAGTCTATGACGTTTGGTGCCAGTTGTTCGCCATGTTCGGCCAATTTAGTCAAGAACCTCAACGCCATGAGATTCATAAAGGAGCACCCGAGGGCCGTTAAGGCAATAGTTGACCACCATTACGTGGACGAATACGTTATTTAGATACCTTTGCTCGAAAATCGGAAATGTCGTACTTCACAACTCTATTTTCGTTGCTAAATACATTCGAATTTCTGAAATTTTATTCGATATCTAATTACAATCCGGAAAAGTTTTGCTGAGAGCTAAAATGTAACTACATATTATTAAAAAAAAAATATAAATAATAAATAATATTTTTTTATTAAATGTTATAAATTAATTGAAGAAAACATAATAAATATTGATATTTTTGATGAATTTATTTTGTTTTAAAGGGAAATCCCGAACAAAAATATCAATACAAAACAAAATCAATTTCAAATTCGAGTAATTGATTTTAGCTTAAAATTATAGTTGTATGTTTCAAATAAAAAAAAATTGTTTAACTTATTAGCTTACAGCATTAGTACTGCTACCAGCATTTTGATGAATTCCGTCGGTTGGTCCGTCTGTATCCTTTTTGGCTATTTTGCCTACTAATGGTACGGGTTCCACCACTGTCGAATTCCGTCTAGCTGCTTGGTTGGCTTGTTGATTCTGCGTACTCCGAGATGACACTGCTTTCTTAAGGCGTGTTCTTATGGAACGCTTTTGTTAATGTCACTTGAGGTGTTCTTATGTGAACTTATTTTTGCGGATATCACTTGACGTGTTCCTATGGAATGTCTTTTGTAAATATTACTTGAGAGTTTTACGTGTTTTTATTTTTATCGGTAATTAATCGCACTTTATTTTCAAGCTGCTCGGGCGCCAGTTATAGCGTTCGGTTGCGCGGGAGTAAAAAAATAAAACACTCTGTTTGACTGGTGTAGAATAACTCAACTCTTTATTTAGATTCTTCATCTATTTATTACATAAATTTAATTACATTTCAATAAATCTGAAATACATAGTTTGTTTTCTTAGAAATACAAAATACAAAAAGCAAAATCGGCAACAATTGGTTTTCTTGGAATTATAATAAATTACAAATTCTATGATTGCTTAAGTATTGCTAGCTTGCAATTGTAATAAGCGAACGTAAAGGCTAGTGTCATAGCTTTGTTCCGATATATAAATTCTTGGAATAGAAATTAAAAGTACGGGTAAGCAATTCTCTGTGGAGCGTACAATTGTGGGAATGGCATATGAAAGTGAATGGGGATAATGGTGCCTTAACTTGCATATGCGAGCAACAAGAAAAAACAGCGGAATTAGAATTAAAGAAACAAATATAGAGAACTATGCAAACTATAGGGTATGTTACATTATGTTTGGTTGGCAAATGAGAAATTAACTTATTAATATTTAAGTAACAACAAAAATAAATACATTCCTGAACACTACTCGACAATTTCAAATTATATGACTGCACTGTCAGACAAGTTTCAAAATAGGTTTCAAGATTTAAGAAAAATAAAAAAATGTTTAATGCTTGTTGAAAACCCCTGGCATCTGGAAACAACGACCATCTCACAACTGGCTTCAGTTTGAAATTGAAACTACGCAAAATTGTTCGATGAGTTCATCGACTTCAAAAACGACACAACCTTGTAGTTATTTTTAAAGAAAAAAGAGAAAAAGGGGAATATGTGGAATTTTGGAGCATTGTCCCTCAAAAATATGAAACTGTGCCCAAAAAGATGTGCCATATTAACATTGTTTGGTTCTACATACGTTTGCGAATCGTCGTTTTCGAAAATGAAATACGCAAAAAAATGTGTTCAGAAATAAACTTTCGGACTCCCATCTGGATGATGTGATAAGGCTAGCATGCAGCAACAAGCCAGACCTTGACAAAGTTGACATCTGATTAAAACTAAAGAATCTTTTTTTTATAACAATAAATAAACCATGAAATTTAAATTACGTTTTTTATTAAAAGCTGAGTAAATATATTAATGTTGCATTGCGGCCCGGGGCGCCACAGCTAAATCGCCTTTGTGGCCATTTTTAAAAAAGGTTGAGTAATGCTGCATGGCCAGCCGAGGCAGCCATTTGAATGAAATTATTTGCCATTATTAACCGGAAGGATTGTACTTTCAAATAAAAAAAGAAATTTGAGAAAATATTCAGTAGTTTTTTTTATAGCATTTTCAAAAAAAAAAAAGTTATTTGGCGGACCCTTTAGTTAATGCACCTTGGTACATACGCAACGCTGATCTTCATAGAGATCTAAATATTGAAATGGTTGAAGACGAAATTAAAAAAGTTGCTCAAATGCACAGACGTAGGCTTCTCAACCACGTTAGCTTAGAAATGACCGAATTATTAAATACAGACCATGTAATCAGGAGATTGGGGTAAATGAGCGATGATAAAACCGCTTGATCTATAGAAATTAGCTAATATAGAAATCAGGTTATATTTTCTACTAAAATGGTTCAGCAATCCGACAACCGGCGGATTTCTCTTTTAAATTCTCAAACAATTCAAAAATAAATTGCCGATTAGTTGAACAGCTAGGTGCAATCACATTCGGGATGACGAAAGTCAGTCCCCCAGGGAGGTTTTTTTAGATGGGTTGAAGTCCCTCACTATTGCAGAAGCATCCCTCGCGTTCTAGCTCTGCAATGTCTTTCGATGATTTTCCCTTCCAGCGAACCCCCATATAAAAAAAAAATTAAAACTAAAGTTAAACTTGCAAAATACAAGGCGACGGGTTTCGTCGACATCTTTATTCTTGATTTTACGTATTAATAATCTGAATCAGAGCAACAGCCAGTTGGAGCCAGCGTTACTTTGAAGGTCAAGCCAAGGAGAATTGCACTGCATTGCATTTTGCCGCTACAGATTTTTTTTTTTTTGTTGGAGGTTGTTTCTATCCGTTGGAGCACTCAGACACAACTACTGCCAAACAGACACCTTACTTTTATGTACTTAGTTTTCCCGTCTTTCGAATAAAGAGGAGAAGGAGCTTCAGTGATGAAGAGCTTATATGTTCGGCACTCACCACATCAGCCCCAAAGATCCGCCACCTGATGCGAGCAAAGGCAGGACAGCAACAGAGGAAGTGTTCCGCCGTATCGTGGTCCTCTCCACAAGCAGGACAGATGGTGGTGTCGCTCAAGCCCAATACATTTAAGTGTTTGGCAAAAGCTTGGTGGCCGGAAAGGACGGCCACAAGCAGTCTGCAGTCAATTCTCCTAAGGGATAGAAGGAAAGTCGCCGACCTTTTACAGATGTCCGGACGCAGTCGTTTAGTCTGCCTGCACCCAGCACAGTAACGCCACCGACACTCGTGTTTACGGGAAACCCAAGTATCAATGGAAGCTCTAACCGCAGATGTAGGCAGACCCAACGCAGGTTCAAGTCCTGAGAAAGATTCTTCTGAACCCAGCCTGGCAAGGTCATCAGCGATCTCGTTTCCCTGGATACCAGTGTGACCTGGGACCCAAACAAGATTCACTGTGTTTAGCCTTCCTACCGAGTTCAGAGAAAGCTTGAGTTCGAGCACTAACTTAGACGAGGTAAGAGGATTAAGCAGCGTTTTTAATGCAGCTTGGCTATCACTGCAAACGCAAATGCTTCTTGACGTCCACCTGTTTGTCTCAATATAGCGCATCGTCATAAGGATAGCGAAAATCTCCGCTTGGAAGACAGACGCATGGTTACATAAGGGGTAGTGTAGTCTAATGTTCTCGCTTTCCACGAAAAACTCCAGAACCAGACCCCTGTCCGGTTCTGGAGCCATCCGTGAATACACGATGCCATTCTTTCCCTGGTTCAGAGTCTGGCCGAATCAATTTCCTGAGGAAAGTTGACGTGGTAGTTTTGTCGCAGTAGGATTTCTGGTGTCATTGCGTCAGACGGCATATCCATAAGGCATGGGTCAAAGGATAATTCTCGCACAAGTTCTTCAAAATTTCAATGCGCGTGGTACCAAAAGCCACCTCTCTTTGACCGAGAGATGGTTTTCAGCGTACACCCCATGATAAAAATATCAAGAGGGGGGAGGTTCATCATGGCATGTAGAGCAGAGCCCGGTGTGCTAGGGAAGGCCCCTGTGCACCCAAGACAAACCGTTCTTTGAAGTTTGGCAAAAGAGGCAGTAACACGTTCCGCGAAAGCCACCAAACAACCGATGCATATGAGAGAAGTGGTCTTATCATCACCGTATAGATCCAAAGGACCCTTTTAGGAGATAGGCCCCATGTCTTGTCAAAAGCGCCTTTGCACTTTGCACAACATGTTTGGACCAAAGAAGCTTTTTATCGAGGATTACTCCCAGATATTTGACTTCATCGGAGATCGGGATAGTGACGCCTTTTAGCACGAGCTGAGTCAGACCAGTGACATTCCTCATTCTCGTGAAGAGAACAACCGTAGTTTTAAGAGGATTCACTGAAAGCCCATTTCTTGTGCACCAATCATCGATCAAGCCCAAGGATCTCTGCGCCAGAGAGCAGACAGTCCCTAAGTCCGAACCGACAGATAGAACGGCGACATCGTCCGCGTAGGCTTGTGTGTAGGTTCCAGGAAGATTGAGAACCGCCACGTGCATGCGTGCCGGAACAGCCCAGTACGCACCGTATACCCATATGTTACCGCCACAGTCAGAACGACAGCTACGTGTACCAGTGTTGGAACAGCTCAGTACGCACCCATGTCGTGGCGACCGCAGTCCCAGCCGTTACAGTCAACCAGCGTACAAAACCTCTCTACGTTCCTTGAGTCTAGTGGGATGCATCAGCACCTAGCTAACCCTACTCTAATCGACGAACTTGTTAGCAAACTTCCAATGAGCAAGCGTTTGGAATGGGCTCAACGAAGCATCCACATTAAGCCATTTCCCACAGTGAAGCACTTCGACAAATGGTTGAGCGAAATTGCCCGTCTTGTGTGCCTCGTTACTACCACTCGCCAAAACAGCATGAAACCGAAAAATCAGCTATAAAACGGTGTCAATACCACTCTTCAAATGACCAATCAACATCGAAAGTTCTACACGCTGCTGAACAGTCTTCGACAGCCGCCGCAAAGAAGGACGTATGCCGCCACTGCAAAGGAAAGTCACATCCCTTAAATAACTGCAGGAGCTTCGACAACTTGGAGATCCCAGCAAAATGGAACTTCGTCAAGAAGAATAGGCTGTGATTTTCGTGTTTGAAGTACGGAAACAACGTCAGTGCGTGTCGACAGCTGAAGTTCTGTGGAATCGATGACTGCCCAGAGTTCACCACCCATCGCTACATGAGTAGAAAGCTACATGAGCCAACATCACCTTCAAATGAGATGAGCCAGAATCTAAGACACTGTTGAGCTGCAGTACAAACCCGATCCCAGCAATTTTCTTTTGGTGTGCTACCAGTGAGACTCTACAATGACAACATCATTGCACTCTTGGACGAAGGTTCGTCCGTGACGGTTATGGATTCCGATCTGGCGAACAAACTAGACTTAAGCGGTCAAAGGAGATCTCTTAACCGACAATAGCTCGGCAAGGAGACATCAACCAAGGAATTTTTAGCAGCTGACCTTCAAATCAGCGCGGACGAAGATAATGCCAGGAGGTTCTTGTTGAAGAGAGTTCAAACAGTCAACGGGTTGAACCTGCCAACTCAAACGCTTACTGCCGCCGATGTAGAGCCGTTTCTTCCCCACTCGATCTTGATGTCACTTGCCAAGTACGACAACGGCAAGCCGCAACTGCTAATCGGACTCGATCATTCGCATCTTGGAGCGCCAATACAAGTCATTGAGTCCACAGAGAATCAGCCACTTGTCACAGAAACGAAACTTGGATGGGTCGTTTATGGCAGGTCGTATGGGGAAAGGGTTAGAGGCCCCAATGGTGAATTCGTTCTTCACAGCAAAGCTATTAGAGGTAATGATCAGGCACGTCTGGACCAGAATGTGAATGATATCATTGACTTGAATAGTTTTGTGCATCCAAAGGCCAATAGAAAATCCCTTTTTAGTGGATGAAAAGAGAGCGCTACACATACTTTCCCAAACAACAAAGAGAGTCGGTGTTCGCTATGAGACAGGACTATTGTGGAGGGATGACGAGTTTCCAGTTTCACTAAGCTTCGAAATGGCGAAGCAGAGACTACGGTGCCTGGAATCAAAAATGACAAGAAATTCAGAGTTTAATGCAGCCTACCACGAAATAATTAAAAGGTACATCGAAAGTGGTTACGCGAGGAAGCTGGCAACCTCAGAGGCAGGTACAAGTACTTCGAGTCCAGAATCCGAACAAACCGGGAAAGGTTCGACTGGTTTTCGACGCGGCGGCCAAGGTGAGTGACACGTCATTAAATGATTTTCTACTCAAGGGTCCTGACGATCTCAAGCCATTGGTGGCTATCTTTTTCACCTTCCGGATATCGGAACGCTTTCTGTGGAGGGGCCGAAGGGATCAGCCAATCGATGTTTACTTCATGCAGTCTATGACGTTTGGTGCCAGTTGTTCGCCATGTTCGGCCAATTTAGTCAAGAACCTCAACGCCATGAGATTCATAAAGGAGCACCCGAGGACCGTTAAGGCAATAGTTGACCACCATTACGTGGACGAATACGTTATTTAGATACCTTTGCTCGAAAATCGGAAATGTCGTACTTCACAACTCTATTTTCGTTGCTAAATACATTCGAATTTCTGAAATTTTATTCGATATCTAATTACCATCCGGAAAAGTTTTGCTGAGAGCTAAAATGTAACTACATATTATTAAAAAAAAATATAAATAATAAATAATATTTTTTTATTAAATGTTATAAATTAATTGAAGAAAACATAATAAATATTGATATTTTTGATGAATTTATTTTGTTTTAAAGGGAAATCCCGAACAAAAATATCAATACAAAACAAAATCAATTTCAAATTCGAGTAATTGATTTTAGCTTAAAATTATAGTTGTATGTTTCAAATAAAAAAAAATTGTTTAACTTATTAGCTTACAGCATTAGTACTGCTACCAGCATTTTGATGAATTCCGTCGGTTGGTCCGTCTGTATCCTTTTTGGCTATTTTGCCTACTAATGGTACGGGTTCCACCACTGTCGAATTCCGTCTAGCTGCTTGGTTGGCTTGTTGATTCTGCGTACTCCGAGATGACACTGCTTTCTTAAGGCGTGTTCTTATGGAACGCTTTTGTTAATGTCACTTGAGGTGTTCTTATGTGAACTTATTTTTGCGGATATCACTTGACGTGTTCCTATGGAATGTCTTTTGTAAATATTACTTGAGAGTTTTACGTGTTTTTATTTTTATCGGTAATTAATCGCACTTTATTTTCAAGCTGCTCGGGCGCCAGTTATAGCGTTCGGTTGCGCGGGAGTAAAAAAATAAAACACTCTGTTTGACTGGTGTAGAATAACTCAACTCTTTATTTAGATTCTTCATCTATTTATTACATAAATTTAATTACATTTCAATAAATCTGAAATACATAGTTTGTTTTCTTAGAAATACAAAATACAAAAAGCAAAATCGGCAACAATTGGTTTTCTTGGAATTATAATAAATTACAAATTCTATGATTGCTTAAGTATTGCTAGCTTGCAATTGTAATAAGCGAACGTAAAGGCTAGTGTCATAGCTTTGTTCCGATATATAAATTCTTGGAATAGAAATTAAAAGTACGGGTAAGCAATTCTCTGTGGAGCGTACAATTGTGGGAATGGTATATGAAACTGAATGGGGATAATGGTGCCTTAACTTGCATATGCGAGCAACAAGAAAAAACAGCGGAATTAGAATTAAAGAAACAAAGATAGAGAACTATGCAAACTATAGGGTATGTTACATTATGTTTGGTTGGCAAATGAGAAATTAACTTATTAATATTTATGTAACAAAAAAAATAAATACATTCCTGAACACTACTCGACAATTTCAAATTATATGACTGCACTGTCAGACAAGTTTCAAAATAGGTTTCAAGATTTAAGAAAAATAAAAAAATGTTTAATGCTTGTTGAAAACCCCTGGCATCTGGAAACAACGACCATCTCACAACTGACTTCAGTTTGAAATTGAAACTACGCAAAATTGTTCGATGAGTTCATCGACTTCAAAAACGACACAACCTTGTAGTTATTTTTAAAGAAAAAAGAGAAAAAGGGGAATATGTGGAATTTTGGAGCATTGTCCCTCAAAAATATGAAACTGTGCCCAAAAAGATGTGCCATATTAACATTGTTTGGTTCTACATACGTTTGCGAATCGTCGTTTTCGAAAATGAAATACGCAAAGAAATGTGTTCAGAAATAAACTTTCGGACTCCCATCTGGATGATGTGATAAGGCTAGCATGCAGCAACAAGCCAGACCTTGACAAAGTTGACATCTGATTAAAACTAAAGAATCTTTTTTTTATAACAATAAATAAACCATGAAATTTAAATTACGTTTTTTATTAAAAGCTGAGTAAATATATTAATGTTGCATTGCGGCCCGGGGCGCCACAGCTAAATCGCCTTTGTGGCCATTTTTAAAAAAGGTTGAGTATGGCTGCATGGCCAGCCGAGGCAGCCATTTGAATGAAATTATTTTCCATTATTAACCGGAAGGATTGTACTTTCAAATAAAAAAAGAAATTTGAGAAAATATTCAGTAGTTTTTTTTTATAGCATTTTCAAAAAAAAAAAAGTTATTTGGCGGACCCTTTAGTTAATGCACCTTGGTACATACGCAACGCTGATCTTCATAGAGATCTAAATATTGAAATGGTTGAAGACGAAATTAAAAAAGTTGCTCAAATGCACAGACGTAGGCTTCTCAACCACGTTAGCTTAGAAATGACCGAATTATTAAATACAGACCATGTAATCAGGAGATTGGGGTAAATGAGCGATGATAAAACCGCTTGATCTATAGAAATTAGCTAATATAGAAATCAGGTTATATTTTCTACTAAAATGGTTCAGCAATCCGACAACCGGCGGATTTCTCTTTTAAATTCTCAAACAATTCAGAAATAAATTGCCGATTAGTTGAACAGCTAGGTGCAATCACATTCGGGATGACGAAAGTCAGTCCCCCAGGGAGGTTTTTTTAGATGGGTTAAAGTCCCTCACTATTGCAGAAGCATCCCTCGCGTTCTAGCTCTGCAATGTCTTTCGATGATTTTCCCTTCCAGCGAACCCCCATACAAAAAAAAAATTAAAACTAAAGTTAAACTTGCAAAATACAAGGCGACGGGTTTCGTCGACATCTGTATTCTTGATTTTACGCATTAATAATCTGAATCAGAGCAACAGCCAGTTGGAGCCAGCGTTACTTTGAAGGTCAAGCCAAGGAGAATTGCACTGCATTGCATTTTGCCGCTACAGTTTTTTTTTTTTTTGTTGGAGGATGTTTCTATTCGTTGGAGCACTCAGACACAACTACTGCCAAACAGACACCTTACTTTTATGTACTTAGTTTTCCCGTCTTTCGAATAAAGAGGAGAAGGAGCTTCAGTGATGAAGAGCTTATATGTTCGGCACTCACCACATCAGCCCCAAAGATCCGCCACCTGATGCGAGCAAAGGCAAGACAGCAACAGAGGAAGTGTTCCGCCGTATCGTGGTCCTCTCAAAAAGCAGGACAGATGGTGGTGTCGCTCAAGCCCAATACATTTAAGTGTTTGGCAAAAGCTTGGTGGCCGGAAAGGACGGCCACAAGCAGTCTGCAGTCAATTCTCCTAAGGGATAGAAGGAAAGTCGCCGACCTTTTACAGATGTCCGGACGCAGTCGTTTAGTCTGCCTGCACCCAGCACAGTCACGCCACCGACACTCGTGTTTACGGGAAACCCAAGTATCAATGGAAGTTCTAACCGCAGATGTAGGCAGACCCAACGCAGGTTCAAGTCCTGAGAAAGATTCTTCTGAACCCAGCCTGGCAAGGTCATCAGCGATCTCGTTTCCCTGGATACCAGTGTGACCTGGGACCCAAACAAGATTCACTGTGTTTAGCCTTCCTACCGAGTTCAGAGAAAGCTTGAGTTCGAGCACTAACTTAGACGAGGTAAGAGGATTAAGCAGCGTTTTTAATGCAGCTTGGCTATCACTGCAAACGCAAATGCTTCTTGACGTCCACCTGTTTGTCTCAATATAGCGCATCGTCATAAGGATAGCGAAAATCTCCGCTTGGAAGACAGACGCATGGTTACATAAGGGGTAGTGTAGTCTAATGTTCTCGCTTTCCACGAAAACTCCGGTTCTGGAGCCATCCGTGAATACACGATGCCATTCTTTCCCTGGTTCAGAGTCTGGCCGAATCAATTTCCTGAGGAAAGTTGACGTGGTAGTTTTGTCGCAGTAGGATTTCTGGTGTCATTGCGTCAGACAGCATATCCATAAGGCATGGGTCAAAGGATAATTCTCGCACAAGTTCTTCAAAATTTCAATGCGCGTGGTACCAAAAGCCACCTCCCTTTGACCGAGAGATGGTTTTCAGCGTACACCCCATGATAAAAATATCAAGAGGGGGGAGGTTCATCATGGCATGTAGAGCAGAGCCCGGCGTGCTAGGGAAGGCCCCTGTGCACCCAAGACAAACCGTTCTTTGAAGTTTGGCAAAAGAGGCAGTAACACGTTCCGCGAAAGCCACCAAACAACCGATGCATATGAGAGAAGTGGTCTTATCATCACCGTATAGATCCAAAGGACCCTTTTAGGAGATAAGCCCCATGTCTTGCCAAAAGCGCCTTTGCACTTTGCACAACATGTTTGGACCAAAGAAGCTTTTTATCGAGGATTACTCCCAGATATTTGACTTCATCGGAGATCGGGATAGTGACGCCTTTTAGCACGAGCTGAGTCAGACCAGTGACATTCCTCATTCTCGTGAAGAGAACAACCGTAGTTTTAAGAGGATTCACTGAAAGCCCATTTCTTGTGCACCAATCATCGATCAAGCCCAAGGATCTCTGCGCCAGAGAGCAGACAGTCCCTAAGTCCGAACCGACAGATAGAACGGCGACATCGTCCGCGTAGGCTTGTGTGTAGGTTCCAGGAAGATTGGGAACCGCCACGTGCATGCGTGCCGGAACAGCCCAGTACGCACCGTATACCCATATGTTACCGCCACAGTCAGAACGACAGCTACGTGTACCAGTGTTGGAACAGCTCAGTACGCACCCATGTCGTGGCGACCGCAGTCCCAGCCGTTACAGTCAACCAGCGTACAAAACCTCTCTACGTTCCTTGAGTCTAGTGGGATGCATCAGCACCTAGCTAACCCTACTCTAATCGACGAACTTGTTAGCAAACTTCCAATGAGCAAGCGTTTGGAATGGGCTCAACGAAGCATCCACATTAAGCCATTTCCCACAGTGAAGCACTTCGACAAATGGTTGAGCGAAATTGCCCGCCGTGTGCCTCGTTACTACCACTCGCCAAAACAGCATGAAACCGAAAAATCAGCTATTAGGAGTCTGCTATAAAACGATGTCAATACCACTCTTCAAATGACCAATCAACATCGAAAGTTCTACACGCTGCTGAACAGTCTTCGACAGCCGCCGCAAAGAAGGACGTATGCCGCCACTGCAAAGGAAAGTCACATCCCTTAAATAACTGCAGGAGCTTCGACAACTTGGAGATCCCAGCAAAATGGAACTTCGTCAAGAAGAATAGGCTGTGATTTTCGTGTTTAAAGTACGGAAACAACGTCAGTGCGTGTCGACAGCTAAAGTTCTGTGGAATCGATGACTGCCCAGAGTTCACCACCCATCGCTACATGAGTAGAAAGCTACATGAGCCAACATCACCTTCAAATGAGATGAGCCAGAATCTAAGACACTGTTGAGCTGCAGTACAAACCCGAAGCCATCAATTTTCTTTTGGTGTGCTACCAGTGAGACTCTACAATGACAACATCATTGCACTCTTGGACGAAGGTTCGTCCGTGACGGTTATGGATTCCGATCTGGCGAACAAACTAGACTTAAGCGGTCAAAGGAGATCTCTTAACCGACAATAGCTCGGCAAGGAGACATCAACCAAGGAATTTTTAGCAGCTGACCTTCAAATCAGCGCGGACGAAGATAATGCCAGGAGGTTCTTGTTGAAGAGAGTTCAAACAGTCAACGGGTTGAACCTGCCAACTCAAACGCTTACTGCTGCCGATGTAGAGCCATTTCTTCCCCACTCGATCTTGATGTCACTTGCCAAGTACGACAACGGCAAGCCGCAACTGCTAATCGGACTCGATCATTCGCATCTTGGAGCGCCAATACAAGTCATTGAGTCCACAGAGAATCAGCCACTTGTCACAGAAACGAAACTTGGATGGGTCGTTTATGGCAGGTCGTATGGGGAAAGGGTTAGAGACCCCAATGGTGAATTCGTTCTTCACAGCAAAGCTATTAGAGGTAATGATCAGGCACGTCTGGACCAGAATGTGAATGATTTCATTGACTTGGATAGTTTTGTGCATCCAAAGGCCAATAGAACATCCCTTTTTAGTGGATGAAAAGAGAGCGCTACACATACTTTCCCAAACAACAAAGAGAGTTGGTGTTCGCTATGAGACAGGACTATTGTGGAGGGATGACGAGTTTCCAGTTTCACTAAGCTTCGAAATGGCGAAGCAGAGACTACGGTGCCTGGAATCAAAAATGACAAGAAATTCAGAGTTTAATGCAGCCTACCACGAAATAATTAAAAGGTACATCGAAAGTGGTTACGCGAGGAAGTTGGCAACCTCAGAGGCAGGTACAAGTACTTCGAGTCCAGAATCCGAACAAACCGGGAAAGGTTCGACTGGTTTTCGACGCGGCGGCCAAGGTGAGTGACACGTCATTAAATGATTTTCTACTCAAGGGTCCTGACGATCTCAAGCCATTGGTGGCTATCTTTTTCACCTTCCGGATATCGGAACGCTTTCTGTGGAGGGGCCGAAGGGATCAGCCAATCGATGTTTACTTCATGCAGTCTATGACGTTTGGTGCCAGTTGTTCGCCATGTTCGGCCAATTTAGTCAAGAACCTCAACGCCATGAGATTCATAAAGGAGCACCCGAGGACCGTTAAGGCAATAGTTGACCACCATTACGTGGACGAATACGTTATTTAGATACCTTTGCTCGAAAATCGGAAATGTCGTACTTCACAACTCTATTTTCGTTGCTAAATACATTCGAATTTCTGAAATTTTATTCGATATCTAATTACCATCCGGAAAAGTTTTGCTGAGAGCTAAAATGTAACTACATATTATTAAAAAAAATATAAATAATAAATAATATTTTTTTATTAAATGTTATAAATTAATTGAAGAAAACATAATAAATATTGATATTTTTGATGAATTTATTTTGTTTTAAAGGGAAATCCCGAACAAAAATATCAATACAAAACAAAATCAATTTCAAATTCGAGTAATTGATTTTAGCTTAAAATTATAGTTGTATGTTTCAAATAAAAAAAAATTGTTTAACTTATTAGCTTACAGCATTAGTACTGCTACCAGCATTTTGATGAATTCCGTCGGTTGGTCCGTCTGTATCCTTTTTGGCTATTTTGCCTACTAATGGTACGGGTTCCGCCACTGTCGAATTCCGTCTAGCTGCTTGGTTGGCTTGTTGATTCTGCGTACTCCGAGATGACACTGCTTTCTTAAGGCGTGTTCTTATGGAACGCTTTTGTTAATGTCACTTGAGGTGTTCTTATGTGAACTTATTTTTGCGGATATCACTTGACGTGTTCCTATGGAATGTCTTTTGTAAATATTACTTGAGAGTTTTACGTGTTTTTATTTTTATCGGTAATTAATCGCACTTTATTTTCAAGCTGCTCGGGCGCCAGTTATAGCGTTCGGTTGCGCGGGAGTAAAAAAATAAAACACTCTGTTTGACTGGTGTAGAATAACTCAACTCTTTATTTAGATTCTTCATCTATTTATTACATAAATTTAATTACATTTCAATAAATCTGAAATACATAGCTTGTTTTCTTAGAAATACAAAATACAAAAAGCAAAATCGGCAACAATTGGTTTTCTTGGAATTATAATAAATTACAAATTCTATGATTGCTTAAGTATTGCTAGCTTGCAATTGTAATAAGCGAACGTAAAGGCTAGTGTCATAGCTTTGTTCCGATATATAAATTCTTGGAATAGAAATTAAAAGTACGGGTAAGCAATTCTCTGTGGAGCGTACAATTGTGGGAATGGTATATGAAAGTGAATGGGGATAATGGTGCCTTAACTTGCATATGCGAGCAACAAGAAAAAACAGCGGAATTAGAATTAAAGAAACAAATATAGAGAACTATGCAAACTATAGGGTATGTTACATTATGTTTGGTTGGCAAATGAGAAATTAACTTATTAATATTTAAGTAACAAAAAAAATAAATACATTCCTGAACACTACTCGACAATTTCAAATTATATGACTGCACTGTCAGACAAGTTTCAAAATAGGTTTCACGATTTAAGAAAAATAAAATAATGTTTAATGCTTGTTGAAAACCCCTGGCATCTGGAAACAACGACCATCTCACAACTGACTTCAGTTTGAAATTGAAACTACGCAAAATTGTTCGATGAGTTCATCGACTTCAAAAACGACACAACCTTGTAGTTATTTTTAAAGAAAAAAGAGAAAAAGGGGAATATGTGGAATTTTGGAGCATTGTCCCTCAAAAATATGAAACTGTGCCCAAAAAGATGTGCCATATTAACATTGTTTGGTTCTACATACGTTTGCGAATCGTCGTTTTCGAAAATGAAATACGCAAAAAAATGTGTTCAGAAATAAACTTTCGGACTCCCATCTGGATGATGTGATAAGGCTAGCATGCAGCAACAAGCCAGACCTTGACAAAGTTGACATCTGATTAAAACTAAAGAATCTTTTTTTTATAACAATAAATAAACCATGAAATTTAAATTATGTTTTTTATTAAAAGCTGAGTAAATATATTAATGTTGCATTGCGGCCCGGGGCGCCACAGCTAAATCGCCTTTGTGGCCATTTTTAAAAAAGGTTGAGTATGGCTGCATGGCCAGCCGAGGCAGCCATTTGAATGAAATTATTTTCCATTATTAACCGGAAGGATTGTACTTTCAAATAAAAAAAGAAATTTGAGAAAATATTCAGTAGTTTTTTTTTATAGCATTTTCAAAAAAAAAAAAGTTATTTGGCGGACCCTTTAGTTAATGCACCTTGGTACATACGCAACGCTGATCTTCATAGAGATCTAAATATTGAAATGGTTGAAGACGAAATTAAAAAAGTTGCTCAAATGCACAGACGTAGGCTTCTCAACCACGTTAGCTTAGAAATGACCGAATTATTAAATACAGACCATGTAATCAGGAGATTGGGGTAAATGAGCGATGATAAAACCGCTTGATCTATAGAAATTAGCTAATATAGAAATCAGGTTATATTTTCTACTAAAATGGAGATTGGGGTAAATGAGCGATGATAAAACCGCTTGATCTATAGAAATTAGCTAATATAGAAATCAGGTTATATTTTCTACTAAAATGGTTCAGCAATCCGACAACCGGCGGATTTTTCTTTTAAATTCTCAAACAATTCAGAAATAAATTGCCGATTAGTTGAACAGCTAGGTGCAATCACATTCGGGATGACGAAAGTCAGTCCCCCAGGGAGGTTTTTTTAGATGGGTTAAAGTCCCTCACTATTGCAGAAGCATCCCTCGCGTTCTAGCTCTGCAATGTCTTTCGATGATTTTCCCTTCCAGCGAACCCCCATATAAAAAAAAAATTAAAACTAAAGTTAAACTTGCAAAATACAAGGCGACGGGTTTCGTCGACATCTTTATTCTTGATTTAACGTATTAATAATCTGAATCAGAGCAACAGCCAGTTGGAGCCAGCGTTACTTTGAAGGTCAAGCCAAGGAGAATTGCACTGCATTGCATTTTGCCGCTACAGATTTTTTTTTTTTTGTTGGAGGTTGTTTCTATCCGTTGGAGCACTCAGACACAACTACTGCCAAACAGACACCTTACTTTTATGTACTTAGTTTTCCCGTCTTTCGAATAAAGAGGAGAAGGAGCTTCAGTGATGAAGAGCTTATATGTTCGGCACTCACCACATCAGCCCCAAAGATCCGCCACCTGATGCGAGCAAAGGCAGGACAGCAACAGAGGAAGTGTTCCGCCGTATCGTGGTCCTCTCCACAAGCAGGACAGATGGTGGTGTCGCTAAAGCCCAATACATTTAAGTGTTTGGCAAAAGCTTGGTGGCCGGAAAGGACGGCCACAAGCAGTCTGCAGTCAATTCTCCTAAGGGATAGAAGGAAAGTCGCCGACCTTTTACAGATGTCCGGACGCAGTCGTTTAGTCTGCCTGCACCCAGCACAGTCACGCCACCGACACTCGTGTTTACGGGAAACCCAAGTATCAATGGAAGCTCTAACCGCAGATGTAGGCAGACCCAACGCAGGTTCAAGTCCTGAGAAAGATTCTTCTGAACCCAGCCTGGCAAGGTCATCAGCGATCTCGTTTCCCTGGATACCAGTGTGACCTGGGACCCAAACAAGATTCACTGTGTTTAGCCTTCCTACCGAGTTCAGAGAAAGCTTGAGTTCGAGCACTAACTTAGACGAGGTAAGAGGATTAAGCAGCGTTTTTAATGCAGCTTGGCTATCACTGCAAACGCAAATGCTTCTTGACGTCCACCTGTTTGTCTCAATATAGCGCATCGTCATAAGGATAGCGAAAATCTCCGCTTGGAAGACAGACGCATGGTTACATAAGGGGTAGTGTAGTCTAATGTTCTCGCTTTCCACGAAAACTCCGGTTCTGGAGCCATCCGTGAATACACGATGCCATTCTTTCCCTGGTTCAGAGTCTGGCCGAATCAATTTCCTGAGGAAAGTTGACGTGGTAGTTTTGTCGCAGTAGGATTTCTGGTGTCATTGCGTCAGACAGCATATCCATAAGGCATGGGTCAAAGGATAATTCTCGCACAAGTTCTTCAAAATTTCAATGCGCGTGGTACCAAAAGCCACCTCCCTTTGACCGAGAGATGGTTTTCAGCGTACACCCCATGATAAAAATATCAAGAGGGGGGAGGTTCATCATGGCATGTAGAGCAGAGCCCGGCGTGCTAGGGAAGGCCCCTGTGCACCCAAGACAAACCGTTCTTTGAAGTTTGGCAAAAGAGGCAGTAACACGTTCCGCGAAAGCCACCAAACAACCGATGCATATGAGAGAAGTGGTCTTATCATCACCGTATAGATCCAAAGGACCCTTTTAGGAGATAAGCCCCATGTCTTGCCAAAAGCGCCTTTGCACTTTGCACAACATGTTTGGACCAAAGAAGCTTTTTATCGAGGATTACTCCCAGATATTTGACTTCATCGGAGATCGGGATAGTGACGCCTTTTAGCACGAGCTGAGTCAGACCAGTGACATTCCTCATTCTCGTGAAGAGAACAACCGTAGTTTTAAGAGGATTCACTGAAAGCCCATTTCTTGTGCACCAATCATCGATCAAGCCCAAGGATCTCCGCGCCAGAGAGCAGACAGTCCCTAAGTCCGAACCGACAGATAGAACGGCGACATCGTCCGCGTAGGCTTGTGTGTAGGTTCCAGGAAGATTGAGAACCGCCACGTGCATGCGTGCCGGAACAGCCCAGTACGCACCGTATACCCATATGTTACCGCCACAGTCAGAACGACAGCTACGTGTACCAGTGTTGGAACAGCTCAGTACGCACCCATATCGTCCGCAGTCCCAGCCGTTACAGTCAACCAGCGTACAAAACCTCTCTACGTTCCTTGAGTCTAGTGGGATGCATCAGCACCTAGCTAACCCTACTCTAATCGACGAACTTGTTAGCAAACTTCCAATGAGCAAGCGTTTGGAATGGGCTCAACGAAGCATCCACATTAAGTCATTTCCCACAGTGAAGCACTTCGACAAATGGTTGAGCGAAATTGCCCGTCTTGTGTGCCTCGTTACTACCACTCGCCAAAACAGCATGAAACCGAAAAATCAGCTATAAAACGGTGTCAATACCACTCTTCAAATGACCAATCAACATCGAAAGTTCTACACGCTGCTGAACAGTCTTCGACAGCCGCCGCAAAGAAGGACGTATGCCGCCACTGCAAAGGAAAGTCACATCCCTTAAATAACTGCAGGAGCTTCGACAACTTGGAGATCCCAGCAAAATGGAACTTCGTCAAGAAGAATAGGCTGTGATTTTCGTGTTTGAAGTACGGAAACAACGTCAGTGCGTGTCGACAGCTGAAGTTCTGTGGAATCGATGACTGCCCAGAGTTCACCACCCATCGCTACATGAGTAGAAAGCTACATGAGCCAACATCACCTTCAAATGAGATGAGCCAGAATCTAAGACACTGTTGAGCTGCAGTACAAACCCGATCCCAGCAATTTTCTTTTGGTGTGCTACCAGTGAGACTCTACAATGACAACATCATTGCACTCTTGGACGAAGGTTCGTCCGTGACGGTTATGGATTCCGATCTGGCGAACAAACTAGACTTAAGCGGTCAAAGGAGATCTCTTAACCGACAATAGCTCGGCAAGGAGACATCAACCAAGGAATTTTTAGCAGCTGACCTTCAAATCAGCGCGGACGAAGATAATGCCAGGAGGTTCTTGTTGAAGAGAGTTCAAACAGTCAACGGGTTGAACCTGCCAACTCAAACGCTTACTGCCGCCGATGTAGAGCCGTTTCTTCCCCACTCGATCTTGATGTCACTTGCCAAGTACGACAACGGCAAGCCGCAACTGCTAATCGGACTCGATCATTCGCATCTTGGAGCGCCAATACAAGTCATTGAGTCCACAGAGAATCAGCCACTTGTCACAGAAACGAAACTTGGATGGGTCGTTTATGGCAGGTCGTATGGGGAAAGGGTTAGAGGCCCCAATGGTGAATTCGTTCTTCACAGCAAAGCTATTAGAGGTAATGATCAGGCACGTCTGGACCAGAATGTGAATGATATCATTGACTTGAATAGTTTTGTGCATCCAAAGGCCAATAGAAAATCCCTTTTTAGTGGATGAAAAGAGAGCGCTACACATACTTTCCCAAACAACAAAGAGAGTCGGTGTTCGCTATGAGACAGGACTATTGTGGAGGGATGACGAGTTTCCAGTTTCACTAAGCTTCGAAATGGCGAAGCAGAGACTACGGTGCCTGGAATCAAAAATGACAAGAAATTCAGAGTTTAATGCAGCCTACCACGAAATAATTAAAAGGTACATCGAAAGTGGTTACGCGAGGAAGTTGGCAACCTCAGAGGCAGGTACAAGTACTTCGAGTCCAGAATCCGAACAAACCGGGAAAGGTTCGACTGGTTTTCGACGCGGCGGCCAAGGTGAGTGACACGTCATTAAATGATTTTCTACTCAAGGGTCCTGACGATCTCAAGCCATTGGTGGCTATCTTTTTCACCTTCCGGATATCGGAACGCTTTCTGTGGAGGGACCGAAGGGATCAGCCAATCGATGTTTACGTCATGCAGTCTATGACGTTTGGTGCCAGTTGTTCGCCATGTTCGGCCAATTTAGTCAAGAACCTCAACGCCATGAGATTCATAAAGGAGCACCCGAGGGCCGTTAAGGCAATAGTTGACCACCATTACGTGGACGAATACGTTATTTAGATACCTTTGCTCGAAAATCGGAAATGTCGTACTTCACAACTCTATTTTCGTTGCTAAATACATTCGAATTTCTGAAATTTTATTCGATATCTAATTACCATCCGGAAAAGTTTTGCTGAGAGCTAAAATGTAACTACATATTATTAAAAAAAAATATAAATAATAAATAATATTTTTTTATTAAATGTTATAAATTAATTGAAGAAAACATAATAAATATTGATATTTTTGATGAATTTATTTTGTTTTAAAGGGAAATCCCGAACAAAAATATCAATACAAAACAAAATCAATTTCAAATTCGAGTAATTGATTTTAGCTTAAAATTATAGTTGTATGTTTCAAATAAAAAAAAATTGTTTAACTTATTAGCTTACAGCATTAGTACTGCTACCAGCATTTTGATGAATTCCGTCGGTTGGTCCGTCTGTATCCTTTTTGGCTATTTTGCCTACTAATGGTACGGGTTCCACCACTGTCGAATTCCGTCTAGCTGCTTGGTTGGCTTGTTGATTCTGCGTACTCCGAGATGACACTGCTTTCTTAAGGCGTGTTCTTATGGAACGCTTTTGTTAATGTCACTTGAGGTGTTCTTATGTGAACTTATTTTTGCGGATATCACTTGACGTGTTCCTATGGAATGTCTTTTGTAAATATTACTTGAGAGTTTTACGTGTTTTTATTTTTATCGGTAATTAATCGCACTTTATTTTCAAGCTGCTCGGGCGCCAGTTATAGCGTTCGGTTGCGCGGGAGTAAAAAAATAAAACACTCTGTTTGACTGGTGTAGAATAACTCAACTCTTTATTTAGATTCTTCATCTATTTATTACATAAATTTAATTACATTTCAATAAATCTGAAATACATAGTTTGTTTTCTTAGAAATACAAAATACAAAAAGCAAAATCGGCAACAATTGGTTTTCTTGGAATTATAATAAATTACAAATTCTATGATTGCTTAAGTATTGCTAGCTTGCAATTGTAATAAGCGAACGTAAAGGCTAGTGTCATAGCTTTGTTCCGATATATAAATTCTTGGAATAGAAATTAAAAGTACGGGTAAGCAATTCTCTGTGGAGCGTACAATTGTGGGAATGGTATATGAAACTGAATGGGGATAATGGTGCCTTAACTTGCATATGCGAGCAACAAGAAAAAACAGCGGAATTAGAATTAAAGAAACAAAGATAGAGAACTATGCAAACTATAGGGTATGTTACATTATGTTTGGTTGGCAAATGAGAAATTAACTTATTAATATTTATGTAACAAAAAAAATAAATACATTCCTGAACACTACTCGACAATTTCAAATTATATGACTGCACTGTCAGACAAGTTTCAAAATAGGTTTCAAGATTTAAGAAAAATAAAAAAATGTTTAATGCTTGTTGAAAACCCCTGGCATCTGGAAACAACGACCATCTCACAACTGACTTCAGTTTGAAATTTAAACTACGCAAAATTGTTCGATGAGTTCATCGACTTCAAAAACGACACAACCTTGTAGTTATTTTTAAAGAAAAAAGAGAAAAAGGGGAATATGTGGAATTTTGGAGCATTGTCCCTCAAAAATATGAAACTGTGCCCAAAAAGATGTGCCATATTAACATTGTTTGGTTCTACATACGTTTGCGAATCGTCGTTTTCGAAAATGAAATACGCAAAGAAATGTGTTCAGAAATAAACTTTCGGACTCCCATCTGGATGATGTGATAAGGCTAGCATGCAGCAACAAGCCAGACCTTGACAAAGTTGACATCTGATTAAAACTAAAGAATCTTTTTTTTATAACAATAAATAAACCATGAAATTTAAATTACGTTTTTTATTAAAAGCTGAGTAAATATATTAATGTTGCATTGCGGCCCGGGGCGCCACAGCTAAATCGCCTTTGTGGCCATTTTTAAAAAAGGTTGAGTATGGCTGCATGGCCAGCCGAGGCAGCCATTTGAATGAAATTATTTTCCATTATTAACCGGAAGGATTGTACTTTCAAATAAAAAAAGAAATTTGAGAAAATATTCAGTAGTTTTTTTTTATAGCATTTTCAAAAAAAAAAAAGTTATTTGGCGGACCCTTTAGTTAATGCACCTTGGTACATACGCAACGCTGATCTTCATAGAGATCTAAATATTGAAATGGTTGAAGACGAAATTAAAAAAGTTGCTCAAATGCACAGACGTAGGCTTCTCAACCACGTTAGCTTAGAAATGACCGAATTATTAAATACAGACCATGTAATCAGGAGATTGGGGTAAATGAGCGATGATAAAACCGCTTGATCTATAGAAATTAGCTAATATAGAAATCAGGTTATATTTTCTACTAAAATGGTTCAGCAATCCGACAACCGGCGGATTTCTCTTTTAAATTCTCAAACAATTCAGAAATAAATTGCCGATTAGTTGAACAGCTAGGTGCAATCACATTCGGGATGACGAAAGTCAGTCCCCCAGGGAGGTTTTTTTAGATGGGTTAAAGTCCCTCACTATTGCAGAAGCATCCCTCGCGTTCTAGCTCTGCAATGTCTTTCGATGATTTTCCCTTCCAGCGAACCCCCATACAAAAAAAAAATTAAAACTAAAGTTAAACTTGCAAAATACAAGGCGACGGGTTTCGTCGACATCTGTATTCTTGATTTTACGCATTAATAATCTGAATCAGAGCAACAGCCAGTTGGAGCCAGCGTTACTTTGAAGGTCAAGCCAAGGAGAATTGCACTGCATTGCATTTTGCCGCTACAGTTTTTTTTTTTTTTGTTGGAGGATGTTTCTATTCGTTGGAGCACTCAGACACAACTACTGCCAAACAGACACCTTACTTTTATGTACTTAGTTTTCCCGTCTTTCGAATAAAGAGGAGAAGGAGCTTCAGTGATGAAGAGCTTATATGTTCGGCACTCACCACATCAGCCCCAAAGATCCGCCACCTGATGCGAGCAAAGGCAAGACAGCAACAGAGGAAGTGTTCCGCCGTATCGTGGTCCTCTCAAAAAGCAGGACAGATGGTGGTGTCGCTCAAGCCCAATACATTTAAGTGTTTGGCAAAAGCTTGGTGGCCGGAAAGGACGGCCACAAGCAGTCTGCAGTCAATTCTCCTAAGGGATAGAAGGAAAGTCGCCGACCTTTTACAGATGTCCGGACGCAGTCGTTTAGTCTGCCTGCACCCAGCACAGTCACGCCACCGACACTCGTGTTTACGGGAAACCCAAGTATCAATGGAAGTTCTAACCGCAGATGTAGGCAGACCCAACGCAGGTTCAAGTCCTGAGAAAGATTCTTCTGAACCCAGCCTGGCAAGGTCATCAGCGATCTCGTTTCCCTGGATACCAGTGTGACCTGGGACCCAAACAAGATTCACTGTGTTTAGCCTTCCTACCGAGTTCAGAGAAAGCTTGAGTTCGAGCACTAACTTAGACGAGGTAAGAGGATTAAGCAGCGTTTTTAATGCAGCTTGGCTATCACTGCAAACGCAAATGCTTCTTGACGTCCACCTGTTTGTCTCAATATAGCGCATCGTCATAAGGATAGCGAAAATCTCCGCTTGGAAGACAGACGCATGGTTACATAAGGGGTAGTGTAGTCTAATGTTCTCGCTTTCCACGAAAACTCCGGTTCTGGAGCCATCCGTGAATACACGATGCCATTCTTTCCCTGGTTCAGAGTCTGGCCGAATCAATTTCCTGAGGAAAGTTGACGTGGTAGTTTTGTCGCAGTAGGATTTCTGGTGTCATTGCGTCAGACAGCATATCCATAAGGCATGGGTCAAAGGATAATTCTCGCACAAGTTCTTCAAAATTTCAATGCGCGTGGTACCAAAAGCCACCTCCCTTTGACCGAGAGATGGTTTTCAGCGTACACCCCATGATAAAAATATCAAGAGGGGGGAGGTTCATCATGGCATGTAGAGCAGAGCCCGGCGTGCTAGGGAAGGCCCCTGTGCACCCAAGACAAACCGTTCTTTGAAGTTTGGCAAAAGAGGCAGTAACACGTTCCGCGAAAGCCACCAAACAACCGATGCATATGAGAGAAGTGGTCTTATCATCACCGTATAGATCCAAAGGACCCTTTTAGGAGATAAGCCCCATGTCTTGCCAAAAGCGCCTTTGCACTTTGCACAACATGTTTGGACCAAAGAAGCTTTTTATCGAGGATTACTCCCAGATATTTGACTTCATCGGAGATCGGGATAGTGACGCCTTTTAGCACGAGCTGAGTCAGACCAGTGACATTCCTCATTCTCGTGAAGAGAACAACCGTAGTTTTAAGAGGATTCACTGAAAGCCCATTTCTTGTGCACCAATCATCGATCAAGCCCAAGGATCTCTGCGCCAGAGAGCAGACAGTCCCTAAGTCCGAACCGACAGATAGAACGGCGACATCGTCCGCGTAGGCTTGTGTGTAGGTTCCAGGAAGATTGGGAACCGCCACGTGCATGCGTGCCGGAACAGCCCAGTACGCACCGTATACCCATATGTTACCGCCACAGTCAGAACGACAGCTACGTGTACCAGTGTTGGAACAGCTCAGTACGCACCCATGTCGTGGCGACCGCAGTCCCAGCCGTTACAGTCAACCAGCGTACAAAACCTCTCTACGTTCCTTGAGTCTAGTGGGATGCATCAGCACCTAGCTAACCCTACTCTAATCGACGAACTTGTTAGCAAACTTCCAATGAGCAAGCGTTTGGAATGGGCTCAACGAAGCATCCACATTAAGCCATTTCCCACAGTGAAGCACTTCGACAAATGGTTGAGCGAAATTGCCCGTCGTGTGCCTCGTTACTACCACTCGCCAAAACAGCATGAAACCGAAAAATCAGCTATTAGGAGTCTGCTATAAAACGATGTCAATACCACTCTTCAAATGACCAATCAACATCGAAAGTTCTACACGCTGCTGAACAGTCTTCGACAGCCGCCGCAAAGAAGGACGTATGCCGCCACTGCAAAGGAAAGTCACATCCCTTAAATAACTGCAGGAGCTTCGACAACTTGGAGATCCCAGCAAAATGGAACTTCGTCAAGAAGAATAGGCTGTGATTTTCGTGTTTGAAGTACGGAAACAACGTCAGTGCGTGTCGACAGCTAAAGTTCTGTGGAATCGATGACTGCCCAGAGTTCACCACCCATCGCTACATGAGTAGAAAGCTACATGAGCCAACATCACCTTCAAATGAGATGAGCCAGAATCTAAGACACTGTTGAGCTGCAGTACAAACCCGAAGCCATCAATTTTCTTTTGGTGTGCTACCAGTGAGACTCTACAATGACAACATCATTGCACTCTTGGACGAAGGTTCGTCCGTGACGGTTATGGATTCCGATCTGGCGAACAAACTAGACTTAAGCGGTCAAAGGAGATCTCTTAACCGACAATAGCTCGGCAAGGAGACATCAACCAAGGAATTTTTAGCAGCTGACCTTCAAATCAGCGCGGACGAAGATAATGCCAGGAGGTTCTTGTTGAAGAGAGTTCAAACAGTCAACGGGTTGAACCTGCCAACTCAAACGCTTACTGCTGCCGATGTAGAGCCATTTCTTCCCCACTCGATCTTGATGTCACTTGCCAAGTACGACAACGGCAAGCCGCAACTGCTAATCGGACTCGATCATTCGCATCTTGGAGCGCCAATACAAGTCATTGAGTCCACAGAGAATCAGCCACTTGTCACAGAAACGAAACTTGGATGGGTCGTTTATGGCAGGTCGTATGGGGAAAGGGTTAGAGACCCCAATGGTGAATTCGTTCTTCACAGCAAAGCTATTAGAGGTAATGATCAGGCACGTCTGGACCAGAATGTGAATGATTTCATTGACTTGGATAGTTTTGTGCATCCAAAGGCCAATAGAACATCCCTTTTTAGTGGATGAAAAGAGAGCGCTACACATACTTTCCCAAACAACAAAGAGAGTTGGTGTTCGCTATGAGACAGGACTATTGTGGAGGGATGACGAGTTTCCAGTTTCACTAAGCTTCGAAATGGCGAAGCAGAGACTACGGTGCCTGGAATCAAAAATGACAAGAAATTCAGAGTTTAATGCAGCCTACCACGAAATAATTAAAAGGTACATCGAAAGTGGTTACGCGAGGAAGTTGGCAACCTCAGAGGCAGGTACAAGTACTTCGAGTCCAGAATCCGAACAAACCGGGAAAGGTTCGACTGGTTTTCGACGCGGCGGCCAAGGTGAGTGACACGTCATTAAATGATTTTCTACTCAAGGGTCCTGACGATCTCAAGCCATTGGTGGCTATCTTTTTCACCTTCCGGATATCGGAACGCTTTCAGTGGAGGGGCCGAAGGGATCAGCCAATCGATGTTTACTTCATGCAGTCTATGACGTTTGGTGCCAGTTGTTCGCCATGTTCGGCCAATTTAGTCAAGAACCTCAACGCCATGAGATTCATAAAGGAGCACCCGAGGACCGTTAAGGCAATAGTTGACCACCATTACGTGGACGAATACGTTATTTAGATACCTTTGCTCGAAAATCGGAAATGTCGTACTTCACAACTCTATTTTCGTTGCTAAATACATTCGAATTTCTGAAATTTTATTCGATATCTAATTACCATCCGGAAAAGTTTTGCTGAGAGCTAAAATGTAACTACATATTATTAAAAAAAATATAAATAATAAATAATATTTTTTTATTAAATGTTATAAATTAATTGAAGAAAACATAATAAATATTGATATTTTTGATGAATTTATTTTGTTTTAAAGGGAAATCCCGAACAAAAATATCAATACAAAACAAAATCAATTTCAAATTCGAGTAATTGATTTTAGCTTAAAATTATAGTTGTATGTTTCAAATAAAAAAAAATTGTTTAACTTATTAGCTTACAGCATTAGTACTGCTACCAGCATTTTGATGAATTCCGTCGGTTGGTCCGTCTGTATCCTTTTTGGCTATTTTGCCTACTAATGGTACGGGTTCCGCCACTGTCGAATTCCGTCTAGCTGCTTGGTTGGCTTGTTGATTCTGCGTACTCCGAGATGACACTGCTTTCTTAAGGCGTGTTCTTATGGAACGCTTTTGTTAATGTCACTTGAGGTGTTCTTATGTGAACTTATTTTTGCGGATATCACTTGACGTGTTCCTATGGAATGTCTTTTGTAAATATTACTTGAGAGTTTTACGTGTTTTTATTTTTATCGGTAATTAATCGCACTTTATTTTCAAGCTGCTCGGGCGCCAGTTATAGCGTTCGGTTGCGCGGGAGTAAAAAAATAAAACACTCTGTTTGACTGGTGTAGAATAACTCAACTCTTTATTTAGATTCTTCATCTATTTATTACATAAATTTAATTACATTTCAATAAATCTGAAATACATAGTTTGTTTTCTTAGAAATACAAAATACAAAAAGCAAAATCGGCAACAATTGGTTTTCTTGGAATTATAATAAATTACAAATTCTATGATTGCTTAAGTATTGCTAGCTTGCAATTGTAATAAGCGAACGTAAAGGCTAGTGTCATAGCTTTGTTCCGATATATAAATTCTTGGAATAGAAATTAAAAGTACGGGTAAGCAATTCTCTGTGGAGCGTACAATTGTGGGAATGGTATATGAAAGTGAATGGGGATAATGGTGCCTTAACTTGCATATGCGAGCAACAAGAAAAAACAGCGGAATTAGAATTAAAGAAACAAATATAGAGAACTATGCAAACTATAGGGTATGTTACATTATGTTTGGTTGGCAAATGAGAAATTAACTTATTAATATTTAAGTAACAAAAAAAATAAATACATTCCTGAACACTACTCGACAATTTCAAATTATATGACTGCACTGTCAGACAAGTTTCAAAATAGGTTTCACGATTTAAGAAAAATAAAATAATGTTTAATGCTTGTTGAAAACCCCTGGCATCTGGAAACAACGACCATCTCACAACTGACTTCAGTTTGAAATTGAAACTACGCAAAATTGTTCGATGAGTTCATCGACTTCAAAAACGACACAACCTTGTAGTTATTTTTAAAGAAAAAAGAGAAAAAGGGGAATATGTGGAATTTTGGAGCATTGTCCCTCAAAAATATGAAACTGTGCCCAAAAAGATGTGCCATATTAACATTGTTTGGTTCTACATACGTTTGCGAATCGTCGTTTTCGAAAATGAAATACGCAAAAAAATGTGTTCAGAAATAAACTTTCGGACTCCCATCTGGATGATGTGATAAGGCTAGCATGCAGCAACAAGCCAGACCTTGACAAAGTTGACATCTGATTAAAACTAAAGAATCTTTTTTTTATAACAATAAATAAACCATGAAATTTAAATTATGTTTTTTATTAAAAGCTGAGTAAATATATTAATGTTGCATTGCGGCCCGGGGCGCCACAGCTAAATCGCCTTTGTGGCCATTTTTAAAAAAGGTTGAGTATGGCTGCATGGCCAGCCGAGGCAGCCATTTGAATGAAATTATTTTCCATTATTAACCGGAAGGATTGTACTTTCAAATAAAAAAAGAAATTTGAGAAAATATTCAGTAGTTTTTTTTTATAGCATTTTCAAAAAAAAAAAAGTTATTTGGCGGACCCTTTAGTTAATGCACCTTGGTACATACGCAACGCTGATCTTCATAGAGATCTAAATATTGAAATGGTTGAAGACGAAATTAAAAAAGTTGCTCAAATGCACAGACGTAGGCTTCTCAACCACGTTAGCTTAGAAATGACCGAATTATTAAATACAGACCATGTAATCAGGAGATTGGGGTAAATGAGCGATGATAAAACCGCTTGATCTATAGAAATTAGCTAATATAGAAATCAGGTTATATTTTCTACTAAAATGGAGATTGGGGTAAATGAGCGATGATAAAACCGCTTGATCTATAGAAATTAGCTAATATAGAAATCAGGTTATATTTTCTACTAAAATGGTTCAGCAATCCGACAACCGGCGGATTTTTCTTTTAAATTCTCAAACAATTCAGAAATAAATTGCCGATTAGTTGAACAGCTAGGTGCAATCACATTCGGGATGACGAAAGTCAGTCCCCCAGGGAGGTTTTTTTAGATGGGTTAAAGTCCCTCACTATTGCAGAAGCATCCCTCGCGTTCTAGCTCTGCAATGTCTTTCGATGATTTTCCCTTCCAGCGAACCCCCATATAAAAAAAAAATTAAAACTAAAGTTAAACTTGCAAAATACAAGGCGACGGGTTTCGTCGACATCTTTATTCTTGATTTAACGTATTAATAATCTGAATCAGAGCAACAGCCAGTTGGAGCCAGCGTTACTTTGAAGGTCAAGCCAAGGAGAATTGCACTGCATTGCATTTTGCCGCTACAGATTTTTTTTTTTTTGTTGGAGGTTGTTTCTATCCGTTGGAGCACTCAGACACAACTACTGCCAAACAGACACCTTACTTTTATGTACTTAGTTTTCCCGTCTTTCGAATAAAGAGGAGAAGGAGCTTCAGTGATGAAGAGCTTATATGTTCGGCACTCACCACATCAGCCCCAAAGATCCGCCACCTGATGCGAGCAAAGGCAGGACAGCAACAGAGGAAGTGTTCCGCCGTATCGTGGTCCTCTCCACAAGCAGGACAGATGGTGGTGTCGCTAAAGCCCAATACATTTAAGTGTTTGGCAAAAGCTTGGTGGCCGGAAAGGACGGCCACAAGCAGTCTGCAGTCAATTCTCATAAGGGATAGAAGGAAAGTCGCCGACCTTTTACAGATGTCCGGACGCAGTCGTTTAGTCTGCCTGCACCCAGCACAGTCACGCCACCGACACTCGTGTTTACGGGAAACCCAAGTATCAATGGAAGCTCTAACCGCAGATGTAGGCAGACCCAACGCAGGTTCAAGTCCTGAGAAAGATTCTTCTGAACCCAGCCTGGCAAGGTCATCAGCGATCTCGTTTCCCTGGATACCAGTGTGACCTGGGACCCAAACAAGATTCACTGTGTTTAGCCTTCCTACCGAGTTCAGAGAAAGCTTGAGTTCGAGCACTAACTTAGACGAGGTAAGAGGATTAAGCAGCGTTTTTAATGCAGCTTGGCTATCACTGCAAACGCAAATGCTTCTTGACGTCCACCTGTTTGTCTCAATATAGCGCATCGTCATAAGGATAGCGAAAATCTCCGCTTGGAAGACAGACGCATGGTTACATAAGGGGTAGTGTAGTCTAATGTTCTCGCTTTCCACGAAAACTCCGGTTCTGGAGCCATCCGTGAATACACGATGCCATTCTTTCCCTGGTTCAGAGTCTGGCCGAATCAATTTCCTGAGGAAAGTTGACGTGGTAGTTTTGTCGCAGTAGGATTTCTGGTGTCATTGCGTCAGACAGCATATCCATAAGGCATGGGTCAAAGGATAATTCTCGCACAAGTTCTTCAAAATTTCAATGCGCGTGGTACCAAAAGCCACCTCCCTTTGACCGAGAGATGGTTTTCAGCGTACACCCCATGATAAAAATATCAAGAGGGGGGAGGTTCATCATGGCATGTAGAGCAGAGCCCGGCGTGCTAGGGAAGGCCCCTGTGCACCCAAGACAAACCGTTCTTTGAAGTTTGGCAAAAGAGGCAGTAACACGTTCCGCGAAAGCCACCAAACAACCGATGCATATGAGAGAAGTGGTCTTATCATCACCGTATAGATCCAAAGGACCCTTTTAGGAGATAAGCCCCATGTCTTGCCAAAAGCGCCTTTGCACTTTGCACAACATGTTTGGACCAAAGAAGCTTTTTATCGAGGATTACTCCCAGATATTTGACTTCATCGGAGATCGGGATAGTGACGCCTTTTAGCACGAGCTGAGTCAGACCAGTGACATTCCTCATTCTCGTGAAGAGAACAACCGTAGTTTTAAGAGGATTCACTGAAAGCCCATTTCTTGTGCACCAATCATCGATCAAGCCCAAGGATCTCCGCGCCAGAGAGCAGACAGTCCCTAAGTCCGAACCGACAGATAGAACGGCGACATCGTCCGCGTAGGCTTGTGTGTAGGTTCCAGGAAGATTGAGAACCGCCACGTGCATGCGTGCCGGAACAGCCCAGTACGCACCGTATACCCATATGTTACCGCCACAGTCAGAACGACAGCTACGTGTACCAGTGTTGGAACAGCTCAGTACGCACCCATGTCGTCCGCAGTCCCAGCCGTTACAGTCAACCAGCGTACAAAACCTCTCTACGTTCCTTGAGTCTAGTGGGATGCATCAGCACCTAGCTAACCCTACTCTAATCGACGAACTTGTTAGCAAACTTCCAATGAGCAAGCGTTTGGAATGGGCTCAACGAAGCATCCACATTAAGCCATTTCCCACAGTGAAGCACTTCGACAAATGGTTGAGCGAAATTGCCCGTCTTGTGTGCCTCGTTACTACCACTCGCCAAAACAGCATGAAACCGAAAAATCAGCTATAAAACGGTGTCAATACCACTCTTCAAATGACCAATCAACATCGAAAGTTCTACACGCTGCTGAACAGTCTTCGACAGCCGCCGCAAAGAAGGACGTATGCCGCCACTGCAAAGGAAAGTCACATCCCTTAAATAACTGCAGGAGCTTCGACAACTTGGAGATCCCAGCAAAATGGAACTTCGTCAAGAAGAATAGGCTGTGATTTTCGTGTTTGAAGTACGGAAACAACGTCAGTGCGTGTCGACAGCTGAAGTTCTGTGGAATCGATGACTGCCCAGAGTTCACCACCCATCGCTACATGAGTAGAAAGCTACATGAGCCAACATCACCTTCAAATGAGATGAGCCAGAATCTAAGACACTGTTGAGCTGCAGTACAAACCCGATCCCAGCAATTTTCTTTTGGTGTGCTACCAGTGAGACTCTACAATGACAACATCATTGCACTCTTGGACGAAGGTTCGTCCGTGACGGTTATGGATTCCGATCTGGCGAACAAACTAGACTTAAGCGGTCAAAGGAGATCTCTTAACCGACAATAGCTCGGCAAGGAGACATCAACCAAGGAATTTTTAGCAGCTGACCTTCAAATCAGCGCGGACGAAGATAATGCCAGGAGGTTCTTGTTGAAGAGAGTTCAAACAGTCAACGGGTTGAACCTGCCAACTCAAACGCTTACTGCCGCCGATGTAGAGCCGTTTCTTCCCCACTCGATCTTGATGTCACTTGCCAAGTACGACAACGGCAAGCCGCAACTGCTAATCGGACTCGATCATTCGCATCTTGGAGCGCCAATACAAGTCATTGAGTCCACAGAGAATCAGCCACTTGTCACAGAAACGAAACTTGGATGGGTCGTTTATGGCAGGTCGTATGGGGAAAGGGTTAGAGGCCCCAATGGTGAATTCGTTCTTCACAGCAAAGCTATTAGAGGTAATGATCAGGCACGTCTGGACCAGAATGTGAATGATATCATTGACTTGAATAGTTTTGTGCATCCAAAGGCCAATAGAAAATCCCTTTTTAGTGGATGAAAAGAGAGCGCTACACATACTTTCCCAAACAACAAAGAGAGTCGGTGTTCGCTATGAGACAGGACTATTGTGGAGGGATGACGAGTTTCCAGTTTCACTAAGCTTCGAAATGGCGAAGCAGAGACTACGGTGCCTGGAATCAAAAATGACAAGAAATTCAGAGTTTAATGCAGCCTACCACGAAATAATTAAAAGGTACATCGAAAGTGGTTACGCGAGGAAGTTGGCAACCTCAGAGGCAGGTACAAGTACTTCGAGTCCAGAATCCGAACAAACCGGGAAAGGTTCGACTGGTTTTCGACGCGGCGGCCAAGGTGAGTGACACGTCATTAAATGATTTTCTACTCAAGGGTCCTGACGATCTCAAGCCATTGGTGGCTATCTTTTTCACCTTCCAGATATCGGAACGCTTTCTGTGGAGGGACCGAAGGGATCAGCCAATCGATGTTTACGTCATGCAGTCTATGACGTTTGGTGCCAGTTGTTCGCCATGTTCGGCCAATTTAGTCAAGAACCTCAACGCCATGAGATTCATAAAGGAGCACCCGAGGGCCGTTAAGGCAATAGTTGACCACCATTACGTGGACGAATACGTTATTTAGATACCTTTGCTCGAAAATCGGAAATGTCGTACTTCACAACTCTATTTTCGTTGCTAAATACATTCGAATTTCTGAAATTTTATTCGATATCTAATTACCATCCGGAAAAGTTTTGCTGAGAGCTAAAATGTAACTTCATATTATTAAAAAAAAATATAAATAATAAATAATATTTTTTTATTAAATGTTATAAATTAATTGAAGAAAACATAATAAATATTGATATTTTTGATGAATTTATTTTGTTTTAAAGGGAAATCCCGAACAAAAATATCAATACAAAACAAAATCAATTTCAAATTCGAGTAATTGAAACTTAATAATTGTATGTGTTCCCATCCGGATGTATCAAAGGGCTATTAACAAACTGCGGACCCACGGAGAGCTTCAAATAATCAGTGGAAGCGTTTAGCAATCGACTTAAACGCAGCTGGTCCACCAATGCGTGAAGATTCTGTAAATGTGATATAATATAATAATAATTATTTATATCTTTCTTCAAAACAAATTTCTACATCAAGCCACAATGCAACTGAATCTATATCCATGGTGAAATTCAATTATCAACGAATAAATTTAAATAATCAAAAACGATTATTTGACTTTTTGTTGAAATTAAAATGTCATTTTTGACAAAAACCAGCTCGAGCCTCGGAACATTTATTCGAAAGTTTTAGAGTTTTCTTTACAACATTTCTTATCGATTCGAAAGTTATACAGAGTAAAATTTGAAATTAGAAACAACTTTCGAACAGTTTTTACTTTCGAATCGAATTACAGAGTTAGGCCCGACTTTCCGCAGAAGTAGTAGAGCAATCAATCAAGTCAGGTCCAACATCGTTATTTGCTACTACATTCACAACAACAATGCTCCCAACCTGCCAGCTACGACAAAACCGAAGCACTACACAATTTGTGGCATGATTAATATTTGACTCTGGGTCACAGCTGAATTTCATATCTGAAGAATTTGCTTGTCAGCGTTCATTATCATAGGTTCAAATAGCAGGAATAGGAGAAGTAGATACCTTATCAAAATATAAGATGACAAAATCTGATTATGAATGAAACTCCACGAACTGCAGCACGTTATAATTATTTATTGAAATCAATCAAAATCAACACAAAATAACACTGAATGGTTCGCTGGCTGTTAGCTGGGTGCCGGCTGGGATCGAAGTGCCCAAAAATTCTAAGCTGCATCGCCAACAAACCGAATCAGCAAAGAAAGAGGAATAGCAAAAAATGTTTAACGGCATTGCTCTCAGTAGCAAGCACAGTTGGCACAAACCAAATTCGACATTCGAGTTGATGATACCAACGGCACTTGCATTAGAAAGCAGGAATGCGAAAACATATAAGAATATTACTTGAACCATAGGGTATGCTACATACATTTGGTAATTAAAGTTAAAGTTAAGGAAAATATTTATTATAATAAATTGCGTTATTAAACATGCCGCCCCCGCTGAAGGAATTTCAGGAACATGGCAGAATTGCTAGTTTTGTGATGGCTTGAACGTTCCGCTTTTCGTTCGCAGGGTAACCACTCGCACATGTCCATCTTTTCCGGGGTGGACTTCAATTATTCTCCGTAGGGACCATTGTAAGGGTGGCAGATTTGGCACCTTAAGAACTACCATATCACCAACCCGGAAATCTCTTGAAGGTTCGCTCCATTTTGGACGTTGTTGTGAGGCTGTCAGGTAATCGATGTACCACCTTCGCCAGAAACTTTGCATCAGATTTTGTAGCAATTCCCATCTTCCCAGCCGATTAACCGGGGTCTCCAGATAACTGGGCTCAGAGATCGCAGTATATGGCCTTCCTAGAAGAAAATGAGAAGGTGTTAGTGGATCAAGATCTAAGTCAGAGGAAGCACAGAGGGGTCTGTAATTCAAAAGGGCTCCGATTTGAGCTAACAAGGTACACATTTCTTCGAAGGTCAGAACACTATTTCCAACGACGCGACGAAGATGTTGTTTTACCAATTTCACCCCCGCTTCCCAAAGCCCGCCAAAGTGGGGGCTGTGCGGAGGGATAAATTGCCAATCGATGCTTTCTGCAGCCAACATTTCAGCAACCGCGCTGTTGTGCTCCTGTGATTGCACCAATTTGTGCATCTCCGATAGAACCCGAGCTGCTCCCTGGAAGTTTGTTCCATTGTCGGAGTATATTACGCTGCACTTTGCACGACTCGCGATGAACCCTTTGAGCGCGGCTAGAAAGGCCTCCGTGGTTAGGTCCGAAACCATCTCAAGGTGAAGAGCCTTGGTTGTCATACAGACAAATAAACAAATATATCCTTTATCCAACTTAGGTTTTCTTCCCCTAGACAAACGAAGAGTTATGGGTCCAGCGTAGTCACATCCTGTGTGAGCGAAAGCAAAGGATGGATTCACACGGGACGAGGGTAAATTCCCCATAAGCTGTGTAGACGTAGACTGTCGATGGCGAAAACACGTTATGCAATCGTGAACCAGTTTCCGAATAAGGTTTCTGCTCCCGATGATCCAATACTCCTGACGAACCAACGTGAAAAGTCCCGAAACGCCGATATGAAGAAAGTTTCTGTGAGCATCCAATAGGACCAGCTGGGTAATACGATGACCTTTGGGCAGTATAATAGGATGTCTCATACTATAAGGAACACCGCCAGCATTTGAAATTCTGCCACCGACCCGCAACAATCCGACATCATCAATAAAAGGCGACAGTGATAGCAATTTCGATTTTTTGTCAACACAACGAGCAGTCTTGAGGGCAGTTCTTTCAGCCCGGAACACATTTTGAGACCACACGAGACATACTGCTTTAGCAAGACGAAGCTTTGAGAGCGAAAGATATCCCCGTTTCCTATCTTCTTTGGTCAACCGACATAGCTTTATAAAGCGATAAATATACCCAACGATTCTAACGAGTTTTCTCCACGAAGATACTTTTTGCGAAAGATTTTCAAGAAAATGCTCAACCGGCACGGAAACGTGAACTTCAATGCACCTCTTTCTCTCCTCCGGAATCTCTTCAACTACAATTTCCCGATTCATTGGCCAATGATCTAACTCCTGAGACATCCATTCTGGCCCTTTCCACCACAGTTTAAATTCCATTAGCTCGTTGGGTGCAAGACCCCTGGAAGCGCAATCGGCAGGGTTTTCAGCAGAGCAAACACAATACCAAAAAGAACGAGGCAAAAACGACAAGATTTCAGAGGTTCGGTTCGCTACAAACGTATTCCATCTTCGCGGATTCGAAAAGAGCCAGGACAAAACGATTTGCGAATCACAAAATGCAAAAACTTTAACAGATGTGTCCTCTAACGACGTCCGAATCAGATCCATCAATCGACACAAAAGTAAGGCTCCACAGAGCTCGAGGCGAGGAATCGACAGCTGTTTTACCGGAGCTACCCGAGTCTTGGCTATAACTAATTCAACTTCAAACACACCTTCTCCCGACCAACTCCGACTGTACACCACCGCAGAATAAGCCTTCTCTGAAGCATCTGAAAATCCTATTAACTCCAAGCGTTTAGAATTTAGGGTAAACCTGCGAGTAATCCTAAAGTTTTCGAAATATTTCAAATTCTCCCGATACAGCTTCCATTTTTCTGCTACTTCCAAAGGTAAGGGTCGTCCCAATCTAATTTTATCTTTGTGGTCCACAGCTCCTGAAACAATATTTTCATGAAAATAGTGGAAGGAGCCAGGAAACCCAAGGGATCGAAAATCTTCGCAACCTCCGAAAGCAGTTTTCGCTTAGTAGGCACAAATTGGTCAGGCAAATGAATTTTGTAGGTAAAGGTGTCACGATGCGGGTTCCAAACCAATCCAAGAACCTTGGTACACTGCGATGAACTATCCAAGTCGAGTGAAATAGCTTCCTCACAATCGCTTCGCCGCAAAATATCCCAACAATTGGAGCTCCATTTACTGATCCATTTGAGACCTCCACAAGACAGCATTTCGACGATCTGCTTCTTCAGCTCTATTGCCTCCGACAACGAATCAGCCCCTGTCATTAGATCGTCGACATACATATCATGCAGAATGGCATGCGACGCTAAAGGGAACTGATATTGGTAATCAAGCGCTATTTGGCGGAGAACTTTCATTGACAAATAGGGTGCGGGAGAGGTACCATACGTCACAGTACACAGACGAAAATGCGAAATTGGGTTATCAGGAGATTCTCTCCACACAATCCGTTGAAAATCTCGATGTTTTGGATGCACCCAAATTTGCCGAAACATTTTGACAATATCAGCACAAAAAACAAAACGATGTAAGCGAAATCTTATACAAACGTTGATCAGGTTGCGTTGAAGAGGGGTTCCTACATGAAGCATTTCATTAAGGCTACATTGCTTGGTATCCTTATGTGAACCATCGAAAACGACGCGAATTTTATTAGTGACAACGGCGTGATGAGGCAAATAAAAAACACTCCCCGACGTCGGCTCAATTTCAGCATTAGGAATACGCTCCATGTGGCCCAAATCCAAATACGCTTGCATAAACTTCTGATATTCTATTTTTAAGGCTTCATCACGTAACAATCGACGTTCCATAGCAGAGAGTCTTGACAAAGCACCAGAAATGGTATTAGAAAACTTAACATTATCTTGTCGAAAAGGAAGCTCCACCATGTACCTATTATCCGAAGTTCGAGTAAGGGTCTTAGAAAAATGGACATCAACCTCATCTTCACCTACTGTCAAACCAAATTTATGCGGAACCTCCTCAATTTCCCAAAATGATTTCAAAATCACGTCAAGGTCAACGCCTGCGTGCAACGAAACGATAGGTTTTTCTGCCAAGCAACCCGTTATAACCCATCCAATGTGCAACAAACCTTCCTTCCTCATCGGAACGATGACCACCTCGCAAAATACTCCAAGCCTTGTCAGCCCCTAGCAGTATATCAATGAGTCCTGGGGAATTGAAGCCTACATCTGCCAAGGGAAGGCCTTCAAGGAAAGAAAAGTTGTCACAGTCAAACGAGAGCGATGGAGTTTGTGAGGTAATTTTGCTCAAAATGTAAGCCTTCATTTCAATGAAATGCGGACTAATGCAAGATTTCAAGGTTAAATTGACCGCACCTTGAGTCACGCCAGCTTCAACCGACGGAATTCCAGTTATAGGCAACCGAGCATGGGAACGATGAAGTCCAAGTCTTTTTACCAAACTATCTGTCACAAACGACACTTGTGAACCGGTATCCAATAAAACGCGCGCGAGATGAGTCTTTCCAAGGGCATCAAACACTTTAACAACCACTGTGGGTAGTATTCCCGACGAACGCGATTCATTTTTCATATGGTTGCTTACGACCGATACAGAAGAGCTTGGGGTAGCTTCAACGACTTCGGGGCAATTGCTACCCGAACTAGTGGGTTGACTAGCGTTATCTATGTGTACCAAACTATGATGACGAGCATTGCAAAAGGAACAACGAGCCTTGACTCGACATCGTATCGAGGAGTGCTTAGTACCGAGACAGTTATAACATAATCGCTGATCCCGCGCGAAGCTGCGACGCGAACTAACCGACATTGAACAGAATTCTGGGCATTGTGGAAGATAATGTTCACCTTGGCATTTAGTGCATGATACATTTGCCACGGCAAGGCTTTTAATGTTCATAGGATTTGACGCGCGAAAGTTCTTTACTACCCGGTTCGATTTTGGATCACTACACTCTAAAGCGTTACAACGTTCTTCTAAGAACTCTAGAAGTTCCTTGATGGTAGACTTATCCGAGTTTTTATTGTCTAGCGCCCAAGCCTTTCGAGTTTCCGAGTCGGTCTTATTTAACAGTAAGTAAACTAGCCACCGATCTCTACCTTCTGCCTTAATCGCGTCTAGACCACGAATAACCTCGTCCGCTTTATCAACAAGTTTGCGCAAATGAGCACCATCACCCGGATTGACGCCTGGTAATTTAAGAAATTGTTCAATAAGCGCATTAATTATGTAGAGAGGCTTATCGTACCGACGTTCTAGCTTCTCCCAAACAAGGAGATAATTGGAGTCTGAAACGTTGACACCATTCAACAGATTAAAGGCATCTTCGCGTAAGACCGATTTCAAGTACCGAAATTTTTGAGCATCGGAAAGCTTAGCATTGCAGTCCACCGTTTGCATAAACACGTCACGGAAACCTGGCCAATCACGGTAATCACCGGAAAATGGTGTAATATGCATGGGCTGTAGCGCTACCGCCGATGCCTCCCTATCGCTAGTGATGGAGGAAGTTGTCTGACCTAACCTATCCAAAAGTTCAGTTTGAGAAGCAACTAGTTCTCTTAGCGAAGTGTCTGGCTCTCGAACATTTTCGCACACCGGAGATAAGAATTTGATATGCTTTAAAAATGCACATTTCGCCATGATATATTTTGATTCGATTATCTCGAACTCTGCTTCAGGGTCACCGTATTCCTCCTCAACATGAAACTCACAAAGAGCCGATTGAGTATCACAACTATCATTCCATGCCTTTTCTAGTCTCTCTAACCGCACTTCCAATTCTAAAACATGGACATTTTCGGGAATGTTTTGCGCAAAAGTAAGGAGTCTGGTTATTGAACCTTTATAATGACCGCGTGTTTGTTTAAAGGTTTCCATTATATTTACAACGAAAGTTCAACTACCGAACACGTGGGTTTATAACACTAAGTCTAGCACAACCGAATAGACCGAAATTCCTACGGCTTTCACCAAATTTGAAAGATTCCAGCAAGCTAAGCAACAATTATCCAACCAGCATCAGCAAATCGAGGCCCCAAAAAAAGCATTCATAGCACGCAACAAACAGGAGCAATAGACAAAATTCAGATTTGCGATTGATACTTATCTGTGCAGGAATCCAAAGTCAAGTACCACCAACTAGCAAACGAAAACCAATTCCAAAATATCCGGAAACTTGAAGGACCAACTTGATTTTGAATGAAACTCCACGAACTGCAGCACGTTATAATTATTTATTCAAATCAATCAAAATCAACACAAAATAACACTGAATGGTTCGCTGGCTGTTAGCTGGGTGCCGGCTGGGATCGAAGTGCCCAATAATTCTAAGCTGCATCGCCAACAAACCGAATCAGCAAAGAAAGAGGAATAGCAAAAAATGTTTAACGGCATTGCTCTCAGTAGCAAGCACAGTTGGCACAAACCAAATTCGACATTCGAGTTGATGATACCAACGGCACTTGCATTAGAAAGCAGGAATGCGAAAACATATAAGAATATTACTTGAACCATAGGGTATGCTACATACATTTGGTAATTAAAGTTAAAGTTAAGGAAAATATTTACTATAATAAATTGCGTTATTAAACATGCCGCCCCCGCTGAAGGAATTTCAGGAACATGGCAGAATTGCTAGTTTTGTGATGGCTTGAACGTTCCGCTTTTCGTTCGCAGGGTAACCACTCGCACATGTCCATATTTTCCGGGGTGGACTTCAATTATTCTCCCTAGGGACCATTGTAAGGGTGGCAGATTTGGCACCTTAAGAACTACCATATCACCAACCCGGAAATCTCTTGAAGGTTCGCTCCATTTTGGACGTTGTTGTGAGGCTGTCAGGTAATCGATGTACCACCTTCGCCAGAAACTTTGCATCAGATTTTGTAGCAATTCCCATCTTCCCAGCCGATTAACCGGGGTCTCCAGATAACTGGGCTCAGAGATCGCAGTATATGGCCTTCCTAGAAGAAAATGAGAAGGTGTTAGTGGATCAAGATCTAAGTCAGAGGAAGCACAGAGGGGTCTGTAATTCAAAAGGGCTCCGATTTGAGCTAACAAGGTACACATTTCTTCGAAGGTCAGAACACTATTTCCAACGACGCGACGAAGATGTTGTTTTACCAATTTCACCCCCGCTTCCCAAAGCCCGCCAAAGTGGGGGCTGTGCGGAGGGATAAATTGCCAATCGATGCTTTCTGCAGCCAACATTTCAGCAACCGCGCTGTTGTGCTCCTGTGATTGCACCAATTTGTGCATCTCCGATAGAACCCGAGCTGCTCCCTGGAAGTTTGTTCCATTGTCGGAGTATATTACGCTGCACTTTGCACGACTCGCGATGAACCCTTTGAGCGCGGCTAGAAAGGCCTCCGTGGGTAGGTCCGAAACCATCTCAAGGTGAAGAGCCTTGGTTGTCATACAGACAAATAAACAAATATATCCTTTATCCAACTTAGGTTTTCTTCCCCTAGACAAACGAAGAGTTATGGGTCCAGCGTAGTCACATCCTGTGTGAGCGAAAGCAAAGGATGGATTCACACGGGACGAGGGTAAATTCCCCATAAGCTGTGTAGACGTAGACTGTCGATGGCGAAAACACGTTATGCAATCGTGAACCAGTTTCCGAATAAGGTTTCTGCTCCCGATGATCCAATACTCCTGACGAACCAACGTGAAAAGTCCCGAAACGCCGATATGAAGAAAGTTTCTGTGAGCATCCAATAGGACCAGCTGGGTAATACGATGACCTTTGGGCAGTATAATAGGATGTCTCATACTATAAGGAACACCGCAAGCATTTGAAATTCTGCCACCGACCCGCAACAATCCGACATCATCAATAAAAGGCGACAGTGATAGCAGTTTCGATTTTTTGTCAACACAACGAGCAGTCTTGAGGGCAGTTCTTTCAGCCTGGAACACATTTTGAGACCACACGAGACATACTGCTTTAGCAAGACGAAGCTCTGAGAGCGAAAGATATCCCCGTTTCCTGTCTTCTTTGGTCAACCGACATAGCTTTATAAAGCGATAAATATACCCAACGATTCTAACGAGTTTTCTCCACGAAGATACTTTTTGCGAAAGATTTTCAAGAAAATGCTCAACCGGCACGGAAACGTGAACTTCAATGCACCTTTTTCTCTCCTCCGGAATCTCTTCAACTACAATTTCCCGATTCATTGGCCAATGATCTAACTCCTGAGACATCCATTCTGGCCCTTTCCACCACAGTTTAAATTCCATTAGCTCGTTGGGTGCAAGACCCCTGGAAGCGCAATCGGCAGGGTTTTCAGCAGAGCTAACACAATACCAAAAAGAACGAGGCAAAAACGACAAGATTTCAGAGGTTCGGTTCGCTACAAACGTATTCCATCTTCGCGGATTCGAAAAGAGCCAGGACAAAACGATTTGCGAATCACAAAATGCAAAAACTTTAACAGATGTGTCCTCTAACGACGACCGAATGAGATCCATCAATCGACACAAAAGTAAGGCTCCACAGAGCTCGAGGCGAGGAATCGACAGCTGTTTTACCGGAGCTACCCGAGTCTTGGCTATAACTAATTCAACTTCAAACACACCTTCTCCCGACCAACTCCGACTGTACACCACCGCAGAATAAGCCTTCTCTGAAGCATCTGAAAATCCTATTAACTCCAAGCGTTTAGAATTTAGGGTAAACCTGCGAGTAATCCTAAAGTTTTCGAAATAGTTCAAATTCTCCCGATACAGCTTCCATTTTTCTGCTACTTCCAAAGGTAAGGGTCGTCCCAATCTAATTTTATCTTTGTGGTCCACAGCTCCTGAAACAATATTTTCATGAAAATAGTGGAAGGAGCCAGGAAACCCAAGGGATCGAAAATCTTCGCAACCTCCGAAAGCAGTTTTCGCTTAGTAGGCACAAATTGGTCAGGCAAATGAATTTTGTAGGTAAAGGTGTCACGATGCGGGTTCCAAACCAATCCAAGAACCTTGGTACACTGCGATGAACTATCCAAGTCGAGTGAAATAGCTTCCTCACAATCGCTTCGCCGCAAAATATCCCAACAATTGGAGCTCCATTTACTGATCCATTTGAGACCTCCACAAGACAGCATTTCGACGATCTGCTTCTTCAGCTCTATTGCCTCCGACAACGAATCAGCCCCTGTCATTAGATCGTCGACATACATATCATGCAGAATGGCATGCGACGCTAAAGGGAACTGATATTGGTAATCAAGCGCTATTTGGCGGAGAACTTTCATTGACAAATAGGGTGCGGGAGAGGTACCATACGTCACAGTACACAGACGAAAATGCGAAATTGGGTTATCAGGAGATTCTCTCCACACAATCCGTTGAAAATCTCGATGTTTTGGATGCACCCAAATTTGCCGAAACATTTTGACAATATCAGCACAAAAAACAAAACGATGTAAGCGAAATCTTATACAAACGTTGATCAGGTTGCGTTGAAGAGGGGTTCCTACATGAAGCATTTCATTAAGGCTACATTGCTTGGTATCCTTATGTGAACCATCGAAAACGACGCGAATTTTATTAGTGACAACGGCGTGATGAGGCAAATAAAAAACACTCCCCGACGTCGGCTCAATTTCAGCATTAGGAATACGCTCCATGTGGCCCAAATCCAAATACGCTTGCATAAACTTCTGATATTCTATTTTTAAGGCTTCATCACGTAACAATCGACGTTCCATAGCAGAGAGTCTTGACAAAGCACCAGAAATGGTATTAGAAAACTTAACATTATCTTGTCGAAAAGGAAGCTCCACCATGTACCTATTATCCGAAGTTCGAGTAAGGGTCTTAGAAAAATGGACATCAACCTCATCTTCACCTACTGTCAAACCAAATTTATGCGGAACCTCCTCAATTTCCCAAAATGATTTCAAAATCACGTCAAGGTCAACGCCTGCGTGCAACGAAACGATAGGTTTTTCTGCCAAGCAACCCGTTATAACCCATCCAATGTGCAACAACCCTTCCTTCCTCATCGGAACGATGACCACCTCGCAAAATACTCCAAGCCTTGTCAGCCCCTAGCAGTATATCAATGAGTCCTGGGGAATTGAAGCCTACATCTGCCAAGGGAAGGCCTTCAAGGAAAGAAAAGTTGTCACAGTCAAACGAGAGCGATGGAGTTTGTGAGGTAATTTTGCTCAAAATGTAAGCCTTCATTTCAATGAAATGCGGACTAATGCGAGATTTCAAGGTTAAATTGACCGCACCTTGAGTCACGCCAGCTTCAACCGACGGAATTCCAGTTATAGGCAACCGAGCATGGGAACGATGAAGTCCAAGTCTTTTTACCAAACTATCTGTCACAAACGACACTTGTGAACCGGTATCCAATAAAACGCGCGCGAGATGAGTCTTTCCAAGGGCATCAAACACTTTAACAACCACTGTGGGTAGTATTCCCGACGAACGCGATTCATTTTTCATATGGTTGCTTACGACCGATACAGAAGAGCTTGGGGTAGCTTCAACGACTTCGGGGCAATTGCTACCCGAACTAGTGGGTTGACTAGCGTTATCTATGTGTACCAAACTATGATGACGAGCATTGCAAAAGGAACAACGAGCCTTGACTCGACATCGTATCGAGGAGTGCTTAGTACCGAGACAGTTATAACATAATCGCTGATCCCGCGCGAAGCTGCGACGCGAACTAACCGACATTGAACAGAATTCTGGGCATTGTGGAAGATAATGTTCACCTTGGCATTTAGTGCATGATATATTTGCCACGGCAAGGCTTTTAATGTTCATAGGATTTGACGCGCGAAAGTTCTTTACTACCCGGTTCGATTTTGGATCACTACACTCTAAAGCGTTACAACGTTCTTCTAAGAACTCTAGAAGTTCCTTGATGGTAGACTTATCCGAGTTTTTATTGTCTAGCGCCCAAGCCTTTCGAGTTTCCGAGTCGGTTTTATTTAACAGTAAGTAAACTAGCCACCGATCTCTACCTTCTGCCTTAATCGCTTCTAGACCACGAATAACCTCGTCCGCTTTATCAACAAGTTTGCGCAAATGAACACCATCACCCGGATTGACGCCTGTTAATTTAAGAAATTGTTCAATAAGCGCATTAATTATGTAGAGAGGCTTATCGTACCGACGTTCTAGCTTCTCCCAAACAAGGAGATAATTGGAGTCTGAAACGTTGACACCATTCAACAGATTAAAGGCATCTTCGCGTAAGACCGATTTCAAGTACCGACATTTTTGAGCACCGGAAAGCTTAGCATTGCAGTCCACCGTTTGCATAAACACGTCACGGAAACCTGGCCAATCACGGTAATCACCGGAAAATGGTGTAATATGCATGGGCTGTAGCGCTACCGCCGATGCCTCCCTATCGCTAGTGATGGAGGAAGTTGTCTGACCTAACCTATCCAAAAGTTCAGTTTGAGAAGCAACTAGTTCTCTTAGCGAAGTGTCTGGCTCTCGAACATTTTCGCACACCGGAGATAATAATTTGATATGCTTTAAAAATGCACATTTCGCCGTGATATATTTTGATTCGATTATCTCGAACTCTGCTTCAGGGTCACCGTATTCCTCCTCAGCATGAAACTCACAAAGAGCCGATTGAGTATCACAAATATCATTCCATGCCTTTTCTAGTCTCTCTAACCGCACTTCCAATTCTAAAACATGGACATTTTCGGGAATGTTTTGCGCAAAAGTAAGGAGTCTGGTTATTGAACCTTTATAATGACCGCGTGCTTGTTTAAAGGTTTCCATTATATTTACAACGAAAGTTCAACTACCGAACACGTGGGTTTATAACACTAAGTCTAGCACAACCGAATAGACCGAAATTCCTACGGCTTTCACCAAATTTGAAAGATTCCAGCAAGCTAAGCAACAATTATCCAACCAGCATCAGCAAATCGAGGCCCTAAAAAAAGCATTCATAGCACGCAACAAACAGGAGCAATAGACAAAATTCAGATTTGCGATTGATACTTATCTGTGCAGGAATCCAAAGTCAAGTACCACCAACTAGCAAACGAAAACCAATTCCAAAATATCCGGAAACTTGAAGGACCAACTTGATTTTAAATGAAACTCCACGAACTGCAGCACGTTATAATTATTTATACAAATCAATCAAAATCAACACAAAATAACACTGAATGGTTCGCTGGCTGTTAGCTGGGTGCCGGCTGGGATCGAAGTGCCCAATAATTCTAAGCTGCATCGCCAACAAACCGAATCAGCAAAGAAAGAGGAATAGCAAAAAATGTTTAACGGCATTGCTCTCAGTAGCAAGCACAGTTGGCACAAACCAAATTCGACATTCGAGTTGATGATACCAACGGCACTTGCATTAGAAAGCAGGAATACGAAAACATATAAGAATATTACTTGAACCATAGGGTATGCTACATACATTTGGTAATTAAAGTTAAAGTTAAGGAAAATATTTATTATAATAAATTGCGTTATTAAACAAAATCTTTACATTCAAATATTAACGGATTTCATACTGAAGTAGAAGTGCAGTCTTTACTAAAGATCAGCCAAGCCATACTCGAAATATTCATTGATACCCAAGATTGGCCAATACCATGAGGGATCCAATTAGCCGATCCAAATTTCAATTCTCCCAGCAAAGAATTTTATTGCAAACTTCTTCATCAAGGGCTTATCTTATTTGAGAAGCATTCAATTCAAAGCCCACAAGATATATGTGCAACATTGCCACAACCACGAAACCCGCTTTAACAGCTATAGAGAGCATCCTCAAAAGAAGAACGCTATCCAATGAAGAGCGCATCTGTGAACTACATTTCTCTGACAACTTTCGACGAGAAGATTCTGGGCTTTTTGTACTACAATGGCCGTTTAAACACAAGCCAATCGCAAATTTAGGATCATCACTTGAAATGGCTGAACGACGATCTATCTCAATAGAGAAGTAACTTATCAAACACGAAGAGATTGAGGAACAATATCGTCAATTGGATGAATACAAGCAATTAAGTCATATGTCAATTGAGCTCAAATTTGGGAATATTTTGCAAATATTTGTTAGAAACCAATTAGTTTTGATAATTTCAGCAATTGTAAAGACGCGAATTCGATTTACATATTAGTATTTTAGTAAAGTCTAAAGAAAGTGTTCGATTGGTAAATATAGAAAACAGAAAATTACAAAATGCACAGCGCAGCATTTAGATTGCTCACCGAGGAGCAAATTCAAAAAGAAAAAAATGAAGTGAAACTAAATAGAAGAACTTTAAGAGATAAATCCAATCCCTTGGAGTTAGCACAGGCGTTGTAAGTAGAAATTAAATAGCGTAATAATATTTAGTTAATAGTTGTAATTTCATTTTAAAAGTATTTCTTATTTATTAGATTTCACCAGTACTACAGGATCAACTAGGAGATGTTCAGATATTAGCTGGACATTCTTTCGGACAATTTTTTAAAAACAAAAAAAAAATTCGCCACTCCCCCCATCGTTAAGTTGAGTGTATGCCTGCGGTTTTTTGCAGAAGTTGGTTACCAGACAGGAGTTGGAAAGGATTATGAGATTGGACTAGCACAATCTTCATTCTCAGAAGTTCTTTCCAATGTCCTTACAATTTTTGAGAAGAAATTGTGTCCACTGTGGATCAGCCCGATGTCAGCGATGGAAAGGAGAAAAATAAGTTTAAACTTCTACAAAAAACATGGAATTCCAGGAGTAATCGGGTGCATCGACGGAACACATGTTCGAAATATTGTCCGACCAACTACTATCCGAAACTAGGATTTCATAGTTTAAATGTGGTAACTTTTTATACCCTCCACAGGAAGGTATATTCACTTTGTCATTACATTTGTAACGCCAGGGAGTCACCAGAGACCTCATAAAGTATACATATTCTGAATCAAGATCACATTCTGAAACGATTTAGCTATGTCCGTCTGTCTGTCTGTCTGTCTGTTGAAAGCACGATAGCGCCCAAAAGAATTGACATAGGCGAATGAAAGTTGGTGAAAGGACTTATTTTTATCGTCGTTAGGTTGGTATTAAAAATGGGCTATATCGGTGAAGTAGTTCTGTTACCTCCCATACAAAACCAATATTAGAAAACACATGTAGAAAACATGATAGCGTCGAAAAGAATCTCCTTAGGCAAAATCTTGTGAAAGGACTTATTTTTATTGTCGTCAAGTTGGTATTATAAATGGGCTATGTCGGTCAAGTAGTTCTGGTACCTCCCATACAAAACCTATAGTAGACCCAGGTGTCTCTCTGTCTGTTGAAAACACGATAGCGTCCAAAGGAATCAACGTAGGTAAATGAGGTTTGGTGAAAGGACTTCTTTTTATCGTCGTCAGGTTGGTATTAAAAATGGGCTATGTCGGTCAAATATTTCAGGTGCTTCTCCAAAGACCCCTAAACTATTAAGTTATTAAGTATGTTACGTCTATACTATTTGTACAAAAGAAGCACTTTCTAGAAATTTCATTGCGTTTTAAAATTCAATGCGAAGAATCCAGTTAAGAAAATTTATCTTACTTGACCTGTGCTATCGACAGGGCTTTTACAAACATACCCATTGATAATGTGAAAGCTACTACATACGAAACTGCTCATAGCTATCATGAAGGCATTAATTTGCGTATAAGTTAGAGTAAGATCAAATTACACATACCTATTCTATATTACAATATATTTTACTATAAATAATAAAATATTACAATAAATTTAATTTAATTTAATTGCATTTTTATTAGCTTAGTCTCTCTCATATTTTTACTGAAAACATCTCCAGAGACAATGCCAGACAACAAAGAGAGTTGGTGTTCGCTATGAGACAGGACTATTGTGGAGGGATGACGAGTTTCCAGTTTCACTAAGCTTCGAAATGGCGAAGCAGAGACTACGGTGCCTGGAATCAAAAATGATAAGAAATTCAGAGTTTAATGCAGCCTACCACGAAATAATTAAAAGGCACATCGAAAGTGGTTACGCGAGGAAGTTGACAACCTCAGAGGCAGGTACAAGTACTTCGAGTCCAGAATCCGAACAAACCGGGAAAGGTTCGACTGGTTTTCGACGTGGTGGCCAAGGTGAGTGACACGTCATTAAATGATTTTCTACTCAAGGGTCCTGACGATCGCAAGCCATTGGTGGCTATCTTTTTCACCTTCCGGATATTAGGAACGCTTTCTGTGGAGGGACCGAAGGGATCAGCCAATCGATGTTTACGTCATGCAGTCTATGACGTTTGGTGCCAGTTGTTCGCATGTTCGGCCAATTTAGTCAAGAACCTCAACGCCATGAGATTCATAAAGGAGCACCCGAGGGCCGTTAAGGCAATAGTTGACCACCATTACGTGGACGAATACGTTATTTAGATACCTTTGCTCGAAAATCGGAAATGTCGTGCTTCACAACTCTATTTTCGTTGCTAAATACATTCGAATTTCTGAAATTTTATTCGATATCTAATTACCATCCGGAAAAGTTTTGCTGAGAGCTAAAATGTAACTACATATTATTAAAAAAAATTATAAATAATAAATAATATTTTTTTTTTAAATGTTATAAATTAATTGAAGAAAACATAATAAATATTGATATTTTTGATGAAATTATTTTGTTTTAAAGGGAAATCCCGAACAAAAATATCAATACAAAACAAAATCAATTTCAAATTCGAATAATTGAAATTTAATAGTTTTATGTGTTCCCATCCGGATGTATCAAAGGGCTATTAACAAACTGCGGACCCACGGAGAGCTTCAAATAATCAGTGGAAGCGTTTAGCAATCGACTTAAACGCAGCTGGTCCACCAATGCGTGAAGATTCTGTAAATGTGATGGTGGGAACAAAGGATTTTGGATCAGGAAATGAAAACGGAAAAGAAACAACAACTGATGACGAAATTATATAATATAATAATAATTATTTATATCTTTCTTTAAATTCTTTCTTCAAAACAAATTTCTGCATCAAGCCACAATGCAACTGAATCTATATCCATGGTGAAATTCAATTATCAACGAATAAATTTAAATAATCAAAAACGATTATTTGACTTTTTGTTGAAATTAAAATGTCATTTTTGACAAAAACCAGCTCGAGTCTCGGAACATTTATTCGAAAGTTGCAGAGTTTTCTTTACAACATTTCTTATCGATTCGAAAGTTATACAGAGTAACATTTGAAATTAGAAACAACTTTCGAACAGTTTTTACTTTCGAATCGAATTACAGAGTTAGGCCCGACTTTCCGCAGAAGTAGTAGAGCAATCAATCAAGTCAGGTCCAACATCGTTCTTTGCTACTACATTCACAACAACAATGCTCCTAACCTGCCAGCTACGACAAAACCGAATCACTACACAATTTGTGGCATGATTAATATTTGACTCTGGGTCACAGCTCAATTTCATATCTGAAGAATTTGCTTGTCAGCGTTCATTATCATACGTTCAAATAGCAGGAATAGGAGAAACAGATACCTTATCAAAATATAAGATGACAAAATCTTTACATTCAAATATTAACGGATTTCATACTGAAGTAGAAGTGCAGTCTTTACTAAAGATTAGCCAAGCCATACTCGAAATATTCATTGATACCCAAGATTGGCCAATACCATGAGGGATCCAATTAGCCGATCCAAATTTCAATTCTCCCAGCAAAGAATTTTATTGCAAACTTCTTCATCAAGGGCTTATCTTATTTGAGAAGCATTCAATTCAAAGCCCACAAGATATATGTGCAACATTGCCACAACCACGAAACCCGCTTTAACAGCTATAGAGAGCATCCTCAAAAGAAGAACGCTATCCAATGAAGAGCGCATCTGTGAACTACATTTCTCTGACAACTTTCGACGAGAAGATTCTGGGCTTTTTGTACTACAATGGCCGTTTAAACACAAGCCAATCGCAAATTTAGGATCATCACTTGAAATGGCTGAACGACGATCTATCTCAATAGAGAAGTAACTTATCAAACACGAAGAGATTGAGGAACAATATCGTCAATTGGATGAATACAAGCAATTAAGTCATATGTCAATTGAGCTCAAATTTGGGAATATTTTGCAAATATTTGTTAGAAACCAATTAGTTTTGATAATTTCAGCAATTGTAAAGACGCGAATTCGATTACATATTAGTATTTTAGTAAAGTCTAAAGAAAGTGTTCGATTGGTAAATATAGAAAACAGAAAATTACAAAATGCACAGCGCAGCATTTAGATTGCTCACCGAGGAGCAAATTCAAAAAGAAAAAAATGAAGTGAAACTAAATAGAAGAACTTTAAGAGATAAATCCAATCCCTTGGAGTTAGCACAGGCGTTGTAAGTAGAAATTAAATAGCGTAATAATATTTAGTTAATAGTTGTAATTTCATTTTAAAAGTATTTCTTATTTATTAGATTTCACCAGTACTACAGGATCAACTAGGAGATGTTCAGATATTAGCTGGACATTCTTTCGGACTAGCTTTGAGATTGGACTAGCACAATCTTCATTCTCAGAAGTTCTTTCCAATGTCCTTACAATTTTTGAGAAGAAATTGTGTCCACTGTGGATCAGCCCGATGTCAGCGATGGAAAGGAGAAAAATAAGTTTAAACTTCTACAAAAAACATGGAATTCCAGGAGTAATCGGGTGCATCGACGGAACACATGTTCGAAATATTGTCCGACCAACTACTATCCGAAACTAGGATTTCATAGTTTAAATGTGGTAACTTTTTATACCCTCCACAGGAAGGTATATTCACTTTGTCATTACATTTGTAACGCCAAGGAGTCACCAGAGACCTCATAAAGTATACATATTCTGAATCAAGATCACATTCTGAAACGATTTAGCTATGTCCGTCTGTCTGTCTGTTGAAAGCACGATAGCGCCCAAAAGAATTGACATAGGCGAATGAAAGTTGGTGAAAGCACTTATTTTTATCGTCGTTAGGTTGGTATTAAAAATGGGCTATGTCGGTGAAGTAGTTCTGTTACCTCCCATACAAAACCAATATTAGAAAACACATGTAGAAAACATGATAGCGTCGAAAAGAATCTCCTTAGGCAAAATCTTGTGAAAGGACTTATTTTTATTGTCGTTAAGTTGGTATTATAAATGGGCTATGTCGGTCAAGTAGTTCTGGTACCTCCCATACAAAACCTATAGTAGACCCAGGTGTCTCTTTGTCTGTTGAAAACACGATAGCGTCCAAATGAGGTTTGGTGAAAGGACTTCTTTTTATCGTCGTCAGGTTGGTATTAAAAATGGGCTATGTCGGTCAAATATTTCAGGTGCTTCTCCAAAGACCCCTAAACTACTTTGTTATTAAGTATGTTACGTCTATACTATTTGTACAAAAGAAGCACTTTCTAGAAATTTCATTGCGTTTTAAAATTCAATGTGAAGAATCCAGTTAAGAAAATTTATCTTACTTGACCTGTGCTATTGACAGGGCTTTTACAAACATACCCATTGATAATGTGAAAGCTACTACATACGAAATTGCTCATAGCTATCATGAAGGCATTAATTTGCGTATAAGTTAGAGTAAGATCAAATTACACATACCTATTCTATATTACAATATATTTTACTATAAATAATAAAATATTACAATAAATTTAATTTAATTTAATTGCATTTTTATTAGCTTAGTCTCTCTCATATTTTTACTGAAAACATCTCCAGAGACAATGCCAGACAACAAAGAGAGTTGGTGTTCGCTATGAGACAGGACTATTGTGGAGGGATGACGAGTTTCCAGTTTCACTAAGCTTCGAAATGGCGAAGCAGAGACTACGGTGCCTGGAATCAAAAATGATAAGAAATTCAGAGTTTAATGCAGCCTACCAGGAAATAATTAAAAGGTACATCGAAAGTGGTTACGCGAGGAAGTTGACAACCTCAGAGGCAGGTACAAGTACTTCGAGTCCAGAATCCGAACAAACCGGGAAAGGTTCGACTGGTTTTCGACGTGGTGGCCAAGGTGAGTGACACGTCATTAAATGATTTTCTACTCAAGGGTCCTGACGATCGCAAGCCATTGGTGGCTATCTTTTTCACCTTCCGGATATTAGGAACGCTTTCTGTGGAGGGACCGAAGGGATCAGCCAATCGATGTTTACGTCATGCAGTCTATGACGTTTGGTGCCAGTTGTTCGCCATGTTCGGCCAATTTAGTCAAGAACCTCAACGCCATGAGATTCATAAAGGAGCACCCGAGGGCCGTTAAGGCAATAGTTGACCACCATTACGTGGACGAATACGTTATTTAGATACCTTTGCTCGAAAATCGGAAATGTCGTGCTTCACAACTCTATTTTCGTTGCTAAATACATTCGAATTTCTGAAATTTTATTCGATATCTAATTACCATCCGGAAAAGTTTTGCTGAGAGCTAAAATGTAACTACATATTATTAAAAAAAATTATAAATAATAAATAATATTTTTTTTTTAAATGTTATAAATTAATTGAAGAAAACATAATAAATATTGATATTTTTGATGAAATTATTTTGCTTTAAAGGGAAATCCCGAACAAAAATATCAATACAAAACAAAATCAATTTCAAATTCGAATAATTGAAATTTAATAGTTTCATGTGTTCCCATCCGGATGTATCAAAGGGCTATTAACAAACTGCGGACCCACGGAGAGCTTCAAATAATCAGTGGAAGCGTTTAGCAATCGACTTAAACGCAGCTGGTCCACCAATGCGTGAAGATTCTGTAAATGTGATGGTGGGAACAAAGGATTTTGGATCAGGAAATGAAAACGGAAAAGAAACAACAACTGATGACGAAATTATATAATATAATAATAATTATTTATATCTTTCTTTAAATTCTTTCTTCAAAACAAATTTCTGCATCAAGCCACAATGCAACTGAATCTATATCCATGGTGAAATTCAATTATCAACGAATAAATTTAAATAATCAAAAACGATTATTTGACTTTTTGTTGAAATTAAAATGTCATTTTTGACAAAAACCAGCTCGAGTCTCGGAACATTTATTCGAAAGTTGCATAGTTTTCTTTACAACATTTCTTATCGATTCGAAAGTTATACAGAGTAACATTTGAAATTAGAAACAACTTTCGAACAGTTTTTACTTTCGAATCGAATTACAGAGTTAGGCCCGACTTTCCGCAGAAGTAGTAGAGCAATCAATCAAGTCAGGTCCAACATCGTTATTTGCTACTACATTCACAACAACAATGCTCCTAACCTGCCAGCTACGACAAAACCGAATCACTACACAATTTGCATCTATCTCAATAGAGAAGTAACTTATCAAACACGAAGAGATTGAGGAACAATATCGTCAATTGGATGAATACAAGCAATTAAGTCATATGTCAATTGAGCTCAAATTTGGGAATATTTTGCAAATATTTGTTAGAAACCAATTAGTTTTGATAATTTCAGCAATTGTAAAGACGCGAATTCGATTTACATATTAGTATTTTAGTAAAGTCTAAAGAAAGTGTTCGATTGGTAAATATAGAAAACAGAAAATTACAAAATGCACAGCGCAGCATTTAGATTGCTCACCGAGGAGCAAATTCAAAAAAAAAAAATGAAGTGAAACTAAATAGAAGAACTTTAAGAGATAAATCCAATCCCTTGGAGTTAGCACAGGCGTTGTAAGTAGAAATTAAATAGCGTAATAATATTTAGTTAATAGTTGTAATTTCATTTTAAAAGTATTTCTTATTTATTAGATTTCACCAGTACTACAGGATCAACTAGGAGATGTTCAGATATTAGCTGGACATTCTTTCGGACAATTTTTTAAAAACAAAAAAAAAATTCGCCACTCCCCCCATCGTTAAGTTGAGTGTATGCCTGCGGTTTTTTGCAGAAGTTGGTTACCAGACAGGAGTTGGAAAGGATTATGAGATTGGACTAGCACAATCTTCATTCTCAGAAGTTCTTTCCAATGTCCTTACAATTTTTGAGAAGAAATTGTGTCCACTGTGGATCAGCCCGATGTCAGCGATGGAAAGGAGAAAAATAAGTTTAAACTTCTACAAAAAACATGGAATTCCAGGAGTAATCGGGTGCATCGACGGAACACATGTTCGAAATATTGTCCGACCAACTACTATCCGAAACTAGGATTTCATAGTTTAAATGTGGTAACTTTTTATACCCTCCACAGGAAGGTATATTCACTTTGTCATTACATTTGTAACGCCAGGGAGTCACCAGAGACCTCATAAAGTATACATATTCTGAATCAAGATCACATTCTGAAACTATTTAGCTATGTCCGTCTGTCTGTCTGTCTGTCTGTTGAAAGCACGATAGCGCCCAAAAGAATTGACATAGGCGAATGAAAGTTGGTGAAAGGACTTATTTTTATCGTCGTTAGGTTGGTATTAAAAATGGGCTATGTCGGTGAAGTAGTTCTGTTACCTCCCATACAAAACCAATATTAGAAAACACATGTAGAAAACATGATAGCGTCGAAAAGAATCTCCTTAGGCAAAATCTTGTGAAAGGACTTATTTTTATTGTCGTCAAGTTGGTATTATAAATGGGCTATGTCGGTCAAGTAGTTCTGGTACCTCCCATACAAAACCTATAGTAGACCCAGGTGTCTCTCTGTCTGTTGAAAACACGATAGCGTCCAAAGGAATCAACGTAGGTAAATGAGGTTTGGTGAAAGGACTTCTTTTTATCGTCGTCAGGTTGGTATTAAAAATGGGCTATGTCGGTCAAATATTTCAGGTGCTTCTCCAAAGACCCCTAAACTACTTTGTTATTAAGTATGTTACGTCTATACTATTTGTACAAAAGAAGCACTTTCTAGAAATTTCATTGCGTTTTAAAATTCAATGTGAAGAATCCAGTTAAGAAAATTTATCTTACTTGACCTGTGCTATCGACAGGGCTTTTACAAACATACCCATTGATAATGTGAAAGCTACTACATACGAAACTGCTCATAGCTATCATGAAGGCATTAATTTGCGTATAAGTTAGAGTAAGATCAAATTACACATACCTATTCTATATTACAATATATTTTACTATAAATAATAAAATATTACAATAAATTTAATTTAATTTAATTGCATTTTTATTAGCTTAGTCTCTCTCATATTTTTACTGAAAACATCTCCAGAGACAATGCCAGACAACAAAGAGAGTTGGTGTTCGCTATGAGACAGGACTATTGTGGAGGGATGACGAGTTTCCAGTTTCACTAAGCTTCGAAATGGCGAAGCAGAGACTACGGTGCCTGGAATCAAAAATGATAAGAAATTCAGAGTTTAATGCAGCCTACCACGAAATAATTAAAAGGCACATCGAAAGTGGTTACGCGAGGAAGTTGACAACCTCAGAGGCAGGTACAAGTACTTCGAGTCCAGAATCCGAACAAACCGGGAAAGGTTCGACTGGTTTTCGACGTGGTGGCCAAGGTGAGTGACACGTCATTAAATGATTTTCTACTCAAGGGTCCTGACGATCGCAAGCCATTGGTGGCTATCTTTTTCACCTTCCGGATATTAGGAACGCTTTCTGTGGAGGGACCGAAGGGATCAGCCAATCGATGTTTACGTCATGCAGTCTATGACGTTTGGTGCCAGTTGTTCGCATGTTCGGCCAATTTAGTCAAGAACCTCAACGCCATGAGATTCATAAAGGAGCACCCGAGGGCCGTAAGGCAATAGTTGACCACCATTACGTGGACGAATACGTTATTTAGATACCTTTGCTCGAAAATCGGAAATGTCGTGCTTCACAACTCTATTTTCGTTGCTAAATACATTCGAATTTCTGAAATTTTATTCGATATCTAATTACCATCCGGAAAAGTTTTGCTGAGAGCTAAAATGTAACTACATATTATTAAAAAAAATTATAAATAATAAATAATATTTTTTTTTTTAAATGTTATAAATTAATTGAAGAAAACATAATAAATATTGATATTTTTGATGAAATTATTTTGTTTTAAAGGGAAATCCCGAACAAAAATATCAATACAAAACAAAATCAATTTCAAATTCGAATAATTGAAATTTAATAGTTTTATGTGTTCCCATCCGGATGTATCAAAGGGCTATTAACAAACTGCGGACCCACGGAGAGCTTCAAATAATCAGTGGAAGCGTTTAGCAATCGACTTAAACGCAGCTGGTCCACCAATGCGTGAAGATTCTGTAAATGTGATGGTGGGAACAAAGGATTTTGGATCAGGAAATGAAAACGGAAAAGAAACAACAACTGATGACGAAATTATATAATATAATAATAATTATTTATATCTTTCTTTAAATTCTTTCTTCAAAACAAATTTCTGCATCAAGCCACAATGCAACTGAATCTATATCCATGGTGAAATTCAATTATCAACGAATAAATTTAAATAATCAAAAACGATTATTTGACTTGTTGTTGAAATTAAAATGTCATTTTTGACAAAAACCAGCTCGAGTCTCGGAACATTTATTCGAAAGTTGCATAGTTTTCTTTACAACATTTCTTATCGATTCGAAAGTTATACAGAGTAACATTTGAAATTAGAAACAACTTTCGAACAGTTTTTACTTTCGAATCGAATTACAGAGTTAGGCCCGACTTTCCGCAGAAGTAGTAGAGCAATCAATCAAGTCAGGTCCAACATCGTTATTTGCTACTACATTCACAACAACAATGCTCCTAACCTGCCAGCTACGACAAAACCGAATCACTACACAATTTGTGGCATGATTAATATTTGACTCTGGGTCACAGCTCAATTTCATATCTGAAGAATTTGCTTGTCAGCGTTCATTATCATACGTTCAAATAGCAGGAATAGGAGAAATAGATACCTTATCAAAATATAAGATGACAAAATCTTTACATTCAAATATTAACGGATTTCATACTGAAGTAGAAGTGCAGTCTTTACTAAAGATTAGCCAAGCCATACTCGAAATATTCATTGATACCCAAGATTGGCCAATACCATGAGGGATCCAATTAGCCGATCCAAATTTCAATTCTCCCAGCAAAGAATTTTATTGCAAACTTCTTCATCAAGGGCTTATCTTATTTGAGAAGCATTCAATTCAAAGCCCACAAGATATATGTGCAACATTGCCACAACCACGAAGCCCGCTTTAACAGCTATAGAGAGCATCCTCAAAAGAAGAACGCTATCCAATGAAGAGCGCATCTGTGAACTACATTTCTCTGACAACTTTCGACGAGAAGATTCTGGGCTTTTTGTACTACAATGGCCGTTTAAACACAAGCCAATCGCAAATCTAGGATCATCACTTGAAATGGCTGAACGACGATCTATCTCAATAGAGAAGTAACTTATCAAACACGAAGAGATTGAGGAACAATATCGTCAATTGGATGAATACAAGCAATTAAGTCATATGTCAATTGAGCTCAAATTTGGGAATATTTTGCAAATATTTGTTAGAAACCAATTAGTTTTGATAATTTCAGCAATTGTAAAGACGCGAATTCGATTTACATATTAGTATTTTAGTAAAGTCTAAAGAAAGTGTTCGATTGGTAAATATAGAAAACAGAAAATTACAAAATGCACAGCGCAGCATTTAGATTGCTCACCGAGGAGCAAATTCAAAAAAAAAAAAAATGAAGTGAAACTAAATAGAAGAACTTTAAGAGATAAATCCAATCCCTTGGAGTTAGCACAGGCGTTGTAAGTAGAAATTAAATAGCGTAATAATATTTAGTTAATAGTTGTAATTTCATTTTAAAAGTATTTCTTATTTATTAGATTTCACCAGTACTACAGGATCAACTAGGAGATGTTCAGATATTAGCTGGACATTCTTTCGGACAATTTTTTAAAAACAAAAAAAAAATTCGCCACTCCCCCCATCGTTAAGTTGAGTGTATGCCTGCGGTTTTTTGCAGAAGTTGGTTACCAGACAGGAGTTGGAAAGGATTATGAGATTGGACTAGCACAATCTTCATTCTCAGAAGTTCTTTCCAATGTCCTTACAATTTTTGAGAAGAAATTGTGTCCACTGTGGATCAGCCCGATGTCAGCGATGGAAAGGAGAAAAATAAGTTTAAACTTCTACAAAAAACATGGAATTCCAGGAGTAATCGGGTGCATCGACGGAACACATGTTCGAAATATTGTCCGACCAACTACTATCCGAAACTAGGATTTCATAGTTTAAATGTGGTAACTTTTTATACCCTCCACAGGAAGGTATATTCACTTTGTCATTACATTTGTAACGCCAAGGAGTCACCAGAGACCTCATAAAGTATACATATTCTGAATCAAGATCACATTCTGAAACGATTTAGCTATGTCCGTCTGTCTGTCTGTCTGTCTGTTGAAAGCACGATAGCGCCCAAAAGAATTGACATAGGCGAATGAAAGTTGGTGAAAGGACTTATTTTTATCGTCGTTAGGTTGGTATTAAAAATGGGCTATGTCGGTGAAGTAGTTCTGTTACCTCCCATACAAAACCAATATTAGAAAACACATGTAGAAAACATGATAGCGTCGAAAAGAATCTCCTTAGGCAAAATCTTGTGAAAGGACTTATTTTTATTGTCGTCAAGTTGGTATTATAAATGGGCTATGTCGGTCAAGTAGTTCTGGTACCTCCCATACAAAACCTATAGTAGACCCAGGTGTCTCTCTGTCTGTTGAAAACACGATAGCGTCCAAAGGAATCAACGTAGGTAAATGAGGTTTGGTGAAAGGACTTCTTTTTATCGTCGTCAGGTTGGTATTAAAAATGGGCTATGTCGGTCAAATATTTCAGGTGCTTCTCCAAAGACCCCTAAACTACTTTGTTATTAAGTATGTTACGTCTATACTATTTGTACAAAAGAAGCACTTTCTAGAAATTTCATTGCGTTTTAAAATTCAATGTGAAGAATCCAGTTAAGAAAATTTATCTTACTTGACCTGTGCTATCGACAGGGCTTTTACAAACATACCCATTGATAATGTGAAAGCTACTACATACGAAACTGCTCATAGCTATCATGAAGGCATTAATTTGCGTATAAGTTAGAGTAAGATCAAATTACACATACCTATTCTATATTACAATATATTTTACTATAAATAATAAAATATTACAATTGTAAAGATAAAATCACTCCAACGCCATCGCCATCTATCGAAAAGCACTGCCGCATAAAGCGATGTAATCCGACACTTACCCGAGGTATTCGCCATCTGGTGACGAGCATGAGAAGATTGCGATGAGGCCGGAGGTAGGGCATCAGCCATTTTGATGGCAGGGTTTTTTTTTGGAGACATTGAATAAAGAGGACATTATAACTCAGATGTGGGGTTACCACGAATTGAATAGTAATAATATCAATAATTATAGAACCAAAATTGAGAATCTAATTGATTGTCCGCCACATATATTGTACTGAAATTGTGTTTCTGAAAATCGGAAAAATTTGTAAAACAAAAATGGTTTACACACGTGCAGATTTAGCGAGGGCATTAGAAGAGCTCGGTATAAGCTTTCCAGCTAGCGCAACTCCCACCCAACTAAGGAACCTATTGGAAGATGCTACAGGAACAGCAGAAACTGTTCACACTGAAGCCGTACAAGATTCAACAATCGAAAATTCCCCAGAAGCAGAGCCACAGGGGGCTGCCGCAGTAGTACCCAATGCGACATCAGTTCCAGAAGAAGATGATTATGATAGAATGATCGCTCATCTCGAGAAAAAGAAGAAAATAATATCTCTTCAACAGGAGCTAAAATTATTGGAAGAACAACATCTCAGTACGCAGATGCAGCGACTCACAATCAGTGATATTGATGGACTGGTGCCAACCTTTACCGGAGATGACGCATACGGTGTGGAAAAATGGATACAGGACTTTGAGAGCGTTGTGATAACTGGAGAATGTAGCGACCAAGTGAAATTTATGTCCATGCGGCGCCTGCTGAGGGGGACTGCGGCAGTGTTCCTTCGCACTAGTAGTGCATCGAACTACAACGAGTTGCGACAAGGCTTACTTAAGCAATTCCGGTACACCATTTCCGCGAGCGATGTGTACAAACAACTCCAAGAGCGCAACAGACGTAAAGGTGAAAATGTGATCGCGTACATGCTATCAATGCAGGAAATTGCGGCCCAAGCAGCTGTAAGTGAACACGAAGTAATTAGCTTTATCATCGAGGGACTTCGCGACCATACGGCATACACAACAATGCTATACACTGCATCGACACTGGAACAGCTGAAGCATTTGCTGATTAAATACGAAAAAAAAAGAATAAGTGACCAGATAACAAAAACACAAGCAAAAGTAGCCGATACCCCATCAAAGTCGACGTCTTCGATCCGATGTTATAATTGTTCAGAGTATGGCCATCTATCATCGCAGTGTACCAAACCCAAGCGTGCAATTGGGGCTTGTTTTCGTTGCGGGAGTACTAAACACGTACTAAAGGATTGTCAGCAGAAGAAGGGAATACATCTTGTCAACAAGGGCGAAGAGGACGAAGAAGAGACAAATCTATTGCAGCCGTTCCAAAATGTAAGTATTGCCTTCTGTGACAGTGTCTTGAATAAAGTTCCCTTTTCTGATTATGACTCATTAATTGACAGTGGGAGTCCGGTTAGCTTTGTATCACACAAAATTATTCCATTTGACGTTAGAGATGAAGATTTGGTACTCTCCAGCCTAAGTAGCATTACGAACACTGAATTAAAAACATATGGTAAAATTGATTGTTACATTTCATTATTCGATAAAGTAAATAAAATTTCACTTTTCATAGTTGAGGCTAATATCTTACCGAAGCCATTGCTACTTGGGCGTGATTTTCTTAAAGCATTCAATGTACAATTTATTGTAAATCCGATACGTCAAACTGTAATTAAAATTAGTGAACCTACTGAGTCTAGTTTGAATTTAAATACTTTCTTTTTCTCCTTCAATAATACTATTCAAGATACACTGACATTTGAGAGGACGGGCGATTGTGATGTGGCCCTAAGTGTTTTTAACCCGCCAAGTAGTTTTGAGGCAAACCAAATTGATTGTTATGGGAAATTTGATAGTGGAAGTGATTCATTGGGTAGTAAAAGTTGCCAGAAAAGTGTTATTGTTAGTTCCGATACTGGTGGTGCCGATTGTCTTCTGGAGCCTATTGATTGTGGGGTTTATATTGGTTGCCAAGATGGGGCTATTGGTCAAATACCATCAACAGAGTCTAGTGAGTGTTTCCCAAATATTGTGAGCAGTGGAGCCTCCAACATTGGTAGCTCACTCAACGAATCGAATAGTACTGAAGTAATTACACCCGACATATTTCATATCGATATTAATTCAGAGCAAGCAGAGGAATACAGTATTGACTCACAATTATGCCAAGAGACTCAATGCCAAATAAGGTTCTTGGTTTCGGACTATAAATTAAAATACCTTTACCCAACAAATTTTAACAAACCTCTCGAAATGCAAATTAAGCTTACTTCCGAAGTCCCAGTGTTTAGTCACCCTAGAAGATTATCCTATAGGGATAAATCCATAGTTCAAGGAATTATTGCAGAACTTTTAGAGAAGAATATTGTTAGGCCTAGTGACTCGCCTTATGCGTCCCCTATAGTACTCGTTACAAAAAAAAACGGTGAGATCCGCATGTGTGTGGACTACAGAGACCTCAATAAAATAACCATACGTGACAATTTTCCTATTCCGTTAATAGAAGATTGTCTAGAATATCTAGGTAATAAGACATTTTTTAGTGTATTAGATATGAAAAGTGGCTTTCACCAAGTCGGGGTTGCTGAGGAGTCAATAAAGTTTACTTCATTTGTAACTCCTAATGGTCAATTTGAATACGTCAAAATGCCTTTTGGCTTAAAGAATAGTCCATCAGTTTTCCAACGCTTTATTACATTGATTTTTAAAGATTTCATTGAAGCTGGATTAATTGTTGTATATATCGACGACATATTAATTGCTACACCCACTGTTAAAGAACACCTTAAGATATTGAAACTGATTCTGGGACGCCTGGCTGAATATGGTTTAGAGCTTAAATTGAACAAGTGTAAATTCTGTTACACCAAAATAGATTATTTAGGCTACAACGTGAGCGACCAAGGGATAAGTCCAAATGAAGGGCATAAGGCAGCAATTTTAAAATACCCTTTACCAAATACAGCGAAACAGTTACATTCATTCATCGGTCTATGTGCGTACTTCAGGAAATTTGTGCCGCAGTTCGCACGCATTGCAAAACCTTTGTATGATCTGCTGAAGAAAAATTGTTCGTTTAAGTTTGATGAAAATTGCGTGCGGGCATATGAGGATTTAAAAAATCGGTTGACAAATCCCCCCGTTCTCGCAATCTATGATCCCCATAAAGAAACAGAACTACATTGCGATGCAAGTGCTACAGGTTTTGGCGCAGTGCTGCTGCAAAGACAATCAGACGGCAAATTTCACCCCGTTTTCTACTTTTCTAAGCGAACATCCGCTCCCGAGAGTAAATACCACAGCTTTGAGCTAGAAACGCTTGCCATTATTTACGCTCTGAGGCGTTTCCGTATTTACCTCGAAGGAATCGGTTTTAAGATTGTTACGGATTGCAACTCTCTTACCCTCACGTTAAATAAAAAGACCTTGAATCCCCGGATAGCTCGTTGGGCACTAGAGTTGCAAAATTTCAACTATACTATCCAGCATCGAGGTGGCGGTAGTATGGGACACGTTGATGCCTTAAGTCGCAGTGAGGTAGTTCTAGCCATTAGTGATGTCGATATCGTATTTCAATTGGAAGCGACTCAAAGTAGAGACCCTTGTATAACCAAGATCCGTGATATTTTGGAAACCAGAAGTTTGAAGTTTTTTGAGTTAAGGGATGGGCTCGTTTATAAAAGAGGCGGAAATGGAAACTTGTGTTTTTGCGTTTCGAAAGAAATGGAGGACAGTATAATTAGGTTCACTCATGAGAAATTAGGTCATCTGGGGGCTGTGAAGTGTTATGAACAAATTAAAAGACAGTATTGGTTTCCAAAAATGAAGGAGAAAATCGAACGACATATAAGGAACTGTCTGAAGTGCATACTTTATTCGGCACCGGCGACCACTAATCAAAAGGAGCTACACAGTATTCCGAAAAAGCCAATACCATTTGACACCTTACATATTGACCACTTGGGACCCTTGCCGTCCATTAAATCAAAGCGTAAGCATATTCTAGTCGTCATTGATGCATTTACGAAATTTGTAAAATTGTATCCAGTGAACTCCACTAGCTCCAAGGAAGTAATCTGTTCGTTGATGAAATATTTTGAGTATTATAGTAGACCTATGCGAATAGTGTCCGACAGAGGAAGTTGCTTCACGTCCTTTGAGTTCCCATGATCGCTATGTAATAAGAGACATCGAAAACTGTCAGGTTTCCCAACTTCCATATAATGGAATTATAGAGTCATGTCACATACGTAAATGGAGAGATCCATCAACCACGTAGGCTTGCATCACGGTCGCCCCCTCCTCTTTTTAATATATCTACTAATTTTGTCACAGAAGGTAATACAAGTGAAACTCATGTTATATTCATTGTAAATATCATACTCATTATTATTTATTTATGTACTTAATTGCTGAATGATCGAGGACGATCATGTTATCAGATTGACCGAACTGTAAAGATAAAATCACTCCAACGCCATCGCCATCTATCGAAAAGCACTGCCGCATAAAGCGATGTAATCCGACACTTACCCGAGGTATTCGCCATCTGGTGACGAGCATGAGAAGATTGCGATGAGGCCGGAGGTAGGGCATCAGCCATTTTGATGGCAGGGTTTTTTTTTGGAGACATTGAATAAAGAGGACATTATACAATAAATTTAATTTAATTTAATTGCATTTTTATTAGCTTAGTCTCTCTCATATTTTTACTGAAAACATCTCCAGAGACAATGCCAGACAACAAAGAGAGTTGGTGTTCGCTATGAGACAGGACTATTGTGGAGGGATGACGAGTTTCCAGTTTCACTAAGCTTCGAAATGGCGAAGCAGAGACTACGGTGCCTGGAATCAAAAATGATAAGAAATTCAGAGTTTAATGCAGCCTACCACGAAATAATTAAAAGGCACATCGAAAGTGGTTACGCGAGGAAGTTGACAACCTCAGAGGCAGGTACAAGTACTTCGAGTCCAGAATCCGAACAAACCGGGAAAGGTTCGACTGGTTTTCGACGTGGTGGCCAAGGTGAGTGACACGTCATTAAATGATTTTCTACTCAAGGGTCCTGACGATCGCAAGCCATTGGTGGCTATCTTTTTCACCTTCCGGATATTAGGAACGCTTTCTGTGGAGGGACCGAAGGGATCAGCCAATCGATGTTTACGTCATGCAGTCTATGACGTTTGGTGCCAGTTGTTCGCATGTTCGGCCAATTTAGTCAAGAACCTCAACGCCATGAGATTCATAAAGGAGCACCCGAGGGCCGTTAAGGCAATAGTTGACCACCATTACGTGGACGAATACGTTATTTAGATACCTTTGCTCGAAAATCGGAAATGTCGTGCTTCACAACTCTATTTTCGTTGCTAAATACATTCGAATTTCTGAAATTTTTTTCGATATCTAATTACCATCCGGAAAAGTTTTGCTGAGAGCTAAACTAGCTAACTACATATTATTAAAAAAAATTATAAATAATAAATAATATTTTTTTTTTAAATGTTATAAATTAATTGAAGAAAACATAATAAATATTGATATTTTTGATGAAATTATTTTGTTTTAAAGGGAAATCCCGAACAAAAATATCAATACAAAACAAAATCAATTTCAAATTCGAATAATTGAAATTTAATAGTTTTATGTGTTCCCATCCGGATGTATCAAAGGGCTATTAACAAGCTGCGGACCCACGGAGAGCTTCAAATAATCAGTGGAAGCGTTTAGCAATCGACTTAAACGCAGCTGGTCCACCAATGCGTGAAGATTCTGTAAATGTGATGGTGGGAACAAAGGATTTTGGATCAGGAAATGAAAACGGAAAAGAAACAACAACTGATGACGAAATTATATAATATAATAATAATTATTTATATCTTTCTTTAAATTCTTTCTTCAAAACAAATTTCTGCATCAAGCCACAATGCAACTGAATCTATATCCATGGTGAAATTCAATTATCAACGAATAAATTTAAATAATCAAAAACGATTATTTGACTTTTTGTTGAAATTAAAATGTCATTTTTGACAAAAACCAGCTCGAGTCTCGGAACATTTATTCGAAAGTTGCAGAGTTTTCTTTACAACATTTCTTATCGATTCGAAAGTTATACAGAGTAACATTTGAAATTAGAAACAACTTTCGAACAGTTTTTACTTTCGAATCGAATTACAGAGTTAGGCCCGACTTTCCGCAGAAGTAGTAGAGCAATCAATCAAGTCAGGTCCAACATCGTTATTTGCTACTACATTCACAACAACAATGCTCCTAACCTGCCAGCTACGACAAAACCGAATCACTACACAATTTGTGGCATGATTAATATTTGACTCTGGGTCACAGCTCAATTTCATATCTGAAGAATTTGCTTGACAGCGTTCATTATCATACGTTCAAATAGCAGGAATAGGAGAAATAGATACCTTATCAAAATATAAGATGACAAAATCTTTACATTCAAATATTAACGGATTTCATACTGAAGTAGAAGTGCAGTCTTTACTAAAGATTAGCCAAGCCATACTCGAAATATTCATTGATACCCAAGATTGGCCAATACCATGAGGGATCCAATTAGCCGATCCAAATTTCAATTCTCCCAGCAAAGAATTTTATTGCAAACTTCTTCATCAAGGGCTTATCTTATTTGAGAAGCATTCAATTCAAAGCCCACAAGATATATGTGCAACATTGCCACAACCACGAAACCCGCTTTAACAGCTATAGAGAGCATCCTCAAAAGAAGAACGCTATCCAATGAAGAGCGCATCTGTGAACTACATTTCTCTGACAACTTTCGACGAGAAGATTCTGGGCTTTTTGTACTACAATGGCCGTTTAAACACAAGCCAATCGCAAATTTAGGATCATCACTTGAAATGGCTGAACGACGATCTATCTCAATAGAGAAGTAACTTATCAAACACGAAGAGATTGAGGAACAATATCGTCAATTGGATGAATACAAGCAATTAAGTCATATGTCAATTGAGCTCAAATTTGGGAATATTTTGCAAATATTTGTTAGAAACCAATTAGTTTTGATAATTTCAGCAATTGTAAAGACGCGAATTCGATTTACATATTAGTATTTTAGTAAAGTCTAAAGAAAGTGTTCGATTGGTAAATATAGAAAACAGAAAATTACAAAATGCACAGCGCAGCATTTAGATTGCTCACCGAGGAGCAAATTCAAAAAGAAAAAAATGAAGTGAAACTAAATAGAAGAACTTTAAGAGATAAATCCAATCCCTTGGAGTTAGCACAGGCGTTGTAAGTAGAAATTAAATAGCGTAATAATATTTAGTTAATAGTTGTAATTTCATTTTAAAAGTATTTCTTATTTATTAGATTTCACCAGTACTACAGGATCAACTAGGAGATGTTCAGATATTAGCTGGACATTCTTTCGGACAATTTTTTAAAAACAAAAAAAAAATTCGCCACTCCCCCCATCGTTAAGTTGAGTGTATGCCTGCGGTTTTTTGCAGAAGTTGGTTACCAGACAGGAGTTGGAAAGGATTATGAGATTGGACTAGCACAATCTTCATTCTCAGAAGTTCTTTCCAATGTCCTTACAATTTTTGAGAAGAAATTGTGTCCACTGTGGATCAGCCCGATGTCAGCGATGGAAAGGAGAAAAATAAGTTTAAACTTCTACAAAAAACATGGAATTCCAGGAGTAATCGGGTGCATCGACGGAACACATGTTCGAAATATTGTCCGACCAACTACTATCCGAAACTAGGATTTCATAGTTTAAATGTGGTAACTTTTTATACCCTCCACAGGAAGGTATATTCACTTTGTCATTACATTTGTAACGCCAAGGAGTCACCAGAGACCTCATAAAGTATACATATTCTGAATCAAGATCACATTCTGAAACGATTTAGCTATGTCCGTCTGTCTGTCTGTCTGTCTGTTGAAAGCACGATAGCGCCCAAAAGAATTGACATAGGCGAATGAAAGTTGGTGAAAGGACTTATTTTTATCGTCGTTAGGTTGGTATTAAAAATGGGCTATGTCGGTGAAGTAGTTCTGTTACCTCCCATACAAAACCAATATTAGAAAACACATGTAGAAAACATGATAGCGTCGAAAAGAATCTCCTTAGGCAAAATCTTGTGAAAGGACTTATTTTTATTGTCGTCAAGTTGGTATTATAAATGGGCTTTGTCGGTCAAGTAGTTCTGGTACCTCCCATACAAAACCTATAGTAGACCCAGGTGTCTCTCTGTCTGTTGAAAACACGATAGGGTCCAAAGGAATCAACGTAGGTAAATGAGGTTTGGTGAAAGGACTTCTTTTTATCGTCGTCAGGTTGGTATTAAAAATGGGCTATGTCGGTCAAATATTTCAGGTGCTTCTCCAAAGACCCCTAAACTATTAAGTTATTAAGTATGTTACGTCTATACTATTTGTACAAAAGAAGCACTTTCTAGAAATTTCATTGCGTTTTAAAATTCAATGTGAAGAATCCAGTTAAGAAAATTTATCTTACTTGACCTGTGCTATCGACAGGGCTTTTACAAACATACCCATTGATAATGTGAAAGCTACTACATACGAAACTGCTCATAGCTATCATGAAGGCATTAATTTGCGTATAAGTTAGAGTAAGATCAAATTACACATACCTATTCTATATTACAATATATTTTACTATAAATAATAAAATATTACAATAAATTTAATTTAATTTAATTGCATTTTTATTAGCTTAGTCTCTCTCATATTTTTACTGAAAACATCTCCAGAGACAATGCCAGACAACAAAGAGAGTTGGTGTTCGCTATGAGACAGGACTATTGTGGAGGGATGACGAGTTTCCAGTTTCACTAAGCTTCGAAATGGCGAAGCAGAGACTACGGTGCCTGGAATCAAAAATGATAAGAAATTCAGAGTTTAATGCAGCCTACCACGAAATAATTAAAAGGCACATCGAAAGTGGTTACGCGAGGAAGTTGACAACCTCAGAGGCAGGTACAAGTACTTCGAGTCCAGAATCCGAACAAACCGGGAAAGGTTCGACTGGTTTTCGACGTGGTGGCCAAGGTGAGTGACACGTCATTAAATGATTTTCTACTCAAGGGTCCTGACGATCGCAAGCCATTGGTGGCTATCTTTTTCACCTTCCGGATATTAGGAACGCTTTCTGTGGAGGGACCGAAGGGATCAGCCAATCGATGTTTACGTCATGCAGTCTATGACGTTTGGTGCCAGTTGTTCGCATGTTCGGCCAATTTAGTCAAGAACCTCAACGCCATGAGATTCATAAAGGAGCACCCGAGGGCCGTTAAGGCAATAGTTGACCAACATTACGTGGACGAATACGTTATTTAGATACCTTTGCTCGAAAATCGGAAATGTCGTGCTTCACAACTCTATTTTCGTTGCTAAATACATTCGAATTTCTGAAATTTATAATATTTTTTTTTTAAATGTTATAAATTAATTGAAGAAAACATAATAAATATTGATATTTTTGATGAAATTATTTTGTTTTAAAGGGAAATCCCGAACAAAAATATCAATACAAAACAAAATCAATTTCAAATTCGAATAATTGAAATTTAATAGTTTTATGTGTTCCCATCCGGATGTATCAAAGGGCTATTAACAAACTGCGGACCCACGGAGAGCTTCAAATAATCAGTGGAAGCGTTTAGCAATCGACTTAAACGCAGCTGGTCCACCAATGCGTGAAGATTCTGTAAATGTGATGGTGGGAACAAAGGATTTTGGATCAGGAAATGAAAACGGAAAAGAAACAACAACTGATGACGAAATTATATAATATAATAATAATTATTTATATCTTTCTTTAAATTCTTTCTTCAAAACAAATTTCTGCATCAAGCCACAATGCAACTGAATCTATATCCATGGTGAAATTCAATTATCAACGAATAAATTTAAATAATCAAAAACGATTATTTGACTTTTTGTTGAAATTAAAATGTCATTTTTGACAAAAACCAGCTCGAGTCTCGGAACATTTATTCGAAAGTTGCAGAGTTTTCTTTACAACATTTCTTATCGATTCGAAAGTTATACAGAGTAACATTTGAAATTAGAAACAACTTTCGAACAGTTTTTACTTTCGAATCGAATTACAGAGTTAGGCCCGACTTTCCGCAGAAGTAGTAGAGCAATCAATCAAGTCAGGTCCAACATCGTTATTTGCTACTACATTCACAACAACAATGCTCCTAACCTGCCAGCTACGACAAAACCGAATCACTACACAATTTGTGGCATGATTAATATTTGACTCTGGGTCACAGCTCAATTTCATATCTGAAGAATTTGCTTGTCAGCGTTCATTATCATACGTTCAAATAGCAGGAATAGGAGAAATAGATACCTTATCAAAATATAAGATGACAAAATCTTTACATTCAAATATTAACGGATTTCATACTGAAGTAGAAGTGCAGTCTTTACTAAAGATTAGCCAAGCCATACTCGAAATATTCATTGATACCCAAGATTGGCCAATACCATGAGGGATCCAATTAGCCGATCCAAATTTCAATTCTCCCAGCAAAGAATTTTATTGCAAACTTCTTCATCAAGGGCTTATCTTATTTGAGAAGCATTCAATTCAAAGCCCACAAGATATATGTGCAACATTGCCACAACCACGAAACCCGCTTTAACAGCTATAGAGAGCATCCTCAAAAGAAGAACGCTATCCAATGAAGAGCGCATCTGTGAACTACATTTCTCTGACAACTTTCGACGAGAAGATTCTGGGCTTTTTGTACTAAAGGGTGATTTTTTAAGAGGCTTAGAACTTTTTTTAAAAAAAAAACACAAAAAATTCGAAAAAATGAATGAAATATTTATTTGAATCGATAGTTTGAACCTTGCAATTTAATGTTTAAAGATAATTTCATGCAAATGTTGACCGCGGCTGCGTCTCAGGTAGCCCATCCGCTGAGTCCAATTTTGGCATACTCTTTCACACATATCGGCCGGTATCTCACGAATGAATGCATGGATGTTGGCTTCCAGTGCGTCAATCGAAGCGGGCTTGTCCCTATACACATTAGCCTTGGCATACCCCCACAAAAAATAATCTAATGGTGTCAATCGGCCCGAAACGTGAAATTAACTGTTCACCAAACTTGCCTCGCAATTGCGCCATTGTTTCGCGTGCTGTGTGGCATGTGGCACCGTCTTGTTGAAACCACATATCATGCAAGTCAAGAACTTCCATTTCGGGCAAAAAAAAGTTTGTTATCATCGCTCGGTAGCGTTCACCATTGACAGTAACGCTGCGATTCGCATCATCTTTGAAGAAATATGGCCCAATAATGCCGCCGGCCCATAAACCGCACCAAACAGTGGCTTTTTCGGGATGCATTGGTAGCTGTTGCAATGCTTCTGGCTGATCTTCACTCCAAATGCGGCAATTTTGCTTATTTACGTACCCATTCAACCAAAAATGAGCCTCATCGCTGAACACAATTTTTCGATAAAAAAGCGGATCCTCGGCCAGCTTTCCAAGAGCCCATTCACCAAAAATTCGGCGTTGTGGTAGGTCGGCTGGCTTTAGTTCTTGCACCAGCTGTATCTTAAGAGGCTTTACGCCCAAATCCTTCCGCAAAATTTTCCCCGTAGTGCTGTAACAAAGGCCTAACTGCTGGGAACGGCGCCGAATCGACATTTCGCGGTCTTCTGTCACACTAGCTGATACGGCCGCAATATTTTCTTCACTACGCACAGTACGTAAACGTGTTGGTGGTTTAATGTCCAAGAAAGTAAATTTGGTGCGAAATTTGGTCACAATCTTCCGAATAGACTGCTCAGAAGGTCGAGAATGCCGATCATAAAATGGAAGCAGCGCGCGATGAACATTTCGAACCGAGCACGAATTTTGATAGTAAAATTCAATAATTTGCAAGCGTTGTTCAGTTGTAAGACGATCCATGGTTAAATTGCAAACCAAACTGAAGCTGTTTGACAGTGACACAAGGTACTGAACACACGTCAGCTGTCAAAACCAGTGTTGCCAAAACCAAACCAGCTAAAAAATCACCCTTTACAATGGCCGTTTAAACACAAGCCAATCGCAAATTTAGGATCATCACTTGAAATGGCTGAACGACGATCTATCTCAATAGAGAAGTAACTTATCAAACACGAAGAGATTGAGGAACAATATCGTCAATTGGATGAATACAAGCAATTAAGTCATATGTCAATTGAGCTCAAATTTGGGAATATTTTGCAAATATTTGTTAGAAACCAATTAGTTTTGATAATTTCAGCAATTGTAAAGACGCGAATTCGATTTACATATTAGTATTTTAGTAAAGTCTAAAGAAAGTGTTCGATTGGTAAATATAGAAAACAGAAAATTACAAAATGCACAGCGCAGCATTTAGATTGCTCACCGAGGAGCAAATTCAAAAAGAAAAAAATGAAGTGAAACTAAATAGAAGAACTTTAAGAGATAAATCCAATCCCTTGGAGTTAGCACAGGCGTTGTAAGTAGAAATTAAATAGCGTAATAATATTTAGTTAATAGTTGTAATTTAATTTTAAAAGTATTTCTTATTTATTAGATTTCACCAGTACTACAGGATCAACTAGGAGATGTTCAGATATTAGCTGGACATTCTTTCGGACAATTTTTTAAAAACAAAAAAAAAATTCGCCACTCCCCCCATCGTTAAGTTGAGTGTATGCCTGCGGTTTTTTGCAGAAGTTGGTTACCAGACAGGAGTTGGAAAGGATTATGAGATTGGACTAGCACAATCTTCATTCTCAGAAGTTCTTTCCAATGTCCTTACAATTTTTGAGAAGAAATTGTGTCCACTGTGGATCAGCCCGATGTCAGCGATGGAAAGGAGAAAAATAAGTTTAAACTTCTACAAAAAACATGGAATTCCAGGAGTAATCGGGTGCATCGACGGAACACATGTTCGAAATATTGTCCGACCAACTACTATCCGAAACTAGGATTTCATAGTTTAAATGTGGTAACTTTTTATACCCTCCACAGGAAGGTATATTCACTTTGTCATTACATTTGTAACGCCAAGGAGTCACCAGAGACCTCATAAAGTATACATATTCTGAATCAAGATCACATTCTGAAACGATTTAGCTATGTCCGTCTGTCTGTCTGTCTGTCTGTTGAAAGCACGATAGCGCCCAAAAGAATTGACATAGGCGAATGAAAGTTGGTGAAAGGACTTATTTTTATCGTCGTTAGGTTGGTATTAAAAATGGGCTATGTCGGTGAAGTAGTTCTGTTACCTCCCATACAAAACCAATATTAGAAAACACATGTAGAAAACATGATAGCGTCGAAAAGAATCTCCTTAGGCAAAATCTTGTGAAAGGACTTATTTTTATTGTCGTCAAGTTGGTATTATAAATGGGCTATGTCGGTCAAGTAGTTCTGGTACCTCCCATACAAAACCTATAGTAGACCCAGGTGTCTCTCTGTCTGTTGAAAACACGATAGGGTCCAAAGGAATCAACGTAGGTAAATGAGGTTTGGTGAAAGGACTTCTTTTTATCGTCGTCAGGTTGGTATTAAAAATGGGCTATGTCGGTCAAATATTTCAGGTGCTTCTCCAAAGACCCCTAAACTATTAAGTTATTAAGTATGTTACGTCTATACTATTTGTACAAAAGAAGCACTTTCTAGAAATTTCATTGCGTTTTAAAATTCAATGCGAAGAATCCAGTTAAGAAAATTTATCTTACTTGACCTGTGCTATCGACAGGGCTTTTACAAACATACCCATTGATAATGTGAAAGCTACTACATACGAAACTGCTCATAGCTATCATGAAGGCATTAATTTGCGTATAAGTTAGAGTAAGATCAAATTACACATACCTATTCTATATTACAATATATTTTACTATAAATCTGTGGTAATAAGTTAAAACATCTTATGTCAATTTTGTCCACTTTTCAGGAGAGCAATTTTAAACTTATGCAATGCACTACAGTTGATGACTTAATCGATTTTAAAACAGTTATAACTTCCTCATTATTTAAAATTTTTCACCTGGTTTGGCTTAAGAAATAGAGTAAGGAGAACACAATTCAAATAACGTTAAACAGCTAAAACAACTTAAGTCGACTTAAGATGTTTTAACTTATTGCCACAGAAATAATAAAATATTACAATAAATTTTATTTAATTTAATTGCATTTTTATTAGCTTAGTCTCTCTCATATTTTCACTGAAAACATCTCCAGAGACAATGCATATGTTATTAGACAACCAATGTTTTTTCTATCACTTTCTTTTTTATAAATTCGGCCTTGTCGCAAAAAATTAAAAACCATTTCAGGTCAATTTTAAACTTTACTTCCCAGAATTTTGTGCAATTACCTGTAGGTACGGGTCATAAAATTTTAAGAAAACTTAAAAAAATTTACGGAAGGGCTCTAATCAGGAAACGGATTTTTTTGCCCTAAAAATTAAAAAAAATTAAAAACTAAACTGTGCATAAATGCCTTTTGTTAAAAAGGAGACATTTTTAAAGTATTATAATAGTACTGTACCTTTACTCACAAACAAAATTCGGGAAATTACTGAGAAAGTTCTTATTCGGAAGAGGAAGTCCCTCACAGATGTCTAATGGTTTTGGTCAGACGTATATATACCGCTGCGACAAACACCGGAGAAACAAGATACTGGAAATTGCAAACACTACACAAAACACTAGTAGAATGTAGATATAGATAATTTTTACAGCACAGTGCGCATTAGTGCAAACACACAGTGAAAGCTCACACACAAACGCAGTTGCAGAAGCATATCCAAAAATGTTGCCACGAAAGTAAAGCCAAACAAAACGCAGGCATTTTGTCCCAAAAGGTTGGTTTCCATGGTAACACGTAAACAAAAATGCGACATTCTAGTCGCATCAGAGTCCTCTATTGGCGAGATTAATAATTGGTGCAAACTTCGGTGGTGTTTCGGCGATTTTATTTTTTTAATTTTATAGTTAAGACGAAAATGCACATAAACTTCATAAATATGGTAAAAAAGACAATATGTGTAGAAAAGGCAAAAATAGGCAAGGTCAACAAAATCCGTTCACTGGTTATAATTTTTTTTTTTTTTTTTAATATTTCTGACTCGCCAACGCGATAAAGAGGCACCTCGACCTGAGTAGATCTATTGTGCCATAGGATCAGAAAAGGTTTGTTTAGGTTAATAGAGTTTCTACTTTCCTAATGTAGCTGATGATGATTTCAGCAGAGGATGTCTTTACTTCTTCTGGGCTTATAATTTCCCTGAGAAAGAAGTTCCTTCTGATACCACAGAGGGCTGGGCATTCACATAGAATATGCTCAGTTGTTTCGTCTTCTTCAAGACATAGGCGGCACTCCGAAGAGTCGGCTACATGTATTTTATTTAGGTGATATCGCAAAGCATGGTGCCCTGTTAGGTAGCCAACTAGATTTTTGACATCATGCCTACGTAGATTTAGAATCTTTCTGGCATTTTTTCTGAAGGGTTTGATTACTTTTTTGGCCTGTCTTAGGCCTTTCCCAATGTGAGATACACTTGTTGTGTTCCCAGCTTTTTATGACGAGGTTCGCCGCTGATTTAGGGATTGCACAGTAAGGTTCAGGTCCTGTAAATGGTGTTTCCAAACCTTTTCTGGCCAGTTCGTCGGCCCTTTCATTTCCTTCAATTCCTTCGTGGCCAGGAACCCACCATATTTTGGTATTGTTTCTGGTGCAGAGTGTTTGGAGGGTATTGAAGCAGTGTAAGACTGATTTGGAGTCAATGATGGGTGAGCTAAGGGCATTTATAGCTGCTTGACTATCCGTGAATATGTGGATGTTTGCGCCTTTTATACCTGATTTGTAAATGAGGCTTGCGCATTCTTTAATGGCATGGAGCTCTGCTTGAAATACGCTTGGGCTTTTTCCCATTGGTATTGCAATATTTTGGTTTGGTCCAAATATGCCGGCTCCGACCCCTGAGTCCATTTTGGAACCATCCGTATACCACTTTATGCCTTTTTGGCAGTTTGGTGGGCTACCGCTAGCCCACGCCTCTCTATTAGTGATCTCCGTGGAGAATCCCCTGTTAAAACATAATGTTTTTGGGAGGCGGTCTGTGATCGCGCAGATCACGTCAAGTTCTTTAATCTCCGAGAGAAGGTTCATCAGGTCCGAGTGATCACCGATGTCCATCTCCTTCAATTGTAGCAGATTTGTTGAGCTACGTATTGCCACTTTTTTGATATAAATGTGGAGTGGTGTTAGTCCCATTAGGGCTTCTATGGCAGCCGTAGGACAGGTCCGCATAGCTCCGGAAATGCCTAGGCATGCTAGACGTTGTATCTTGTTGAGCTTTACAATGGCGGTTTTCTGTGTGACTTTGTTCCACCATACTATGGAAGCGTAAGTAATGATGGGTCTAACCATCATTGTATAGATCCAATGAGTGATCTTTGGGGAGATTCCCCATGTTTTACCATACATGCAACGACAAGCCCAGAACGTACTGGTTGCTTTTTTGATTTTGTTGTTTATATGGGAGTTCCAATTTAGTCTTTTATCTAGGATCACTCCGAGATATTTGACTTCGTCGGACTACTCAATGGTTTTATCGTTGATGGAGATTTGACGTAGGGGAGACTGGGTACGGTTGAAAAAAATTTTCTTCTATCGCCCATAGGATAAGCATTAATAAGACTAGCCATAATGGAGTTATGCGAAATGCAAGTTCAATATTTTTTCTATTAATGCACATTGGTTTTTTGAGTTCATAGTGTGCTTTTTAAGCAAATCATCAATTTTTATAAGAAAAGTCAATTTGTTTCAACTGTCCCCATACCAGGGGCGGTTGAAACAAAGAGTGGGGTCCAATGAAACACGTTCAAATAATCTTACGTTCGAACGTATTTAATTAATTTTTTATTTCACACTTAAACAATATTTTTTTTATTCAAGGTTTTATATTAATTAATTAAAAAGAGATGAACAAAAAATAAATAACAGAAAATGAGTAAAAACTAAAAACTTTCTTCATTAAATTAAGATAAAGGAACTTTTTTCAGTCTTGAAAATAAAAAAGTAAATAAAAATTAGTTCTCACAGTAATCTGAGTCGCAGTTGTGATAGACATAAGTGTTGCCACGTTCGGTGCACTCTTCGTGGGCCCACATTTTGCATGTGATGCACTGCACCCACTTTTCCCTTGATCTGCTCTCAAAATACGGATCCAAACAAATGAGGCAATAGTACTCCTCGTCTTCTGAGCTTGAAGATTCTTGTGGGGTCTTATTTTTTCTAGTGTTCTTTTTGTATTTCTTCTTCTTCTCCGGGGTGTCAGTGTAGATCGTGGACTTTCTTTTTTTTCGACCTCTATTCGATTTTCTTGCCAGAGCCTTGGGTAGAGGTCGGACAATTTCCGGGGAAAACACATTAGCACCACTTGAAAGTAGTGCTTGTGTACTGTCCATTTATGTTGCGTCTTCCTGGTGGAGTTTCTTCCGGTACCGGAATATCTTCCTGCTGGATCTCTGCTTGAGGTGGAAGTGACAAAGGTTCTTCAGCAGCTTGGGTAGGAGGCAGGCTATGTGGCATTAGAACCTCAGCTCATGTAAACACATTGTTTCAACCGTCCCCATAAAAAATGTTTCAACTGTCCCCAGCCACTTTTCTAACAAAAAAAAGTTACAAAACAACATAAACAATACGGAAACGTTTCTGCATATCACTTTATTATATTCTACATTATTTTCTGCACACAATAAAAAAACACTCAACACTCTCATTTGAATAGTACTCACACAACAAAGAAAAAGAAAAAAAACAAAAAACTTACTTTAGCTTCTCAAAAAAATGAAGAGCTTTCAGTCCGCAGCCAAGCAGCACGACGATAGAAGCAAGGCTGAATATCGTAAATGCACTGATTTCTGCCTCATTTTCTCTCAATACTCCTACACATTGCGCGAACAGCTTCTGAGATATTTGTGTTGTTTCAACCGTCCTGTGTTTCAACCGAACCCAGTCTACCCTAAGTTCAAATTTCTTCTCTTAGTAAAGGGAACTATGATAGCCTTACTAGGATTTATGGAAAGATGTTCCTTAGAACACCAATCTAAGACTATCTTAAGGGCGTTTTGCATTTGTGTTGTCACTTCGTTTGCCACTTTTCCCCTAATAATGATGACCAAGTCATCCGCATATCCGACTACATTGAAGCCTGAATTGCTCAAAATTTGTAGCAGATTATCGATTACCAAAGACCACAGTAGGGGCGAAAGTACCCCTCCCTGCGAGCAGCCCTTTACAGCTGTTACTGATGCTGAGGTCTTTCCTGATAATGCGGTTATTTTCCGACTTTCAAGCATCGCTTTGATCCATTTGATAGATGAATGATCTACATTTCTTTGAAGTAGAGCGTTTGATATGGATTCACGGGCTCCTGTCCTCCCACCATAGTGAGAGATGGCAGGAAACCCCCGTGGTGGTGCAAGCAACTTATTGCGCTTCGCTGCAAGAGCAGGAAGGCCTTTAACAGAGCCAAAACAACGAAGCTAAACACGGACTGGGAAGCTTACAAAGACAGCCTACGAATCTTTAAAAAGGAAGTCCGTAAGGCACAACGTAGCTCCTGGCGCAATTTCTGTGAGAGCATCAACAACACGAATGAGTGTTCCAGATTGCGAAAAGTCCTTTCTAAATCCACCCCTGTACCCTGTGTACTAAAAGACCTCAATGGCGAATGGGCAGAATCAGAAGAACAATCGTTGAATCTGCTCATGGATGCCCATTTCCCTGGCTGCACGCCTGTCACTGATAATCCTGACTTCAGTAGGGATGCCCCTCTGGGTACCCTTCCAAATGCAATCACCATTTGCGAGGAAAAGCTGAAGTGGGCCGTCAACAGCTTTGAACCGCAAAAGTCTCCAGGTCCGGATGGCATCTTCCCGGCGCAACTACAGAACGCCTTTCACATTGTCAAAGACAGTCTTGGGATGATTCTGGCAGGTTGCATAGCCTTGGGCCGCATTCCTTCATCCTGGACATTGGTTAAAGTTGTTTTCATTCCCAAAGCAGGTAAGACCTCACATACACTTCCAAAGGACTTCAGACCTATCAGTCTGTCCTCCTTTCTATTGAAAATACTTGAGAGGATCATCGATCTTCACATCAAAAGCACTGTTGACCACGCGCTAATTTCTAGCTCTCAACATGCCTATCAAAAGGGCAAATCCACTGAGACCGCCCTTCATTCAATCGTCGGCTCGATCGAAAGGTCCCTCTCATTCAAGGAATATACTATGGCAGTTTTCCTGGACATAGAGGGGGCCTTCAATAACATAGAGACTCGTTCGATTATTCAAGCCTTAAACAAGCTAAATATTGGCGAACAAATATGCTGCCTAATCGGCCATATTCTCACCCGCAGAAGGGTGACAGCCACGTTTGGCAGCAGCGCTGTCGAAAAACTTGTGCACCGGGGTACCCCCCAAGGGGGAGTGCTATCTCCGCTACTGTGGAATCTAGTTCTCAACGAATTATTGATTTCCATGGAGCTTTCCGGATGCAAAGTCGTGGCCTACGCGGTGACGTCGCCTTACTTACTTCAGGAAAGTATCCACAGACTCTTTCCGATATTCTGCAACTTGCGCTACGTAAACTAGTCGCCTGGACCAAAAGCTGCGGTCTAAGCGTCAATCCGACAAAAACGGATCTAGTTCTATTCACTAGAAGGGTCAAGACTCCTCTTATCACCCCCCCTAATCTCAATGGCACTCCACTCGAGTTTGTCAAAAGTGCCAAGTACTTAGGGCTCATATTAGACAGCAAACTCTTATGGAGGGAGAACATTGCCGAACGTTCTAGGAAATCCCTAGTGGCACTCTACTCCTGTAGGAGGGCTGTCGGCTCGAGATGGGGCCTCCAACCAAACATAATGCATTGGCTTTATACCGCGGTGATCAGACCGATCATTCATTACGGCATCGTCGTGTGGTGGCCGGCCTTGGATAAGAAGTGCAATCTGAAGGCCCTTGAGAAGACTCAACGCCTGGCATGCATCAGCATTACGGGTGCACTGAGGACATCTCCTACCGCCGCTCTACAAGTAATGCTTAATCTTCTTCCTCTAGACATCGTCAGCAAGGAATACGCCGCTAACGCGGCTATCAGACTCAGAGAGGGTAAGCACTGGAGAGGACAACCAACTGGCCATGCCAGCATCCTCCTACAGACATGCCCCCTACCCTCCATTACTGACTATCTGCCTACAAAAATCGACTTCGAAAAGGGCTTCAAATGCGAAATACCGGACAGATCCCGATGGGACTCACGAAATGTCCTACACGAAGGAGCGCTGTCAATTTTTACGGACGGTTCCAAAACATTAGAGGGAGTCGGAGCAGGGGTATTCTCAGAAGAACTGAGCCTTGGCCTCTCCTTCTCTCTCCCGGTACACTGTAGTGTCTTCCAAGCCGAAATTACAGCTATTCGTCAAGCCACAGCGTGGTTCCTGATTAATGAAATATCACACAGGGATATTGTCATATATATTGACAGTCAGGCTGCCATCAGATCCTTAATATCCAGCGAAATAAGATCTAAAGCGGTGGAAGATTGCCGCGTATCTCTTAACGAGATAGCTGGACAGTACAACCTTACCCTTTGCTGGGTTCCGGGACACTGTGATATCCCAGGGAACTGTGCAGCTGACGAACTTGCGAGATTAGGCTCCTCCGGCGTGGATAGTGTTAGTCTACACAACGTGCAGGCACCGCTGTCTTACGCTAAACATATCATCAATGCGAACGCAACAGGGACAGCAAGTCACAGATGGAAACATCTAGGATACTGTGATGTTGCCAGGCTTACTTGGCCGACACTGGATAATAAAAGATCCAAAGAGCTTCTACGTCTCAATAGACGTAGTATTTCATTGGTCACTAACGTCATCACCGGTCATTGTGTTCTGGGCAGACACGCGCAAAGACTTGGACTGCCACATAATGACTTCTGCAGAAGCTGTAGGGATGAGGAGGAGGACGAATCCGTCACCCATCTCATCTGTAGCTGCCCTGCCCTATCCAACCTAAGGATGGTGCACTTAGGAAACTACTTCCTCAATGATCTTAGTGATCTTTGCAACATCAGCGCTGCCAGCATTCTTGGCTTTATTAACGGTAGCAAATGGTTCACAATGAGTAACCAGTAAAGGAACCCCTAAACACCAGTGGTATGCACAATGGGCCGATCAACGGCCTAAGTGTTTCTCTCACCGAGAGCCACTTCAACATAACATAACATAACATATGGATTCATATCCGGTGTTGTCAAAAGCTCCCTCTATGTCAAGGAAGGCGCAAAGTGCAACCTCTTTGTTTCGGTATGCAGTTTTTATTTGTGTTGTTAAGTTTACCAACGCACCTTCAGTGGATTTGCCTTTTTGGTAGGCATATTGATAGGGGTGTAGAGGTGTGCCGTTTGTTAGGCATTCTCTGATATGTATGTCAATTATTCTTTCCATCGTTTTCAGGAAAAACGAGGTTAAGCTTATAGGACGATATGATTTAGGTAGTTCGCTAGGCTTGCCTGGTTTGGGGATAAATACCACGTTTACCTCCCTCCAAGATCGTGGTATATAACCCCAGTAAAACTAAACCTAAATAAGGCAGTCATGATAGGTAAAATGAAGTCCAGCCCTTTCTGGATAAGTGCTGGAAAAATACCGTCTATACCTGGTGCCTTGTATGGCTTAAATGAGTTGACAGCCCATTTGACCCTATCCGGAGTGAAAAGCTTTCCGGATAAGCTGTTAATTCTTCCAAGGCTTCTTGGGGGTGAATCCTCGACATTTTGCTCGTAGGCTTCATCTATGATTTTAGACTCAGGGAAGTGAACTTGAAGTAGGGTAATCAAAGTTTCCTCCCGGTCGCGTGTGATTGTTCCGTCAGATTTGACTAGCAATCCCATGCAGTTTGATTGATCTTTCGAGAGTGCTTTTTGTAGGCGAGCCACTGCAGGAAGCTCTTCAAGCTTTTCACAGTAGCTCCGCCAAGAAACTCTTTTGGCTCAACTCTAGGTTGTATTGGGTAAGGAGGGCTCTGGATACTGATCCCACTCCCCGGTGCGTTTGGCTTTATTAAAAAGCTTCCTCACTCTCTTTCGAATATTTTCAAGGTTTGAATTCCACCATTGTATGCACCACAGTGCGTTTTACCTTGCAGCTATTTGCAAAAGATGAGAGAATAGTATCATTTAACTGGCTAAGTGTATCGTCAGCATCATTTGTTTGTAGTGGCGGTGCTGGAAGCATGTCAGATTTGATCGCTAGGTTTTCGCGATAGGTTCTCCAATTTGTAAGTTTGTTATCATATCGAACCGGCGCCTGTTCGGTGTTGCATCTAAGTCTGAATTTTATGTGCATGTAATCCGACAGAGATGCTTCATCGGACACGCGCCAGTCTTCAACGATGTTTTGTACATAAGGAGTTGAAAGAGTCAGGTCTAAGACTTCCTCTCTTAGAAAAGTTGGCTTATTTCCCTTATTTAGAATAACTAAATTGTTACTGCAAAGGTATTCTAATAAAGACTCACCTCTTTTATTTGTATCTCGGCTACCCCAAACTGGATGATGAGCATTTGCGTCGCAGCCGATGAGAAGTTGAAGTTGCTGGGATTGGCAGTACAGAACGAGTTCCTGTACTGGCGTTGGAGGTATACTCTCGTCATCTCCAGCAAAATACGCCGATGCGCACACGATTTTTTGCAGCTCTCGGCCGTTGTGACGTTCTATGAGGATCACCACCAGGTCCCTGGTATTGAAGCCTGGAATGGGAGAAAATTTTATATCTTTCGCGACAAAAAGAGCGGCCCTTGGTCTAAAATTTCCTCGGGCGAAGATAAGTTTTCTGGTTTTGTTATTTAAGCCAAATATCTTACCATCTGTTGCCCATGGCTCCTGGATTAATCCGAGAGCGATGTTCCCTTCGGCACATCGTTGGTTATAGGTGTCCGAGGCACCCATAGCTCGGTGCAGGTCTGCCTGCAGCACACTAAGGAGAGTAGTCATCGTCTTCTGGTGCGCTCAGGGTCCCGTATTCTGTTTGGCTTATTATCGCCTCTTCGTCTTACGAGACCCTGTTGAGAGTGGCCGTCTTGCCTACTTCTCGGATACTTCGTCGGCGTCTTTCGTCTATTGCCTTCCCTGTCCTCATGAGACAGTTTAGGCCTGAAACGATTTCTGCTGGTGTTTTTGCAGTCGTTCGTATCCTTTTTTTCAGCTGGATTTTTTGGTGCTGATACCACTGCGCTTTTTTCGGCACTTTCGGCTTTCATTGCGGCGGCGCTGGTGCTGGGTACTGGGTGTTCATTTTCCCCGCACGCGCTCGGCCTTGCAGTATCAGGGTGAACGTTTTTCTTGCCCTGATTTGACGTTTTGTCAGAACTCTTAAGGATTAGTCGCGTCTGCCCGAAACGGTAGGAGACCATTCCTTTGAGTTCGACCAGCTGTTTCATGGTGCTGTCGTTTACGGCAAAGACCATGTGAGCGATATCTCTTTCATTTGGTATTTGCAGGACTCTCCACGTTCTTGTGTTTAGCCCTCTATTTTGGTCGTCTAGCATAGCCAGGACTCTTTCGTTTGCTACTCCGGAGCTTTGTGGAAAGAAACCCCTGATGACATGTGGTTTCGGAAAATGTTCCTCCTCCACGAGCATCACCTCCAGTCCACATTTCTCCATTAGCTTAACGAAGTTTGCTTTTAGCCAATTTGCGGTGGTGGCATCTGCACATGTTAGCAAGAGCCATCCGGCTTTAAATGTTGAGCCGCGGAAGGATGGTTTTATGTCCTTGTCACGTAGTTCAATCGTGATGTCCATAATGCTCTCCTGTATTTGAACCATATGCTCATTACTGAGAGGATTACTGCTTATAATAGTCAAGAAATAATAAAAAAATTAAAAAAACCTAAAAAATTTCCTAGAAAGCTATAATGTTATAAATACCTCATAAATACCTTAACCTCTAACTCATCTGAAACCATGCATAGCGCAGAAGAAGATAGTACAGACCTTATCCCAAACGTTGAAGCTCCAATAAACGTGTTCAGAAATCAACTCATTATCAGCCAAAGAGAACAAATGCTTTCCAGGAACTTTTTGAAAAGGAAAAACTAATTCAGGTTTTAAAAGAAAAATTAAACCCCAATCTTATAAATGGAATCAAAATTCCGGAACATTATATTCAGCTACTGCAAAACGTATATAGGGATCATTTCAGTAAATTCAGAATTCGAATAACACAGAAAGAGTCGTAGAAGACATAGCTACCGAAGAAAATAAATGCACCATTATTCAAAAAGAACATAAAAGAGCCCACAGAAACCATCTAGAAAACAAGTAAAAGTGTTATCATCCGATTTGCGCTTGAGCGATTTGAGCCAAACGGAAAGCACGGTGAAATTACGGTATAACAATTGGTGGCAGCGTTGGGATCCACGTAAAAGGGTCGCAACTACCAAAAACAAGGCAAAGATCTTGATGCGTGACAGGGGCTATACACCGTCAATATAAAAAAAAAGAAAATATATATATTTAAAGTGATATAGTTAAAGTGATAGCGTCTCTGGGGCTTACACCAGAAACAGTGTATACAGCAACATCAAAAACAGTAGCAGAACAGGAAACAGTGTGGACCAAGGACCAGCGAAGCAGCAAAACCAACAGCAATAGCAGGACCAACACGGACACCTGCAGCAGAACAACCGCAGGAGAGCAGCAAGGAAAAGAATATATGTTAGAGTAAATATTATTTTTATACATATTTTATCTTGCACACTTTTTACACGCTCACACCCAGCCGTCTATTTTTACATCCCCAACATTTTTACCTGACAAAACGTCCACACTTTAGAGCTTTTTAAAGCCCTACCCTTCTCAGCCTTTCCGACTCAACCAGACCCCACACCACATAACTCACCCACGATGAGCGTCAAACTCTCGGTGAACGATGTCTATAGCATCATCCCCATGTTCGATGGTAGACCCGACGAACTATGTAAATTTATTTCGTGTGGCAACACACTATTCTGCTTAATCACTGACGACGCCCAACACCGGCTATTCCTCAGTATTGTAAAAACCCGACTCCAAGGTCCCGCCTTTGAGCTTACACAGCACAAACACCTGGCCACTGGTGACGGAACTGGAATCTCAGTTCAAAGAACGTAGGTCCCGCACTTCGGCGCAGAACCAGCTTCTCGCAGCCAAACAAAATACGCGAGAAACTATTAACGAATACGGCGACAGGTTATCTCACTTACTTCTTGCGCTAGATTCAGCTACATACGATAGCTCAAACGAGAAATCTTGCGCTAGAGACTTTCGAAGATGGAATCAGGAATCCCGACTTGAAATTACTAGTAAAAGCCCGCAGCGCAAACCAACTCAAAGAGGCTGATCCTACGCCATAGATCAATCCCTTCGTGTAGACCATAATTCCCCTCACTCAAATTCTTCCACACCTTCAGCAAAAAATAATGCACCTCGACCTTTTTGCCAAACCTGCAATACGGCAACGTGTTACCAAAACACAAGACTGCCAAACTTTGTTCTCCAACCGGTAAAACGTGAAGCGCAATGTAACCTACAAGTAGTCAGATGCGGTTACTGCGACAAGCGCTATCACACCGAAAGCGAGTGCCGACTCAAAATGGCCCACCTAATGCAAAATCAACCGGCTACTCAATATCGAAACAATTACCCACCCAATTCTAGAAATGGAAATAATCATCCACCAAATTATTCCAGGGGTTTACCTAGGTGAAACGTTAGCCAAACCTAACAACGCGAAAATACTTCTGATGAACACATTAGAAACAGACCAGAAAATTAATATACACGCAATAAATTTAGAATGGGATGATATTAATAATTTCGATATAGTCAGGGGAGAACATTTTAAAAAACCCTGTAAGGAACCGTTTAGAAAAATTATACGCACTAATTGAACTAGACCATTGCAACAGAGAAGAAAAAGATTCTATTCTTAAAATCTGTCGCGAATATAACGAACTTTTTTTTGTTGAGGGCGACCACCTGACACATACAAACTCTATAGTACACAAGGGAATTACTGCAGAAGGTAAGCCACCCTTATTTAAAAGACCTTATCGACTCCCTGAAAGCCAAAGGGAGGAAATCCACAAACAAATTAACGAAATGCTGGAAGACGGCATAGTACAGCCAAGTAATAGTCCATGGAATTCACCTTTGCTTCTAGTTCCAACGAAATCAGCCAAAGACGGATCAAAACGCTGGAGGGTAGTAGTCGATTTCAGGAAACTGAATAAACTAACCCTTGGAGACGCCTACCCACTACCAAACATAACCGATATTCTCGATCAGCTTGGTAAGTTCCACCAAATCCTGATGGAAGAAAACGACAAAGGCAAAATGGCATTCAGTACTCCGTTTGGACATTATAAGTACAATCCCATGCCATTTGGACTAAAGAACGCACCAGCAACATTTCAAAGGTTAATGAATAATGTGTTGATGGGAATACAAGGCATCGAATGTTTTGTCTATGTAGACGACATAGTCATCTATGGTTACGATCACAACAAACGGCTGATTAAGGTTCTCAAACGTCTTCAAGAACACCATCTAAAGTTACAACCTGACAAGTGTCACTTCGTACGAAAAGAACTTACCTACCTAGGACACGTTATTTCTGAAGAAGGAATAAGACCGGATCCAGAAAAAATTAGGGCAGTAAAATTCTTTCCGATACCAAAAAAACCAAAAGATATTAAATCATTCCTCGGTTTTGTAGGCTACTACAGGAAATTTATCCCTAATTTCGCGGATCTGGCCAAACCCTTAACCAAACTATTAAAGAAAAACGCCGTTCTTATGTGGGACGCTTTTTGTGACGAATCGTTCAGGAAGTTAAAAGAAAAAATCATGAAACCCCCTATTCTCGCTTACCCTGATTTCAGCCAAGAGTTTATTGTCACCACTGACGCAAGTGATATAGCATTAGGAGCAGTACTCTTCCAAGGCCCAATAGGAGAAGACAAACCGATTTCTTTCTCCAGCCGAACTCTAAACGATGCAGAAACAAGGTACACAACTTCTGAAAAGGAGTTACTCGCCATCACTTATGCCCTGCAACAATTTCGACCGTACATTTTCGGAAGAAAGTTCACGATCTGCACTGACCACAATAATCTATTATGGTTAATTGGACAAAAGAATCCTACCTCAAGACTCTTACGCTGGCGTATCTTGATGGAGGAATATGAGTTCAACATCGTGCACAAGTCAGGCAAAAGCAACGTCGTCGCCGACGCTCTCAGTCGTGTACGATTAAAAAACGATGAAAATAATCAAGTGCTAATAACCACGAGACTACAACAGATGCTTAACACAGGCAATAAAGCTAATGAGATACTAACAAGACATACAGATTTTCAACCTACTTCAAGCCTGCAGCTTATCGAAAAAACTGATTGAAAATTTTTAGACAACAGAGTTCCATTTAAAATTATTCTCCTTCCAATCTTAAAATCCCACGATGAGGAAATCTTACAAAAACAATTTCAACAGTTTATAAAACCTGATATAGGACAAACCTTGACCATTTCCCAAACGAAACCTAATTGCTATTATAAGATAGCAACCTTACCGATTCCTTTGAGGAGTACCACTGATCGACAAACCGTAACAAACTATCTACAAAACATCCTTCAAGAATGTAAGGAAAAGAAGCAGAACTTTTGGAGGACATCAAGTAGAGTTACTACTGGCCGACCATAACTAAGGACACGACAGAATACATCCGCAAATGCGAATCATGCCAAAGGAACAAACCCTCCAAAAATCCGAAAATACCCTCAAAAATAACGACCACGAGTAAGACTCCATTCGAACGAGTAGCATTGGACATTGTGGGTACCTTACCTGTCAGTCACGACAACAATAAATACATACTGACTTTCCAGGACGACATAACAAAATTTAGCGAAGCAATTCCCAATGCAGAAGCTTATACAATAGCCCGAATGCTAATAGAGCGAATAGTCTGTCGATTCGGAATTCCGGACTCAATACTAACGGACCAAGGTACGAACTTCCTCAGTACACTCTTCATGGAAGTATGCAAGATCTTGAAGACAAAGCTACAAACCAGACCGTACCATCCTCACAAGACCTTGGCAGAATACTTGAGACATTACGTTAATCAAGACCAACTCACTTGGGACTCTACACACCAGTACGATTTTTAGCCCACATGAACTACTATGCGGTTATCCACCGAAGATACCCAGTTCGCTGAACAGATATCCACAAATCTCTTACAACTACGACAATTACGCCAACGAACTCAAAGCTCGATTACAACATGGCTACAAAATTGCCAGAGAAAATCTCTACGACAAAAAACAGAAGTCGAAGCTACAATACGACAAGAACAGTAAAGCCAAGAGATTCAACATAGGTGACGAAGTCCTACTTAAAAATCAGACGAGACAGAACAAACTTTCTACCCTATGGGAAGGACCATACGAGGTAATCAGAATCCACTCTGACGAAAACACAGTAGTACAAGTCGGCAGGAAATCCAAACTTATACACAATAATAATTTACAGTTGTACCACAAATAACACACTACACCCTTAAAATTTCACGCAATACAAATAGATACGCTGTATCTTTTTACAGAATGGAGAAAACGTACTACGTACCGGACTCGGAATGGACTTTAGTCAATACAGTGTCAAGAACTGAAATCCACCTGCGTCGCGGACCCAACAGAATAGGCAGAGGCTATCCGAATGATATATCCCTACATACCCTCCTTGTATCTACCTTGCAGTCGACAATATTTATACATCCCGACGATAAGAGGGTTCATATAGGAGAACACAGCTACACATACGTAAACGGGGACCGGCTAAAACCTGAAACAGTGAAGGAACTCCATTTCGGAGATACAATAAGCTTCGGGATACGAGAGGAAAATTTCGAATTAGACTTCTATCCTACCTATGTTCTAAAGAGTCCCTTGCCACGACGATGGAACCCCGTGATACATACTCCACCACACCAAACAACATACGACGACGAATCCAATGACGGTTACGAGTCCACCGATACTGTAGTATGGGAACCATTAAACAATTAATTATAAAAAAAAAAAAACCCTTTATTTTCTTCTTAACCCGTAGTCAAAAAATCGACCCCGTAAATCCTAACCCAGGCATATATTTAGAGGAGATGGGAAACGCTGAAATATACTACCACGAATGGAAACTCATAGTATACTACGACCTGGAACAACTTACAAAAGCTTTAGCACACGCTACCGGGTACGTAGGAGAAATCAACACTCTATGCCAACAACTTAAAGACCATGCAGGCTTTGGAATAATATGCAACGGTGCGGTTACCGAGATGAACCATCTCATGACGGACATACAAACCAAATACAGACTACTAAATCCAAGGTATAGAAACAAAAGAGCTCTACTCAATATAATAGGTACCATTAGCAAATCTCTATTTGGAACATTAGACGAAGACGACGCTAGGTTTTACGACAAACAAATTGAACTGTCCAAAACTAACGAAAAACACTTATTATCACTTATACAGAAACAAACAGTACTACTAGAAACAACTAAAACTCTGAGCAAACCATAGAGAACCAAATGACAGCAATCAACGCAAAAATAGAGAACGCAAAACACATAATATACATCCTGGCTAACACTACGCACGATCAGAAGGTATTCCTCGAAATAGAATCTTTAACCTCCCTGGTCACTTTAATCATTATACGATACCAAAACACTCTTAATGATATATTAGATTTGGTAGCCGACGTCAAACATGGTGAACTCCATCCAGCAATAATATCTATAGACCAAGTAAAATCCGCTCTTGTTCAAATCAAGCAAGAAATACCATACGGTATGAGACTACCATTCTTAGTTAACAACGAAAATATCCTCCATTTATACCAAACATGCACCACTAGCGTAGCTATCCTAACAGGAAAAATTCTCTACGAAATTAAAATACCTCTACTATTAATAGATAATTTCCGAATTTACAAAGTTATACCACTTCCAACCCGATACAACAACCAATTTTTTTTATACAACCTTCAACCCAATACGTGATCATAAATTTTAGAAAAGATCGGTTTTCAAATTTGAACAAAGATGATTTAGCAAAGTGCAAATCCTTGAACGAAAAATTCATTTGCCCTCTAACACACCCCTTATTCAATACAGATACTAATGACCTACAATGCGAGGTCCAATTGTTAAAAGAAAACACAATTCTCCCAAATACCTGCGAGATAAAGCACTCAAAACCCACGACAATATGGATCCAACAAATACATAGTCGACATAATTATGGAGAAAACACAAGCTGCTTCGGACATGACTGTTGATTTCCATTCGTTTTTGCTCTACTTACTCGCCGTGTACCTTGAGGATTTCGTTCGAAGGACCGCCTCGTAATGTTGTCGTTTGGTCTGCTCAACGTGTGGCCAATCCTGCACCACTTCCGCTGCCTAATTTCGGCATTCAACAGTTTTTGATCCGTTGTATGCCACAATTATTGGTTTGATATAACTTGCGGCCTTGTATCGCAGGCAGCGGTTTACGTATGCCTGCATTCTTCTCGAGATAGAGGTAGAGACATTTCACGTTTCACAGGATCACAGGCATACAGCAATACGGATTTCACATTGGATTCGAAGAGCCTTTACTTAGTGCGTAGGGAAATTTGACTGGAATTCCATACTGAGGACAACATTCCAAAGGCGTTCCGGGCCTTACTTATTCTTTTACTTCTTCTATCCAGATCAGTTTGTTGTAAAGTGTACCACTTAATGCACTTGCATCCGCCGTCTTTGTATGCACATGTTTAACCCTACGATAACAATACATTGATTGTCCCAAATAAATATCCTCTCAAATTGCTATTTCAGCTTGCCACTTCCAACGACAATGGCCAACACGTCCGACCTAAAAAAAAACAATGCTTATTTATGGTCATTCATTATTTTGTATTTCCCTTTCGCAACTAAGTGCCTAAACCATTATGCTGACGTCGCACTTCCTCGCCATACGAACGATCACTTTATGAATCGATCGTATGCGCAATAAAGTAACATGAGCTATTTGACTTGCTTGGGAATTCCCTTCCAGATTGCTTTTTATACCCTCCACAGGAAGGTATATTCACTTTGTCATTACATTTGTAACGCCAAGAAGGAGTCACCGGAGAATTCATAAAGAATATATATTCTGAATCAGGATCCCATTCTGAATCGATTTAGCCATGTCCTTCTGTCTGTCTGTCTGTCTGTCTGTCTGTTGAAAATACGATAGCGTCCAAAGGCATCAACCTAGGCGAATCAAGTTTGGTGAAAGGACTTATTTTTATTGTCGTTAGATTGGCATTGAAAATGGGCTATGTCGGTCAAGTAGTTCTGGTACCAACCATACAAAATCAATATTCGAAAACACATGTTGAAAGCACGATAGCGTCGAAAGGAATCTACCTAGGCAAGTGAAATTTTGTGACACGACTTATTTTTATTGTCGTCAAGTTGGTATTAAAAATGGGCTATGTCGGTCAAGTAGTTCTGGTACCTCTTATACAAAATCAATATTAGACCCATGTGTCTCTCTGTCTGTTGAAAACACGATAGCGTCCAAAGGAATCAACCTAGGCGAACGAAGTTTGGTAAAAGGACTTCTTCTTATCGTCGTTAGGTTCTTATTAGAAATGGGCTATGTCGGTCAAGTAGTTCTGGTACCTCCCATACAAAACCAATATTATAAAACACATGTTGAAAGCACGATAGTGTGGAAAAGAATCTACGTAGGTAATTGAAATTTCGTGATAGGACTTATTTTTATCGTCGTCAGGTTGGTATTGAAAATGAGCTATGTCGGTCAAGTAGTTCTGGTACCTCCCATACAAAATCAATATTAGAAAACACATGTTGAAAGCACGATAGCGTCGAAAGGAATCTACCTAGGCAAGTGAAATTTTGTGACACGACTTATTTTATTGTCGTCAAGTTGGTATTAAAAATGGGCTATGTCCGTCAAGTAGTTCTGGTACCTCTTATACAAAATCAATATTAGACCATTGTGTCTCTCTGTCTGTTGAAAACACGATAGCGTCCAAAGGAATCAACCTAGGCGAATAAGGTTTGGTAAAAGGACTTCTTCTTATCGTCGTTAGGTTCCTATTAGAAATGGGCTATGTCGGTCAAGTAGTTCTGGTACCTCCCATACAAAACCAATATTATAAGACACATGTTAAAAGCACGATAGCGTGGAAAAGAATCTACGTAGGCAATTGAAATTTCGTGATAGGACTTATTTTTATCGTCGTTAAGTTGGTATTAAAAATGGGCTATATCGGTCAAGTAGTTCTGGTACCTCCCATACAAAACCAATATTAGAAAACACATGTTGAGGCACGATAGCGTCGAAAAGAATCTACCTAGGCAAGTGAAATTTTGTGAGACGACTTATTTTTATTGTCGTCAAGTTGGTATTAAAAATGTGCTATGTCGGTCAAATAGTTCTGGTACCTCCCATACAAAACCAATATTAGAAAAAACACATGTTGAAAGTACGATAGCGTCAAAAGTAATCTACCTAGGCAAGTGAAATATTGTGAGAGGACTTATTTTTATTGTCGTCAAGTTGGTATTAAAAATGGGCTATGTCGGTCAAATAGTTCTGGTACCTCCCATACAAAATCAATATTAGGCCCATGTGTCTCTTTGTCTGTAGTTCAATGTAATTACGTACTACTTCACATGCATAAAACTTTGCATGACTTGTATGCAGTGGACAACACTTTTACTTGTTTAATTTTTTTTTTGGGGGACCATTTTTCATTGGGGCATAATTTCATGGGGCCTGGCAATTTCTGGAAGACGTAAGGCAATACTAATTTCGGGTGATGGAGTATAGACTCCCGCTCCAGGAACGTTCTGGGATTAATGCTTTATATTTTATGTTAAAGTCCTCAAATGGCATAGTGTAATCCGTTATATCTGGGATTGTGTCAGGGAGAATGCTCGTATAGCCTATTTGATAGTTGGTCCATTTCTGAGATTCTCTAAATCTTAAGGCTGCCATAGACGCGACTAGTTTCCCGTAGATATCGACAGGAAGAAGGTATAGTATTGTGTCTAAAGCGGCCCAAGGGGTGGATCTGAGTGCACCTGTGATGCATATGCTGGCTGATTTTTGTACCCGTCCCATAGATCTGATATTGCATTTTTTCTTTAGTGCGGGTCACCAGACCAGGATTCCGTAAAACAGAATTGGTCTGACTACCGCAGTATAGAGCCAGTTAGTTACCCTAGGCTGGAGGTGCCATTTTGGACCTAAGGCCTTCCTGCAGGTATGGATAGCAACCGCGGCTTTCCTTGTGCGGTCCTGAATATTAAGCTTCCTGTCTTCCTGTTAAGCTTACTGTCTAAAATTAAACCTATATATTTGGCATAGTTGCTAAATTGTAGGTGATTATTTTTGAGTTTTGGAGGAGTTAAATTGGAAATTTGGAATCTGTTTGTGAACAAGATTAGCTCTGTTTTAGATGGATTAACATCAAGTCCGACTGTATCCGTCCATTTAACTAACTTATGCAGGGCGGATTCCATAAGGTCTCTTATTGTATTAGGGAATTTGCCAGATATAGCAATAGCGATGTCATCTGCATAGGCTATAACTTTAGAACCCATATTTCTCAGGATGGTGAGTGCTTCATTAACTATTAAGATCCAAAGTATTGGCGATAACACTCCCCCCAGGGGTGTTCCACTGTACACTGACCGTTTGGTTTGACAGCTTCCTAGTTCAGATAGGATCACTCTGCTACTGAGCATGTCAATCCAGACGCGTATGCAGCTGTCATCCTTCAGCCTGCGGAGTGCGTTAGAAATGCCTTCTGTTTTGACATTATTGAAGGCGCCTTCGATATTTAGAAAAGATACCATCGCATACTCTTTGATTGAGAGCGATTTTTCAATGGTACCTACTAGTGAGTCCCGTGTGGAATTTAATCAGTTCTCCCATCGGACGCGTCCCCAGGTGGCGGATAGGGGCGCCCTGTGTGTCTGCGCCATACAGCTTGCACATTCGCAGGGTTGGTGGAAATAGCCAATACCACTCGCGGACCAAAAAACTGACAGGAGGTTGATACTCTTTAAAAATCTAATATGGAGGGAAACAAAAGGAATGAAGAAGTTATGGTGCAGGGAGTCGGATCTCCAGTACCGGCGGCGGAGAGTGCGAAAGCAGGCTCAAAGACGTCGAGATACAACGACTGCAAAATAACTGAAAATAATAGTGCTGATGCACCTGCTACAGCATTGGTAAACTTGGATGCGGTTGTCAGAAATGTTACAACTAAAGAGCCAAAAGAAGTGGATGTCAGTATTGACTCTTTAAGGAGGAGCACTCGGTTTGCACGTTCGCCAACTAAAGCGACCGCGTTCGCATTCGGAGTCGAAGTCATCGGAAAGAACTGACGCGGCAAGACCGATTGTCACTGCTCACAGCGCACAGAATAGCAGTGACAAACACGAGAATACCAAAATGTTACAACTTGGGATAAAAATCGACGGTCTAATTGATTTCTACAGGTACAAGCACCGCCGTGAGGCTGAACTCCGTGAACAGATAAAGAACCTTGGACGTAATGCGGAAAAAATCGAAGTTAGTACATCTTCGCAAACGGATATAATCCTCACCGAAGGGAACACAGTCCGAGACTGAACGCAAAAAACAGTACTAGCGATCGACAAGAAGAGATCTTCTATCCCATCTGTCAAAATAAATAGAGACGTGGAAGCCAATGGTAACCGGTCCGAAGAGCAACCGTCTACCGCCCCTGCTCCAAAAAAGACGCGGATAAACTTGCCGGAAAAAGCAAGTTGTAACAATTTCTATCGTACGCTGACCTACTCCGGAAGTTGAAGGCGGATCCTGAACTTAAGAAAGTGGGGACGAACGTAAGTCGAATCCGTCAAACGGCAAGCGGAGACCTTTTACTATCGCTTAGCAAAGCTGCGAGTCCTGCAACCGCGATCTATAAAGACAAAATTAAACCAGACGGTAACGTCTGGTCCATTACACAAGAGGTCTTGATAGAATGCAGGGATATAGACGAAGCGACGTCGAAGTAGGAGACCTGTTCCGCTTTACAGAGCAACTGAATTTCGAATTGAAAGCCACGATGTTCATAAACGTGCAAACAATATCGATTATGGACATATAACCGGTAGTAAAATATGTCCTGAATACAAAAAAGCGGTAGAAACTACTTCGGAAAAAAATATGAAAGTAATGCAACTAAATCTTAATCACTTTGAAGCGGCCCAAGACCTCTTACAACAAACTGTTCGTAAACGGAAGATTGATGTAGCGATTCTCTGCGAGCCATATAGGAACGTTTCTGGAAATAGTTGGGTAACCGATACGTCAAAAACATCTGCAATTTGGGTTTGCGGAAATGCCTCCATTCAGGAATACCCCGAGGTCCCCGAGGACTTCTTTATAAGGGCTAAGATAAACGGTATCTACATATAGTTTCATATATCTTAGTTTATTTTATATTTTATTTATTTTATTTTACAACAGTTTTATTTTTGTTTATTTGTTTATTTGAATTGTTTAATATTACTGATAAATCTATACACTTACTTATAAATTCAAAAAGATCTACACTATTCAAAGGCTTTCTTAGAACTCCTTTGCTTATTTTCTAGTCATGACTAGCTCGACTCTCAAACATTATCTTTCCAGGAAGATAAAGTTAGACAGAGAGTAGCTGAGCAAAATTTGATGTTGCACTCTTGTTGTTTGTTTAGCAAACGACAGGAGTAGCAAGAAGGAAAATATGCTATCAAAGTAAGTAAATAGTGCATGTTATATAACAATATATAGCTGCTATATTCCACCTAGCGCTACTATCGAAATTTTTGAGATGGTTCTAGATAGGGTAGTTGCCAATGCTACCGGTAAGAGCCCCGTGATAGTCGCAGGCGATTTGAATGCTAATACGCTTGATGAAGATGTTTTAAGCTTCGTCGTTAGTGAAGCGATAATTGAAGCTAGAAGTGCATGGGAATTTGTAACGCAGGTATCACGGCGGCTAGTCAACGCGTGTCAATTCATCAATGTCCAGATTGGGAACAGGAAAGCACCGACCTCAGGTATATTGGAGGACCCCCGAGATAGCGGAACTTAGATCGGCGTGCCTTCTCTATGATTCTAATGAGGGAATAAAAGAATACGAGGTACCTGGCGGTGTGCCTCAAGGCTCAGTCCTTAGACTGCTGTTGTGGAACGTTATATATGACGAAATTCTGCGTCTACCGATTCCACGAGAAGCATCAATTATCGGCTTTGTAGACGATATCGCCGTGGTGGTAGTGGCAAAAACGATAGAAGTACAAGAAATAGACAGTACGTAGATGGTTAGCTATCGCCGGTTTGCAACTTGCAGATCATAAGACGGAAGCAGTGCTTATTACGAATAGAAGAGTACGAGTGTACACAGAATATCAAAGTACAATAACAATAGCAGATAACGAGTGAACGAATGAATACATGCATTGCACATTGCATTGACTCACTCGTGTTATGATGTTATGTAAACAAAACACTGTGTGACACACAAGTGTCATTCACTCACTTATCGCGTCCTAAATGCCAGATATTGGCTGAAGAATTAATCGGACTCTTTCAGCTCGGGTGAGGTATTGAAATAGATTTGGGAATGCTAAGGAGGGTTTACTAGTATATAAGTAGTACGTTTAGGAAAAATAAAGCAGATTCATTCTAGTACTCGTACGGCTTGTTTCTCAATTTGATGGTACTTGATGGCGCATTGAGCCTGCCTGGTATTCTATGCTCCTGTTGAACTTGACAGGACATTTAGATCACCGAGAGAGTATACTTACATGGCGATCTTGTCACTCTAACCTAGGATCCTTCCACTCTAACCTGGGATCCTGCCACACTTACACTTATACCACAAATGACCGAAGAATACATTCCACAGGGTGGAACAAGCGATAGACAACAATCGTGGGAGACAGCAAGAAAAATATACAACGAAATCGACCAAATCGAGCCGAAAATAAGAAGATACAAGCATGGGAAGTAACAATGTCAAAGAAGACGTTGTCATCAACACTAAAGACGAAGCAGTATCGACAACATCGGTTGCAGCAACAACAACAATAGTAGTAATAATAATAATTTTCATTCTTTATAAAATAAATGTATATTAAAAAACTATATAAAAACTAAAATAGCTAGGAGTAGTATAGATAATGTTTGAGTAAAAATAAAAATATATAAAATATATAAAAACTATCAATGGCTAGGGAATAATAGAAATGGAAGAATATCTTAAAGAAGTCAACCAAATTTTTCTAAATAAAAAAAAAAGCAAGTTGTAGGGAACCATAGAAATTCGTAATTATCTCACATAAAAAAAAACAATAACAAAAAAAGAACTGGTCTAAACTTTTGTCGTGCTTTAAATAGCCCAAACTGTTGACTGAGCACAGATTAGTTGCTATGGTTGGTGTATCCGATAAGCGATATTTTTAAACTATCGTTAGGAGTGATGTGGGGGCGCTACTAAGTGTTCAGGAACGGCGGAGAATATCGTACTCTCACAGGAAAGGGATGCATGATATATACGAGTACCGCACGTACAATTTATGTACCTCTGGAAGCAACGCAGACTGGAGAAGTGCAAGTAAATAGTGAAAAAACGGGTATATCGTCTGAGATAGCCCGCTAGAAAAGTTACCCGAGGTTATATAAATCGACTGACACGTCCTTTTGCGTTTTTCTTACGATTAGTGGTGGTGTGCTCGGTATATAAATCGCTGAATCTAAATTTAAAAAAAAAAAACAAAAAAATTCTTTTGCATTATTTCTAAAAATAAATCAAAACTAGAAAAATAACTGAGAAGTATTGTCCGCGAGTGTGATTAGGTCCAGTGTGGTTTAAGGACTCTAAAGGAATCCTAAACCAAATGGTACAGTCCCTACCAGAAGTCCTAAGGATTAAATAAGGTTTCCTTCCCCTTCAAATACCGTTAAAATCGGTGAGTTAGAGTTAATTCGAAGTCCCTTCACTGGCCTCGTCATCACACGAATTATCGAATTTTTCACAGATCGGTACCGAAGCACCCCATTCGAGATGCATTGCGTTCTCTTGGACCCGAACTTGGCGGTAACATTTTTCGCTTATCGGCTAGTTACCAGGGCATCAGCAGTTCCAACAGTTCGCCTGCTCGTCATATCCGAAAGCTACTCAAAACCACCTTCGGAGGCGGCGAACACATAGCAACCACTACTTACCACTCGCGGTACAGCCCGTCGAAACGCGACAGGTGCGGGAACAACGTAAAGGGAATAACACCTTGTACCATATAGAAAAAAAAAAAAGCAACGGCCATCCCATCGGCCAACCGATCTGAAATTTAAACGAACCGAAGCTTCTATCCGCCACCATAGTTTTTATTCCGTTCCTCGCCCTGTCGGCGTCTTTACCATTCGACACATCATCGGGCCGATCGATTCACATCAAACTCCATCGTCGCGAATCATCTTTAACTTCTTCCACCTACTCTCACCCCCCCGCCGGACGCTTCATCAACCAACCTAGCATTAAACGCATATCTACCTGTAACACTGATAACAACCAGAGCATCAATGAGCTTTTTTTTGTTATTTTGTAAAGTTCTCGCAATACAAGTACATTACTTTCTTCCCTAGCTAATTATTAAAGTCTCCAACACCGTCATCAAAGATACAAACATCGCCACGGGCTGGACAATGCTGTGCACAACATCTTCCTCACCCCTGGATTAACAACCTAAGTAAAGCTAGTCTCCAAACAACAAATACAAAAGATCGGTGAGTGTTCATACTAAATGACATCTATAGTTGTGTACATATATGTATTGAGAAAACTATTTAACGTATTAGGGTAATATTACAGAATTTTTAAATTATGTTGTGGTATTCTCTTCCTTAAGAGAGTTTTGTTTACGTTTTCGTAAATTCTTAGATTCTTAAAAGAAAGAAAAAAAAAATAGGAAAAACAAAACAAAGCAGTTTATGAGAGAGCGCAGGTTGCGCAACACATTTAGACGTAACAGCAATGTTGATAACAATTTTTTTTTTAAATTAATGTAAACTGCTTTATTACATTGACTCTGTCAGTAAAATTATCTAGCCAAATCAAAAGAGACAACGAAGTTTAAGATATGTCATTAAAAATTGTATGCATTTGATATGTTAGTATTGGAGATAAGGAATCCAGTTTCATCCGTGATTGATGTGTTTATTAGTTCTTTTTAAGAGAGATTAACAATCTTATTCATCCGTGATTGATGCATTTATTAGTTTTAAGTAAGAGAGATTAACAAACATACAGTCGATGCGTTTTCCCTGGTTGTTACGATATTGAATTTAAACTTGTATAACTGAACAATTTTGCTTAAACGCATGATCTTAACAATCGGATTGTAATAAAAGTATTTGGAGTATGTCATATAGAACGTTGGACTATTCTTGTTGCCGGTTATCGTCTTTCGGTATATCGTTCGGATTTTCTATCTGAGTCGATGGGAAGGAATCAAGGGGAAGCTATTTCTTTGTATTTGTATCTCAACATCATGAGGTGCGTAGAGTGAGATTTTTCTAAGGAGGGTGTGACGGTGGCTTAGGTTCATCGATGGAAAGATTTGTACGTTAATAACGTACCTGAAAGGACCGATTACGGGGCTTTCGCAAACACTGAGCGCTGCGGAAGCCATGGACGTGTTATTTTGACAACATCTGAGATAATGCAGGGGTGGGTCCGCTCTTGGAGAACATTTCCAGCTTAGGTTTTCCTCAACTGAAGATTCTACGTAACCAGATAATGCGAAAGGACAAATCGGGCTCCTACTTATCAAACATTCTTCGGAACATAACACCAGTTCCTTTTTTTTCAGCATGGATAAATACGTAACAATGTTCGGTACACAGCAACAAGATCCCCCCCATATCGGACGAGCTAGGTCGTGCCTTGTGCAAGCATGCTGACGTTGTTGTATACTCCCCTTTCGTTGTATACTTCCGCGCTTTCGAGCACCTTTTTTTGGCAGTTACGGTCCGACCCAGGGGCGCAGACAGTGGTGGATAAAGTCCTCTGGTGTCTGTGTACCCACAGCCACTCCTTGCATAATTAATTTCGTTACAGGTGGCGCCCGATTTGTCCTTTATTTACAATTTTTTTTTTTAACTAGCTACATAAGCTTGTTCCGGTGTACTAAAATTGGTACCCATAAACTTTTGCCTTGTACTGGAAATTGTTTTTTTTGTTCAATGCATATGTCAAGCATTGAACATCGATAATTTTTATACCTTGTCGACAATTCCTATTTCTCTTGAAATTTTGTTTAGCCGCATGTTCCGGCCGGTAGATTGACGCTTTGATTTACGCTGTTGCGGAACCTCTGTGAGCTAACAAGGGTAAGGAAATATCGTGTTGTAGGTTGATATCTTCATCCGTATAGATACGTTAATACGAATCTATGTGTTGTGACGACTATGCTTACCAGCCAAAGCAATGTTGTGAGTAGATTAAGGTAGGTTGACCGGTCATTGGATGCTCTTGAATTTCAGTTACGTCTGTTGCAACTTTACCAGTAATCTACCACACTAGCAGAGCGTTGATACGGCTCCAACATTAAGCTACCCCAATACCCGTTCTAGTCTTAACCGAACGATGAATGCTATCGGTGAAGAGGACGATCTAGCCGGCTATATTACTGAAGTCGTTACTGCGGCGGTAAGTGCCAATAGAGCCGAAGATTTTCGCTTTTTCCAGGGCGAAATGGAAAGAAGTCGAGCCAGTATTCGAGGAGACGTAACGACGGCAATTCGAGAGACTCTGATAGCAGAGAATAGTCCGCCACTGTCTCAGCAGGTCCCGGTCATTGACAACACTATCCAAACGACTGCTCCTCGGTAAAACGATACAAATTATTCACTTCCAAACCCTTCTACCCCAGCTCAGTCACAAGGGGTTAGACCAAGCTCAAATGTTAACGAGTTTCTTAATCGACTCCACAACCGGTCTGGCAATGACGGACCAACTAGCTTTCATTCTACCCATCCACTGCAGCCCAAATCTCGACCACATGATTTTCATAAGTGGGGAGTAAAATTCGATAGCAGAAACATGACGGTCGATGACTTTCTTTTTAGGCTAGAAAGGATGAAACTGTGTGTTTCTAGAAGCTAGTTGGGAGGACATCGCGATGAACTTTCACCAATTTCTAAGTGGGCAAGCGGAAAGTTGGTTTTGGGTTTACCTCAAGACTAATCCTACAGTGAACTGGTTGAATCTTCGCATAGCCCTTATTGAACAGTTTCGAAGCTTGGAGTCCGATTCGGAACTATCTCGAAAAATGTCCGATAGACACCAACTACCGTCCGAAACGTTTCGACGATTTCTATACATCAATTCAAACTTTAAACAGTCGGCTACGCATTCCCAAGCCAGATAGAGAGATTATCGAGTTGTTAAAGCAATACGTCCGCAAACGCACGGGGGAGCTGCTGATAACTTTCTCTACGAATAGCCTGCCAGAAATGGTCTATGTATGTAGGAATATCGAAAAGTACATCAATGATCATGAACTACAACGTTCGAAAAATTTTGTAGTTCCTCCCGTTCGGTGTAATTTTGTATCCGAAGTTGAGATCGGTCCGGATAGGCTGAGTGAAGATTTTTGTCCGCAGGTCGAAGCTTTCCAACCAGGACGAGACAGTCGTGTTTTAAAGTGCTGGAATTGTAAATAATGGGGCACTCATTTTTCGATTGTCCTGACCCCCAGCGAAAACTTTTTTGCTACAAGTGTGGCTTGGAAACGGGAAACGGTCCCCGGAGCAATTTGACACCCAGGGCCAATTGCTCAAGGAACACGATCCTGGACAATTACCCAAAACTCCACTGAATGGTATTCATAGCACGTCTCGATGTACTTCAAGTAACTATTTTCAACCTTATCTAAATTCCCAACCATGGACCGGTCTTAAACAGAACTCCTCCTCGTTAATTAAAATACTTAAACGTAGTAACAATCCCGACTCCTCTAACCTTTCAACAGCAAACCAAACAAGTCCCTTGAATAAGCCCTCAGTACCTACATTGCACGAACGTCTTTCCAACTACTACGCTATTCGTAGCAGAATCTTTGCAACGCCTAGACCAGTCTCCGAGAAAATCCTAAAACTTCGCCAGCGATTTAAAAATAAGAAGCTTTTCTACCACGCCATTGAAGTCACCACCTTGTGCTGTGGTGATGATCCTCGTCCCTATGCCAGAGTATCCATATTTGGAGAATCTTTGCTGTGTTTGCTATGCTAAATAGTGGTGCGAGCATCAGTTGCCTAGGTGCTGGTGGGGTAGAGTTGTTAAAGAACAAGAACATCCCTTATCCTCCAATAAGTTCGGATATCAAAACGGCAGACGGAAATGGTCAAAAGATAGTCGCTAAAGTATTGGCACAAGTTACCTACAAAAACGAAACCAAACTCATACTTCTGGTGATAGTACCGTCTCTGCAACAGCGGTTGTATCTTGGCATTAACTTTTGAAAAGAATTTAGCTTAGCGCCGGACGTAGTAGTTTCGGAGATTTCTCCAAGTTCGTGTGGTCAGACCAACGAAGCAAATGCGCATGTGTTATCTATCGCGGAGTCCAGAAAACTCAGAGAAGCTGTCAGTATATTTCCGTCCTTTGCCACAGTTGGCCTTGGAAAAACATTACTAGAAGAACATATCATAGACACAGGGGATGCTGAGTCCATTAAACAACGTCGTTACCCTGTTTCTCCAGCGGTGCAGAAACTTCTGTATGAGGAACTGGATCGCATGTTAGAGATGGGAGTGATCGAAGAAAGCTGCAGCGCTTGGAACTCGCCGGTAGTTCTTATACGAAAACCTGGAAAGAACAGGTTGTGTTTGGACTATCGACGGGTAAAGCAGGTCACAAAAAAGGATGCGTATCCTCTTCCTCATATAGAGGGATTGCTAGGGCGTCTCTCGGATACACACTTTATTTCAAGTGTGGATCTGAAGGATGCCTTTTGGCAGATACCGTTGGAGAGAGCGTCCAGGCAAAAGACGGCGTTTACTGTGCCCGGCAGACCCCTGTATCAGCTCAACGTCATGCCCTTTGGCCTATGCAATACGCCTCAGCGTATGTGCAGGTTGATGGATAAAGTGGTCCCGCATGAACTGAGAGAAAACATCTTTGTCTATCTGGATTACTTGTTGATAATCTCGCGCACATTTAACGAACACATAGATATGCTTAAATCGTAGCTAGAAAGCTGAAAGAGGCGGCACTTACCATAAACGTTCAAAAATCCAAGTTTTGTTTCAGGGAACTTAAATACCTCGGTTATATTGTAGGTGAAGGATGTCTTAAGACAGATCCAGCTAAGATTTCAGCGATGAACGACTTCCCTGTTCCGATCTCAGCGCGGCACGTTAGGAGATTTTTAGGTCTTGCGGGTTGGTATAGAAGATTCGTTAAAGACTTCTCTTCGCTAGCAACTCCGCTTACCGATACTCTAAAAAAGGGAAAGAAATTCTGTTTCGATGATAAGGCAATATCTTCCATCAATAAAATTAAAGATGCTCTTATATCCGCGCCGATATTAATCAACCCTGATTTCGCTAAGCCTTTTATCATTCTGTGTGATGCATCTGATTCAAGTATAGGATGCGTTTTATGTCAGATGGACGAGGAGGGAAATGAACGCCCTATCTATTTCTATTCACATAAACTTAATATGGCACAACGCAATTACAGCGTAACCGAACGCGAGTGTTTAGCTACGGTAATGGGCGTCCAGAAGTTCCGCGCATATGTAGAAGGACAGTCATTCAAGATCGTCACCGATCATGCGAGCCTACGCTGGCTGATGGGTCAAAAGGACCTCAGTGGACGGTTAGCCAGATGGAGTTTAAAATTACAAGGATTCGATTTTAGCATAGAGCATCGTAAGGGATCACAGCATATTGTGCCGAATGCGTTATCTCGTGCTTACGAGTTAGACGAGCTGCAAGGCGATGTCTCTATGTTGAAAGATTCCTCCGATGTGTTGCATATTGATCTTGAAGACCACAGTTTTCAATCTGCGGAGTACTGCAAGATCATAGAAACCATCGAAAAGCAAAAGGATCAGCTACCTGACCTTCAAGTCTCGAACCATTTCGCGTACAAGAAGGTTAAACACTGCACAGGGGATCCACTCGAGTACGATCTCGTCTGGAAACTATGGGTTCCATCTGAGTTGACCGAAAATTTGATAGCGTTGGCCCATCGGCCGCCGCGAGCTTCTCATGGAGGTGTGGCTAAAACCCTATATCGGCTACGTCATCGTTTCTTTTGGCCTAACATGGCTACACAAGTAAAGACCTTTATTTCAAACTGTGAAGTCTGTAAAACGACTAAAGCCCCTAATAGCGTATTAAGAACTCCATTAGGTAAAACCTTTATTATAGAAAGACTGTTCCAACTGGTTTACATAGATTTTCTGGGACCTTACCCTCGTTCTAATAGTGGCAACTCGCATATAATTATTGCGTTAGACCAATTGACGAAGTTTGTCCTCATAAAACCTATTCGAAAAGCGACAACGGAGACGACCCTGCAGTTTTTGCAAGAACAAATATTTTGTGTGTTCGGGGTACCTGAGACAATTTTGTCAGATAATGGCAAACAATTTACCAGCGAAGAGTTTGCAAAAAGTATGAGATCATTTGGGGTTAATCATCTTAAGACTGCGTCGTACTCTCCGCAAGCTAATGCCAGTGAGCGAGTAAATAGATCCATTTTAGCGGCCATTCGTTCTTACATTGACCCTGCTCAAAAACACTGGGACTTACACCTCCAATCAATCGCGTGTGCCCTTCGTTCCACTGTTCACTCGGCAATCGGTATGTCCCCTTTCAAAGCTCTATTCGGCCAAGAAATGATAGAGCATGGATCCGATTATAGGCTCCTAAGAGACCTAAATGGACTAAATAGCTCCGAAATCGCCTTGTTATCGAAGTCGGATCAGATGAATGTCTTACAGACGCACCTAAAAGCATCCTTAGCGAAAGCACATTCGAAGTATGAAAAGGTTTACAATACCCGAAGTAAGACAGCTAGTTACGCGGCGGGTGAATATGTTTTTAAAAGAAATTTTATTTTAAGCGACGCTTCGAAACACCTAAGCTCTAGTATATCCCCTAAGAGGGTGGGGATATACCACAGCAAAGATTTAAAAGGATAATAGACCAATTTTGGTTTTTCTTTCCTGTGGTAGCCTAGCTCAGTCTGTGCATGAGACTACTCAGGAGTGGGTCGGTATAGCTATAAATTTGCCCTCCTGTTCCATTTCTTTTTCTTTTGTTTCGATTGCTCTGTGAAAAAAAGAACAAGTTTCGTAGGGAACCATCGAAATTCGTAATTATCTCACATAAAAAAAACAATAACAAAAAAAGAACTGGTCTTAACTTTTGTTGTGCTTTAAATAGCCCAAACTGTTGACTGAGCACAGATTAGTTGCTATGGTTGGTTTATCCGATAAGCGATGTTTTTAAACTATCGTTAGGAGTGATGTGGGGTATCGATTTAGGCGCTACTAAGTGTTCAGGAACGGCGGAGAATATCGTACTCTCACAGGAAAGGGATGCATGATATATACGAGTACCGCACGTACAATTTATGTACCTCTGGAAGCAACGCAAACTGGAGAAGTGCAAGTAAATAGTGAAAAAACGGGTATATCGTCTGAGATAGCCCGCTAGAAAAGTTACCCGAGGTTATATAAATCGACTGACACGTCATTTTGCGTTTTTCTTACGATTAGTGGTGGTGTGCTCGGTAAATAAATCGCTGAATCTAAATTTAAAAAAAAAAAACAAAAAAAGTTCTTTTGCATTATTTCTAAAAATAAATCAAAACTAGAAAAATAACTGAGAAGTATTGTCCGCGAGTGTGATTAGGTCCAGTGTGGTTAAAGGACTCTAAAGGAACCCTAAACCAAATGGTACAGTCCCTACCAGAAGTCCTAAGGATTAAATAAGGTTTCCTTCCCCTTCAAATACCGTTAAAATCGGTGAGTTAGAGTTAATTCGAAGTCCCTTCACTGGCCTCGTTATCACACGAATTATCGAATTTTTCACAGATCGGTACCGAAGCACCCCATTCGAGACGCATTGCGTTCTCTTGGACCCGAACTTGGCGGTAACATTTTTCGCTAATCGGCTAGTTACCAGGGCATCAGTAGTTCCAATAGTTCGCCTGCTCGTCATATCCGAAAGCTACTCAAAAGCACCTTCGGAGGCGCCGAACACATAACAACCACTACTTACCACTCGCGGTACAGCCCGTCGAAACGCGACAGGTGCGGGAACAACGTAAAGGGAATAACACCTTGTACCATATAGAAAAAAAAAAAGCAACGGCCATCCCATCGGCCAACCGATCTGAAATTTAAACGAAGCGAAGCTTCTATCCGCCACCATAGTTTTTATTCCGTTCCTCGCCCTGTCGGCGTCTTTACGATCGATTCACATCAAACTCCATCGTCACGAATCATCTTTAACTTCTTCCACCTACTCTCAACACCCCGCCGGACGCTTCATCAACCAACCTAGCATTAAACGCCTATCTACCTGTAACACTGATAACAACTAGAGCATCAATGAGCTTTTTTTTTGTTATTTTGTAAAGTTCTCGCAATACAAGTACATAACTTTCTTCCCTAGCTAATTATTAAAGTCTCCAACACCGTCATCAAAGATACAAACATCGCCACGGGCTGGACAATGCTGTGCACAACATCTTCCTCACCCCTGGATTAACAACCTAAGTAAAGCTAGTCTCCAAACAACAAATACAAAAGATCGGTGAGTGTTCATACTAAATGACATCTATAGTTGTGTACATAAAGGGTGATTTTTTAAGAGGTTTAGAACTTTTTTTAAAAAAAAAACACAAAAAATTCGAAAAAATGAATGAAATATTTATTTGAATCGATAGTTTGAACCTTGCAATTTAATGTTTAAAGATAATTTCATGCAAATGTTGACCGCGGCTGCGTCTCAGGTAGCCCATCCGCTGAGTCCAATTTTGGCATACTCTTTCACACATATCGGCCGGTATCTCACGAATGAATGCATGGATGTTGGCTTCCAGCGCGTCAATCGAAGCGAGCTTGTCCCTATACACATTAGCCTTGGCATACCCCCACAAAAAATAATCTAATGGTGTCAAATCGCACGATCTAGGCGGCCAATTGACCGGCCCGAAACGTGAAATTAACTGTTCACCAAACTCGCCTCGCAATTGCGCCATTGTTTCGCGTGCTGTGTGGCATGTGGCACCGTCTTGTTGAAACCACATATCATGCAAGTCAAGAACTTCCATTTCGGGCAAAAAAAAGTTTGTTATCATCGCTCGGTAGCGTTCACCATTGACAGTAACGCTGCGATTCGCATCATCTTTGGAGAAATATGGCCCAATAATGCCGCCGGCCCATAAACCGCACCAAACAGTGGCTTTTTCGGGATGCATTGGTAGCTGTTGCAATGCTTCTGGCTGATCTTCACTCCAAATGCGGCAATTTTGCTTATTTACGTACCCATTCAACCAAAAATGAGCCTCATCGCTGAACACAATTTTTCGATAAAAAAGCGGATCCTCGGCCAGCTTTCCAAGAGCCCATTCACCAAAAATTCGGCGTTGTGGTAGGTCGGCTGGCTTTAGTTCTTGCACCAGCTGTATCTTAAAAGGCTTTACGCCCAAATCCTTCCGCAAAATTTTCCACGTAGTGCTGTAACAAAGGCCTAACTGCTGGGAACGGCGCCGAATCGACATTTCGCGGTCTTCTGTCACACTAGCTGATACGACCGCAATATTTTCTTCACTACGCACAGTACGTAAACGTGTTGGTGGTTTAATGTCCAACAAAGTAAATTTGGTGCGAAATTTGGTCACAATCTTCCGAATAGACTGCTCAGAAGGTCGAGAATGCCGATCATAAAATGGAAGCAGCGCGCGATGAACATTTCGAACCGAGCACGAATTTTGATAGTAAAATTCAATAATTTGCAAGCGTTGTTCATTTGTAAGACGATCCATGGTTAAATTGCAAACCAAACTGAAGCTGTTTGACAGTGACACAAGGTACTAAACACACGTCAGCTGTCAAAACCAGTGTTGCCAAAACCAAACCAGCTAAAAAATCACCCTTTATATGTATTGAGAAAACTATTTAACGTATTAGGGTAATATTAGAGAATTTTTAAATTATGTTGTGGTATTCTCTTCCTTAAGAGAGTTTTGTTCACGTTTCCGTTAATTCTTAGATTCTTAAAAGAAAGAAAAAAAAATAGGAAAAACAAAACAAAGTAGTTTATGAGAGAGCGCAAGTTGCGCAACACATTTAGACGTAACAGCAATGTTGATAACAAATTTTTTTTGTTGAGCGTTAGGAATTATGATGCTGTAAATTAATGTAAACTGCTATATTACATTGACTCTGCCAGTAAAATTATCTAGCCAAATCAAAAGAGACAACGAAGTTTAAGATATGCCATTAAAAGTTGTATGCATTTGATATGTTAGTATTGGAGATTAGGAATCCAGTTTCATCCGTGATTGATGTGTTTATTAGTTTTTTTTAAGAGAGATTAACAATCTTATTCATCCGTGATTGATGCGTTTATTAGTTTTAAGTAAGAGAGATTAACAAACATACAGTCGATGCGTTTTCCCTGGTTGTTACGATATTGAATTTAAACTTGTATAACTGAACAATTTTGCTTAAACGCATTATCTTAACAATCGGATTGTAATAAAAGTATTTGGAGTATGTCATATAGAACGTTGGACTATTCTTGTTGCCGGTTATCGTCTTTCGGTATATCGTTCGGAAAGATTTGTACGTTAATAACGTACCTGAGAGGACCGATTACGGGGCTTTCGCAAACACTGAGCGCTGCGGAAGCCATGGACGTGTTATTTCGACAACATCTGAGATAATGCAGGGGTGGGTCCGCTCTTGGAGAACATTTCCAGCTTAGGTTTTCCTCAACTGAAGATTCTACGTAACCAGATAATGCGAAAGGACAAATCGGGCCCCTACTTTTTCAAACATTCTTCGGAACATAACACCAGTTCCTTTTTTTCAGCATGGATAAATACGTAACAATGTTCGGTACACAGCAACAAGATCCCCCCCATATCCGACGAGCTAGGTCGTGCCTTGTGCAAGCATGCTGACGTTGTTGTATACTCCGAACACCCCTTTCGTCTTCACTGCCCGGACTGACTTGAGGATCCTGTGACCTTGGGTCATAAGGGTAGCGCACGAAGCGAAAGGTTTCAGGGAAAGGGGTCGAGTCTTTTTTTTTATTACATCCGCGCTTTCGAGCGCCTTTTTTGTCAGTTACGGTCCGACCCAGGGGCGCAGACAGTGGTGGATAAAGTCCTCTGGTGCCTGTGTACCCACAGCCACTCCTTGCATAATTAATTTCGTTACAAAGTAAAAGTGTTATCATCGGCCTGGCCGATGCTTTGATACCCTCCACTGCATACAAGTCATGCAAAATTGTATGCATGTGAGTTAGTACGTAATTACATAGAACAGGATGTTTATCAGAATCAAAAACAACGTATTCCACTTTTACTAGTTTTCAGATATTCAAAGAAAACATTTCTTAAGCCGTGGAATACTCATTCTTTGTATTAAATTCATATTTGAATTTAGTACTGGAGTAGAGTTATTTTGATTGTAACAAGGAAGAGAAAAAAAAAACTACATATGTTTTGATTCTAACCCAAGTATTCAACTTAAAATATCTCTGGAATTAGTTGGCTTTAGAAACTAACGAAAGAGAATAATAGAAAGATCTCAAGAAAGGGAATTAAAATGCATCGTCAACTCGACTTTTTCAAAAAGTGGAATATATCGCTTTTGGTTCTCATAAACAGGTATAGTTACAGGTCCACAAATAATAAAAATCAGCTTTTGAGTAATCTAATTACAATTCTCCTTGTTGTTACCTGTTCGAGGTAACATTATAGCTTTCTAGGAAATTTTTTAGGTTTTCTTAAATTTTTTTATTATTTCTTGACTATTATAACGGATTTAGTTGACCTTGCCTATTTTTGCCTTTTTTACACATATTGTCTTTTTTACCATATTTATGAAGTTTATGTGCATTTTCGTCTTAACTATAAAATTTAAAAAATAAAATCGCCGAAACACCACCGAAGTTTGCACCAATTATTAATCTCGACAATAGAGGACTCTGATGCGACTAAAATGTCGCATTTTTGTTTACGTGTTACCATAGAAACCACCTTTTGGGACAAAATGCCAGCGTTTTGTTTGGCTTTACTTTCCTGTCGAAGCTAAATTTTTGGATATGTTTCTCTCAAACTGCAACTGCGTTTGTGTGTGAGCTTTCACTGTGTGTTTGCACTAATGCAAAAATATCTATATCTAGTAGTGTTTTGCAGTATTTTATTTCTCCGGTGTTTGTCGCAGCTGTATATATATGTCTGACCAAAACCGTTAGACATCTGTGAGGCACTTCCTCTTCCGAATAAGAACTTTCTCAGTGATTTCCCGAATTTTGTTTGTGAGTAAAGGTACAGTGCTATTATAATGCTTTAAAAATGTCTCCTTTTTAATAAAAACATTTATGCCTTTTTCACAGTTTAGTTTTGCCTTTTTTTTTTTGATTATTTAGGTCAACAAAATCCGTTCCCTGATTATAACCCTTCCGTAAATTTCTTTAAGTTTTTTTAAAATTTTATGACCCGTACCTACAGGTAATCTATTATGTTGCCCAAAATTCTGGAAAGTACTAAGCTTAAAATTGACCTGAAATGGTTTTTAATTTTTTGCGACAAGGCCGAATTTATAAAAAAAACAAGTAAAAGTGTTATCATCAGCCTGGCCGATGCTTTGATACCCTCCACTGCATACAAGTCATGCTAAGTTTCAGGCATGTGAGGTAGTACGTTATTACATTGTTTACAGACAGAGAGACACATGGGCCTAATATTGATTTTGTATGGGAGGTACCAGAACTACTTGACCGACACAGCCCATTTTTAATACCAACTTGACGACAATAAAAATAAATCCTTTCACCAAACTTGATTCTCCTAGGTTGATTCCTTTGGACGATATCGTATTTTAAACTGACAGAGAGACACATGGGTCTGATATTGATTTTGTTTGGGAGGTACCAGAACTACTTGACCGACATAGCCCATTTTCAATACCAGCCTGACGACGATAAAAATAAGTCCTTTCACCAACTTTCATTCGCCTATGTCAATTCCTTTGGGCGCTATCGTGCTTTCAGACAGACAGACAGACGGACATGGCTAAATCGATTCATAATGTGATCCTGATTCAGAATATATATAAAGGGTGATTTTTTAGCTGGTTTGGTTTTGGCAACACTGGTTTTGACAGCTGACGTGTGTTTAGTACCTTGTGTCACTGTCAAACAGCTTCAGTTTGGTTTGCAATTTAACCATGGATCGTCTTACAAATGAACAACGCTTGCAAATTATTGAATTTTACTATCAAAATTCGTGCTCGGTTCGAAATGTTCATCGCGCGCTGCTTCCATTTTATGATCGGCATTCTCGACCTTCTGAGCAGTCTATTCGGAAGATTGTGACCAAATTTCGCACCAAATTTACTTTGTTGGACATTAAACCACCAACACGTTTACGTACTGTGCGTAGTGAAGAAAATATTGCGGCCGTATCAGCTAGTGTGACAGAAGACCGCGAAATGTCGATTCGGCGCCGTTCCCAGCAGTTAGGCCTTTGTTACAGCACTACGTGGAAAATTTTGCGGAAGGATTTGGGCGTAAAGCCTTTTAAGATACAGCTGGTGCAAGAACTAAAGCCAGCCGACCTACCACAACGCCGAATTTTTGGTGAATGGGCTCTTGGAAAGCTGGCCGAGGATCCGCTTTTTTATCGAAAAATTGTGTTCAGCGATGAGGCTCATTTTTGGTTGAATGGGTACGTAAATAAGCAAAATTGCCGCATTTGGAGTGAAAATCAGCCAGAAGCATTGCAACAGCTACCAATGCATCCCGAAAAAGCCACTGTTTGGTGCGGTTTATGGGCCGGCGGCATTATTGGGCCATATTTCTTCAAAGATGATGCGAATCGCAGCGTTACTGTCAATGGTGAACGCTACCGAGCGATGATAACAAACTTTTTTTTGCCCGAAATGGAAGTTCTTGACTTGCATGATATGTGGTTTCAACAAGACGGTGCCACATGCCACACAGCACGCGAAACAATGGCGCAATTGCGAGGCGAGTTTGGTGAACAGTTAATTTCACGTTTCGGGCCGGTCAATTGGCCGCCTAGATCGTGCGATTTGACACCATTAGATTATTTTTTGTGGGGGTATGCCAAGGCTAATGTGTATAGGGACAAGCCCGCTTCGATTGACGCACTGGAAGCCAACATCCATGCATTCATTCGTGAGATACCGGCCGATATGTGTGAAAGAGTATGCCAAAATTGGACTCAGCGGATGGGCTACCTGAGACGCAGCCGCGGTCAACATTTGCATGAAATTATCTTTAAACATTAAATTGCAAGGTTCAAACTATCGATTCAAATAAATATTTTATTCATTTTTTCGAATTTTTTGTGTTTTTTTTTTAAAAAAAGTTCTAAACCTCTTAAAAAATCACCCTTTACTTTATGAGGTCTCCGATGGCTCCTTCTTGGCGTTACAAATGTAATGACAAAGTTTGGATAAAACTAGGCATGGGTGGAGATTTGGAAATAATTTTCCTTAGCCTGCTCGAGTCGGTAGTACTCTCTATGCTACCACAGAAGAGTCTTCATGATTGCTTTTGGGCTTTTGTAATCTCTGCCTTATATTGTCTTAGACTGGTTTTGTATGTGTCCCAGTCTTCTTGCAGGCGAGAGGACTTGGCCAAATTGAAGCATTTCCTGCTTTCTTTACGCAACTTTGATAGGTAAGTGTTCCACCACGGTGGAACTTTTCCCTTTTCTGTGCCTACTGATCGGACAAGCTCTTTTAAAGGCCTCATTCATCGATTTGGTGACTCTGTCAACCATATAATAAATATCCGATGGTGAATTCGGCTGATTGTCTAAGTTACCAAGCTTCTGCTTATGAGAGAATTATATACCTGCCAATTGATTTTCCTGACATTCCGGAAGGTTTCAAGTGGAGGCTTAATAAGGTCAATGTTAAATTGAATAAACCCTTAAAAATAAACCTTTTAGGCAAGTAACGGAAAATCGTCCGAAGTTGGTGGTCTCAGTATTGTCTCTGCCTCGGATTATCCATTCCTTCCACTGACTCCGGTCCCGGCAACCTCTCCTCATTTCCGTGAGGGTCTTACCCCTCTTTCTTCCTATCACTTGGATCCGGTCATCTCAAGTGTTGCGTAGTCTACCCCTTGGTGCAGTTCCTTCAACCCTGACATCAGCTATTTGTTTTGCTTTTCTTCTCTCGTCCATGCGTTGGACATGTCCAGTCTGAGCCTGTGTGTTGATGGGGACACACGCGCTGAGTAAAAGTTCTAATTAATCCGAATTAAAACTCAACTTTTTTATTTATTCTCATTTTTGGCTTTTAAAGTAACACGTTTGTTTTAAAGATGAAGTGTAATTTTTGCGCTCTAGAAATCGAAAGAGTCGATCTCAAAATCCAGTGCTTTAATTGTAAAGAATTTTTTCATGCAAAGTGCGCTAAACTGGAAAAGAGAGAAATTGAATTTTACGGTAAAAGTGACCAGGGTTATAGATGTGATAGCTGTGTTAGTATGCGCAGAAAATCTAATATGCATGATCATGCTTTCACGAATTCCCCCTCGTCCGTCAACACGCCAAGGGGCCCAATTACCTCACTTGTCTCTACCGATTGCGTTGCTACAAGCAACCATCATGCCGCTCTCCCTACGACCACAATATCTGGCGGCGAACCATCAACATCGGTTTCTACTAAAAAGGCAAAAAATTTGGACATGCTGTTTGACGAAATAATTAAATTGCAACAACTAAATGCTGACGCGCTCATGAAAATTAAATCTCTGGGGGAAAAAAATTATTCTCTCAACAAAAAGGTCGTTGCCTTGGAGGTGAAGGTGAATTTACTGGAGCAAAGAGAGAAGCAGTGTGTGGTTGATGTTGTTGGTATTCCTCACGTTAGTAACGAAAATGTTCACGAAAAAGTGAAAAAGCTTTTACCTGCTGGTGTTGGTGTACAAATCTCACCGGAGGAAATTGTGTCTTGCTACGTTAAGAATGTTAGCAAATATTTATAAAGCAAAAAAAAACTCAATTATTGGTAATATTGCATGCGTACGATTCTCATCTCTTTCTTCGAAGGAGAAAGTAATGAACAAGATGCGTGTGAATAAAATGAAACTTTCTGCGGGCATTTATGGAAACGACAGCAGCGGTTGTGTTAGCGGCAGCAGCGAACACACAATTTTTATCAACGACTCTCTCACTTTGTTTACGCGATCTCTTTTGCAAAAGGCTAAACAATTGAGATCTGAAAAAAAGTGCCAGCATGTTTGGATCCGTAATTCATCCGTTCTCATCAGGAAAAAAGAAGGAGATAAAACTATCAAAATTACTAGTTATGAGGACTTCTGTAAACTTGATAATTAATTCATAACTTATGACTAATATTTATTTAAATAATTCACCAAATAGTTCTCATAATAATTCAAGCGATATATTTTCTTCTTCACGTTCTGATAGTTTTAATTGTTTTTGCATTAATCATTCAAACAAACTAACTTTCTCTGGTCTTTCTGTAATTCACCAAAATATCCGTAGCATGCGTAAAAATTTTGATACGTTTTTAATTCATATTGCATCTTTAGATCACCTTCCGGATATCATATTTCTCTCCGAGATATGGATCTATGATGAAGAAGTTTCAAGTTACTCCATACCTAACTTTACATTTCAGGCAGCATGTAATAATTCTTATTCTGCTGGTGGTGTCGCAGTGTTTTATAGAAGCGACTTGGGGCCTAACATTGTTGTTGAGCGTTTTGATTCGATTAGTATATGTTGCGAGATTTCTGTTGCTCGATACTGCTATAGATTTAATTATTGTTCAGTTAATGCCTTTCTGGACGATTTTACTGGCTTTCTTGACAATGTGTTGTGTAAAAATCTAATAATTCTGGGCGATTTTAACATTGATCTTATTGCTAGATCAACTGAAGTTGATATTTTTTTTAGACCACAGCTTAACTACCATCCAACTTGACCTTAGGATCCCCAGAGTAAAACAATATGTGAATGAAAAATTCACAAAAATTGATTTTCCTTCTCTCAAGTCAGCTTTAATCTTTGAGTTTTGAGATGAAGTTTACAGAGCACAGGATCCATCTACTGCATTTGATTTGCTTCTACAAAAACTGCAATTGCACTTACTTCGCGCGAGTACACGAACGGAAAGGAGTAACAGTCTTAAACCCTTAAAGCAGTGGATGTCTGGTACTCTACTTAGTAAAATCAGACACAAACAACGGTTGTATAAGCGTTTAAAAAAACATCCCAACAACCGCAGATTGAAAAGGTATTACGACAAGGTTTGCCAGGAGTTAAAAACTGAAATACCTCGCCAAAAAGATAGTTATTATCAGAACAGATTGGCGCTGAATATTGGTAATTCCAAAAAAGAATGGCAAGTTGTCAACGAAATTTTAAATAAATTCATACCGAACGCGGATATCGTTCTTTCTTTAAATAATACGACTATATCTGAGCCCTTACAAGTTGCCACTGCGTTTAATAATTATTTTTCCAGTGTAACAGAGACTATATGTGATACCCCAACAAGTAATTGCTCCGATTGTAGATGTGAAACCGTTCTTTCTCATGACCCTTTGCAAAGACAAAGTTTTTTCTTTGTACTATTTTCACCTTATGAAGTACAAATTAAAATTGAATTAAACACGTAAATATAATTTTTCCTCATATGAGGAATTGAACTTTATTTTCCGAACGTACTACTAAGACTAAAACTGATAATGAAAAATGAAATGAATTTCCATAAGAAACAGTTTGTCGCGTCAGCATAAAAGTTGATGCGCGTGTTTGCGGAACATGATGCTGCTGTCTGTTCGTGGGAAACTTTGCTCGGCATCATATTGCCAGGAATTTCGTGGGAAACTTAGTGTTCCCATAACTACTCTCCTTCTTTAGTGAAGTCGTCCTCGGCTTCTTTTAAGTTTTCTAAGATGTCCATAACAAAATTCTCTTGACTCCTTTTGTTGAAGGGTAAATTGTTCTTAGTATCATCACGTCTTCGGCAGATCCAGAACGCTGTTATAAGTATGGTTGTGGCGGTAAACATAGCAATATATAGAATAAGCCATAGCCAGTTTTGAGTTTTAATTTCTGTCTTTAAGTGGGCGATGTGTTCCAAATTCTTCGTATTGACCGCATTCAGATATGGCAATGAAAGTAATGTCAGGTGATCGGACAAATTTATACTCTGCACTATAGGGACTTCCGGATTAATGTAGCTGTTTCCTTTTTCGTTTAAATAAGTTGACCCGTTTATAGTGATCCTTTTTTCAAACATCACTAAATAGGTTCCGTTGATTATAATTGGCAAACTATTTTCCTCTCGAACCTCAACAATATTATCATTTATAATAATAGCACCGTCGTCGATCAGTCTGATAGGATTAACATGGTGAGAAGTTGTTGTCATGCAGGATGCCGTGTTGTTATTCAGTAATTGATAGACGCATGTATTGTTTGAATCAATTTGACAAAATGTCGATGAAGTAGCCTTTTTACAATTTCTTAATGGTCGATAGTTTTTTCCACATCTGGCAGCAGCATTTGTTCCCAAAAATAAAACTTTGTCTTCGCGAATAACAGGAAATATTTTTACAAAATTGCAAACAAACTGAATCTTGGGATATTTAATTAAAAAGTAAATAAGGTTTACATCTTGTAAGATTTTGAGCTTAGAATTATATAAAATGTCATTTATACTAACATCAGCAAGTTTTTCGGTTTTTAAAACATATTCAATTTCTTTGCTATCTAAAATAATTGGATTTATAACACTCAGTTTTCCTAAAGTGACTGAGTAAATGATGTTAGTAAGATCTAGTATAATTGCTTTATTTCGGTTTATTACTAGTTCAAATAGGTGACTGGCATCAACTTTTGCTTTAGTGGCTTTTAATAAAACGTTTACTGTTTGTGTTAGTTGGTTAATTTTAACTTGTAAATCTGTATTTATTATTATTTGTCGCTCATGGGCTTCAATTAGAGCTTCTTCTTTTGTTCTTACTTCGTTAAAGTCATCAAAGTCGGGAGTTCCAGCTACATACTTTAGCGCTGTTCCCAAAAAATTTATGCTTCGAGCATGGCGGTGGTGAATTCTGAGGGTGGATAAAAGATGTGAAATTTGGTCAACATCTGCCTGCAACGATTTCCATAAACTAGCATCAGGAAACCATGCAGAGAGCTTAAGAGTCTCCAAAGCCATGTTCTCATAACTAGTAAGATTTGTTCGGTGTGTCAGATAGTGGAAACCGTCGTAAATCGCGACCATACCATCGCTGATGGGTATGTAGTAGGACTGTGAGTAATCCATTAGTCTGGGTTGGGATAGTGAAAATATTTGAAGTCTGAAAATAGATTAATTATCTAAGGTTATTTTTATGTACCTCCTTGTTATCAATAAGGACCGTGGTCCCAAGATCAGCTTGAACTATCTTTTGGATAAAGAGTTTTGAAAATTTGTTGCCGATTCGTTTATTCGTTCTAACGAACGCCTTGTCACCTGGTCTATATACACGTGTGTGTCGATTTCGATTATGGTAATCTAAGTCACTTTTTTGGGTTTGTAATAGCTTTTTTGTTATCTCGTCTTTTAAGGTAGTTGGTATGGCATGAATAATATCGATTGGTCTATAGTTAGTAACTGAATGTATTGTTCTATTGTATTTTGCCGTGGCAAGTAAAATTAACTCTGCAGAATCTTGAATATTCTGTTCTAGTTTCGTGCATCTAGCTATTTCAGATAGAGTACTAGGAAACCTTTCCACCTGTCCGTTTGTGGTACTATGAAATGGTGGTGTGTTGAACACGACTATTCCAAAATGATCTCTGAGCAGTGATCTAATTGTTTCTGAGTTCAATGAACGCTCATTATCAAACACAATAGTTTTCGTGTTTTTGAATATGTTAATTATTTCGAGAAGAGGTTCTTTGATGTCTATAATAGCACGTGATTTGATTGGTTTAACTACAGCAAATTTTGAGAACTTATCTAAACATGTGAGGAAGTGAATTCCTGCTGTTGAATAGATGTCTATATGTAGAATTTCTCCGGCGCTTTCGGGTATGGGCGATTCTCCTACTTTGGGTCTCGGTGGATGTCTTTGATACTTAGCTTCATGACATATTTTGCAGTTGGAAACTATAATTTTCAATTTTTCTTGCATTTTCGGGAAAAAGTAGTCATTAAGAATTTGTTTCTTATTCTCACGAGCTGATCGGTGAGCTCTATTGTGTTCCGTGGTTAATATTTCTGATTGGTCATCCTGATTAAATATGTCCGTAACAAACTTTTCAGTATGAACAAATTTTGTTGAGGGAAATTTTCTTGAAAGACCATCTTGAATTTGAGATAGGATATGTAAGTCGCAAAGAATGGCGTTTACAACACTAGGATTTACAATATCTTGAAATATTCGAAAGAGTTCGTCAATACTACTGAATGCAACAGTATGTCTTATCTGACACTTAAAAATAATTTTGGTTGTTTTCGTTAGTTCCGCTCCTGCATTAAGTATAATTTGGTTTTTAAAGCAATTAATAGGGTTTTTAACTGTAGGAAGTGTGTAGGTTAAAGATTCCTCACTATGTATTGTACAGGAATCCCCATCTTTAGAACAATCTAATGCATTGATGTGTTGCCTCGATAAAGCGTCAGCGACAAAATTTTCACACCCAGGTTTGTAGTGAAATTTTGAAGAAAACTCTTCCACTAATGCTCTCCACCTTCTCATTTTAATATTTGGGTTCTTGTCCGATATTGTAAACGTCAGGGGCTGATGATCTGTATAGATGTTCAAGTTTCTTACACCGTATAAATAATGACGAAGTTTTTGTAAAGACCACAGTATAGCCAGTAACTCTCGTTCATTAGTAGCATAGTTTTGTTCCGTAGAGGATAGCGTTCGAGAGATCATAGTTATCGGTCTGCCACCCTGAGAAAGGACAGCACCGAGTGCATGGGATGACGCATCCGTCGTCAAATCAAATGGCTTTTCATAATCTGGGTAAAAAAGTAATACATCCTCTGAAGCAATGATTTTCTTAATTCTGTTAAAAGCATCATATGCTTCTTCATCAAAATCTATACTTATGTTTTTGGATTGTTTAGTGCCTATACTACCATTCTCACCGCGTAGGTATTTTGTTAAAGGTTTAGCAATTTTAGCATAATCCCTTATAAAGCGCCTATAGTATCCTGACAATCCAAGAAAAGAACGCAAACTACGGAGTGTTGTAGGCACTTTGTATTCAACGATATCTTTGACTTTGCTCGGACAGGTTTTTATTCCCTTATTTGAAACTACAAATCCCAGAAACTCGACTTCTTCTTTGAAAAATGCAGATTTTTCCAGCGAAACTGGAAACTGGCCTGAAAAAGTTTTATTAAGATTCGTTCTACATCTTCGAGATGCTTTTCTTTAGTTTCCGAAAATATAATAATATCGTCGATATATACATGGCATGTTTTACCTATTTCTTCTCTGATGACGTTATCGATTGCCCTTTGAAAAATACTAGACGCATTCTTTAACCCAAATGGAAGCCTGCAAAATTCGTACTTTCCATTGTTTACAGGAAATGCTGTCTTTTCTCTATCGCGTTCGGACAAATTAATTTGATGGAAACCAGACTTCAAGTCGAGTGTTGTAAAGTACGAAGCTTTACCTAGATTTGCAAGAATAACTCCAGTATCTGGAATCGGATATTTATCATTTAAGTTTTTGAAAGTCTATAACGAGGCGCATCTTACGTCTGCCCATCTCATCAGTTCCCTTTTTATCTACAACCCACAAAGGACTGTTGTAGGGAGACCGTGAAGGTCTTATTATTTTGTTTCGAAGCAAGTCAGCAATTTCAGCATTGACAAACTCGGCCGCCGCCATTGGATATGGATACGGCTTCGAATAAATTGCTTCATTATCTGTGGTCCTGATAGTTGCGACGACGTTTGTATTGAATGGTAATAACTCATTGGGGTCGGCAAAAACTCTAAATTGACGTTTTATCATTAAAGAAAACTCGTCTCTTGAACTTGAAGAATTATTTTCATTTTCTGACGAGATATTATTTACATCGCAACAATAAAAATACATTAATTTTTCTTCTCCACCACTAAAAGTCAAAATGCCTTTATTTAAATTTAACTGTGCATTAATATCTTTCAAAAAATCAAATCCGATGATACCATCAAATGTTTTCAGTGTAGGAAGTATGAAGAAGTCTACATTTCTATTGAAAATATTAATACAACACTTAGCCATAACCTGATCGGTGCCATGAATTGATTTAACACTAAAAGGTCGTTTTACTGGCTTGATGGCTCTTAAAGAAGCGAGGTTTTTGATGTAGTTCTTTGAAGCGCCAGTGTCTATTAGAAGCTTAATTTCTTTTCCTGCTAATGTCCTGGAGACGTATGGCAGGAGGGACCTACCCCTAAAAAATTAATCTCATCTGTAACTTCTGCTGCCTGGATTTGTAAAGAGGTGCGACACTCATCTTGTTGTTCATTAAAATATCTTTCCTCATCATTGAAGGAACAATAACATAGCTGGCTACTGTCTGCATAATGTTCGTTATAGTTCACATCAGCTGGTGGAGGCAGAAATTCACACTGATTCATATTATTGATTCTTTGTATTTTCGGAAGTGTCTGTCTGTCTGAGTCGAAACGTCGCTTAAATGTTCTATTTTATTGATTGAGTGCAACGGCTTGCGGGTTAAGATTGGTTGATTGATCATTTGAATTGTTTAAAGGTCTTTGAGTGAAGTTAGAGTTCTGGTTAGAATTATTTACGGGTCTTTGGTACTGAGTAGGTTTTCTTAAGCCAGAAAGACTAGGGTCAATCTCCATTGGTTCTTGTTTGGGTTGTACTGGATGAGCGATTTGTCTGTAGTGTGGAGAATGGTGAGGAATATATTGGTTGTTGCTATATGACTGCTTTGATATTGCGTAGTTTTGTCGCTCATTTCTGTTAGAAAAAGAGTTTGCAAAAATATAGCGCTCCTGGTTTGCTTCCAGTTCTTGCGCAAGAGCTAATGCACTTGGCATATCGGCAGGTTGTGAGGAAAACAGAATATCCCCCATTGGTTTCTGTAAGCCTGAGATGAAAATTCGAAGGGCGTCTTGTCTATACTTTTGTCTTAAAGAATCAATTAAGGTTTTGTTACCTTCATGGAGCATTATCGTTTTATTGATAATAAGAGTTACCTTTTTCTCTACCTCATCATAAAACTGAACAATCGACATTCTACCTTGGCGCAATGTTGACATTTCTTGCTCTATTAAATATATTGGTTTCTTGTCCGCATATGTAAAATCTAAACGTGCAATTATTGCTTTGAAATTAAGAACTGTGCTGAATGAAGCTAGAACTTGGTCCGCAGAACCAACGATTTTGTTCCGAATAATGGCAACTGCTTGATAGTGCTTTGAACTGCCGTCGTATTGTTCAAATAATTTGTACGCCGCAAAGGCAGCTTGACGCCAAGATATGTAGCGAATTTGCTCGCCTGAAAACTCAGGTAGCGACTTAACCAAGTCCAAAGATTCCTCACATTCTTTTTCAGGGTCAATAGTCACAGCTACATACTCTTCTACGGAAGCAGTAGTATCTAAAGCGTTTAACCTTGCCGTAAGTCTGTCTAATGTCCTTTGGAAAGCTACTTGTTGCCTGCTTGTTGCTATTTGAACTGCAGCAGCTATTGCCGCTCTAATTTGCTCTGCATCCATATTCACTTACTCAGAAACTTTCACAAATTTCACAAACAAAATTAATATAACTAGGTATTTAACTTAAATAATCAAAAACTATTCTCTAACTTACAAAATAAAAATGATCTGCATCTCATTCACGGCTTTTCGCTCCCTTTGTATCCAGTCAAGTTCCTTTTCTATCAAGGCTTTCACGTTCACTTGGTTTTATTTATGTATCTGTTGTTTTAAGTTTTCCCCTTTCCTTATGAGGGTGTTTAACTTTCACTTGATTTTAAAATATATATTTTTGTTTCGCTAACTGCGTATCCAGTCAACTCACTTTTCTATCAATGCTTTTCTCGTTCACTTGGTTTTATTATTAGTATTTTTGTTGTTTTAAGTTTTTTCTTTTTTTATGAGGGAGTTTCACTCGATTTTAAAATAAAATATTTTTGTTGTTCCCGTCTCTTATGAGGGTAAGTACCGGTGGGTTTGTTAAAGTCGGCATCATATTGCCAGGAATTTCGTGGGAAACTTAGCGTTCCCATAACTTACACTCAATCATACAATCTCTCAAAGCATCCAATTCAACATCATGTGATCCGTTTTCTAGTAACACACCATGTCCTTAAACAATTACCGCCCAATATCCCTTCTATCCGTATTTTCTAAAGTCTTCGAGAAAGGTGTCAAATCACGTATGCTGTCTTTTTTAGATAAAACTTGTTTTTTCAGTGATGCTCAGTTTGGCTTTCGTAGTGGCAAATCTACCGAAGATGCCTTATTAAAGTTGTGTTCTGAAATATACAGTAGTCTAAACGACTTTTATATTCCTGCTGCTCTTTTTATCGACATCACTAAAGCTTTTGACATCTCCTACCAACGAGCGTCGAACTTGCCGAGTTGTAGGGGCTGAGTAGGGTCAATGATTCTCGAGATCTTCTCCAGATGAGTCCTGAAACTAAAGGACGCTACACTCCGCCTGGTTGCATAAGTGTAACTTGCCGGTCCCAAGCCCGGGAAAAGGAGCAGGGAAGAGGAGTAAACCTCTCAAATAAATCCCTAATCCAAGGCTGAACAGCATACGCCGAGGGATGCATGGCTAAGAGGGTGCTTAGTCGCAAGTTTGCGAACTTCGGATACCAGGCGACCTCCGATTTCAAGATAGCCTTCCTGTGGTTAGACGGGTAGACTACGGGCGACCGATTATATCCCGCTTACTCGTGGGTTCAACATAGATACCAAACCAAAACAAACAATAGAGAATGATGCCTCTACAAATGCATCATCAAATAGGGATGTTAACTGCGAACACCCTGTCAGCAATGACGTGACATCTGCCAATCGGGAAGAGTCACCAAAAATTGATTCTGAGATGAGAAGCCTAGACGAGAACTCGTCTCTTCTAAGCGACTCAATCTCTGAGACGAGCACTTTGTGCAACGTAAGTATGTTGTCGGATGAATTTCCTGACGACATAGACAAAGCCAAAACCACTGACAAAACAGGTCAAGGTGAATCGGTATTTGTCAAATTTACACCCTCTGAAAATCGTCGGTTCAAACAGGCGCTAAAAAAAGGGTGTAATAAAATACAAGCGAGAGAATTCGCGAAATCAACAGATGGTTTCAAGGGTCCCGAGGTGAAGCGTACGCGATCCGAGGATAATACCCCTCCTCAATCCGAAGCGAAGCGAGCTCGAGCTGGTAATACAACCATAGACAGAGCCTCATATAGCAATATAATGAGCTTTGTCAGACTGGGTGTCGTGCCAGCGGACCTTGATCGTAATCCTCTCAGTAATGAGCATATGGTTCAAATACAGGAGAGCATTATGGACATCACGATTGAACTACGTGACGAGGACACAAAACCATCCTTCCGCGGCTCAACATTTAAAGCCGGATGGCTCTTGCTAACATGTGCAGATGCCACCACCGCAAATTGGCTAAAAGCAAACTTCGTTAAGCTAAAGGAGAAATGTGGACTGGAGTTGATGCTCGTGGAGGAGGAACATTTTCCGAAACCACATGTCATCAGGGGTTTCTTTCCACAAAGCTCCGGAGTAGCAAACGAAAGAGTCCTCTATTAGAAGCTTAATTTCTTTTCCTGCTAATGTCCTGGAGACGTATGGCAGGAGGGACCTACCCCTAAAAAATTAATCTCATCTGTAACTTCTGCTGCCTGGATTTGTAAAGAGGTGCGACACTCATCTTGTTGTTCATTAAAATATCTTTCCTCATCATTGAAGGAACAATAACATAGCTGGCTACTGTCTGCATAATGTTCGTTATAGTTCACATCAGCTGGTGGAGGCAGAAATTCACACTGATTCATATTATTGATTCTTTGTATTTTCGGAAGTGTCTGTCTGTCTGAGTCGAAACGTCGCTTAAATGTTCTATTTTGTTGATTGAGTGCAACGGCTTGCGGGTTAAGATTGGTTGATTGATCATTTGAATTGTTTAAAGGTCTTTGAGTGAAGTTAGAGTTCTGGTTAGAATTATTTACGGGTCTTTGGTACTGAGTAGGTTTTCTTAAGCCAGAAAGACTAGGGTCAATCTCCATTGGTTCTTGTTTGGGTTGTACTGGATGAGCGATTTGTCTGTAGTGTGGAGAATGGTGAGGAATATATTGGTTGTTGCTATATGACTGCTTTGATATTGCGTAGTTTTGTCGCTCATTTCTGTTAGAAAAAGAGTTTGCAAAAATATAGCGCTCCTGGTTTGCTTCCAGTTCTTGCGCAAGAGCTAATGCACTTGGCATATCGGCAGGTTGTGAGGAAAACAGAATATCCCCCATTGGTTTCTGTAAGCCTGAGATGAAAATTCGAAGGGCGTCTTGTCTATACTTTTGTCTTAAAGAATCAATTAAGGTTTTGTTACCTTCATGGAGCATTATCGTTTTATTGATAATAAGAGTTACCTTTTTCTCTACCTCATCATAAAACTGAACAATCGACATTCTACCTTGGCGCAATGTTGACATTTCTTGCTCTATTAAATATATTGGTTTCTTGTCCGCATATGTAAAATCTAAACGTGCAATTATTGCTTTGAAATTAAGAACTGTGCTGAATGAAGCTAGAACTTGGTCCGCAGAACCAACGATTTTGTTCCGAATAATGGCAACTGCTTGATAGTGCTTTGAACTGCCGTCGTATTGTTCAAATAATTTGTACGCCGCAAAGGCAGCTTGACGCCAAGATATGTAGCGAATTTGCTCGCCTGAAAACTCAGGTAGCGACTTAACCAAGTCCAAAGATTCCTCACATTCTTTTTCAGGGTCAATAGTCACAGCTACATACTCTTCTACGGAAGCAGTAGTATCTAAAGCGTTTAACCTTGCCGTAAGTCTGTCTAACGTCCTTTGGAAAGCTACTTGTTGCCTGCTTGTTGCTATTTGAACTGCAGCAGCTATTGCCGCTCTAATTTGCTCTGCATCCATATTCACTTACTCAGAAACTTTCACAAATTTCACAAACAAAATTAATATAACTAGGTATTTAACTTAAATAATCAAAAACTATTCTCTAACTTACAAAATAAAAATGATCTGCATCTCATTCACGGCTTTTCGCTCCCTTTGTATCCAGTCAAGTTCCTTTTCTATCAAGGCTTTCACGTTCACTTGGTTTTATTTATGTATCTGTTGTTTTAAGTTTTCCCCTTTCCTTATGAGGGTGTTTAACTTTCACTTGATTTTAAAATATATATTTTTGTTTCGCTAACTGCGTATCCAGTCAACTCACTTTTCTATCAATGCTTTTCTCGTTCACTTGGTTTTATTATTAGTATTTTTGTTGTTTTAAGTTTTTTCTTTTTTTATGAGGGAGTTTCACTCGATTTTAAAATAAAATATTTTTGTTGTTCCCGTCTCTTATGAGGGTAAGTACCGGTGGGTTTGTTAAAGTCGGCATCATATTGCCAGGAATTTCGTGGGAAACTTAGCGTTCCCATAACTTACACTCAATCATACAATCTCTCAAAGCATCCAATTCAACATCATGTGATCCGTTTTCTAGTAACACACCATGTCCTTAAACAATTACCGCCCAATATCCCTTCTATCCGTATTTTCTAAAGTCTTCGAGAAAGGTGTCAAATCACGTATGCTGTCTTTTTTAGATAAAACTTGTTTTTTCAGTGATGCTCAGTTTGGCTTTCGTAGTGGCAAATCTACCGAAGATGCCTTATTAAAGTTGTGTTCTGAAATATACAGTAGTCTAAACGACTTTTATATTCCTGCTGCTCTTTTTATCGACATCACTAAAGCTTTTGACATCTCCTACCAACGAGCGTCGAACTTGCCGAGTTGTAGGGGCTGAGTAGGGTCAATGATTCTCGAGATCTTCTCCAGATGAGTCCTGAAACTAAAGGACGCTACACTCCGCCTGGTTGCATAAGTGTAACTTGCCGGTCCCAAGCCCGGGAAAAGGAGCAGGGAAGAGGAGTAAACCTCTCAAATAAATCCCTAATCCAAGGCTGAACAGCATACGCCGAGGGATGCATGGCTAAGAGGGTGCTTAGTCGCAAGTTTGCGAACTTCGGATACCAGGCGACCTCCGATTTCAAGATAGCCTTCCTGTGGTTAGACGGGTAGACTACGGGCGACCGATTATATCCCGCTTACTCGTGGGTTCAACATAGATACCAAACCAAAACAAACAATAGAGAATGATGCCTCTACAAATGCATCATCAAATAGGGATGTTAACTGCGAACACCCTGTCAGCAATGACGTGACATCTGCCAATCGGGAAGAGTCACCAAAAATTGATTCTGAGATGAGAAGCCTAGACGAGAACTCGTCTCTTCTAAGCGACTCAATCTCTGAGACGAGCACTTTGTGCAACGTAAGTATGTTGTCGGATGAATTTCCTGACGACATAGACAAAGCCAAAACCACTGACAAAACAGGTCAAGGTGAATCGGTATTTGTCAAATTTACACCCTCTGAAAATCGTCGGTTCAAACAGGCGCTAAAAAAAGGGTGTAATAAAATACAAGCGAGAGAATTCGCGAAATCAACAGATGGTTTCAAGGGTCCCGAGGTGAAGCGTACGCGATCCGAGGATAATACCCCTCCTCAATCCGAAGCGAAGCGAGCTCGAGCTGGTAATACAACCATAGACAGAGCCTCATATAGCAATATAATGAGCTTTGTCAGACTGGGTGTCGTGCCAGCGGACCTTGATCGTAATCCTCTCAGTAATGAGCATATGGTTCAAATACAGGAGAGCATTATGGACATCACGATTGAACTACGTGACGAGGACACAAAACCATCCTTCCGCGGCTCAACATTTAAAGCCGGATGGCTCTTGCTAACATGTGCAGATGCCACCACCGCAAATTGGCTAAAAGCAAACTTCGTTAAGCTAAAGGAGAAATGTGGACTGGAGTTGATGCTCGTGGAGGAGGAACATTTTCCGAAACCACATGTCATCAGGGGTTTCTTTCCACAAAGCTCCGGAGTAGCAAACGAAAGAGTCCTTGCTATGCTAGACGGCCAAAATAGAGGGCTAAACACAAGAACGTGGAGAGTCCTGAAAAGATCAAATGAAAGAGATATCGCTCACATGGTCTTTGCCGTAAACGACAGCACCATGAAACAGCTGGTCGAACTCAAAGGAATGGTCTCCTACCGTTTCGGGCAGACGCGACTTATTCTTAAGAGTTCTGACAAAACGTCAAATCAGGGCAAGAAAAACGTTCACCCTGACACTGCAAGGCCGAGCGCGTGCGGGGAAAATGAACACCCAGTACCCAGCACCAGCGCCGCCGCAATGAAAGCCGCAAGTGCCGAAAAAAGCGCAGTGGTATCAGCACCAAAAAATCCAGCTGAAAGAAAGGATACAAACGACTGCAAAAACATCAGCAGAAATCGTTATAGACGAAAGACACCGACGAAGTATCCGAGAAGTAGGCAAGACGGCCACTCTCAACAGGGTCTCGTAAGACGAAGAGGCGATAATAAGCCAAACAGAATACGGGACCCTGAGCGCACCAGAAGACGATGACTACTCTCCTAAGTGTGCTGCAGGCAAACCTGCACCGAGCTATGGGTGCCTCGGACACCTATAACCAACGATGTGCCGAAGGGAACATCGCTCTCGGATTAATCCAGGAGCCATGGGCAACAGATGGTAAGATATTTGGCTTCAATAACAGAACCAGAAAACTTATCTTCGCCCGAGGAAATTTTAGACCAAGGGCCGCTCTTTTTTGTCGCGAAAGATATAAAATTTTCTCCCATTCCAGGCTTCAATACCAGGGACCTGGTGGCGATCCTTATAGAACGTCACAACGGCCGAGAGCTGCAAAAAATCGTGTGCGCATCGGCGTATTTTGCTGGAGATGACGAGAGTATACCTCCAACGCCAGTACAGGAACTCGTTCTGTACTGCCAATCCCAGCAACTTCACCTTATCATCGGCTGCGACGCAAATGCTCATCATCCAGTTTGGGGTAGCCGAGATACAAATAAAAGAGGTGAGTCTTTATTAGAATACCTATGTAGTAACAATTTAGTTATTCTAAATAAGGGAAATAAGCCAACTTTTAGAAACTCAATGAGAGAGGAAGTCTTAGACCTGACTCTTTCAACTCCTTATGTACAAAACATCGTTGAAGACTGGCGCGTGTCCGATGAAGCATCTCTGTCAGATCACATGCACATAAAATTCAGACTTAGATGCAACACCGAACGCCGGTTCGATATGATAACAAATTTACAAATTGGAGAACCTATCGCGAAAACCTAGCGATCAAATCTGACAAGCTTCCACCACCGCCACTACAAACAAATGATGCTGACGATGCACTTAGCCAGTTAAATGATACCATTCTCTCATCTTTTTCAAATAGCTGCAAGGTAAAACGCACTGTGGTAAAGAGGTGCGTACCATGGTGGAATTCAAACCTTGAAAATATTCGAAAGAGAGTGAGGAAGCTTTTTAACAAAGCCAAACGCACCGGGGAGTGGGATCGAGCCCTCCTTACCCAATACAACCTAGAGTTGAGAAGATCCAAAAGAGTTTCTTGGCGGACCTACTGTGAAAAGCTTGAAGAGCTTCCTGCAGTGGCTCGCCTACAAAAAGCACTCTCGAAAGATCAGTCAAACTGCATGGGATTGCTAGTCAAACCTGACGGAACAATCACACGCGACCGGGAGGAAACTTTGATTACCCTACTTCAAGTTCACTTCCCTGAGTCTAAAATCATAGATGAAGCCTACGAGCAAAATGTCGAGGATTCACCCCCAAGAAGCCTTGGAAGAAATAACAGCTTATCCGGAAAGCTTTTCACTCCGGATAGGGTCAAATAGGCTGTCAACTCATTTAAGCCATACAAGGCACCAGGTATAGACGGTATTTTTCCAGCACTTATCCAGAAAGGGCTGGACTTCATTTTACCTACCATGACTGCCTTATTTAGGTTTAGTTTTAACTGGGGTTATATACCACGAGCTTGGAGGGAGGTAAACGTGGTATTTATCCCCAAACTAGGCAAGCCTAGCGAACTACCTAAATCATATCGTCCTATAAGCTTAACCTCGTTTTTCCTGAAAACGATGGAAAGAATAATTGACGTACATATCAGAGAATGCCTAACAAACGGCACACCTCTACACCCCTATCAATATGCCTACCAAAAAGGCAAATCCACTGAAGGTGCTTTGTTAAACTTAACATCACAAATAAAAACTGCATACCGAAACAAAGAGGTTGCACTTTGCGCCTTCCTTGACATAGAGGGTGCTTTTGACAACACCGGATATGAATCCATATCAAACGCTCTACTCCAAAGAAATGTAGATCATCCATCTATCAAATGGATCAAAGCGATGCTTGAAAGTCGGAAAATAACCGCTTCATCAGGAAAGACCTCAGCATCAGTAACAGCTGTAAAGGGCTGCCCGCAGGGAGGGGTACTTTCGCCCCTACTGTGGTCTTTGGTAATCGACAATCTGCTACAAATTTTAAGCAATTCAGGCTTCAATGTAGTCGGATATGCGGATGACTTGGTCATCGTTATTAGGGGAAAAGTGGCAAACGAAGTAACAACACAAATGCAAAACGCCCTTAAGATAGTCTTAGATTGGTGTTCTAAGGAACATCTTTCCATAAATCCTAGTAAGGCTATCATAGTTCCCTTTACTAAGAGAAGAAATTTGAACTTACGTCAAATCTCCATCAACGATAAAACCATTGAGTACTCCGACGAAGTCAAATATCTCGGAGTGATCCTAGATAAAAGACTAAATTGGAACTCCCATATAAACAACAAAATCAAAAAAGCAACCAGTACGTTCTGGGCTTGTCGTTGCATGTATGGTAAAACATGGGGAATCTCCCCAAAGAACACTCATTGGATCTATACAATGATGGTTAGACCCATCATTACTTACGCTTCCATAGTATGGTGGAACAAAGTCACACAGAAAACCGCCATTGTAAAGCTCAACAAGGTACAACGTCTAGAATGTCTAGGCATCTCCGGAGCTATGCGGACCTGTCCCACAGCTGCCATACAAGCCCTAACGGGACTAACACCACTCCAATTTTATATCAAAAAAGTGGCAATACGTAGCTCAACAAATCTGCTACAATTGAAGGAGATGGACATCGGTGATCATTCGGACCTGATAAACCTTCTCTCGGAGATTAAAGAACTTGACGTGATCTGCGCGATCACAGACCGCCTCCCAAAAACACTATGTTTTAACAGGGGATTCTCCACGGAGATCACTAATAGAGAGGAGTGGGCTAGCGGTAGCCCACCAAACTGCTAAAAAGGCATAAAGTGGTATACGGATGGTTCCAAAATGGAATCAGGGGTCGGAGCCGGCATATTTGGACCAAACCAAAATATTGCAATACCAATGGGAAAAAGCCCAAGCGTATTTCAAGCAGAGCTCCATGCCATTAAAGAATGCGCAAGCCTCATTTACAAATCAGGTATAAAAGGCGCAAACATCCATATATTCACGGATAGTCAAGCAGCTATAAATGCCCTTAGCTCACCAATCATTGACTCCAAATCAGTCTTACACTGCTTCAATACCCTCCAAACACTCTGCACCAGAAACAATACCAAAATATGGTGGGTTCCTGGCCACGAAGGAATTGAAGGAAATGAAAGGGCCGACGAACTGGCCAGAAAAGGTTCGGAAACACCTTTTACAGGACCTGAACCTTACTGTGCAATCCCTAAATCAGCGGCGAACCTCGCCATAAAAAGCTGGGAACACAACAAGTGTGTCTCACTTTGGGAAGGCCTCCCAGGCCTGAGACAGGCCAGAAGGTTGATCAAACCCTTCAAAAAAAATGCCAGAAAGATTCTAAATCTACGTAGGCATGATGTCAAAAACCTAGTTGGCTACTTAACAGGGCACCATGGTTTGCGATATCACCTAAATAAAATACATGTAGCCGACTCTTCGGAGTGCCGCCTATGTCTTGAAGAAGACGAAACAACTGAGCATATTCTATGTGAATGCCCAGCCCTCTGTGGTATCAGAAGGAACTTCTTTCTCAGGGAAATTATAAGCCCAGAAGAAGTAAAGACATCCTCTGCTGAAATCATCATCAGCTACATTAGGAAAGTAGAAACTCTATTAACCTAAACAAACCTTTTTCTGATCCTATGGCACAATAGATCTACTCAGGTCGAGGTGCCTCTTTATCGCGTTGGCGAGTCAGAAATTTAAAAAAAAAAAAACAAAAGCTTTTGACATGGTTGATCATAATATTTTGCTAATTTTGGTTTAATTCTTATTTACAAAATCGTAGGCAGAAGGTTAGGATTCGCAATTGTTTGAGTGCTAAGACTATTATAAACATAGGTGTTCCACAGGGCTCTGTTCTGGGTCCTATTTTGTTTCTAATCTTTGTTAACTCGCTTTTCATCCAACGTTTCAAGGGAAAACTCACAGCTTTTGCTGATGATACTGCTTTGTCATACTATGGTAAGTGCTATTTTAACTTACACTTAGATGTAAACTATCTATATGATCTAGATTTATTGCGGAGATGGTTTAAATTTCATAATCTAGTAATTAGTAATAAAACTAAGTTTATGATCTTTACCTTAATGGGTAGAATCTGTGATATGCCACTTCTATACCATTCGCCCAATTGCAATAGATTCCGTTTAGTTAATCCTTGTATACATGATCATAATTTACCCTCTTTTGATTCACTCACAAGTTGCACCTCCGTCTGTTTTGAAATTGACCGTGTAGACAGCTTTAAGTATGTAGGTATTATCTTGGATCTTAAGCTCAGTTGGATGGAACATTCTTTGTCTTTAAAGAAGTATCTGAACTGTGGTGTTAGACAGATTTATCTTCTCAGTCTTTACTGCAGTTTGCCTGTTTTAAAACTAGTCTATAACCGTCTACTTAAACCCAAACTTCAGTATGGTATAGCTTTTTGGGGTGGTACACATTTTAATAAAATTGAGCCTTTGCTTACCAAACAAAAACATGCTGTTCGGATTATTAGTAGGGTTAACCGTCGAACTCCCAGCTTTGAGTTGTTTAAAAGCCTAGGATTTCTTCATTTAAGGCATTTATACTTATAAGGTGTTACAAATATTTTTTAAAAATTCCGGGTATAATTCTTCAAGGGTTTATGATCGCATCACTTTACGCGTTAACGCCAGAAGTCTCGTGCATGTACCCACTATCTATAAATCTCATTTTTCTTGCTTCTATTTAGTTACTGCACCCCGTTTGTTTAATAAATTGCCTGAAATCTTGTTCTGAGCTCTGATGCACTCAGAATTAAATATGTTTCAAGAATGCTGTCTTAAAACAATTGAGATGAGAAATAAACGCAAGCCAAGATACGTTATAATGTTGTGATTTATTACTATGTCGTTGGAGTGATAATGGACAAGTGTTCGCAATTGTTCATGCTAGTCCCCATGATACCTCGCCGTCAGGCACTACTGTACATTGTTATAGCTTTTACGGAATTTATTATCTTAGGTGGTCAATGACTCTTAACTTGAACTTGAATTTTCAATTCCCCTTCAAACATTATCATACTTGTATCATGAGAACTGTATGATTACATTGATTTTTATTCTTGTATAACACTTTGACATTAATGCCCCATATTTGACTTGGGGGTTAGAAGTGATCATACAATGCATTCTCCATCCTTATCTCTATAGCATTTGATTGTGCCCGTGTATGTTCATAAGAGGGGGATAGCCATTTAGCTCCTTTGCATTATTATATGTGAGAGAGGGAGAATGCATTGCATAAATCCTAATTGCACATTTGACACTTAGTTCAGTGTTTTTCTTTCCGCGTGTGTTTGATCGGTCCTTTATCTCGATTTTAATTTAATAAAATGCGTGAAAAGTTTAACGCGAGTGGTTCTTTCAATCGTTCGTATTAAAAACTAATCATTTGGATATGCTGAATATAAAACAATATCCAAATGAATAGTTCAATACGCCGATTTTAATGCATCAGTGTCAAGTGTGCCTTAGGTTACAATCATTTTGAACTTGATAAGTGTTGATTGATGGATCGGTGATTTGTCGGTGTTTTTTTTTTGTGTTTTGTGTTGAGAACCAACATGCTCCCCGCCTTCGGCGATGATTTTTTTCTCAAGGCATCCCTTTTAGTCCTGATTTGTTGACATAATCTATTTGCGTGCACCTGGTACTAGGTTTACTTGTTGTTGTGTTGCTTGGCCGGATGCCTGCGCCTCTCATTGCAGTGTTGTGATGTGATGCAATAAAAAATAATATAATGTGCATTAGTGAAATTCGTTTTCATGAGTTTGGGCAAAATCAAAAAATCATGAGGTGTTAAGAATGTGTCTATCTGCACTTCTGAATTCAGTTTTGATTACAAGGGATGGGGTAAGTTAATTTAGTTTGAGTTCATTATTTTGCTACAACTCGTTTATGTTCGTGATCATATTAAATATTTAGTTCAGATTTATGTTTGATTATTTTAAGGGTTCATAGTGATTTGTGATAGGTATTTGATTATTTTTAACGTTCATAGGGTGGGAGAGGTTTGTTTTGATTGTTTTTTTTGTTTTATGTGTTATGATTTTTATGAATTGTTCATGGGCTCTGATATCGGCAAGGGGGATAATTTTACAATTGGCCTTTTAAATGTCGATGTGCTTGTTTTTATTGTCGCGACGCGCGTTAGACCGTCCGAGCCCGGATGTAAGTTAATTATTCGCGCGAGTGCCCACGACGAGGGTGGTAAATTATCTTCCTTGACAATGACGATGTCTCCAACGTTGAGGTTAGGCTGCCTTTGGAGCCATTTCGGTCGTTGTTGGAGTAAATGAATATATGATGAGCTCCACTGCTTCCAAAATTCTTGCAGGAGCCGCTGAATGTATGGCCATTTTTCCAGGCTGCTTATATTTGTGTCGCAAAGATTTCTTTCGGGGACCGTATGCATTGTTCCTCCGATGAGAAAATGACCAGGAGTCAAAACTGTTAGGTCATCAGGATCCGAAGACATGGGGCATAGTGGTCTTGAATTGAGACATGCTTCAATTTGGGTAAGCAATGTCGAGTACTCCTCAAATGTTAATTTGGAATTCCCGATAGTTCGCTTGATGTGGTGCTTGATGGACTTCACCCCCGCTTCCCAAAGCCCTCCGAAATGAGGTGAGGAAGGGGGGTTAAAATGCCAAGTTGTATTTCTTGCGGCGAGTTCCCTTGCCACTTCTAAGGACCATTCGGACGAAATAAATTTACTGTCCTTATTTAGTTCGTTGTAGGCTCCTTTAAAATTTGTCCCACAATCGCTGAATACGTTAGCGCATAAGCCTCTTCTGGCGACGAATCTTCTAAACGCAGCTATGAAGGACGCCGTGCTTAGATCGTTGACGAGCTCAATGTGTATGGCCTTGGTTGATAGGCATATAAACACCGCTATGTATCCTTTGGAGATTCTGTTACATCGCCCCTTCCATGCTTTAATTTCAATTGGTCCGGCGTAGTCCACACCTGTGTTTGTAAAAGGTCTGGAGCATGTGACTCGCTCAGCTGGGAGGCTCCCCATGAGCTGCTGTTGCATTTTTGCCTTGTGACGATGACATCTAACACATTTATGGATTATGGACTTTGTCAGTCTCTTGATGTTCGTGATCCAATATGTGTTTCGAATTTCTGCCATCATCATTTGCACACCGCCGTGAAGGGTCCGCTGATGGATGTCACTCACTATGAGTTTGGAGAAGTGGTGCGAATCCTTCAGTATTAAAGGATGTCGTTGATTGAACGGAAGTGGTGAGTTGCTTAGTCTACCCCCAACACGTAGTAAACCCTTCGAGTCGAGAAAAGGATTTAAGCTCAAAATTTTGCTGCCTTTACACACATGGTTGTTGTTTGTTAAGGTCGTAATATCTTCCTGGAACAATTCTTTCTGTACTATTTTACATAGCTGATCGTGCGCTAAAGACAGCTCGCTGGGAGTGATAGGATATCTGTTAAGTGTTTTCTTGTTCTGTGGGTTTTTTAGATTGGCGAAATATCTTCGCCATATAGATACCGTTCGAACCATTCGCCTTAGTGTGGAATATTGCTCGAAGAATGCCTTGTCTATTGTGCAGTGAGCTACTACATGTGCGAACTTGGGCATCCTTTGAGCGTGGTGTAGATTTGTTTGATAAAAACCTACTTGAAACTCAGTTCGATTGATTTTACTTTTTGATTCCAGATCAGTTTCAATTGGAATTGCTGTTGGATATTCATTGACAGTGAACTTTTGTAAGAATTTGGGACCATACCACCACAACTGATTTTCGATGAGCTCCTCCGGTGAAAGTCCTCGTGAGCCGATGTCCGCAGGATTATCCTTTGAGATTACGTGCCTCCAAATTGTGGGACTGGTGAGGGTTTGGATCTCAGATACCCTATTAGCTACAAACGTAGTTCGTATTAACGGGCTTCCCTTGATCCAAGCTAGAGCGATCATGGAGTCGCACCATGCAAATACTTCTAGATTGTTAAATTGCATTGCCCGTGATATGAGACGTAGAAGTTTTGCTAGGAGAAGAGCCGCACATAACTCTAAGCGTGGTAATGAAATGCATTTCAATGGTGCCACTCTTGTTTTTGAAGCTAGGAGGTGTATGTGCTCCCCTCCATTTTTGACAATTCGAGCGTACACCACAGCTGCGTATGCCTTCTCAGAGGCGTCGCTAAAGCCATGTAGTTGCACCTGATCGGAGTCTTTATATTGGATCCATCGAGGTACTTGAATGCGCTCAAGGGCAATGAAGCCGTTTCGTAAGTGCTTCCAAAGATCTTCTGTCTCTTTAGAGATTGGGTTATCCCAAGCTAACTCTTGGATCCATAATTGTTGTAAGATCAGCTTTGCCTTGATTATACAAGGCGAGATCCACCCAAGAGGGTCAAATAGTCTGGCGATGTCTGCCAGAACTGATCGTTTTGTATATCCCTTCGCTACGGGTAAGTTGATTTTGAATCTAAAAACGTCTTGTGCTGGGTGCCATCGAATTCAGAGGGTTTTTATGGTATCGTCTGCGTCGAAGTCCAGAGAACGATTTATTTCTCTCTCATTTTCAGGTATTTGACTTAAAACCTTTGCCGAATTACTTGCCCACTTTCTGAGCGGAAATCCAGCCGAGTTCAACACATCTAGTGTGTCTCTTTGCAGTTTAAGTGCATCGGATTCACTGTTTGAGCCATAGATGAGGTCGTCTACGTAGAATCCTTCGGTAAGTACCTTTGAAACATTAGGATGAGATGCCTTAACTTCAGTGGCTAGTTGATGTAATGTCCGCACTGCTAAAAATGGGGCTGATGCGGTGCCAAAGGTGACGGTTTTCAGAGAAAATGTCTTTAATGGGTCTGAAGTGTTGTTTCTCCACAAAATCAATTGATAGGGAGTATCCCTCGGTGTCATCCAAATCTGCCTGTACATCATAGTGATGTCAGCAACAAATGCCACCTTAAACTTCCTCCATTTGGCAATCAGGTCTATGATATCTGACTGTATGCGAGGCCCAACCATTAAATTGTCGTTTAATGATTCTCCATTCGAAGATTTGCATGATGCGTCGAAAACCACACGCAATTTCGTAGTTGTGCTCGACTCCTTGAACACTGCATGGTGGGGAAGAAAGTAGTGTTTTCCTGTCGAGAATTGCAAATCTTCAGATATTTCTTGCATATGCCCGAGTGTGAGGTATTCTTTGATACAGGCAGTGTATGCCTCCTTCAGTTTTATATTTGAATCCAGTCGTTTCTCGATTTGGAAAAATCTAGCTAATGCTGGTCTTTTAGAGTTGCCTAGGTTTGGGCGTGTATTGTTTTTAAATGGTAACTGCACTTCGTATCTGCCGTCTACTAATCTTTTGCATGTGCTTTTGAAATGTTCCTCGCATAGTTTCTCTTCCTTAGTTAGCTTCCTAGTTTCTAGATCTTCCTCTAACTCCCAAAACCTTTTTAATTGATCATCCAAGGAGTTGAAATGGTTTTGAATGGTTAATGATTTGGATTGACTGGTGCTGTTTGTGTTTCCAGTGATAATCCAGCCTAACTCCGTATATTGAGCAACCGGTTCCCCTATTTCGCCCTTTACGAGGCCCTCCAAAATTATAGCTGCATATGCATCAGCCCCGAGAAGTAGGTCAATTTTTCCTGGCGAGCTATACGACGGATCGGCCAGTGGTAGGTTGTGCAGATGGCTCCATGCCTTCGTGACCAACTGGTGTGCTGGTAGCAGTGCTGTCAGTTGTTTGAAGACAAATGCCTTGACATGTAGAGAAAATGAAGACCTGGTCAAGGAACTGAGTGTGAATTCTACTTGATATTTCGATAAGCCAGTTGAAGTCTGCCCTAAGCCTGTGACTTGTGCTAAAGCCCTTTGCTTTTTTAATTTAAGCAATTGAGTAACATTCTCGGTGACAAATGTCGCTTCTGAGCCGGGGTCAATTAATGCCCGTAAGATGTACTCATTGCCATCGGTTGCAGAAACTTTGACCAATGCTGTCGCTAACAATGCCTTTGTGCGCATTTGATTGAATAGTGTACAACATGTTTCATTTTGCTTGGATGTATCTATCACATTTTTGTCTTGAACGAGATGGTTATTTATGCTATATTGTTGGTACGTGTACGGTTGGTTTTGAGACTGCGCGTATGCTTGAGCGCTTATCGCATTTTGCGATGTTGAAGGTCCACAGTTAATGAACTCCTGTGGTTTATTTGGAGCATATGGTTTGGCATTTTGATTTAGTTGATTGCCAACGACTTGGTTTTGGTTCGCTGACATAGTGTTACCATTAGTGCTACCTACCATGTCTGTGGAATTGTTGGGAAAAGAGGAGTGTTGACAATAGTGGTTTTGAATGTTTCGATGAACGTGTTGTTGAGCATATTGTTGAGAATTTTGTTCATTATTTTGTTGAGACCTCTCAAAATGTAATAGCGTGTGATGCTTTGAATTGCATTTGAAGCAGCGATTCGTGCTGTTACAATTGTTCATGTGATGGTCATAACCCAAGCAGTTAGAGCAAATGGAGTTTCGTTTTGTTACCTCCATACGGGATTTAACATTCATTTTCAAAAATTTCTTGCAATGACGTAAACTGTGTGCGCCTTTGCAGAGTTTACAGCGAAACTGTTTGTCTTCCCCATCAGTTTTTACGTGATAGGTGTGGGATGTAGCCTTTCGAAAAGATGTTGATGGCAACGATTGTTTCTGCTGTGAGTTAGATTCCATAAAGTTTTCTAGTGAGCTGAATCTGCCCTCAATGAAAGCTAAGAAGGTTTTCCAATCTGGAATACTTCTCGAAGTCCCTAATTTGGCCTCCCAATCTCTTTGCGTGATTTTTGGAAGTTTGTTGTATATGATATATATCAGTATAGGATCCCATGAATCCACATGTACTCCCAAATTTGAAAGCGCATGTATACACTGATTCGTGGTATCATGCAAGGACCTTAAATGATCGGCTGATTCAAAAGGGATTTTTTGTTGCTCTAACAGAATTCTCAACTGTGTGTTAACTAGTTTCCTTTTGTTTTGGAACCTATAATTATAATTATAATTTGCCAAGCAGATGCGTAGCTTTTGGCATCGATTGGAAGGTGTGATATTAGCTCTCCAGGTTTGTCGCCCAAAGAAGATTTTAAAAACTGTAGTTTTTGGATTTCGGATAAATCGGAATTTTGATCGATTAAACTTTCGAAAACGTTGTGGAATTCACACCAATCTTCGGGTTTGCCAGAAAACGGCTTTATATTAATTCGGGGAAGGCGAATATCCGACATCGCCGATTTTGTTATGTTTAATCGCGAGAAATCGAGGTTGGTATTGTCCGCACTTGGAAATTTGTCAATGTCATCGCTTATCATACCACTGAATTTAAAATAAATCTGCTTAATTTTTGAATATATTTCATCTGTTAGGTATTTATCTTTTTGTGGATCTGCCGCACTATTCACAATTTGCTATGAATACCCTTAGCACATTTGAAAACATCGTCGACGTCCGATAAACACGCGTTTACGTAACCTCTTGATTTGCGCGAATCGATTTGATTTTTATATTCTTCGAAATCACTGATTAGTTCTTCGAGAATACGTTCTTGTTTTTCGACGGATTTTGGGAGTTTACTCATGATCAGGTTTATCTTGATAACTGTGTATTTAAGTTAAATGTATTTTATGATATGGGTTTTTTTGTCTTAATGCACTTGTGTATATTGTATATATGTATATTGTATGATATATAATGCAAAAAGGCTTTTACGAAAAAAGAGGAATAAATTCCTACCTTAATTTGCTTTTGCAACTGCAACCTTGATATCCTTGACTATCAGTTACAGTTGCAGAAGGCTTTGTGTTGCACAGATTAGCTGTGATTGATGACTGAACCGCTGTGGATCCGTTGGGTACTGTTGGTACGGATGGTTTTCTGCTTGCAGAACGTTGTGCCGCTATCAAGCCGTTGTGCAGTTTTTGTACCACTGTATCACGGTACTTCCTTCGGGATGCAGGATTCGTTGACTCGTTTAGTCAAGTTTTGCCCAAATAAACGTAAAATTGTTGTTTTGTTAGAAGAGCAAAAAGGCGTACAAAAGGAAAAGAATTCCTACCTTAGATTGCTTTTGCAACTGCAACTTCAGAATCTTTGACTATCAGTTACAGTTGCAGAAGGCTTTGTGTTGCACAGATTAGCTGTGATTGTTGACTGAACCGCTGTGGATCCGTTGGGTACTGTTGGTACGGATGGTTTTCTGCTTGCAGAACGTTGTGCCGCTATCAAACCGTTGTGCAGTTTTTGTACCACTGTATCACGGTAATTCCTTCGGGATGCAGGATTCGTTGACTCGTTTAGTCAAGTTTTGCCCAAATAAACGTAAATTTTTTGTTTTGTTAGAAGAGCAAAAAGGCGTACAAAAGGAAAAGAATTCCTACCTCAGATTGCTTTTGCAACTGCAACTTCAGAATCTTTGACTATCAGTTACAGTTGCAGAAGGCTTTGTGTTGCACAGATTAGCTGTGATTGTTGACTGAACCGCTGTGGATCCGTTGCGTACGGGATTCGTTGGCTCGTTGGATACTGTGGCCGATGGACTGTCCGTCGATGATCGGGCTGTTAATTTAGATTGGTGATCTATTAAGCACTAACCCACAGTACACTTTTTAATATATATTTTTTTTTAATATGAATTTCACTTTCTACTTTTCACTTAACACTTGAGGTGTCTTGAATTCAACTATCGCTTATAGTCGCGGTTCTTTAATAAAAGAAAAAAATTTATCCGGCTCGAAGGACCATGTTCTGAGCTCTGATGCACTCAGAATTAAATATGTTTCAAGAATGCTGTCTTAAAACAATTGAGATGAGAAATAAACGCAAGCCAAGATACGTTATAATGTTGTGATTTATTACTATGTCGTTGGAGTGATAATGGACAAGTGTTCGCAATTGTTCATGCTAGTCCCCATGATACCTCGCCGTCAGGCACTACTGTACATTGTTATAGCTTTTACGGAATTTATTATCTTAGGTGGTCAATGACTCTTAACTTGAACTTGAATTTTCAATTCCCCTTCAAACATTATCATACTTGTATCATGAGAACTGTATGATTACATTGATTTTTATTCTTGTATAACACTTTGACATTAATGCCCCATATTTGACTTGGGGGTTAGAAGTGATCATACAATGCATTCTCCATCCTTATCTCTATAGCATTTGATTGTGCCCGTGTATGTTCATAAGAGGGGGATAGCCATTTAGCTCCTTTGCATTATTATATGTGAGAGAGGGAGAATGCATTGCATAAATCCTAATTGCACATTTGACACTTAGTTCAGTGTTTTTCTTTCCGCGTGTGTTTGATCGGTCCTTTATCTCGATTTTAATTTAATAAAATGCGTGAAAAGTTTAACGCGAGTGGTTCTTTCAATCGTTCGTATTAAAAACTAATCATTTGGATATGCTGAATATAAAACAATATCCAAATGAATAGTTCAATACGCCGATTTTAATGCATCAGTGTCAAGTGTGCCTTAGGTTACAATCATTTTGAACTTGATAAGTGTTGATTGATGGATCGGTGATTTGTCGGTGTTTTTTTTTGTGTTTTGTGTTGAGAACCAACAAATCTTAAGATGTGAGCGAATTGAATCTGTTTTTCTTAAAAACGTTAATCATTGGCTATTTTTATTAAACTACGCGGTAATTGGTGACCTTTTAAATCCCTTAGTTTGATAGCTACATTTTATCTTCCTTACCATCTTTTATATTGAAAAAATATAAATAATTGTATTTCGTGTTTTTACAATTGATATCTTTGAATTAATTTAATTTCTTAAATTTATCGCAACCCCATCGACAAATTTTCTATTTAGTTGTTTAATATGAATCGTATATTCGCCTCTTGTCAGTTTCTGACAACGGAATGTACGTAACTATTTCACTTTAAAGCTTAAGCCGTATTATTTAAAATGTTTGAATTTAGTATGCCTGTATATTGTATATATAGATTTAAGATGAAATAAAGTTTATATCAAAAAAAAAAAAAATCATTTCAGTTGTTTTTCTTCTATTATCGCTATTATGGTTGTTTTTCTGACCAAATTCTGCTCTTATCCGGTCATTTCTTATCCTGTCTCTTCTAGTTTTCCCTGCGACTCTTCTTAATTATATCATTTTGGCAGCTTGGAGCTTACTTAAATGCTTATCTAATAGAGGTAAGCGTTCAGTCCCATATAGGGCTTTTGGCGCGATTACTGCATTATACAGCTTCATTTTGGTTTGTGTGCTTATCTCTCTCTTACTTACAATGGTACTGCTAATTTGGAAGTAGACCGATATTGCCTTCCTGGTTCGCCTCATCACCTCCTGGTCTATTCTCTCATCGCAAGTTACTATGGTCCTCAGTTTTTCAAAGGCTTTCACTCTTTCCAGAGATTTTCCATCGTACACTATTGTGAAACTCTCATCCGATCTATCCTCTTTAGAGACCCACATAGCTTTAGCCTTATCGAAATTAACCGCCATTCCTTTTCCTTTTAGTTCATTAAACCATACCTCCACCGCCTGTTGTAGTCTGCCTGGATTGTTTGCAAAGATGATAATGTCGTCTGCATATGGTAAGAATTGCAGATAGATAAGTTGTAGCCCGAATAGCACACTTGGGTTTTAATATGGTACATACAACTCTAATATAACTATCAAGTTATTTCCTAAGTATTGCAGGAACGTTGTGACATCCCACATTGTAAACAAAATAGCCGCATTTCCCCTCATATTTTGCAACAAGTTTGTAGTATTTGTGTTTTACTTAGGTTATTTTTTGTTGAATGATAGTTTTCATTACGTTGTTTCAACGAAAACATGTTTCATTTAACTTAACCAATGTTTTAGTAATATAACCACTAACCATTGTTAAAGTTGTTCTGTTGTTCATGTAACAATTCAATGTTACCATCAACATGAATTAAACAATTCTGCAACAAAATAAGGAGAAGCGGTTAAGTTATATTAATGTTTCCAAAACAAAAAATCACTGCTTTTATTTTATTGCAAATCAGTTTTAACAACATGTTTACATATAATAAGTATGCAAAATGTTTCTGTAAACATTCGAGAAGTTTTAAATAACTAATTATTATTAGAATGCTTTTCGAATTCCTACATGTGGACAAACAAATTATGAAGTATAAAAGGAAATGTAAATGTATTCGATCTGAAAGGTATCATCAGTTAGTATCTAAAACATATTACTAGAAGTTCGAATTTGCTGTGAATTCTGACCAAAATCTTACAACGAATACTATTTTTGTCATGAACATTAATGTTCTGGGTCCGGAAAATTCACGCGCCTCCAAAAAAGTGTTAAACAGAACAAAAGTTTGAAAATCAAAATATATTAAAATTTGTATTTAAGCTTCAAAATCCCAAAAGACTTGTAGAAACAAATTTGTTTATACGCTATTCATCAGTTTCTATAAAAATTAATTGTAGAAGCTATGTAAAGTATATTAAAAATTGAAAAATTGAGGTATATAAAATGGTGAAAAATATGGCGGCTGTTACATGAAACATCATTAAAACAGGAATCATAATATTACAACTAAAATTTCATTTGAATTGCTATTAATATGAAGTTACAACAAAATAACAAAAGAATGTTAAAAAACTTGTGTCTCCAAATTTATGGAATGTAACAAAAACAAGAAAGCGCACAAACCATCGAATATTTTATTCGGTTATTCGGCTATTAATAATCAGTGCTGCCGCCTGTGCGGAAATAATCAAAAAATTTATCGAAAATAAAAAATTTAATTTGATTTAACAGCTTCTTTGTATTATAAAATATACAGTTCACTATCTTTTCCCATCTTAACAAGATGGAAAATATATGAGAAGAACTAGATCTTATGCTATTGCTGCTGTGTTGTGCATTTTGAAAAGCAAATTTGGATGAGATCCAGGAAATCAAAAAGCGCAACTTACTATAATAGTACACAAAATGTTCTTCATCCTGATTATTGAACGCATCTTTTGCTATAATATCTGAGATTTTTAGCAATTTCAAAAATTTTTTTGTTTTTTGTTTTATTTTAGAGAAAAATAAATGAATTTAAATATATCTCGGCTATTTATTTCAATTCATTTTATTAAAATCAGCATGCGAAAAATTCGATGAGTACATATTCCTCGATATATTAAAATGAAGTCACTAAACCGGCAACCCTGAAAGCAACAAAAATTCCTCTATTTCAATATTCCGAAAAATATTACATAAACACTATCATAACACTATTATCACTGAAAACGATCTTCAATAATTTTGTAACTAACGTTTCTTTTCGTCGTAAATGTCATAAAATGTTCTAGTTGCTGATGCAGTGGAGTTAGTTACAATACACTTGGTATATAATTGCAATGACGTGTTGAAACTGCATAAGTATTTATCTGACATTTTAGTTTTCTCAAAATATTAAATCAACATTATTATAACATCATTATAATTGAAAACAAGCTTCAATAGCACAACAACTTCTTTACAACTAACTTTTGTTTGGTGGAACTTATTATAGTCACTGTTGCCAAATCTTTTCAGAAGCTTGTTTTAAATATTTTCGGCGTTGATTTTTATAGTTTTTGTTTTTGTATTTTACTTAAACTAAAGCTTTTCAGTTTTAACAAATACATTTGATAAGTGAAAAATTGCAGCTGTTTTTTTCTTATAATTTGAGCATTACAATATTTTTATCATTAATTTTTCAATAAAGCACTGCTCTGGCTACATAGGCTTGCAAATTTCAGCTGCCATTTGGTTTTGTCTCCCTTTCTCCTTTTTTTGTGAACTTTGGAACATCATCAGACAAAAAATGTATATAAGATATAACCAGGGAATAATTACGGCTGTCTGACACTTATAATAAATGATTATTCTTGTCAGTTATCTGTCATTATCGAGGTGACTACACTGTCAAAGATTGTAAGCAATATTTTTCCCAAAAACCGAAGTTACATTAAACTTTTTAGCTTACATTTGATTGCTGACTTACATTTTGAGTTTTAAAATGATAAAATCAGTGCTATTCTGCTATTTTTCCTATGTGTATATTTCGACGATAAAAATCATGATCTCACAACATTTTCTCCAATATAGAATCATTGCGAGAAACCGATTTGGCAACTCTGATTACAACTACTTGATGTTGTGAAGTATGTTAAGTTATAATGAAGTTACAATAACGTCATGAAACTTGACACTGACATTTTCTGATCAGCATTATTATAACAGCTGTTCTGATCTCAACAAGTTAGACGCAATCAAATCAGCTAAAGTTTTCCACAATTGAAAATGCCGTATTTAGTACTCGAAGCAAAAAAAAAGGTACACAAAACGGGCGGGAGTTCAGTTTTGCTCCTCATGGTTGGCTTGACCAAGTAAATAAAATAGTTTACTGGCCAAAATCAGGAATGATCACAAAAAAGAAATATGAAGAAAATTCGGCATTCCAATTAAATTGGATTCCACAACCCATTATAAAAATAAGGCACACGGATCTGACCTTCGACGAAGCCGACCAATTAGCAGAGCATTACTACAACAGAACAACAGAAACAGAAACAGATGATTCGGAATGGGAAAAAAAACCCTTTTCTCGACCGGAGAGAGCAAAAAAACGACAAATGGCATCATTGCCAAGAAAGACACAATATTCATTGTCATTGTCGAACTCATTACCGGTAAGCGTTTTCATCTATTTTTGTTTGTTCGTTAAATATTATACCTTATTATGTGTTTTATATTTAGGGATCATCCAATAATATTTATAATCTGAATGATGAAATAGAGGACGATATAGATGAAGGATTGCAAGGATATTCCATAATCAATCAAGCCGATGGTACTTCCGTATTGGTATCATCTCAAAACTTATCTTCACCAACTAAAGAGCCTTTCATACATATTCAGAATATGCCAGATGAGCTCCCAACCATCTCAAGTGACCCGTTCGCTACACTTTGTGAATCGGTAAATCAGATACGTACCGAAATCAATGAACTAAAAGTTATTACAAAGGGATTCGGTGAAGTGCTAAGTCAAATTTTATCAAAAGCAAGCAATGTTGATAAATACATAACGGACTACTTGAAAAAGGCTGAGGAGTCCACATCTAGAATTTCCAATGAAGTGGCTTCGAAAGAACTGGCTGAAGAAGATTTCTCTAATTTGGAATCCAAAGAAAAGTTGAAAACAACGGAAGACTTGGTAGAATTTGAGCAGCTTTTGCGGGATAAATGCTACCAAGATCGGTTCATTCGCTTCCTGAGAACGAAGTTTAGGATGAATTCACATGAAAATGGTCAAACCTTTTTCACTATGGTCATTCGTCTTTTAAGTGAGCCAAATCTGTTTCTTCTATATTCCTGGAAAGGCTTGAATCGCAAAGGCACTCAAAATATTAGCTTCGAAGGAAAACATACAATATTCATCGCATTTATATGTCGCATTGTACGCATGGCTGACCAGACCAAAGTTTAAACGGATGTGGACAAAATGTTTGAGAATTTGCTGCGTTTCAAGAAAGTCAACAATGTTCATGAAATTTCCCGAACAAAACCTGCGAAGAAACCGTCTTCACGCAGCCGACCAAAAGCAATGCAATACAAACATGCAGGGGAAGCAGATGAAACAATCGACGAAGATGAGGGCGAAGAGCAAAACCTTTAAAATCATTCTATTTTTGAAATAAAAAATGTAGGTACCTATTATTCGTTTAAGTTATTTTATTAAAAATGAAGTTTATTTAATTAATTAATTTTGCAATTTAATAAATAATGTCAAACAAAAGACAATCTATTGTTTCTCCTCAATAGTTTGAAGCAAAGGAATGAAAACAGATTTTCTTGAATCATATTCGACACTTACAAGTTTGCAATAAACGTCAGATAATGATAAGAAGCTAGGTGGTTCCATTAGACAATCGGATTCATAAATATTTAGTTCAGAAGAACGAAGTGAATATTCAAAATAATCAAAGAATTTTCCGCAGAAGTTTTTATGATATACTCGACAAATACTATTTTGAACGATTTACTTAAAAACCATCTATTTTCATTTTGGTTAGTATTCAATTTAAATGATGGTAATTGTACTTGGTTATATATGGTTGCTTTTTGTGCGAGTAGAAACGAAACTAACGTAGCATCATTGTTATCAAAGTGTTCAAATTCATATTTAACCTCAAAAATAGGAAGTTTCTTTGAGGAGACGTTGTTAAGTATACTCGAACTTTGACGTTCAGAAATTCTTCGAGCTACTTGACTTAAAGGTGCTCTACCAATTCGAAGTAATTTTTTTTATATAGAACAATTTCGATTCAAACGCATATGCAGAAAATGTGTCAAGTGGTCCGAACTTCCGAACGTCATTTACAACATGACAAAGATTATGCAAATTACTTGAAAAATGATCTGTCCCATACAAAGCTTTAAAATTAATCAGAAAATCGTTAAACATAGCCTCCCCTACTTTATAATTGTCTTCGCATTGATCATGCCTCATGCAAATGACAACTGTGCAGTAAAAAAGCAGAAAATGTTGTCCAATTTTCGGATCATCAAAAAATTTCTTCACCACAACGATGCTCAGATATAACAGAAAAGTTCGATATTCAGTCCCCTTCCAATGTGCCAAATCACTTAAGCCACGAACTGGTCTATCAAACTCCTTCGGCAACTTGCATCGCTCAAGGAACGGTGAAACTTCATTAGATTTAATGAATACTCCAACGCGCTTTGTGGTTATTTAAATTTCCTGTCCTCCATCCATTTAGAAAACGTTTCGTAATGCCTGTAAATCAAAAAGTTAATAATAGTACTAAATATTGGTTTTATTTTAGATATACCTAAGTCTATTAAATGGAGGCTATCTGCAATAGGGAAGTCTTCAACCATATCGATAGGCAGTTCTCTTACAACCGTACTCAGTTTGCAATGATCGGTGTATTTTCCAGATCGAAATTCATCATCCGTTCGCAGGGCAGCTCTAGTATCAGTATAGATCATTGTTCTCGCATTATGGGAGTATTTGCCTTTTGTTTTACACTTTAGGCATCCAAAATATCCATTGCTACCAATTACTCCCTAAATTATAGTAAAATCTGTGCATTTGAACATTTGAAGATACAAATCAATTCTACCTTTTAAGTAATGACGCGCTGGTGTATCGCATATAAAGCAACGAATTTGAACAGCAACATTCTTTCCATTTATGGTGAGGCCATTTTTTTTATGAATTAAATTGAATTCACTTACAAATGGCCCCATAAACCAATTGATGTCCTTGGGTTTGCCTGTCAAATTTTGTAGATATGAGTTGATATTTATTTCATGAATAAATTATGTAAAATCTTACCCTTCCCATAATAAATTCCAAGAACGATCGGTGCAATTTCTTTTTGTTTGTGAATATTCACTAGAATCGGCCAGAATTCCAATCTTGAACTCCTGAATAGTGGCAATCCATCGACGTTTATATTTATTTGAATTATAGTGTCTTGTTGCACATTACCTAGGCAATTTTTTAGTGCGTTTTCTAACCCGTAGTGCCAATACAAACCGCCAAATCCATCTTCAACAATCTGACATTTACTTCTAGGTGTAGCCAAAACTGTCCTTGATTCTTTTGGTAATACAAGCTCTGGTAAATTGGTGTTCATCAATTTAAGGAGAGCATTCAATGCATTTTGTTAAATCAAAAATTTAGCACTCCATTCTCGTAGCTCTTGAATGATCAACGATCTACTTTCCTCAGCTTTCATCTCTATATTCAACTCTGGGAAGCTGGTTTCGTCGAGTCATTTTCGCCTTCAATTTCACAGATTTGGATTTCTTGTCTGACAGAGTTTTGATTCGTTTCTTCAAAATGTTGACTGATAAACTGAACACTACTACGATTTGAAATATTCTGTTCACTGTGTATTTTTTTGGAAAGAGCTACGTGTTTGTTTCGTGAATTTACTATAGAAGGCGAGACTATTGCCTTCACCAGCTCTCTCCTTTTTCTCCTTTCATTGCCGTTTGTCTTTAATTTTTGCTATGAAGCCAAATTTAAAAACTTAAATTTTTTATTTTCTTTATTTTCCATATCTGGTTAAAAATGATTCCTCTAATCAGCAGCGATTGACGACGACTGAAGCTAAATTCCAATTGACGTTAGAGAAGCTGTCATATAATGTAACATATTTATAATTGTAGAAACTCTATTAAAACATTACTTAACATTTTAAAGTTTCATTTAAATTTTTTTAACTGAATTGCAACAATATCCCAGATGACTTCTCAATATACGATTCATTGCAAGAACATATAAAAAACTTAGCAATGACTTTCCTTTCTTTGTTTGTATACAATTCCGTAAACGTAATTGGAACATATTAATAACCTTACGACTTTTGATCGTAATAAAGTTACTTCGTTGTTAAGATTCTGCTGTACAAAAGTTTCAATGACTTTTTAATTAGAAGTACCCAAAATTAAAATTTTCTAAACGTAACTGTAATTTATTACCAACTTTTTTAAAACTCTAACTTACGATCTTTTGTAAAACTATTTTCAAACATCCCCCCTTTTTGTGAACAAGTTTAAAACTTTATAAAACGTATTTACAACATTTCGAATGACAAAGTTACAAAAAGTCCCGCGTGAACATGAATACAACTGATATAGAACGGATTTTGTTACAAATTACTTAAATATGACAGAAATACAATCGAAGTTTTGTTGCAAATCACAATCTGTGCTATTCGGGAATCCCACATTAGGATTTTTATTCTATCAGTCCGTGTTCTACATGACTTGGCTACTTCATCGAGGAATATTTTAAGCAACAGAGGGCTGCGACTGTCCCCTTGTTTCAATCCCTTTTTCATCTTGATCGCTCCTGAATTTTCCCCCTCTATTCTTACTCTGGCGGTGGGATTGTCGTATACGCTTTTAATGCCATTGATCAGTCTCTCAGTTACATGCCTTGCTGTAAATGCTTCCCACACGTGTTGTCTTGGGACACTATCGTATGCAGCTTTCAGATCCACGAATGTTATAAATAGATCTTTGCTCTTAGCGATCCACTTCTCCATAGTGGCTCTTAATGTAAAAATATGTGTTTGCCGCCCATTTATGAACGCTGCCTGTTCTTCCTTCAGGTTTTCTCCCAAGACTCTTCTGAGCCGCTTTTCCAGCACTTTGTGTACAGCTTATACACTGTTGAGGAGAGGTTAATCGGTCTGTAGTTGTTGCAGTCATAAATAAAGGGTGATTTTTTAGCTGGTTTGGTTTTGGCAACACTGGTTTTGACAGCTGACGTGTGTTTAGTACCTTGTGTCACTGTCAAACAGCTTCAGTTTGGTTTGCAATTTAACCATGGATCGTCTTACAAATGAACAACGCTTGCAAATTATTGAATTTTACTATCAAAATTCGTGCTCGGTTCGAAATGTTCATCGCGCGCTGCTTCCATTTTATGGTCGGCATTCTCGACCTTCTGAGCAGTCTATTCGGAAGATTGTGACCAAATTTCGCACCAAATTTACTTTGTTGGACATTAAACCACCAACACGTTTACGTACTGTGCGTAGTGAAGAAAATATTGCGGCCGTATCAGCTAGTGTGACAGAAGACCGCGAAATGTCGATTCGGCGCCGTTCCCAGCAGTTAGGCCTTTGTAACAGCACTACGTGGAAAATTTTGCGGAAGGATTTGGGCGTAAAGCCTTTTAAGATACAGCTGGTGCAAGAACTAAAGCCAGCCGACCTACGACAACGCCGAATTTTTGGTGAATGGGCTCTTGGAAAGCTGGCCGAGGATCCGCTTTTTTATCGAAAAATTGTGTTCAGCGATGAGGCTCATTTTTGGTTGAATGGGTACGTAAATAAGCAAAATTGCCGCATTTGGAGTGAAGATCAGCCAGAAGCATTGCAACAGCTACCAATGCATCCCGAAAAAGCCACTGTTTGGTGCGGTTTATGGGCCCGCGGCATTATTGGGCCATATTTCTTCCAAGATGGTGCGAATCGCAGCGTTACTGTCAATGGTGAACGCTACCGAGCGATGATAACAAACTTTTTTTTGCCCGAAATGGAAGTTCTTGACTTGCATGATATGTGGTTTCAACAAGACGGTGCCACATGCCACACAGCACGCGAAACAATGGCGCAATTGCGAGGCGAGTTTGGTGAACAGTTAATTTCACGTTTCGGGCCGGTCAATTGGCCGCCTAGATCGTGCGATTTGACACCATTAGATTATTTTTTGTGGGGGTATGCCAAGGCTAATGTGTATAGGGACAAGCCCGCTTCGATTGACGCACTGGAAGCCAACATCCATGCATTCATTCGTGAGATACCGGCCGATATGTGTGAAAGAGTATGCCAAAATTGGACTCAGCGGATGAGCTACCTGAGCCGCTGGGCCAGACAGAATAACCCCAGAAATGATGAAATATGCAGGACCAGAGGTAAAGAAAACATTAGCCAAGTCGTTCCAAAAGGCCTGGGAAGAGAACAGGATCCCAAATGAATGGAAGGAGAGCTTCAGTATACCAATCCACCAAAAGGGTAATAAAGGGTGATTTTTTAAGAGGTTTAGAACTTTGTTTAAAAAAAAAACACAAAAAAATCGAAAAAATGAATGAAATATTTATTTGAATCGATAGTTTGAACCTTGCAATTTAATGTTTAAAGATAATTTCATGCAAATGTTGACCGCGGCTGCGTCTCAGGTAGCCCATCCGCTGAGTCCAATTTTGGCATACTCTTTCACACATATCGGCCGGTATCTCACGAATGAATGCATGGATGTTGGCTTCCAGTGCGTCAATCGAAGCGGGCTTGTCCCTATACACATTAGCCTTGGCATACCCCCACAAAAAATAATCTAATGGTGTCAAATCGCACGATCTAGGCTGCCAATTGACCGGCCCGAAACGTGAAATTAACTGTTCACCAAACTCGCCTCGCAATTGCGCCATTGTTTCGCGTGCTGTGTGGCATGTGGCACCGTCTTGTTGAAACCACATATCATGCAAGTCAAGAACTTCCATTTCGGGCAAAAAAAAGTTTGTTATCATCGCTCGGTAGCGTTCACCATTGACAGTAACGCTGCGATTCGCATCATCTTTGAAGAAATATGGCCCAATAATGCCGCCGGCCCATAAACCGCTTTTTCGGGATGCATTGGTAGCTGTTGCAATGCTTCTGGCTGATCTTCACTCCAAATGCGGCAATTTTGCTTATTTACGAACCCATTCAACCAAAAATGAGCCTCATCGCTGAACACAATTTTTCGATAAAAAAGCGGATCCTCGGCCAGCTTTCCAAGAGCCCATTCACCAAAAATTCGGCGTTGTGGTAGGTCGGCTGGCTTTAGTTCTTGCACCAGCTGTATCTTAAAAGGCTTTACGCCCAAATCCTTCCGCAAAATTTTCCACGTAGTGCTGTAACAAAGGCCTAACTGCTGGGAACGGCGCCGAATCGACATTTCGCGGTCTTCTGTCACACTAGCTGATACGGCCGCAATATTTTCTTCACCACGCACAGTACGTAAACGTGTTGGTGGTTTAATGTCCAACAAAGTAAATTTGGTGCGAAATTTGGTCACAATCTTCCGAATAGACTGCTCAGAAGGTCGATAATGCCGATCATAAAATGGAAGCAGCGCGCGATGAACATTTCGAACCGAGCACGAATTTTGATAGTAAAATTCAATAATTTGCAAGCGTTGTTCATTTGTAAGACGATCCATGGTTAAATCTGTGGCCACAAGCCATAACCGCCTAAGTCGGTTTTTTGTACTTTTCAGGAGAGCAGTTTGAAGTTTAAAATTGATGCTACAAATAAGAAAATCGTTCTTTTAGTATAAATGTTTCAGAAACATGAAGATATTTTAAGCTTTCGTAAATTGAGTTACAGTATTATGTCCCAAAATGTCCCATTCAATCGTTATTAACAAAAAGAACACTTAAGCTATTATGCCTTATTTAGTTTTTTTAATTCCCAAAATCTAAGTCAAGATAGGTGGTTATTCCTTGCGAGTAAAAGGAAACACAACAAAACTAACTGAACTTAGGTCGTTTCACCCTGCATATTATTTAAAAAATAAAACTCCTAAGTTGAGTTAGGTCGTTATTCCTAACCGATTTTTTTTTATTTCTTGAGAAGCGTATTGACTTAGGTTGTTATCTTTCATTATGATAACTACCATGTTTAACAGAAAAATTAAGTTTATTAATGGTAAATGTACTTAAGAAAATCAGTGATACTCTCCTGTTAGATACATGTTTTTTTTTTATTTTTTATTTGATCTTCTTAAAAAAAATTAAGGTCTAGGTTAATTTATTCTGCCAAATGCAAACAATTTATAAAATTAAGGTAATTCAGTTCAGCTCTAGAATTTAAGGTAATAAAACAAAAACAATGCAGCATATCAACGTTTAGAACATAAAAATCATTTTAATTGTAAAGTAATAGGAAACAAATTATAATAGTAATACAAGTTTGGAAGTTAAAGTTGTAGGGTGTAGACAGTAATAAAATGAGAATAAAATTAGATTTTATTCTAAGCTTCAGCAAGATTAAACATTTTCTTCGTCATCAGTTTCTGTCAAATCAGGGTGAGTATTCAGTTCATCCCTATTGGTGCGAAGGTTGTCGTAGAAAGTATGGAAATCGGGGTTGATGAACTGCTTTAGGAAAACTAAATCTCTTTTCTTCTCCTGTGAGATACACGGAACTACATCAATTTTTTTAATTTCGCATTCGGAAATAGAGGAAACGCTTCTCTTCCCTATCTTAAGGATCTTAAAAGGAGCAGCATTATCCAGAGATGTTTTGTAAAATACTCTATTAAGACATTTTGTGTAGCGTAGCCATCTTACCGTATTCCACGTGAACCTTTCACCGTCTTCATTAAAATGTTTCCAATTAAATTTAATTTTGGAGAGGTCGGAAAAATTAAGAAAATCATCCGATTTCATTTCTACAACTTTAATTTTATGGCCGACGGTGTTTATTAATTGGTACCAATCTCTCGGCACTTGGATTTCTACATTTGTTTTCTTTTTCTTTTTTTCAATTAATGCATGGTCACTGTCACATTCCATATGTGTGTGTCCTGGCTCGAGAAATTTATGGTCAATGTAGTCCAGATTTGGAGTGTTGAATACCTTAGCCAGAAACATGGCAGCGACAAATGAGTTCTTGTTCTGCCCAGTGCACGAATCGCTATAAAAAGTAATTCGATTTGTATCTGTAGATATCGTGCTTAGGAGTTTATACAGACAGGACGATATTTCGTTTCCACCCCGACGAGCCATAGCCTCATGCCACATAAAACATTGAGCTTCATTAGATTTTAGATCGTGGACGGTTAAATTAAAGGTCCATAGTTGCCTTTTATAGAAACTAATAGAGTTTCTTAAGAATGGGGTTGGTAAACATTGCTGCAAATCGAAAGCAAACACCTTCATATCTTTAGAAGCCATGGCTTCTATTTTGTCATCTCTCTTCGCTGCATAAGCCATTTCAGCCTTGTCTAAATGCATTGATTTGTTTTCCATGAAAACAGTCTTTTCTTCTTCATTTTGTGATACTTTAATTTTAAGAACAAATCCATCACAAGTACTGCATGTATCTACTTTTGGGGCCTTAAATTTAATATCCATAGTCTTAAATATTTGTGAGTATTTTGAAAGGCTTAGTGGGTTTTCGAATTTTTCTTTATACAAAGCGTGCATAGAAGACAGACTAAGACTAGCATGTAAATATTTTTTTGATGTATCGCGTCGGCTATAGTGGCTTTCGTAAGCAGGGAATTCTGAAATATGTCGCTTAACCTCTTCTTCTTTTTTTGAAGAGGTCTTATTAATAGGAGCGAGTTCACCTCGATGATCTCTGAATACCACTGTGGGACAGCCTATTTTTTTACGTATAACTGATTTAGCGAAACTATCAGTCTCATTGAAACACTGTAAGAAATGTTTTCTGCATACATCTATAACGTTACCGTCAAATTCTAATGCATATTTCATAGTATTTTCTCTTTTTCGTTTTCGGTCATTAGAGTTAATCAGGGTATCACATTTCTTACTTTCCACTCTTATAAGAGACCCGATATATAAAATTCTCTGATCATACGACCCTAGAGACCAATAGTGTTCAAAAAGTGATTGGATTTTATCAAATCCAATTTTGTCTTTGCAATTGTTTCTGCACATATCAAATGGTATACATTTTCTTGGCTTAACCTTTTTGCCAGAAATTGTATCATAGGACTTTCCATTATTTCTTAACTTAGACCGAAGTAACTTATTATTATTTTTTGGTGTGACCAGCGCGTTCTCTATTTGAGTTCCGAGTCGATTAATTTCCTCATTTTCAAAAGAAAAATTCAACGAAGACTGACTATCATCACTACTCAAAGATACATTGAAATCCGGATCTTTAACCGAATCATCAGAGTTTTCCCATTCAGGCTGTTCATACACATTATTTTTAGATTCACCAATTTCTTCAAATAATTTTGGCTCAACTAGAAAACGCAAATTTATTACACCTGGACCTACAACGTTAAAATAATTATGTTGAGATTTGGTTCATATACGTAATAGACTAAAATCGACATTACTTTTAAGAAATTCGGGATCAGAATAACTGGTTTGGGTCTCATTTTGTACAGTAGGCTCATAATTTGGCAATAGATCATATGAATGACAGTCTTCTATTAACTCAATATTATTTGTGTTATTTTCTTCTTCATTGTTGATGTTAGCTTAATATAAGTTAAGTTTTAATTAGAAACAGTATTGCCAAATACTTAAAGGAAATTTCTTACCGGTATCAACGTTTTCATTTTGAGTCGCTCTTATTTTATAGCCCCTGACATTTTCTAGAATAACGTACAAAATGTAGCTTTAAAGGTTTATTTTGTAAAATTAATAAATTAAACGTTTATTTTGATCTAAGTAAAAAATTAATCAATGATTGATCAATGATTCCTTTGCTAATTTACATATTTAGAAGTTTTTAGTTGTTTATTATATAGATATTTCAAAGAAAATACATTTACTCGCAGTCGAATTTATCCATAATGGAAATGCAATAAATCTTTTGATAGGTTTTTAAGGCAAAAAATATATTTTATTAAATTTAGCTACGAATTTTTAATCTGAAGTCATTTGAAACTAGATTAAACCGGAAGTTAGTAAATATGCAGTAAGAGGATTCAATGAATTTTGTATCTTCGAGACGATACTCAAACAGAATAATCCTTGTATTAGAAGCTCCTCTGTTGTTTTGAAACATCACATTTCACTAGAGTTGAAGATAATGTATGTACACTCAATTCTATTTTCACACGAATTTTTTTATACGAACTTCATTTAACACGAATCGACGAAAAAAATTTGATTCTCTTTTAACACGATTTGATTTGAAATAACACGAAAGTAACGGTCATAATTTTCATTTGTCGGGGATTCCCATAATACAAACATTATGTATTTGAGTTGAGTGTGAAGGGATTTTGTATACCATATCGTATCTTTTTTTACACGAATTATTTGGGAACGTATCTATCGTGTAAAAACAGAATTAAGTGTATTTCGATAATAATTGTAAGGTTTATTTAAGGCAACAACTTTTCAGTTGTCAAACAAAAATTAATGTTATACTATATACTATCTTTTGTCTAGTATTTTTTTAACAAACCTTTGGCTTTTTGGCGTTCTGTTAAGATTTTGGCCAATTTTAAAATTTTTTCAGCACGAGACGACATTATTAGCACTTTAACTTTAACTTCACTTCACTTTATTTCACTTGCGACTACACACAACGGCTAAACTGAAGTTATGACCCAGCTTTTCCAATATTTTTTTCTGTAATTAATTTAGGAATAACAGCCTAAGTTGACTTTGGTAGTCCAATTTCATAATATATTTTCGGAATAAAAGCTTAACTGCAAATAAGTTGTTCGGATCTCATTTTTTAAATTTGGAAAAACAGCCTAACTCGACTTTAGCTGGTCGTAAACAAAAAATAGTTTTGGAGTAACAGCCTAAGTCGAGTTAGGCAAATTAAGTAACTGATTGTGATATGGAATAACAACCAAACTTAACTTAGCTTTTTTTAAAAATACCTCAGTTTTTGGTATTCCTCTAAAAAAAATGTTCTATGTTGACTTAGGCTGTTATTCCAAATTACAAATTTTAAAAATAGAAAATGAAGTGCAGCCTAACTGAAGTTAGGAAATTAACATTGTAAAATTGTTAAAAATACTCGAGTTAGGCTTTTATGGAAAAATTAAGCTGAGGTAAAAGTGACTTAGGCTGTTAGGTTTGTAGTTAATAACATCTTTAATAAGCATGATAAAAATATGGAAAAAATTATGGTAATAGAGTAAAGTATGTTTAACGCGGTGGCGTCAATAACTCGAATTTGTCCTAACTCGAGTTAAGCGGTTATGGCTTGTGGCCACAGAAATTGCAAACCAAACTGAAGCTGTTTGACAGTGACACAAGGTACTAAACACACGTCAGCTGTCAAAACCAGTGTTGCCAAAACCAAACCAGCTAAAAAATCACCCTTTAATAATGTTAAGTTAATAAAATAAGACAATAAACACAGTAACCACCAAAAACTAGTACAAATAAGTTCATTTGTTAATAAAGTAAAAATAAGTTTAGTAAAACTTGTAATGACATTAAGCTAATTAACAAAATTAGGCACTAAATAAAATAACAATAAAAACTAGTAAAATAAGTTAATTTGTAAATAACAAATAGGCAATAAAATAATAAAATTGCCAAATAGGCAATACGTAATAAGATTGACTAATAAGAAATAAAGTAAAATTGTAAAAAAAAAAAAAATTAAAATACTAAATTAATAAAAAAAAGATCGTAAATAAACAAAACCACTAGAAATAAACAAAATAAATAATTAAGAAAAAGAAACAGCAAAGGTTCCCATATTGTAATGAAAACAAAAGTTTGTATAAGAATGTAAGCGAAACAATAACGTAAAATCAAAGCAATAGAAAAACATAGCAATCAAGTTGTATCATGATTTCTCCTTTTCCCCTAGGAAGGGTGGTGTGAATGGATCGCACCAGCGGCCACTTAAGTAATTGCCAAAAACAATTACTAATATCCAAATCCACTTCGATACTTGATACCCAGAACTCGTGCAATTCATTTCGTTGTATATAACATTGCTTCAAACATCAGAGTGATATGAACGACATACAGACACTCACGAAGTGAACAATTAAATGAAAGAGACATATTACTCTGATGGCACACTCGGTGCATGAAGACAAACGGGTATGCAAATGTGTGTATATGCGACCCTGGATCGAGGGCACGAACAGGGTTCACTTGTGAACGACACGAAATATGTCGACTAAGCGTCGTACGCAAGTGAACCCCAAACACTTGAAGTGCTTGGTCGTTTACCCTCGTCAGGCAAATATGCTGATAAGGCATAATATCGGGGTATCGATATTCGAAGTGGATATTTCGATAACATATTTTGTAATATTTATAAAAGAGGAACCATTTGATAATAAAGAAGACTTCTTTTCCAACTACGAAGAATACAAGTTGTATTATTTGGCTTGCGAGCCGTATCGATTGTATTCAGTTTGGATCCCCACTTTTGTGTGTAAACTACTCTCGAAAGGTTCTAGCTACAGGCGCAATAGCCAGAGCAAGTGGGTATCGAAGAGAAGTACGTTGGCTCTAGGACCAGCTAACGTTACAGGATGGCTAAAGTGTGGTCCATACAAATGAGTGGTAATGTTAGAAGGAGTTAAAGATTAATAATTAATAGGGATAAAGGCACGACCGAGGCGGCCAAGCGACTGGACCATTTCGTGAGATAACACGTTCTCCAAACTTGGTTTCCAATAAATTGCTTGTGACATACGCTGTGTCCCTTGTGGCGCCGTCCTGTTGGAACCACATGTCCTCCAAGTCCATATCATCCAATTGGGGCCAAACATTTTCGGTTATCATTGAACGGTAGCGATTCCCATTCACAGTAACGTGCCGGACTTGATCATCACGGAAGAAGTACGGCCCAATGACGGCGCCGGCCCATAAACCACACCAAACCGTAATTTTTTCGGGATGCAATGATGACTCATGGAGTACGTGTGGATTGCTGCCTGACCAATACCGCATATTTTGTTTATTGACGAAGCCATTCAGCCAGAAATGAGCCTCATCGCTGAAGATGATTTTTCGATGAAAATCCGAATCATTTTCAAGTTGTTGCTCAGCTCAATTCACGAACATACGACGCTTCTGGTGGTCAAGCGGCTTCAGTTCTTGCTTCAATTTAATCTTGTAAGGATGTAGGCCAAGATCTTTTCGCAAAATTCGCCACAACGACGTCACTGAGATGCCCAACGCTTGAGAACGACTGGCACGGGAACATTTTGTACTGTGCCTGTGGATTCAAATTTTTCCACTAGACGCTCAATTGTTGATCTGCTAGGACGATTATGACGACCATAAATTGGACGTAGCGCTCTTAACGTTGAGGCCACTGACTCCGAATTTCGACTCGTGCTTGGCTCGTATATCTTTCCATCATGAAATGGCAAACCTTACTGAAGAGAAATGTCAGAGGAGCGGCAAGAAATTCGGCGTCGTTTGCTGTCCCTGTCGCTCTACTTTTGTAGCGTCCCTGTTGAAAAACCCTTTAATACCTTTGTACACTCCGAGACAGGTTTTACACCGTTTGAGTTAATATTCGGGAAACAGTGTAATCTGCCAACAAATTTAACAAAAAATGTAATTGATTTAAAACATAAATTACAAATTGCTCATAGAGATGTCCGCGAAACTCTTATAAAGAAGAAAACTATACGAAAAGGTAGATACGATGCAGACGGACAAGTAAAGAATGTTAGTTTTGAAGTAGGAAGCTTGGTAAAGGGTGATTTTTTAGCTGGTTTGGTTTTGGCAACACTGGTTTTGACAGCTGACGTGTGTTTAGTACCTTGTGTCATTATCAAACAGCTTCAGTTTGGTTTGCAATTTAACCATGGATCGTCTTACAAATGAACAACGCTTGCAAATTATTGAATTTTACTATCAAAATTCGTGCTCGGTTCGAAATGTTCATCGCGCGCTGCTTCCATTTTATGATCGGCATTCTCGACCTTCTGAGCAGTCTATTCGGAAGATTGTGACCAAATTTCGCACCAAATTTACTTTGTTGGACATTAAACCACCAACACGTTTACGTACTGTGCGTAGTGAAGAAAATATTACGGCCGTATCAGCTAGTGTGACAGAAGACCGCGAAATGTCGATTCGGCGCCGTTCCCAGCAGTTAGGCCTTTGTTACAGCACTACGTGGAAAATTTTGCGGAAGGATTTGGGCGTAAAGCCTTTTAAGATACAGCTGGTGCAAGAACTAAAGCCAGCCGACCTACCACAACGCCGAATTTTTGGTGAATGGGCTCTTGGAAAGCTGGCCGAGGATCCGCTTTTTTATCGAAAAATTGTGTTCAGCGATGAGGCTCATTTTTGGTTGAATGGGTACGTAAATAAGCAAAATTGCCGCATTTGGAGTGAAGATCAGCCAGAAGCATTGCAACAGCTACCAATGCATCCCGAAAAAGCCACTGTTTGGTGCGGTTTATGGGCCGGCGGCATTATTGGGCCATATTTCTTCAAAGATGATGCGAATCGCAGCGTTACTGTCAATGGTGAACGCTACCGAGCGATGATAACAAACTTTTTTTTGCCCGAAATGGAAGTTCTTGACTTGCATGATATGTGGTTTCAACAAGACGGTGCCACATGCCACACAGCACGCGAAACAATGGCGCAATTGCGAGGCGAGTTTGGTGAACAGTTAATTTCACGTTTCGGGCCGGTCAATTGGCCGCCTAGATCGTGCGATTTGACACCATTAGATTATTTTTTGTGGGGGTATGCCAAGGCTAATGTGTATAGGGACAAGCCCGCTTCGATTGACGCACTGGAAGCCAACATCCATGCATTCATTCGTGAGATACCGGCCGATATGTGTGAAAGAGTATGCCAAAATTGGACTCAGCGGATGGGCTACCTGAGACGCAGCCGCGGTCAACATTTGCATGAAATTATCTTTAAACATTAAATTGCAAGGTTCAAACTATCGATTCAAATAAATATTTCATTCATTTTTTCGAATTTTTTGTGTTTTTTTTTTAAAAAAAGTTCTAAACCTCTTAAAAAATCACCCTTACTAAGGAATGAGGCAAGAAGGAAATTAGATCCAATTTTTGTAGGACCTTACGAAGTTTTGTCGCAAAATGGTGTAAACTGTGATATCTATATATATAAAAATTGAGCCTTAATATAGTGTTCGTTTGTCGCCGATTCACGCCTTAACGCATTTACCGATTTGAACCAAACTTTTACACATCTTTGGAATATGTATATGGTTTCTGTGAAGTTTGTGAAAAAACACATGAATTTCAGTACATTTTGGGTTTTTTCCACACATTAACATCTATATAGTCGAGTAATTCGGATTTGAATGATTTTATTTTTATTTTGTGTCTTGAATCAGGGATGTTTTGGGAAAAATGAAAATTCGGAAAATTCTCAACAGGTGGCGCTGTAGGCACATTTCGTGTTCCATCTATCTCCTTCTATATATATTAAAATAAGTCGGATTGTGTTTGAATTGATGTTCTCTTTATGCGTGAACCGATTTTGTTTCTGGAAACTTCAAATGGTAGGTGACGTCAATACCAAGGTTTGATTGGCTGCAGCTTAAATTACAAGATAGTTTTGGACCCGATAGGTGGCGCTGTTGTCCATCTCTGAAGCCACTAAACTGATTACAAGAAAATTTTCTGGATGTATATGGTTGATTGCGGCTTGAAAGATACGATAGTTTTGGACCTGATAGGTGGTGCTGTTGTGGTGGGCGCAAAGCGCAAGAATTTAAGAATATGTGATGTGGCATGTGACTCAAGTAGTCCAGGATACTAACCACTGCAACACCGTGTTCACAAGTCGCAGCTACTGATATTTATTGTTCTATAGCACCTATATCGAAAGTGAAATGAAAAACAATTATCCGAACGGTGATACTTACTTCCCGGGCTTCCTCGAGCGACCAACATGACATCACCGTACGATTTTTCAAAGAAAAGCTTAAAGCGATCATGGGCTTCATCGTTGAGCACAATGTTTTTGGACAATCGCGTTTCTGGATATACTCGGTCGAATGGCAGAAGCGAGGATTGCCCACATTCTGCCAACTCTATTCATTCATTAGCGCGGAAGAAAACGATCAAGAAGCCGACCCGGAAATTTATGAAGTCGTTTCTATGTATTGAGCTCAATTTAATTCCAAAGGAGTTTTATTCGTTCAATAGAGAGGTTCAACTATCAAAAGGGATGTTAATAATTTAATCAATTTTAAGCGGTACGAATTTCGCCGGGTCAGCTAGTAAAATATGAAAATAAAAGAATAACAGTTCACAAAAATAGATTAAAACCATTTTATATATATTTAAAACTTTTAGAAACATGTACTATTTAGTACACGGGGAGAAAGTCCCGTAAATATACACATATGCATATGTATAAAATAAAAAGGCCTTATAATTAAGCTAGCATAATATTTCAAAAATATAAATAAGCAATAAAATTAAAAATAAGTTAATTTGTTAATAAACTAAAAATAAATCTTATAATAAAGCTATCATAATATTTCAAAAATATAAATAAGCAATAAAAATAAAAATAAGTTAATTTGCTAATAAACTAACAATAAGTAAATTTTTATTTTATAATTATAATAATGTTAAGTTAATAAAATAAGACAATAAACACAGTAACCACCAAAAACTAGTACAAATAAGTTCATTTGTTAATAAAGTAAAAATAAGTTTAGTAAAACTTGTAATGACATTAAGCTAATGAACAAAATTAGGCATTAAATAAAATAACAATAAAAACTAGTAAAATAAGTTAATTTGTTATTTGGCAATACGTAATAAGATTGACTAATAAGAAATAAAGTAAAATTGTAAAAAAAAAAATTAAAATACTAAATTAATAAAAAAAAGATCGTAAATAAACAAAACCACTAGAAATAAACAAAATAAATAATTAAGAAAAAGAAACAGCAAAGGTTCCCATATTGTAATGAAAACAAAAGTTTGTATAAGAATGTAAGCGAAACAATAACGTAAAATCAAAGCAATAGAAAAACATAGCAATCAAGTTGTATCATGATTTCTCCTTTTCCCATAGGAAGGGTGGTGTGAATGGATCGCACCAGCGGCCACTTAAGTAATTGTCAAAAACAATTACTAATATCCAAATCCACTTCGATACTTGATACCCAGAACTCGTGCAATTCATTTCGTTGTATATAACATTGCTTCAAACATCAGAGTGATATGAACGACATACAGACACTCACGAAGTGAACAATTAAATGAAAGAGACATATTACTCTGATGGCACACTCGGTGCATGAAGACAAACGGGTATGCAAATGTGTGTATATGCGACACTGGATCGAGGGCACGAACAGGGTTCATTTCTGAACGACACGAAATATGTCGACTAAGCGTCGTACGCAAGTGAACCCCAAACACTTGAAGTGCTTGGTCGTTTACCCTCGTCAGGCAAATATGCTGATAAGGCATAATATCGGGGTATCGATATTCGAAGTGGATATTTCGATAACATATTTTGTAATATAAAAGAGGAACCATTTGATAATAAAGAAGACTTCTTTTCCAACTACGAAGAATACAAGTTGTATTATTTGGCTTGCGAGCCGTATCGATTGTATTCAGTTTGGATCCCCACTTTTGTGTGTAAACTACTCTCGAAAGGTTCTAGCTACAGGCGCAATAGCCAGAGCAAATGGGTATCGAAGAGAAGTACGTTGGCTCCAGGACCAGCTAAAGTTACAGGATGGCTAAAGTGTGGTCCATACAAATGAGTGGTAATGTTAGAAGGAGTTAAAGATTAATAATTAATAGGGATAAAGGCACGACCGAGGCGGCCAAGCGACTGGACCATTTCGTGAGATAACACGTTCTCCAAACTTGGTTTCCAATAAATTGATTGTGACATACGCTGTGTCCCTTGTGGCGCCGTCCTGTTGGAACCACATGTCCTCCAAGTCTATATCATCCAATTGGGGCCAAACATTTTCGGTTATCATTGAACGGTAGCGATTCCCATTCACAGTAACGTGCCGGACTTGATCATCACGGAAGAAGTACGGCCCAATGACGCCGCCGGCCCATAAACCACACCAAACCGTAATTTTTTCGGGATGCAATGATGACTCATGGAGTACGTGTGGATTGCTGCCTGACCAATACCGCATATTTTGTTTATTGACGAAGCCATTCAGCCAGAAATGAGCCTCATCGCTGAAGATGATTTTTCGATGAAAATCCGAATCATTTTCAAGTTGTTGCTCAGCTCAATTCACGAACATACGACGCTTCTGGTGGTCAAGCGGCTTCAGTTCTTGCTTCAATTTAATCTTGTAAGGATGTAGGCCAAGATCTTTTCGCAAAATTCGCCACAACGACGTCACAGAGATGCCCAACGCTTGAGAACGACTGGCACGGGAACATTTTGTACTGTGCCTGTGGATTCAAATTTTTCCACTAGACGCTCAATTGTTGATCTGCTAGGACGATTATGACGACCATAAATTGGACGTAGCGCTCTTAACGTTGAGGCCACTGACTCCGAATTTCGGTAGTAAATTTTAATAATTTCGACTCGTGGTTGGCTCGTATATCTTTCCATCATGAAATGGCAAACCTTACTGAAGAGAAATGTCAAAAGAGCGGCAAGAAATTCGGCGTCGTTTGCTGTCCCTGTCGCTCTACTTTTGTAGCGTCCCTGTTGAAAAACCCCTTAATACCTCTGTACACTCCGAGACAGGTTTTGCACCGTTTGAGTTAATATTCGGGAAACAGTGTAATCTGCCAACAAATTTAACAAAAAATGTAATTGATTTAAAACATAAATTACAAATTGCTCATAGAGTTGTCCGCGAAACTCTTATAAGGAAGAAAACTATACGAAAAGGTAGATACGATGCAAACGGACAAGTAAAGAATGTTAGTTTTGAAGTAGGAAGCTTGGTATTACTAAGGAATGAGGCAAGAAGGAAATTAGATCCAATTTTTGTAGGACCTTACGAAGTTTTGTCGCAAAATGGTGTAAACTGTGATATCTATATATATAAAAATTGAGCCTTAAAATAGTGTTCGTTTGTCGCCGATTCACGCCTTAACGCATTTACCGATTTGAACCAAACTTTTACACATCTTTGTAATAGGTCTATACATGGTTTTTGTGAAGTTTGTGAAAAAACACATGAATTTCAGTACATTTTGGGTTTTTTCCACACATTAACATCTATATAGTCGGGTAATTCGGATTTGAATGATTTTTTTTTACTTTGTTTGTCTTGAATCAGGGATGTTTTGGGAAAAATGAAAATTCGGAAAATTCTCATGTTCCATCTATCTCCTTCTATATATATTAAAATAAGTCGGATTGTGTTTGAATTGATGTTCTCTTAATGCGTGAACCGATTTTGTTTCTGGAAACTTCAAATGGTAGGTGACGTCAATACCAAGGTGTGATTGGCTGCAGCTTAAATTTCAAGATAGTTTTGGACCCGATAGGTGGCGCTGTTGTCCATTTCTGAAGCCACTAAACTGATTTCAAGGAAATTTTCTGGATGTATATGGTTGATTGCGGCTTGAAAGATACGATAGTTTTGGACCTGATAGGTGGTGCTGTTGTGGTGGGCGCAAAGCGCAAGAATTTAAGAATATGTGATGTGGCATGTGGCTCAAGTAGTCCAGGATACTAACCACTGAAACACCGTGTTCACAAGTCGCAGCTACTGATATTTATTGTTCTATAGCACCTATATCGAAAGTGAAATGAAAAACAATTATCCGAACGGTGATACTTACTTCCCGGGCTTCCTCGAACGACCAACATGACATCACCGTACGATTTTTCAAAGAAAAGCTTAAAGCGATCATGGGCTTCATCGTTGAGCACAATGTTTTTGGACAATCGCGTCTCTGGATGTACTCGGTCGAATGGCAGAAGCGAGGATTGCCCACATTCTGCCAACTCTATTCATTCATTAGCGCGGAAGAAAGCGATCAAGAAGCCGACCCGGAAATTTATTTTTTGGGTTTTTTCCACACATTAACATCTATATAGTCGGGTAATTCGGATTTGAATGATTTTTTTTTACTTTGTTTGTCTTGAATCAGGGATGTTTTGGGAAAAATGAAAATTCGGAAAATTCTCATGTTCCATCTATCTCCTTCTATATATATTAAAATAAGTCGGATTGTGTTTGAATTGATGTTCTCTTAATGCGTGAACCGATTTTGTTTCTGGAAACTTCAAATGGTAGGTGACGTCAATACCAAGGTGTGATTGGCTGCAGCTTAAATTTCAAGATAGTTTTGGACCCGATAGGTGGCGCTGTTGTCCATTTCTGAAGCCACTAAACTGATTTCAAGGAAATTTTCTGGATGTATATGGTTGATTGCGGCTTGAAAGATACGATAGTTTTGGACCTGATAGGTGGTGCTGTTGTGGTGGGCGCAAAGCGCAAGAATTTAAGAATATGTGATGTGGCATGTGGCTCAAGTAGTCCAGGATACTAACCACTGAAACACCGTGTTCACAAGTCGCAGCTACTGATATTTATTGTTCTATAGCACCTATATCGAAAGTGAAATGAAAAACAATTATCCGAACGGTGATACTTACTTCCCGGGCTTCCTCGAACGACCAACATGACATCACCGTACGATTTTTCAAAGAAAAGCTTAAAGCGATCATGGGCTTCATCGTTGAGCACAATGTTTTTGGACAATCGCGTCTCTGGATGTACTCGGTCGAATGGCAGAAGCGAGGATTGCCCACATTCTGCCAACTCTATTCATTCATTAGCGCGGAAGAAAGCGATCAAGAAGCCGACCCGGAAATTTATGAAGTCGTTTCTATGTATTGAGCTCAATTTAATTCCAAAGGAGTTTTATTCGTTCAATAGAGAGGTTCAACTATCAAAAGGGATGTTAATAATTTAATCAATTTTAAGCGGTACGAATTTCGCCGGGTCAGCTAGTAAAATATGAAAATAAAAGAATAACAGTTCACAAAAATAGATTAAAACCATTTTATATATATATCTAAAACTTTTAGAAACATGTACTATTTAGTACACGGGGAGAAAGTCCCGTAAATATACACATATGCATATGTATAAAATAAAAAGGCCTTATAATTAAGCTAGCATAATATTTCAAAAATATAAATAAGCAATAAAATTAAAAATAAGTTAATTTGTTAATAAACTAAAAATAAATCTTATAATAAAGCTATCATAATATTTCAAAAATATAAATAAGCAATAAAAATAAAAATAAGTTAATTTGCTAATAAACTAACAATAAGTAAATTTTTATTTTATAATTATAATAATGTTAAGTTAATAAAATAAGACAATAAACACAGTAACCACCAAAAACTAGTACAAATAAGTTCATTTGTTAATAAAGTAAAAATAAGTTTAGTAAAACTTGTAATGACATTAAGCTAATGAACAAAATTAGGCATTAAATAAAATAACAATAAAAACTAGTAAAATAAGTTAATTTGTTATTTGGCAATACGTAATAAGATTGACTAATAAGAAATAAAGTAAAATTGTAAAAAAAAAAAATTAAAATACTAAATTAATAAAAAAAAGATCGTAAATAAACAAAACCACTAGAAATAAACAAAATAAATAATTAAGAAAAAGAAACAGCAAAGGTTCCCATATTGTAATTAAAACAAAAGTTTGTATAAGAATGTAAGCGAAACAATAACGTAAAATCAAAGCAATAGAAAAACATAGCAATCAAGTTGTATCATGATTTCTCCTTTTCCCCTAGGAAGGGTGGTGTGAATGGATCGCACCAGCGGCCACTTAAGTAATTGCCAAAAACAATTACTAATATCCAAATCCACTTCGAACTTGATACCCAGAACTCGTGCAATTCATTTCGTTGTATATAACATTGCTTCAAACATCAGAGTGAAATGAACGACATACAGACACTCACGAAGTGAACAATTAAATGAAAGAGACATATTACTCTGATGCCACACTCGGTGCATGAAGACAAACGGGTATGCAAATGTGTGTATATGCGACCCTGGATCGAGGGCACGAACAGGGTTCACTTGTGAACGACACGAAATATGTCGACTAAGCGTCGTACGCAAGTGAACCCCAAACACTTGAAGTGCTTGGTCGTTTACCCTCGTCAGGCAAATATGCTGATAAGGCATAATATCGGGGTATCGATATTCGAAGTGGATATTTCGATAACATATTTTGTAATATTTATAAAAGAGGAACCATTTGATAATAAAGAAGACTTCTTTTCCAACTACGAAGAATACAAGTTGTATTATTTGGCTTGCGAGCCGTATCGATTGTATTCAGTTTGGATCCCCACTTTTGTGTGTAAACTACTCTCGAAAGGTTCTAGCTACAGGCGCAATAGCCAGAGCAAGTGGGTATCGAAGAGAAGTACGTTGGCTCCAGGACCAGCTAAAGTTACAGGATGGCTAAAGTGTGGTCCATACAAATGAGTGGTAATGTTAGAAGGAGTTAAAGATTAATAATTAATAGGGATAAAGGCACGACCGAGGCGGCCAAGCGACTGGACCATTTCGTGAGATAACACGTTCTCCAAACTTGGTTTCCAATAAATTGATTGTGACATACGCTGTGTCCCTTGTGGCGCCGTCCTGTTGGAACCACATGTCCTCCAAGTCCATATCATCCAATTGGGGCCAAACATTTTCGGTTATCATTGAACGGTAGCGATTCCCATTCACAGTAACGTGCCGGACTTGATCATCACGGAAGAAGTACGGCCCAATGACGCCGCCGGCCCATAAACCACACCAAACCGTAATTTTTTCGGGATGCAATGATGACTCATGGAGTACGTGTGGATTGCTGCCTGACCAATACCGCATATTTTGTTTATTGACGAAGCCATTCAGCCAGAAATGAGCCTCATCGCTGAAGATGATTTTTCGATGAAAATCCGAATCATTTTCAAGTTGTTGCTCAGCTCAATTCACGAACATACGACGCTTCTGGTGGTCAAGCGGCTTCAGTTCTTGCTTCAATTTAATCTTGTAAGGATGTAGGCCAAGATCTTTTCGCAAAATTCGCCACAACGACGTCACAGAGATGCCCAACGCTTGAGAACGACTGGCACGGGAACATTTTGTACTGTGCCTGTGGATTCAAATTTTTCCACTAGACGCTCAATTGTTGATCTTCTAGGACGATTATGACGACCATAAATTGGACGTAGCGCTCTTAACGTTGAGGCCACTGACTCCGAATTTCGGTAGTAAATTTTAATAATTTCGACTCGTGGTTGGCTCGTATATCTTTCCATCGGCGTCGTTTGCTGTCCCTGTCGCTCTACTTTTGTAGCGTCCCTGTTGAAAAACCCCTTAATACCTCTGTACACTCCGAGACAGGTTTTGCACCGTTTGAGTTAATATTCGGGAAACAGTGTAATCTGCCAACAAATTTAACAAAAAATGTAATTGATTTAAAACATAAATTACAAATTGCTCATAGAGTTGTCCGCGAAACTCTTATAAGGAAGAAAACTATACGAAAAGGTAGATACGATGCAAACGGACAAGTAAAGAATGTTAGTTTTGAAGTAGGAAGCTTGGTATTACTAAGGAATGAGGCAAGAAGGAAATTAGATCCAATTTTTGTAGGACCTTACGAAGTTTTGTCGCAAAATGGTGTAAACTGTGATATCTATATATATAAAAATTGAGCCTTAAAATAGTGTTCGTTTGTCGCCGATTCACGCCTTAACGCATTTACCGATTTGAACCAAACTTTTACACATCTTTGTAATAGGTCTATACATGGTTTTTGTGAAGTTTGTGAAAAAACACATGAATTTCAGTACATTTTGGGTTTTTTCCACACATTAACATCTATATAGTCGGGTAATTCGGATTTGAATGATTTTTTTTTACTTTGTTTGTCTTGAATCAGGGATGTTTTGGGAAAAATGAAAATTCGGAAAATTCTCATGTTCCATCTATCTCCTTCTATATATATTAAAATAAGTCGGATTGTGTTTGAATTGATGTTCTCTTAATGCGTGAACCGATTTTGTTTCTGGAAACTTCAAATGGTAGGTGACGTCAATACCAAGGTGTGATTGGCTGCAGCTTAAATTTCAAGATAGTTTTGGACCCGATAGGTGGCGCTGTTGTCCATTTCTGAAGCCACTAAACTGATTTCAAGGAAATTTTCTGGATGTATATGGTTGATTGCGGCTTGAAAGATACGATAGTTTTGGACCTGATAGGTGGTGCTGTTGTGGTGGGCGCAAAGCGCAAGAATTTAAGAATATGTGATGTGGCATGTGGCTCAAGTAGTCCAGGATACTAACCACTGAAACACCGTGTTCACAAGTCGCAGCTACTGATATTTATTGTTCTATAGCACCTATATCGAAAGTGAAATGAAAAACAATTATCCGAACGGTGATACTAACTTCCCGGGCTTCCTCGAACGACCAACATGACATCACCGTACGATTTTTCAAAGAAAAGCTTAAAGCGATCATGGGCTTCATCGTTGAGCACAATGTTTTTGGACAATCGCGTCTCTGGATGTTCTCGGTCGAATGGCAGAAGCGAGGATTGCCCACATTCTGCCAACTCTATTCATTCATTAGCGCGGAAGAAAACGATCAAGAAGCCGACCCGGAAATTTATGAAGTCGTTTCTATGTATTGAGCTCAATTTAATTCCAAAGGAGTTTTATTCGTTCAATAGAGAGGTTCAACTATCAAAAGGGATGTTAATAATTTAATCAATTTTAAGCGGTACGAATTTCGCCGGGTCAGCTAGTAAAATATGAAAATAAAAGAATAACAGTTCACAAAAATAGATTAAAACCATTTTATATATATTTAAAACTTTTAGAAACATGTACTATTTAGTACACGGGGAGAAAGTCCCGTAAATATACACATATGCATATGTATAAAATAAAAAGGCCTTATAATTAAGCTAGCATAATATTTCAAAAATATAAATAAGCAATAAAATTAAAAATAAGTTAATTTGTTAATAAACTAAAAATAAATCTTATAATAAAGCTATCATAATATTTCAAAAATATAAATAAGCAATAAAAATAAAAATAAGTTAATTTGCTAATAAACTAACAATAAGTAAATTTTTATTTTATAATTATAATAATGTTAAGTTAATAAAATAAGACAATAAACACAGTAACCACCAAAAACTAGTACAAATAAGTTCATTTGTTAATAAAGTAAAAATAAGTTTAGTAAAACTTGTAATGACATTAAGCTAATGAACAAAATTAGGCATTAAATAAAATAACAATAAAAACTAGTAAAATAAGTTAATTTGTTATTTGGCAATACGTAATAAGATTGACTAATAAGAAATAAAGTAAAATTGTAAAAAAAAAAATTAAAATACTAAATTAATAAAAAAAAGATCGTAAATAAACAAAACCACTAGAAATAAACAAAATAAATAATTAAGAAAAAGAAACAGCAAAGGTTCCCATATTGTAATGAAAACAAAAGTTTGTATAAGAATGTAAGCGAAACAATAACGTAAAATCAAAGCAATAGAAAAACATAGCAATCAAGTTGTATCATGATTTCTCCTTTTCCCCTAGGAAGGGTGGTGTGAATGGATCGCACCAGCGGCCACTTAAGTAATTGCCAAAAACAATTACTAATATCCAAATCCACTTCGATACTTGATACCCAGAACTCGTGCAATTCATTTCGTTGTAAAGGGTGATTTTTTAGCTGGTTTGGTTTTGGCAACACTGGTTTTGACAGCTGACGTGTGTTTAGTACCTTGTGTCACTGTCAAACAGCTTCAGTTTGGTTTGCAATTTAACCATGGATCGTCTTACAAATGAACAACGCTTGCAAATTATTGAATTTTACTATCAAAATTCGTGCTCGGTTCGAAATGTTCATCGCGCGCTGCTTCCATTTTATGATCGGCATTCTCGACCTTCTGAGCAGTCTATTCGGAAGATTGTGACCAAATTTCGCACCAAATTTACTTTGTTGGACATTAAACCACCAACACGTTTACGTACTGTCCGTAGTGAAGAAAATATTGCGGTCGTATCAGCTAGTGTGACAGAAGACCGCGAAATGTCGATTCGGCGCCGTTCCCAGCAGTTAGGCCTTTGTTACAGCACTACGTGGAAAATTTTGCGGAAGGATTTGGGCGTAAAGCCTTTTAAGATACAGCTGGTGCAAGAACTAAAGCCAGCCGACCTACCACAATGCCGAATTTTTGGTGAATGGGCTCTTGGAAAGCTGGCCGAGGATCCGCTTTTTTATCGAAAAATTGTGTTCAGCGATGAGGCTCATTTTTGGTTGAATGGGTACGTAAATAAGCAAAATTGCCGCATTTGGAGTGAAGATCAGCCAGAAGCATTGCAACAGCTACCAATGCATCCCGAAAAAGCCACTGTTTGGTGCGGTTTATGGGCCGGCGGCATTATCGGGCCATATTTCTTCAAAGATGATGCGAATCGCAGCGTTACTGTCAATGGTGAACGCTACCGAGCGATGATAACAAACTTTTTTTTGCCCGAAATGGAAGTTCTTGACTTGCATGATATGTGGTTTCAACAAGACGGTGCCACATGCCACACAGCACGCGAAACAATGGCGCAATTGCGAGGCGAGTTTGGTGAACAGTTAATTTCACGTTTCGGGCCGGTCAATTGGCCGCCTAGATCGTGCGATTTGACACCATTAGATTATTTTTTGTGGGGGTATGCCAAGGCTAATGTGTATAGGGACAAGCCCGCTTCGATTGACGCACTGGAAGCCAACATCCATGCATTCATTCGTGAGATACCGGCCGATATGTGTGAAAGAGTATGCCAAAATTGGACTCAGCGGATGGGCTACCTGAGACGCAGCCGCGGTCAACATTTGCATGAAATTATCTTTAAACATTAAATTGCAAGGTTCAAACTATCGATTCAAATAAATATTTCATTCATTTTTTCGATTTTTTTGTGTTTTTTTTTTAAATAAGTTCTAAACCTCTTAAAAAATCACCCTTTATATAACATTGCTTCAAACATCAGAGTGATATGAACGACATACAGACACTCACGAAGTGAACAATTAAATGAAAGAGACATATTACTCTGATGGCACACTCGGTGCATGAAGACAAACGGGTATGCAAATGTGTGTATATGCGACCCTGGATCGAGGGCACGAACAGGGTTCATTTGTGAACGACACGAAATATGTCGACTAAGCGTCGTACGCAAGTGAACCCCAAACACTTGAAACACTTGAAGTGCTTGGTCGTTTACCCTCGTCAGGCAAATATGCTGATAAGGCATAATATCGGGGTATCGATATTCGAAGTGGATATTTCGATAACATATTTTGTAATATAAAAGAGGAACCATTTGATAATAAAGAAGACTTCTTTTCCAACTACGAAGAATACAAGTTGTATTATTTGGCTTGCGAGCCGTATCGATTGTATTCAGTTTGGATCCCCACTTTTGTGTGTAAACTACTCTCGAAAGGTTCTAGCTACAGTCGCAATAGCCAGAGCAAGTGGGTATCGAAGAGAAGTACGTTGGCTCCAGGACCAGCTAAAGTTACAGGATGGCTAAAGTGTGGTCCATACAAATGAGTGGTAATGTTAGAAGGAGTTAAAGATTAATAATTAATAGGGATAAAGGCACGACCGAGGCGGCCAAGCGACTGGACCATTTCGTGAGATAACACGTTCTCCAAACTTGGTTTCCAATAAATTGATTGTGACATACGCTGTGTCCCTTGTGGCGCCGTCCTGTTGGAACCACATGTCCTCCAAGTCCATATCATCCAATTGGGGCCAAACATTTTCGGTTATCATTGAACGGTAGCGATTCCCATTCACAGTAACGTGCCGGACTTGATCATCACGGAAGAAGTACGGCCCAATGACGCCGCCGGCCCATAAACCACACCAAACCGTAATTTTTTCGGGATGCAATGATGACTCATGGAGTACGTGTGGATTGCTGCCTGACCAATACCGCATATTTTGTTTATTGACGAAGCCATTCAGCCAGAAATGAGCCTCATCGCTGAAGATGATTTTTCGATGAAAATCCGAATCATTTTCAAGTTGTTGCTCAGCTCAATTCACGAACATACGACGCTTCTGGTGGTCAAGCGGCTTCAGTTCTTGCTTCAATTTAATCTTGTAAGGATGTAGGCCAAGATCTTTTCGCAAAATTCGCCACAACGACGTCACAGAGATGCCCAACGCTTGAGAACGACTGGCACGGGAACATTTTGTACTGTGCCTGTGGATTCAAATTTTTCCACTAGACGCTCAATTGTTGATCTGCTAGGACGATTATGACGACCATAAATTGGACGTAGCGCTCTTAACGTTGAGGCCACTGACTCCGAATTTCGGTAGTAAATTTTAATAATTTCGACTCGTGGTTGGCTCGTATATCTTTCCATCATGAAATGGCAAACCTTACTGAAGAGAAATGTCAAAAGAGCGGCAAGAAATTCGGCGTCGTTTGCTGTCCCTGTCGCTCTACTTTTGTAGCGTCCCTGTTGAAAAACCCCTTAATACCTCTGTACACTCCGAGACAGGTTTTGCACCGTTTGAGTTAATATTCGGGAAACAGTGTAATCTGCCAACAAATTTAACAAAAAATGTAATTGATTTAAAACATAAATTACAAATTGCTCATAGAGTTGTCCGCGAAACTCTTATAAGGAAGAAAACTATACGAAAAGGTAGATACGATGCAAACGGACAAGTAAAGAATGTTAGTTTTGAAGTAGGAAGCTTGGTATTACTAAGGAATGAGGCAAGAAGGAAATTAGATCCAATTTTTGTAGGACCTTACGAAGTTTTGTCGCAAAATGGTGTAAACTGTGATATCTATATATATAAAAATTGAGCCTTAAAATAGTGTTCGTTTGTCGCCGATTCACGCCTTAACGCATTTACCGATTTGAACCAAACTTTTACACATCTTTGTAATAGGTCTATACATGGTTTTTGTGAAGTTTGTGAAAAAACACATGAATTTCAGTACATTTTGGGTTTTTTCCACACATTAACATCTATATAGTCGGGTAATTCGGATTTGAATGATTTTTTTTTACTTTGTTTGTCTTGAATCAGGGATGTTTTGGGAAAAATGAAAATTCGGAAAATTCTCATGTTCCATCTATCTCCTTCTATATAAAGGGTGATTTTTTAGCTGGTTTGGTTTTGGCAACACTGGTTTTGACAGCTGACGTGTGTTTAGTACCTTGTGTCACTGTCAAACAGCTTCAGTTTGGTTTGCAATTTAACCATGGATCGTCTTACAAATGAACAACGCTTGCAAATTATTGAATTTTACTATCAAAATTCGTGCTCGGTTCGAAATGTTCATCGCGCGCTGCTTCCATTTTATGATCGGCATTCTCGACCTTCTGAGCAGTCTATTCGGAAGATTGTGACCAAATTTCGCACCAAATTTACTTTGTTGGACATTAAACCACCAACACGTTTACGTACTGTGCGTAGTGAAGAAAATATTGCGGCCGTATCAGCTAGTGTGACAGAAGACCGCGAAATGTCGATTCGGCGCCGTTCCCAGCAGTTAGGCCTTTGTTACAGCACTACGTGGAAAATTTTGCGGAAGGATTTGGGCGTAAAGCCTTTTAAGATACAGCTGGTGCAAGAACTAAAGCCAGCCGACCTACCACAACGCCGAATTTTTGGTGAATGGGCTCTTGGAAAGCTGGCCGAGGATCCGCTTTTTTATCGAAAAATTGTGTTCAGCGATGAGGCTCATTTTTGGTTGAATGGGTACGTAAATAAGCAAAATTGCCGCATTTGGAGTGAAGATCAGCCAGAAGCATTGCAACAGCTACCAATGCATCCCGAAAAAGCCACTGTTTGGTGCGGTTTATGGGCCGGCGGCATTATTGGGCCATATTTCTTCAAAGATGATGCGAATCGCAGCGTTACTGTCAATGGTGAACGCTACCGAGCGATGATAACAAACTTTTTTTTGCCCGAAATGGAAGTTCTTGACTTGCATGATATGTGGTTTCAACAAGACGGTGCCACATGCCACACAGCACGCGAAACAATGGCGCAATTGCGAGGCGAGTTTGGTGAACAGTTAATTTCACGTTTCGGGCCGGTCAATTGGCCGCCTAGATCGTGCGATTTGACACCATTAGATTATTTTTTGTGGGGGTATGCCAAGGCTAATGTGTATAGGGACAAGCCCGCTTCGATTGACGCACTGGAAGCCAACATCCATGCATTCATTCGTGAGATACCGGCCGATATGTGTGAAAGAGTATGCCAAAATTGGACTCAGCGGATGGGCTACCTGAGACGCAGCCGCGGTCAACATTTGCATGAAATTATCTTTAAACATTAAATTGCAAGGTTCAAACTATCGATTCAAATAAATATTTCATTCATTTTTTCGAATTTTTTGTGTTTTTTTTTTTAAAAAAGTTCTAAACCTCTTAAAAAATCACCCTTACTAAGGAATGAGGCAAGAAGGAAATTAGATCCAATTTTTGTAGGACCTTACGAAGTTTTGTCGCAAAATGGTGTAAACTGTGATATCTATATATATAAAAATTGAGCCTTAATATAGTGTTCGTTTGTCGCCGATTCACGCCTTAACGCATTTACCGATTTGAACCAAACTTTTACACATCTTTGGAATATGTATATGGTTTCTGTGAAGTTTGTGAAAAAACACATGAATTTCAGTACATTTTGGGTTTTTTCCACACATTAACATCTATATAGTCGAGTAATTCGGATTTGAATGATTTTATTTTTATTTTGTGTCTTGAATCAGGGATGTTTTGGGAAAAATGAAAATTCGGAAAATTCTCAACAGGTGGCGCTGTAGGCACATTTCGTGTTCCATCTATCTCCTTCTATATATATTAAAATAAGTCGGATTGTGTTTGAATTGATGTTCTCTTTATGCGTGAACCGATTTTGTTTCTGGAAACTTCAAATGGTAGGTGACGTCAATACCAAGGTTTGATTGGCTGCAGCTTAAATTACAAGATAGTTTTGGACCCGATAGGTGGCGCTGTTGTCCATCTCTGAAGCCACTAAACTGATTACAAGAAAATTTTCTGGATGTATATGGTTGATTGCGGCTTGAAAGATACGATAGTTTTGGACCTGATAGGTGGTGCTGTTGTGGTGGGCGCAAAGCGCAAGAATTTAAGAATATGTGATGTGGCATGTGACTCAAGTAGTCCAGGATACTAACCACTGCAACACCGTGTTCACAAGTCGCAGCTACTGATATTTATTGTTCTATAGCACCTATATCGAAAGTGAAATGAAAAACAATTATCCGAACGGTGATACTTACTTCCCGGGCTTCCTCGAGCGACCAACATGACATCACCGTACGATTTTTCAAAGAAAAGCTTAAAGCGATCATGGGCTTCATCGTTGAGCACAATGTTTTTGGACAATCGCGTTTCTGGATATACTCGGTCGAATGGCAGAAGCGAGGATTGCCCACATTCTGCCAACTCTATTCATTCATTAGCGCGGAAGAAAACGATCAAGAAGCCGACCCGGAAATTTATGAAGTCGTTTCTATGTATTGAGCTCAATTTAATTCCAAAGGAGTTTTATTCGTTCAATAGAGAGGTTCAACTATCAAAAGGGATGTTAATAATTTAATCAATTTTAAGCGGTACGAATTTCGCCGGGTCAGCTAGTAAAATATGAAAATAAAAGAATAACAGTTCACAAAAATAGATTAAAACCATTTTATATATATATCTAAAACTTTTAGAAACATGTACTATTTAGTACACGGGGAGAAAGTCCCGTAAATATACACATATGCATATGTATAAAATAAAAAGGCCTTATAATTAAGCTAGCATAATATTTCAAAAATATAAATAAGCAATAAAATTAAAAATAAGTTAATTTGTTAATAAACTAAAAATAAATCTTATAATAAAGCTATCATAATATTTCAAAAATATAAATAAGCAATAAAAATAAAAATAAGTTAATTTGCTAATAAACTAGCAATAAGTAAATTTTTATTTTATAATTATAATAATGTTAAGTTAATAAAATAAGACAATAAACACAGTAACCACCAAAAACTAGTACAAATAAGTTCATTTGTTAATAAAGTAAAAATAAGTTTAGTAAAACTTGTAATGACATTAAGCTAATGAACAAAATTAGGCATTAAATAAAATAACAATAAAAACTAGTAAAATAAGTTAATTTGTTATTTGGCAATACGTAATAAGATTGACTAATAAGAAATAAAAAAAAAAATTAAAATACTAAATTAATAAAAAAAGATCGTAAATAAACAAAACCACTAGAAATAAACAAAATAAATAATTAAGAAAAAGAAACAGCAAAGGTTCCCATATTGTAATGAAAACAAAAGTTTGTATAAGAATGTAAGCGAAACAATAACGTAAAATCAAAGCAATAGAAAAACATAGCAATAATCCCTTATTGTGCAAGTGGCACGTAAAAAAAGAAATCAAGTTGTATCATGATTTCTCCTTTTCCCCTAGGAAGGGTGGTGTGAATGAATCGCACCAGCGGCCACTTAAGTAATTGCCAAAAACAATTACTAATATCCAAATCCACTTCGATACTTGATACCCAGAACTCGTGCAATTCATTTCGTAGTATATAACATTGCTTCAAACATCAGAGTGATATGAACGACATACAGACACTTACGAAGTGAACAATTAAATGAAAGAGACATATTACTCTGATGGCACACTCGGTGCATGAAGACAAACGGGTATGCAAATGTATGTATATGCGACCCTGGATCGAGGGCACGAACAGGGTTCATTTGTGAACGACACGAAATATGTCGACTAAGCGTCGTACGCAAGTGAACCCCAAACACTTGAAGTGCTTGGTCGTTTACCCTCGTCAGGCAAATATGCTGATAAGGCATAATATCGGGGTATCGATATTCGAAGTGGATATTTCGATAACATATTTTGTAATATAAAAGATGACAGTTTAGTCAGTTGGGGCTCGGAAACATCAGTTTTTACTGAAGCACTTCACTTAACTTTTGCCCTTGGTACTTTAATTATTTCTTTTTTCCTCTTTTTTTGTAGTTATAGTGTCTTAAACCTGTGTAGTGTACACAGAATATCAAAGTACAATAACTATAACAAATAACGAGCGAACGAATGACTACATGCATTGCACATTGCATAATATTGCATTCACTCACTCGAGTTCATGTTATGATGTTATGTAAACAGAACACTGTGTGACACACAAGTCTTATTCATTCACTTACCGCGTCCCAAATGCCAGATATTGGCTGAAGGAGTAATCGGACTCTTTCCGCTCGGGGCAGGTATCGTAATAGATTTGGGAATGCTAAGGAGGGTCAACTAGTATATAAGTAGTACGTTTAGGAAACATAAAGTAGATGCATTTTGTACTCGTACGACTTGTTTCTCAATTCTATGGCACTTGATGGCGCATTGAGCCGCCTGCCTGGTATTCTATTCTCTTGTTGAACTTGACTTGATCAAAGGGAGAGTATATTTACACCTGAGCCGGGAGAATAACAGAGCGCGATTCGACTCAACCACTAGCGTGCTGTCCAAACCTTCTCGCTGCCAAAAATCAACTGACTCACGACGCATGCCTCTGCTGCCTTGAGTTCTGTTCCCGCAATCATTTCCGCGCATGTAACCCCTTCGCATGATGAGCCCTTTGCCAGCTAGTTCTGTACATGAACTGACTATGTTGCATATGCATATACTGCCTATTGGGTTAGCGTTAGCGGATCTCTTGCCAGAAAAGCAAATTAGCATTGGCCTGCTAGCATCCCGTGCCCTGCCGAATCATGGTATCGCCAAGCACTCACAAGAGAGAGATTGAGTTGCAGGCTTATCAGTTATCACAAACACGGTTGTCCACGGGGATTTGGTATATAAAAAAAAGGAGGAGGAAAGGGGAATGGGGAATGCAGATTCTAAACAACGGGTCGAATATGATATGTGTGCAGTAGGTTGGTCATGATGATGAACACGTATGGCACTTGTTAGCTGTACTTGCAAAATTGATTGAAAACAGATGTTTGCGCAGATCTGACCGCTACAGGCCTTCTCCTCCATCTCAACCAAGTGCCAAACTCTTCCTAATGTGATGAAAATCTATGCCAAATTATGTTATTCACGTGAAATATATCACGTCGGTGTCACCATGAACAAAGCAAAATCGTTCGTTACGATTTATTGCTTCATATTACGCAAGAAAGAAAAACTCTTGAATTTACAACGTTATAATATTATTATTTATTAAAACTAAGAATTAAATTTCTTAAATATTGTAGAGTACGAGTATACTGCTGCGGCTCTACCTGTGGTACATCGTTGTGCTCCTGCTGATGGTAAAGATTAACCGGTTTCGCGGTTGACAAACGAAAACGTGTAACGATGCATTCGTTACAACAATACTTCTTTATATTTTGAATACGCTTTCCACTACCAGCCGCATCATTTGCTTTGCCCAGCATACGTGCACTAAGCACAAAGCACATTCGTGCATGTAACCACTGTTGGCAGTGTCTAACCATCTGGCCGTGTCTACCTCACACCGCCCATTCCATTTTCTTCGCCTGGCATTAGCTTGGCAATGCATACGCATAATGTGGCAAAACAGATGGCTGAGCCATACATCTCTTACATTTGTGAATAGAATTCACACCGGCTTATTAACAAGAATAATATAAGACCCCCAGTAAGATCACAAGCAAATCGAGAGTCCACGGTCACTCAATCATCTGCCACGGAACCGAACGGTTGTGTACGGATACATTTATTAAATAAAAAAACATTCACTTTTTGATACCTGATCATACTGACAACTAAAAGTTTTCTTTAAAATATTACCTGTCAGGGTGATTAGTGACCCAAAAAAAAAAAAAGGGGTTCAGCAAACAAAAGAGACAGTATGGCAGGTAGACCACTGACACCAGAGTCAGCACTTGCTGTACTTGAGTCGCTTTTAAAGCAAATAAAAAACGACCTGGGACCTAGCTACGGAAAGAGAGTACGAAAAATGCTCGAACAATACTCCGAAGAGGTACCTACCAAACCAGAAGACCTGCAAGAAGATGAAGAAGAGGAAGAATTTATGGATACCGAAGGAAGTCAGGCATCCAGCTCCGATGAATCGGATGAGGAACCCATCAACGATCACTCAACACCCGACAACGGCGAAATTGCCAGCAGCAGTGAGGATGACGAATCCGAGAAGTCCAGCCGCGAATCGTCACCCATACCAGGACAAAAGCGGGCTAAGAAATCGGCCAACTCTTCGACCAAGAAGTCTAAGACTGAGATCGGAGTAGCAAAACTGCCAACTGTAGAACCTGTGGTAACTCCACCAGTTATACAACCATTACCAGCAAGTAATGCAACAAAAATGCCAACCACTGCACCAACAACCCAAAAATCAGCACCACCGAAAAAATCAGGAATGCCGCCAATAATATGCTTTTCTGGAAACATCGCCGAAATCAGCAGATTCGCCAAAGGACAACGAATTGAATTTACCCTGAAAAATATTAATACCACGAAGACAGTCATCAACGCCATCTCTCGGGAAGGATTTGAAGCCATCAGGAATTTCCTGAAGTTAAGGAAAATTCAACACCAAACATTCACCCCACGTGAAGATCAGAGGACACTAATGATGTTGAAGGGAATTCATTTCTCCTACACCACTGCCGAGGTTGAGGAGGAACTTATAGCAGAAGGAGTTCCTGTGCTGAAGGTTTCGCTGTTCAAATCGCCGAGAGCAAAAGGAAAAACATTCAACTGCTTTGTGGTAGAGATCAGCAAAGCATTCGACGTCACTGAAGTTTACAGGAAGACTCTGCTACTAAACCAGCGGATCCACTGGGAGCGCCTCAAAACTAATGACGTCGTCCAGTGCAAAAACTGTCAGCGTTTCGGACACGTCGCCACCAATTGCGGCATGACATACGTATGCGTAAAATGCAAGTTAGACCACCAACCCGGGGAGTGCAAGCGGAAGGAGACGTCAGATCCCGAAGTCTATTGCGCAAACTGCAAGGCAACAGGTCACCCAGCGAGCTACAAAGGATGCCCACAGTACAAGTTGAAGCTTGCGGACAAAGAAAAGCAGGTCACGCAGAAGAAAGCTCAACAGGAATTTGCAGCTAAATCTGCTTGTACCCTAACCAAACCGGCAATTAGTTTTGCTGCAATGGCGAGGGTGGGTCTTAAACAAACCCAACCAAAACAGAGCCAGCCCAAGACTCCAGCAAAGCAATCACCACCACCAACTGAAACCCCAAGAGCAAAAAATCAACATCCAGCTCGCAAGAACCATCCAGTAAACCTCGGCGAAGAAGTGCATCGAGTTTTCGGAGCCGATTTAGCCACCATAATGAAGAAAGCTCGTAGCGCCGTTCCTCCCAACTACTCCAGTATGAGTGAACAGAATAAGTCCGTGGTATTGGCCACCTTTATTTTTCAATTATGCAGTACATAAGGAAACTTCGTGTAATTGCCTATAACGTTAACTCGTTATGCAGCCTCCACAAAAGAACGGCTTTCCATCTATTCATGAAGTCAAACAGCCCGGATATTGCACTCGTCAGTGAAACCATGCTAACCAGCCGCAACAAGATGGATCTAAAGGATTACAACTTCTTCAAGACAGACAAAGTAGAAGGCAAACGAGGGACAGGCATCTTCGTCAAAAACTACATCAACAAATCCATGATTAGACAACTCGCCATTCCTGGACTCAAATCATTCGAAGCTACTGGAATAGTAATCCGAATGTCAACATCCGAAACTCTGGCAGTCATCAGCATATACAAGAAATGCCATGCTAACACTTTGGACATTCAACACGATATGCAGATACTGAACGGACACTTAACCCAACACTCATATGGTATAATAGGCGGGGACTTTAACGCCAGGCACCAGATGTGGGGGGATACCGTTGATAGCACCGAAGGTTTGGCAATAGTCAACTGGATGGAAGACAACACCGACGTCCACTCCCTTGTGGTCATATCCCAACCAAGACCGACCTTCCCCAGGACACCATCATTATTGGATTTCTTTCTGGCAACCTCGAGCCTGGTTAACGTTCTCCATGAGATCCAGAACTATGACTGCAAGACTCTCACCAGCGACTCTGACCACGAAGCAGTGCAACTAACCATCAAACTTAACCAACCAATCTTCACGAATGAACAACCAGGAGCTGACTTTATTAACTTTCAGGAAATGGATGTTGAACTATTCCAAAGAGAAGTCGTAAACAAAATTCCTCTGCCAACAACCAAAGCAACCAGAAATCTCACCAATAATGAGATAGATGCCGCCGTTGAAGGTTTCAAGAATGCTGTCAACAACGCGCTCGAAAAACAAAAGAAGCCCAGGACATCACGAGACAGATATAGCCATCTCCCATTATATATCCAGAACCTGTACCACCATAGACAACGCCTTAGGAAGCGATTGCAAAGAATTCGGACCCGGGAATGGAATACGGTCAACAGCGATTTTCAGGCCGTGTCTAGCGAACTAAACTGCTGCAACATCATGTTCAGGAACGCAGTACAGCACTTCAATGATGTTCAACTCCAAAAGAGACTGCAAGACATCAAACCTGGTCCCGACACCTTCAAGAAGATCAACAGAATTATTGGTAAAGGCCCAAAAATGCCGGACGTTCTCAGCACAAGTTCAGGAACCGCCACCTCAGCAGACGAAAAGGCAGAAGCATTAGCGGACTACTTCGAAGGCAACTTCAAACCGTCACCTCCCGACGACCCAATATTTCTCGCAGAAGTCGATGCCACGGTCAGAGGTATCGAAGAACTGAGAACGGCAAGCACCTCATTCAGCGAAACAAATCCAGCAGACGATCCCCAGGAAGAAAGCAGCTTTTCAACACCTGAAGAAATTGCTGAAATAATTCATGGCAGTCACTCCAAGAAATCAACCGGACCGGACAACATTTCAAACTTCGTCCTAAAAAAGTTGCCACAGACCATCATGATTCTGCTAGCTATAGTGATGAATAACTGCATCAACAATTGTTACTTTCCAGCAAAATGGAAGACCGCTAAGATAATAGCCATACCAAAGAAAGGCGACCGTAGCAACGTAACTGGATACAGGCCAATATCGCTTGAAGAGCTGATTCTGCGGCGAGTAAAAGATGTATGCATCCAACTCAACATTATACCGGACAACTCAATTTGGATTTCGCGAAAAGCACTCCACGCCACACCCGCTAATGAAATTTCATCATGATGTCACAATGGCTCTCAACAACCATCAGGTTACAGTCGCATGCTTCCTAGACGTGGAGAAGGCATTTGACTCAGTGTGGATTCAAGGACTTGTCCACAAATTAAAACAGCTAAGTTTTCCTAACGCTCTCATCAATATTATTTTTAGTTTTCTTCACTCTAGGTCCTTCTTTGTGCAGATAGAAGACCGCCAATCACAAGTGAAAAGCATCAGAGCTGGTGTCGCTCAAGGATCGAAGCTAGGACCACTGCTTTTTAGCATTTTCACGTCCGACCAACCTCAGCTCGAGAGCGCAACTAACAGCTGCCTATTCGCCGATGACTCCGTCACATACAGCAACTCGATGTCCCCAGCCATAGCAGCACGAAGAGTAGAAGCCTACGTTAGGAATCTGTTCCAGTACTACTTAAGATGGGGCATACGAATCAACACGGGCAAATCTGAACTAATCTGTATAAGAAGACCCATCAGAGGAACCAAAGCTAGGTCCGCCACCAACTGCCGCAACGTCAAAATAAATCTACCTGACGGATCATCACTGTCAACCACTTGCATTTCACCGAGTTTACCCGGTGATGAAGAAGCAAAATGGACTAAGTAGAAGAACAAAACTGCTGCTTTACAAACCACGTGAGTGAGTGAGCTTAAGTGATAAGACGTGTTTTCAAAGCGATCTGCGATTTTTTAGTTTTTTTTTTTTTTTTTGCCCAGTTTAGAAATTATATTTTCCCAAGTGCGAAAAAAAAACAACAATTAAGACAGTTTATTGAAGTGCATTCGATTTATTATACGCCAAAGGTACCACATAGCATATTTTTTCCGTTTTTCTCTGTTTAATTCGATTAGCTGCTAAAAAGAGCACTCTCCCAAAATGCCTGCATGTGCTTCTTGCGGTGATTCTCTCCCAATTGAAGGAGATTTCGTTGATTGTTCCTTTTGCAAGCGCAAACTGCATTTCCAATGTACAGCGGTCTCAGAAAAAACTTGGAGGACCATGGGTGCTCGCAAAGAATCTTGGAGATGCCAGTTGTGTAGGAACACGAGCACAACCGAAGGACCCATCAACGCAAATGCAGACCCACCTAGATCGAAGACACCAGATGTGCAAGCACCGAAGCGAATAAGACCGATAAACAGCCCCGAACCAGCACCTCGAATCAATGTCAACGACAACCAAATTGTGCTCACTGAGATTCGGCAGCTGAGAGATCAACTAGTGAAAATAACTGCGAGCTGTGAATTCCTGGGAAATAAATACGATGACATTAATGCAAATATGATTAAAAACAATGCTCTTATTGAAAGTTTCACCAAAGAAATAAACGAACTAAAAGAAACAAATAAAAAAAAAGACATTGTTATAGAAAACATGCAAACACAAATTCACACTTTAGAACAGCAAATGCTTAACAATAACATAGATATTAAAAACATTCCAATGACTCCGCAGGAAAATTTGATAGAAGTTGTAAAAGGAATTGGGAAAACAATCAACAATGTAATAAACGACAACGATATAACCGACGTTTACAGAACGAATATTAAAAATCCCGAGAAATCGAACATAATTGTGAAGTTTACATCAAATAAGTGCAAAACACAATTTATCAAACAAGCGCGAGCCGTACGACCAATTAAGCTTTCTGCTGTTAGGAATAATACCAACAACCATAACATAAATGCTATGCCCGCTGAATTCGATGCCACAATTTATGTAAATAATCAACTTACAAGGCACAATAAGTACCTCTTATGGCTGACAAAAGAAAAGGCAAAACAAGAAAACTGGAAATATGTGTGGGAGAGCGCGGGAAAAATATTGGCACGTAGAAGTGAGAACACACCATCGTTGATAATTAATACTGAACAAGATGTGAACAATATAAAGAGCGCATAATAATTGTAGCTTAATTGTAGCTTTTTGTCAGAACAAATAGAAGTTTAAAACAGTACATAAAAATGGAGAGCACAAACGATACACTGGAACTAGAAGTTAATTTTAATTGTAGGGTAATACATGGCTTTAGCGGCATTGACATTAATGAATTAAAAAATATTAAAAGTTGCTATATATGTTTCAATATAAGATCGATGCGTCTCCATTGGAATATTTTCTGCTTAAGTATCAATCACTTTATTAATGAATTAGATGTAATTATTTTGGTAGAGACAAATATTAAAGATGAAGAGAGCGGATTTTATCAGCTTAATGGCTTTCAACAAGAAATACTAAATCGAAATGATCAAAGAGGGGGAGGAATAATAATGTTTGTTCGAAACAGTTTAAGTCATCAAAGAATTCCATCGCCAACGGTTTCATATGAAAGTATTAAAATTCAGTTTACGGAAGAGAATAAAACAACATACATGCTTGGAATATATAGACCTCCTGGTTTTAGCAAAGTCGCATTTATTGAAGAACTTGGCAATGACTTAAGAAAAATGAAGAAAAATTAAGAATACATTGTTTTGGGTGATATAAATATTGATGTTCAAAATAAAAAATCAAACTTAAGCTATGCAAAAGACTATTTAGAGATGCTAGCGTCATCGAGACTTATGAATGTCATAACAAAGTGCACGAGAGTTGATCCACGTAACGATACTAAGTCACTGATTGATCACATCTTAGTAAGCAACGTCGATAATAAAATTTATACAGCGGTTATTGAGAACGAGATTACCGACCACTATCCAACACTGTACTACAAAAAAACTCAAACGAATTCAGAAAAAACGGTTGTAAGTTCTTCACGTATATGTAATTCGAAACTAAACCAACTCATTCAAGAAGAAAATTGGAACTCTCTTCTTGAAGAGGAGAATGCTGAAAATATGTACAATAAATTTGCCAATAAACTAAAAAATATTTACATGAAATCAACAACCAATAAAAAAGTCTTAAAAATACGGAAAAACAATCCATGGATAACACCGGAACTCATCGCCGAATGTAAAAAAAGAGACAGATTATACAGGAAATGGAAAAATAATAGATTAAACAATAATTATGAAACAGAATACAAGACCTTACGGAACAAAATCAACAAAAATATAATTATTCAAAAATCCAAATTTTATAAAAAACAATTTATGGAGTTTAAAGCAGATCCGCGGAAAACCTGGGGACTTATAAATGAAATCCTAGGAAGAAAAAAAAAGAGCATTGACGAGACACTGATGAACAATTTCAAAGCGGGATTCAATTCGCTTCCTAACGATTTTGCTGAGTCTTTCTCTTCACAAACTGAAAATATAATACACAAATGTAATTTACATACATTAAACAACAGAAACTTGCATGTAGAAAACACAATCTTCGCATATGCTACAAATGTAAATGAGGTTAAAATTATTATAAAGTCACTTGGGCCGAATAAGTCACCTGGTATTGATGGTATCAGGGCAACTGACATACAAAAGTATGCTGATTTGTTTGCTCCAATCTTGTGTAAAATAATCAATTTAACTTTAACCGAAGCAACAATACCAAAACAACTTAAGACTGCTGTGGTAAGACCAATTTATAAAGGTGGAGTTAAGGATCGATTATCAAATTACCGACCAATTTCAATACTGCCGGTCTTTGAAAAGTGCCTAGAGGGCATTGTTGTTAGTAGATTACAGAGCTTTGTTGAAAAACACTCTCTCATTAACAATAGCCAGTACGGGTTCCAGAAAAACAAAAATACTGGACAACTAATTGGCGAATTTGCTAACTGCGTGAACGAGAGCTTAAATAAAGGTCACCATGTATTGGTATTGTTCATGGATTTCAGCAAGGCGTTTGACACACTCAATCATTCAAATCTTTTAGAAGCGTTGGAAAGAATCGGGATTCGAGGTGTGATGGCTGATTGGATGACAGACTATCTTCATAACAGAATGTTCTGTGTCAAAATAAAAAATGCTTACAGAGATGCAAAATATGTTAAATACGGAGTACCTCAAGGTTCTAATTTGGGTCCACTTCTTTTCATAATTTATACCAACGAGCTCCTTCGCATTTTTAAGCTAAGCATTCCATTCGCTTTTGCCGATGACACTGCAATTGTGGTACGACATAAATCTCTTGATACGGCGATGGTGACGATGCAAAAGGAATTTGACAAAGCTATACAATGGTGTCACGATAACGGGTTGGTAATTAACGCTTCTAAAACCAAACTAATGCATATTCGAAGCCCACATTTCAAAAAAACCGATAAGCAAATATACTGCAGGAATGCTTTATGTCCAAGCACGCCCATTGAATGCATCGAAGCTGTTGAAAGTTATAAATATCTTGGAGTCGTTATTGACAGCCACTTCCTTTGGGACAAACATATAGACAAGCTACGCAATGATCTTAAGAAAGGCTTATATGCAATCTCACATTTGCGGTACCATGCTTCAGAGGACGTTCTGCGACAAGTCTATTATGCATTAGTAGAATCAAAGCTAAGATATGGTATACTTGCTTGGGGAAACGCTGCCAAAACTCACATCAACAAGATCCAAAAACTTCAGAAAACGATCTTAAAAACCATTCAGAATAACAGACAGCAAAATGGAAACAGTTTTAAGGTGCTTAAAGTCGAGGAAATCTTCAAAATGACTACAGTTCTACAATACCAAGATGACCACCGCTTCGTTCGACCGATACAACATCAACTTAACACCAGACAACGCGCACAAGGTATGCTTCAAATTCCAAGAAACTACAACACTTATGGTAGAAGACAGCTAAAACACACTGTCCCTTCAATAATAAATTCTTTGCCTCAAGAACTTAAACAAATTAGAAATTATAAAACAAGAAAAAAGCAATTAAAGCACTTCTTCCTAAATGAATCCAGATAAAATGCTATTGATAACTTTTATATATGAATCTGTAAATGAAATCAAATTTTGAAATTGATAACTTTTTGTAACTTTAAATACAGCTCACTTTTATTAGTTAAAATTAAATTGAAACACAATCTTCTGCAGAAAAGCCTAGGCTTCGCAGGAAAACATGAACATTGTAAAAATGTAATAATAATGTAATGTAATAAAATAAAAAAAAAAGGAAAAAAAAAAAAAAAAAAAAAAAAAAAAACTAATAAGACCGGTAGTAACATACGGATTCCCCATTTGGTATACCGTCTCCAAGACATACATGAAGAAGCTCGGAGTATTTGAGAGAAAACTCTTGCGGATATGCACAGGACTGCACTACGATCCAGTCCGGAAGAAAAACGTCAGAAGTTCAAGACTCTACGAAGAAGCGAAAATCCTACCGCTGGAAAAGTACATGGTCACACTTCCAGAAAATACTCAGGAATACCTCAAGCCATCCAAACCCACTAGTCCGAAGGATTGCGGACCTGCCACACATCCCAGAGCATCGGTACCTTCATGTACTGGCTCTGCTAAACGAGGAGTTATTCCCAACCGACACAGACAGGACAGCCCTGCCCTTCTACGAATTGACCGAGACAACCCACCATCGAGGATAATACCTAGGTGACCAACCACCTCAAAACCAAAAGACCATCAACACCCGGATTTGAACTCCCTGAGGTAAACCCAGACAACGATGCATACTACGAGTATGAATCCGAGAAGACAACCACAATTTATGTAAAATAGATCTAAGAAAACAAACACTGTATACCGTTGGGCCCCTGTTGTTGAGCCAACACATTTAAGTATTAATTATTCAATAAAAGCAAATGTAAAATGCAGCAAATCGAGCAAAACATCAGAGCTGTGACCGTACCAATCTCGTGTACCACTGAATTTTGTTCCGCGAATAGTTGTTTACTATTCGCAATTTTTGTTGCTAGCAAGTTAGCGAATTGCCGGGACTGTCGCAAGGCGGACCTTGAGTGTCGGGAATGTCGCAAGACGGACCTGTATATTGCCGGGACTGTCGCAAGACGGACCTTGAGTGCCGGGACTGTCGCAAGACGGACCTGTAGATTGCCGGGACTATCCCAAGACGGACCTTGAGTGCCGGGACTGTCGCAAGACGGACCTGTAGATTGCCGGGATTGTAGCAAGACTAACCCGTAGACAGCCGAGGCTATCTCACGACCACCAGAGCCGCAATAGAGGACCGATCCGCTTCCCACACCAGACGACCAGGACCAGTGCATCCGTACCGAGTAAGATAAAATTATTAGTATTGTATAATTCTTTTTTACTTATAAATAAATTGTTATAAAAGGAAACTTCTCTACCTAAAGTTCGTGTTTCTTTAGGGAGGACCTTGGCGATCCGACGAGCTAACCTCAGCCTGAGACAAAAAGCACATCACAAACGCTGACAGAAGAAAGGCAGTGTTATGTTGCTTGCGGCGCGCTTTACTGCAATATGCAAGGCAGAAAAATATAAATAGCTGTTTATAGGTGTTTTATTAATTTATAATAGGTCGGCGCATAAACTTTTTGTAGAGTGCACATTTAAATGGTTCACCCAAACGTCGACGTGTTGGTCATGTTAGCGCCTAATGCTCCTTTCAAAATAGATGTGTTAAATGCAAAGAATCCCACGACCCAGGAATCCTTGGCTTCAGGTATTGACAAGTCCAAAGTTGCTTGCATTCAATGTGGTTTGTCGGGGCACCCTGCAAATGTCCAAAACGTTTGGAATACATAAAAAAAAAAAAAAAATTTATCGCCAAAAGCCTCATTTAAAAGGGTTCAATTTAAACAGTCCGCTTCAGAACCAATCTTAAATGTTCCGAATACTGGCTCCTGCGCTGATACTCTCCGGGGTGCTCCAACTGTCGCGATGCCAGCTAACCTAGTATCTGTTAGTCAAACGAACTCAACGTCCTCATTTATTAAGTTCCTAAACGTATCTGTCCGACTATTTAGTCTACCGATTAATTTATTAATTATTAGAGTTCGCGAATTCTGGCCAACTTATTTAAAACTCAAAAACTCTGAGAAACCTGGGGTGTCAGCACGTAACTTGATTCCACTTATCGGACCTGAACCATTCTGCGGAGTCAGCAAAAATCATTTTGGGAACTATATTAAAAACCTTTCTCGTATCGAGTCAAATGAGATCTGGCACAGTACAACTGGGCAGAACTGCACTAGACAATTTTTCCCCAAATTCGCCCCCAGGAAATCGCTCTTCCTGATTAATCTGGACAAAAATAACCTGAGAATCCTAACAGGAATAATCAGCGGCCATTGTCTCGTGAAAAAACATCTCCACCGCATTGGCGTCTCACCGGATCCTATTTGCAGACTTTGTCTTGAGAGTGATGAATCCTCTCTTTACATACTCACAGAATGTCCGGCTCTATGTCGTCTCAGAAAAAATATCCTTGGCGATGAAATTGTCAATTCAGTAACCCTTTCTGACATACATCCAGAGAAGATTCTTGTCTTCCTGACTGCCTCTGGAGTGAAAATATGGCTCTAGGAATCTACCAGGGTAGGCACAATAGGCTCCTTAAGAAGCCGCAGTGCCAGAGACCACTTGAAGGCTCTCCCGCTCTACAATCTAATCTAATCTAACCCTTAATATAGATTAAATTAAGAGTTGGAAAGTTTGTTTAAATAAAATGAATTTGTATTTATTAAGGGATTATAGCAGGATGAGGAGGCTAAGAAGAGGTAGGACCATGCTATACTAAAGAGAGAAATGCCGATCAAGTGACTGTTAAGGCGAGTGAAGAATGAGTGTGTGCCTGAGTCAAAATCGTATGTGCTCTGGCCATCAAAATGATCTTGATGGGTGCTGGCATGCAACGATCGATATAGATCGCACCTTACAGTAGCCTACGCATAATAATGGGAATGACCTCAAAAACAATAATTTCCTTTTGTCTAAATAGCTCGTTCAATATTACAGAAATTTAAAAAAAAAACCTAATCGACCAAAAAATGTAATTTAATAATTTTATTTGAAACTGTTTCCAACACAATGGTGTCATTACATAAAAGAAACACCCGTAATTTGTTATCTCTTAGTTTTGACAATTGGACTAACTACACGAATAGCACATAATTTATTTGAGTGACATACATTTATTCGTTAAGCGAATTAGAAAAATACTCTAATGTAAAAAAACACAACAGAGTTATAAACGCAATTTAATACCTATCATCATGGAGAATCAATTATAATGCATATAAGAACCACCACGATCTTTAATGATTTGTTTGAAATGTTTGTATAATTTTATTTATTAATGAATACAATTACTTATCTAGAATACTTAGTTTAAGTACTTTCTACACTTTTTCGAACCGCAAGAGCAAGGAATTTTAACGTCTTCGAATGGAAATTTGTAATCGTAAGTTAATTCTTCTCCTTGTACTATACGCCTTATGGAAAATATTATTATGTGTTTATGTCCAAGAATGTCCACCACTTTAGAATAACAATTCGGCTAAAAAAACAATGTTGCTTTTATTTTAATACGTGCATTGTGATGTTTTGTCGTACTAACCTCACAAGAGTGGTTTATGAAACGAGCCGCATTCCCTCGCATTGTAGCATCGACAACAAAATTATCATCAATTTTAAACATGTAGCATCCGATGCCTCTACTGTCGTAAAACCTTTCTCGTTTATCAGTCAAAGTGGATCGAATAAGTTCACCAGCATACTCAATTACCATCTCACCTGTAATTATATGAAAAATATATTGGCATACATTTGTGGATAGTATGTAATGTATATTGCTTTGAAGGGGGGTGGAAAGAAAAAGGAAATGAATTGAGGCAAGCGGGAATTTTGAAAGAAAAGTAGTACGACGGGGGAAACAGGATAGGAAGTCAGGGATGGGTATGGCTTATCGCGATTGTGTATGCCTAGATTATGCTCTGATGCTATCTCTTCGACATAGGAGAATGGAATTCTTGCAATAGCCACTATATTATTTGCCATACATACAAAAAATCTATGCACTCGCATTTATAAGTCAATATAATAATGACGAAAATTAGCCCATTATCCCCGAAATGAAACACCACATCTAAATTATGCAATACTCAATTTTAAGGTGATTTATTCAAAGTAATTTACCTATGACTTTTTAGGATGGGTACATAATTGAGTCGGCGCAGTGGCTTGTTGGTTAGACTACTAAGCCAGGGGTCCCAGGTTCGAATCCCGGAAAAACACAAATTTCAACGTAAGGTTTTTTTTCACGCACCACCTCTCGCGGACGTCTGACAAACAAAAAAGATCGTGAGACTGGTGAATGAATTTTCAAAGCAGCTGTTGAAAATTGGAGATGGAAAAATGCCGATAGCCAATGAAACTGGCTTAATAACCTTACCAACCAATTTTTGCAATGTAGTTCAATCTTGATTGATTCAAAAAGTTTTTCCAAACATTGTACAACAATACAAGACACATGTTTGGCTGAGCGAAAAAGCTTTATTGGCGGCAAAAAACAAAGACGTTATAGAAATTACTGATGCCACATGCAAGCGTGTAGTTTGAATTTGGAAAATAATTGTTTCTCACGCAGACAGTTGTAAAGGGTGATTTTTTAGCTGGTTTGGTTTTGGCAACACTGGTTTTGACAGCTGACGTGTGTTTAGTACCTTGTGTCACTGTCAAACAGCTTCAGTTTGGTTTGCAATTTAACCATGGATCGTCTTACAAATGAACAACGCTTGCAAATTATTGAATTTTACTATCAAAATTCGTGCTCGGTTCGAAATGTTCATCGCGCGCTGCTTCCATTTTATGATCGGCATTCTCGACCTTCTGAGCAGTCTATTCGGAAGATTGTGACCAAATTTCGCACCAAATTTACTTTGTTGGACATTAAACCACCAACACGTTTACGTACTGTGCGTAGTGAAGAAAATATTGCGGCCGTATCAGCTAGTGTGACAGAAGACCACGAAATGTTGATTCGGCGCCGTTCCCAGCAGTTAGGCCTTTGTTACAGCACTACGTGGAAAATTTTGCGGAAGGATTTGGGCGTAAAGCCTTTTAAGATACAGCTGGTGCAAGAACTAAAGCCAGCCGACCTACCACAACGCCGAATTTTTGGTGAATGGGCTCTTGGAAAGCTGGCCGAGGATCCGCTTTTTTATCGAAAAATTGTGTTCAGCGATGAGGCTCATTTTTGGTTGAATGGGTACGTAAATAAGCAAAATTGCCGCATTTGGAGTGAAGATCAGCCAGAAGCATTGCAACAGCTACCAATGCATCCCGAAAAAGCCACTGTTTGGTGCGGTTTATGGGCCGGCGGCATTATTGGGCCATATTTCTTCAAAGATGATGCGAATCGCAGCGTTACTGTCAATGGTGAACGCTACCGAGCGATGATAACAAACTTTTTTTTGCCCGAAATGGAAGTTCTTGACTTGCATGATATGTGGTTTCAACAAGACGGTGCCACATGCCATACAGCACGCGAAACAATGGCGCAATTGCGAGGCGAGTTTGGTGAACAGTTAATTTCACGTTTCGGGCCGGTCAATTGGCCGCCTAGATCGTGCGATTTGACACCATTAGATTATTTTTTGTGGGGGTATGCCAAGGCTAATGTGTATAGGGACAAGCCCGCTTCGATTGACGCACTGGAAGCCAACATCCATGCATTCATTCGTGAGATACCGGCCGATATGTGTGAAAGAGTATGCCAAAATTGGACTCAGCGGATGGGCTACCTGAGACGCAGCCGCGGTCAACATTTGCATGAAATTATCTTTAAACATTAAATTGCAAGGTTCAAACTATCGATTCAAATAAATATTTCATTCATTTTTTCGAATTTTTTGTGTTTTTTTTTAAAAAAAAGTTCTAAACCTCTTAAAAAATCACCCTTTATATAGCCTGTTGAAGTGTAGGGAAGCTTGGTGATTTGTATGTGTTCGCACATGAAGCGAAACCGCATATTGTTTATCACAGAGCCTTACAATAAATTCATTTGAAAAAAAATAAGAAATGTTTTTTAATTTAGCAAACAAATAAAGGAAACGTCCAGCGTAGCGGACGGAGTAGCGCTACTATAAGTTAATAAAATTTACGCCGAAACTTCGAAAAAAAAATATTTTCCAGAGCAGATTGCCCTGTCCTTTATTGTTTGATGTATCGACTAAGACTGACTTAAAGATAAAGAAGACATGTTCAAGTTAAATTATCCAAGCTTGCATTTTTATTAATTTATTCAGATATCAATTTCCCATAGCTTGCATTCCATTTCCCAATGTGAATTTCCCTGGAAATTCGTTTTTTGCCCCAGACGCTAGGTCAGCATTTACGCTGCGCGTGCGAGTGGTTGCCGGTGTTGACTCATCCCCTTTCAATGCGATGGCCCTCAATCGCCTAAAAGTAAGGAAGGTCGTTGAACTTTGTTTGTTGGATTCTTCCTTTTGGTAAACTTTCAATGTGTGGTGGGGCTTCGATGTTCTTAATTTCTTGCTGCTGGATCATGACTCTGGTTTCATTATTTGAATGCCTTGTAATGATTCTATAGATGGTGATAATTGCTAGGATAATCCCGACGAGACTTATTGCTCCGCAGCTGAGGAATGCGTAGGTTTCCTTTTCGCTTTTGAGCAACTCGATACTTTTGGTATTGTTGATGTGGAGTTCGTGCATCATCTCGAGTGATAATATCTTATGGTATTCCTTTTCTATTGGGGATTGTTGTAGAATCGCTGGGAGGATGGTGTGAGTTGATACTTTCTCTGAAGTAAATATTCGGTCGTTGATGGCGAGATTGGTATTGTCGTATTTGAGAAGAAAGGTACCACTAAGATTCCGGGAAGTTGATTCAGCTTGGAGGGTTCCATTGCAGCTATTGAGAAGAATAATACCATGTGTTATCTCGTCAATTGTTCGGATGTGTTGACTGCTGACTATGTAGCATGATGCTAATTTACTTTTTAATAGATTTGGAATGCAAGTGGAATTTACAAGATTAACTAGATTTATTCTTTCACAAATTGAAATAAAATTAATTGGCTTACATTTATCAATTAATCCAAACACATCTTCTTTATTCGTTATGATTTCATTATAATGTGTTTCTATGGTAACACCGTTTCTTTTAACAGGTTTAATAAGAATTTTTTCATAAACATAAGAATTCGTTATAGGAATATTTACTATATATAAAATTGAAACGGAATTCGTTATAATTTTAATTTCGGAAAAATTCAAAGCTTCTTCGATAGTGGTAAAAGGAATGTGTTCTTTATTTAGTGTATTTACGGCTAGGCTTATCTCTTCTTTAGACAAAATAAGTGAATTTACAATTCCTAGTTTTGCCCAATGAATGGCTAAGTTGATGTTTTCTAATACCTCTTTTATAATTTTAAATTTGTATTGTATAATTATTGTGTTGAAACTTTTATTGTCTTTTAACATTTTTTCTATTTAATTTGTAATCTTTGCGATATTATTAATTCTCTCGTTGTATAATTTATTGATTACAATTTGTGTATTTGTATTGACAAGGATATTATTCATTTTCTTTTTTATTGTTACATAATCGTCGTGGTCAGGATTGCCTGCAATCCATTTCCACGCTGTGCCTATAAAATTTATGGATCTCTTTACCTTGTGTGGCTTTAAGTTGTGGATTAAATTTTGAATTTGTTGATACTCGTGGGATAGGAAGGGAAACAAAGGATCGTTAACAGTTGAGTTGAGTTCAAACGTTGGGGCGATTTTGGTCAGAAATTTGTCATACTGGTCGAGGTCAATTTCGTGAATTAATTTTAAATTAATAAATAAATTCTGTATTTTGACTTGTCCCGTGTGTATTGAAACAAATTGGGAATTAGAGAAATCCAAAATTTTAATTTCCGGTTTTGCGATGCACAATGCATGTCTGAAAAGAGAGATGTGAAATTTGTTGATCAGTTTCTGATATTGCTTTTGTGGATCGTTTTGGCGGATTCAGTTATGACAGTAGTATTTTTGTTTTCCTTAACTACTTCCTTTTTATATCGGACGGTGAGTTTAGAACCAATTCTTTTGTTGTGCTTTACATAAATGACGTCTCCAGGATGGTATATCTTACACGGTTTCCTGGTTTGGTTATGGTACCTTAAATCTTGTTCTTGTTTTTGGATAATTTTATCTATATTATTCTGTCTAGTTTTATCAAGTTCTTCGGGGGTTATTTGTGGAGATCGGCCAAAGAAGAGTTCGACCGGTTTTTTCCCTGTTGTGGAGTGAATTGTAAAATTATATTCATTGGTGGCTCTTTCGAGCAGTTCCTCGAGGGATCGGGATACCATTTCGGCTTTGAGGCATCTCATGATCTCTGAGATAGTTGAATGGAACCGCTCAATCTGCCCGTTTACTTCGGATTTTTAGGGTGGTGTTCTGTGAATACGTATGCCCAACTCGTCTTCCATCATGGATAAAATGGATACTGAATTAAGGGCTTTTTCGTTGTCTATGACAACACTCTCGGGAATGCAGAAAGAGAATAAGATTTCTCGAAGAGGTTGCCTGAGGTCGGTTATTGCTCTTGACTTGATAATTTTAGTTTTGGCGAACTTGGTGAGCTTGCATATGGCGGCTAATACCAGTTTTTTTTCCGTTGAATAAATATCTAAATGCAGAGTGTGGCCAGGATAATTAGGGATTGGAGTTGGTTCAAGGATAGGTTTATTTGGACGTCGTTCATATTTGTTTTCTTTGCAAGTTCTACAGTCTTTTACTAGTCTTTTGATTTTTGATGCCATTTTCGGAAAATAAAAATATTGAAGAAGTTGTATGCGGTTTTCTTCTGGATTACGGTGTGCCCTACGATGGGTACTTAATATTTTTTCTTCCTGCTCTGTTTCATTTGCCAGATCTTCAACAATTGTTTGAGTGTACCTAGCTTTGTATTTGGAAAAATGTTCGGGATAAATGTTTTGTATTCGGCCCATAATTTCTTCTTTCGTTTGCAAGCCATTTATTACACTGGGATTTAAATATTTTTTAAAAATTGAAATGATATCTGAATTGATATAACTGGGTTGTATAAAAACGTGTCTATGATACGTGGGGAATGGAATTAAGAATTGATGGCTAGTTGTGTCCCCGATTTTTAAAATCAGCTGATTTCGAAAAACGTTAATGGGTACTTCAACTGCTGGTATAAGATTATGTGAAGAACTCTCATCACTATGTTGCGTCAGAGTAATTGAATTTACTTCTGTCCTTTGTGGGAGTCTATATAAAGCATCGGCAATTACATTTTCTTTTCCTGGTTTATATTTGAGTTCGTAATTATACTCTTCCAGGATTGCTTTCCATCGCTTCATCTTGTGGTTCGTGTTACGATTGCTCAGCGCGTATGTTAATGGCTGGTGGTCCGTATATATTTGTACCTTCTTAGATCCGTAAAGGAAATTCCTAAGCGAGTTTAGAGCCCAAATGATGGCCAACATCTCTTTCTCGTTAGTGGCATAGCTTTCTTCTGTCTTCGTCAGTGTTCTCGAAAGGAATGTTATGGGTCTACTGTCCTGAGATAGCACAGCACCGATTGCATAATCGGATGCGTCTGTCGTGAGTTCGAAGTCCTTGTCAAAGTTCGGGTGAGTGAGAGTTACTTCCTTTGAAATTAGAGATTCCTTTATTTGGTTGAAAGAGTTTGTTTTAGTGGGGGAATTTACGGGATTCGAGAAAGAGAAAGTCCGATTAAAATGTTGCAAATAAATTTGGGTTTTCAGTGGGTTTATTGGGTGAGTCTTACCTCTTTGATGGGTTACAAAAAAGTGGCCGAGAACTTAGAACAGGAAATTAACTAAGGCATAAAACAATAACTTATGGAGGATTATCCATCAAGGAAATTATGGGAAAATATAGGGAAATTATAGAAGGTAAGGGTTAGTAGGGAACATTAGAGTATAACAATCATACAATATATATAATAATATGATAATGATAGTATTTCAAATGTATAGAACTTAAGACTTTATAATGAAGCATACATTTATGAAGAGCAGTGCATATAAGCTCAAAAAAAATTTTACGATTTAATTATAGGCAGTAGTGCATGGAATCTTTGAATTTATGATTGCGTTAGGATACACAACTTAACAATGGGGCGCGTCAAAATGCCATTTTGTGTTCGAATATCTGCTACCCGAACTCTCCCATCTGAACCAGGGTAAAGCTTAATAACTCTACCCAGCCTCCACTCATTTGGGGGTAGATTTTCCTCGCGTATTACTACAAGGTCATCAAGGCCTATATCGCGCTGGGGATATTTCCATTTATACCTTTTGTGGAACTCTTTAAGATATTCTTCTTTCCATCTTAAACAAAATCTGAGCCGGTTCCATCTATCGATGATGTTTGTGGAGCTAGAAGCCACATCTGGTTCGGGTGAAGCTAATAAAGGTGCTCCGCGAAGGAAATGCCCTGGGGTTAAAGGCGGAATTTCGCTGGGGTGAAATGGGCCGGGAATTCAAGCAAGCTTCAACTCTTGCAAGAAGGGTTGTAAACTCCTCAAAAGTAAATTTGTGATCACCGGCGATCTTCCAAGTGAGTCCCTGACACTGATATTTGTCAGATACATGGCTTGAAAACGACTTAATGAACTGTTTAACATCATTGGCGAGCACTTTGCTCGCACTCACAAAATTAGTTCCATTATCGGAAAAGACCGTGTTTGGTAAACCTCGTCGGGATACAAATCGTGCAAATGCAGCCAAGAAGGCAGAGGCAGACAAGTCGCTTGCAGCCTCAAGATGAATGGCCTTGGTTGCGAAGCAGATGAATAAGCATACGTAGCCCTTAGAAATACGACAACTTCGACCAGAAAAGCTCTTAATGGAAAAGGGTCCCGCGTAATCGATGCCAGTATTCGTGAAAGGGGTTGAAAGGATTGTTCGTTCTTTTGGAAGTGCTGCCATTATTTGGGTGTTAATCTTGCGCTTATAGATTATGCATACTTTGCACAATGGAATGAACTTTTTCACCAGACTCTTGAGCTTCGGAATCCAAAACTCGGAACGAATTATGCGAATAACAAGTTCATTTCCGCCATGTATAGAGACCTGATGAACGAAGTTCGTAAAAAGCGCGGTGATATGAGCACTATAAGGCAATATTATAGGGTACTTTTTACTGTATGAGAGAGAAGCACAAGCGAGTCGCCCGTTTACCCGCAGCAATGATTTGAATCGAACGATGGATTCAAAGTCAGTAAAATACTTTTTTTCGAAATTGGTCGGTTGGTGGATAAAGCAAGATATTCATCGGGAAAATAAAGCTTTTGGGTAAGACGTATTAAGATCGCACGAGTAAATAAAATTTCATTATGATATAAAGACATTGCCGGGTAACGAATAGGGGATTGAAATCGGGAATATGTGTTTCGAACAAATCTGAAGACATAGCTCATAACTCGAATCATTCTCGACCATAAGGAGAATCGTCTAATAATCAATTCAATGTTAGGGCTTTCAGTAGTTGCAAACGATTGGATTGCGCGAACCTCTAGGTCCTCTTCCTTTGGAGTTTCCGAGTTCAAAGCCGGCCATTGATCTTGAGATTGGGATAACCAGTTGGGACCATGCCACCACAAATGGTTTTCTCGAAGCTCCAGTGGTGTCAAACCGCGTGTAGCTAGATCGGCGGGATGATGCGACATGATTCCACATCCCATTTTCAACATTAATGCAAATTTGAGAAATGACGGTTTCTTCAACCAGGCTATGACAATGGAACTGTCCGTCCATAGAAACACATTATTAGCTGCATACTTGAGGTTCGGAACTATCTTTTTGACAAGCTTAGAGAGCAGTAGCGATGCGCAAAGTTCCAGTCTGGGCAAAGTTATTTGCTTCACGGGGGCGAATTTGGTCTTTGCACATAGAAGGTGCGACGAAAAAGTGTCAGAGGAATGTCTGACGCGTATATAAAGGGTGATTTTTTAAGAGGTTTAGAACTTCTTTTAAAAAAAAAACACAAAAAATTCGAAAAAATGAATGAAATATTTATTTGAATCGATAGTTTGAACCTTGCAATTTAATGTTTAAAGATAATTTCATGCAAATGTTGACCGCGGCTGCGTCTCAGGTAGCCCATCCGCTGAGTCCAATTTTGGCATACTCTTTCACACATATCGGCCGGTATCTCACGAATGAATGCATGGATGTTGGCTTCCAGTGCGTCAATCGAAGCGGGCTTGTCCCTATACACATTAGCCTTGGCATACCCCCACAAAAAATAATCTAATGGTGTCAAATCGCACGATCTAGGCGGCCAATTGACCGGCCCGAAACGTGAAATTAACTGTTCACCAAACTCGCCTCGCAATTGCGCCATTGTTTCGCGTGCTGTGTGGCATGTGGCACCGTCTTGTTGAAACCACATATCATGCAAGTCAAGAACTTCCATTTCGGGCAAAAAAAAGTTTGTTATCATCGCTCGGTAGCGTTCACCATTGACAGTAACGCTGCGATTCGCATCATCTTTGAAGAAATATGGCCCAATAATGCCGCCGGCCCATAAACCGCACCAAACAGTGGCTTTTTCGGGATGCATTGGTAGCTGTTGCAATGCTTCTGGCTGATCTTCACTCCAAATGCGGCAATTTTGCTTATTTACGTACCCATTCAACCAAAAATGAGCCTCATCGCTGAACACAATTTTTCGATAAAAAAGCGGATCCTCGGCCAGCTTTCCAAGAGCCCATTCACCAAAAATTCGGCGTTGTGGTAGGTCGGCTGGCTTTAGTTCTTGCACCAGCTGTATCTTAAAAGGCTTTACGCCCAAATCCTTCCGCAAAATTTTCCACGTAGTGCTGTAACAAAGGCCTAACTGCTGGGAACGGCGCCGAATCGACATTTCGCGGTCTTCTGTCACACTAGCTGATACGGCCGCAATATTTTCTTCACTACGCACAGTACGTAAACGTGTTGGTGGTTTAATGTCCAACAAAGTAAATTTGGTGCGAAATTTGGTCACAATCTTCCGAATAGACTGCTCAGAAGGTCGAGAATGCCGATCATAAAATGGAAGCAGCGCGCGATGAACATTTCGAACCGAGCACGAATTTTGATAATAAAATTCAATAATTTGCAAGCGTTGTTCATTTGTAAGACGATCTATGGTTAAATTGCAAACAATACTGAAGCTGTTTGACAGTGACACAAGGTACTAAACACACGTCAGCTGTCAAAACCAGTGTTGCCAAAACCAAACCAGCTAAAAAATCACCCTTTACAATGCAGCAGCATAGGCGCGCTCGGAAGAATCGCTGAATCCATGAATCTGGAATGAAACTAACGGATCAAACTGTATCCATCGAGGTACCTGAATGTATCGAATGTCAGGTAGATTAGCAACGAAGTTCTTCCAATTATGACACGTTAGGGGCTTAAGCGGTAAGTCCCAAGACGTCCCATCGCGCCAAATTTGCTGCATTATAATTTTAGCTGTGACTATCACTGGAGCAAGCCACCCAGCTGGATCGAACAATTCTGCGATTACCGAGAGTGCGTTTCGTTTAGTGGTTGGGAGAATTTCTTTATTGACATTCGAAGGGCTTAAAGAGAATTCGAAAGAGTCACAGCTCGCATTCCACTGAATGCCCAGCATCTTGGTACACGATTTTTCTTCCAGCTTAAGAAAATGTTGGTTCAATAAGTCTCCCGGAGGGAAATAGTCAAGAAGAGTAGGACAATTGGAAGTCCATTCTTTGAGAACAAATCCCGCGGAGTTTAGAGCAGAAACGAGTTCCTTTTGGGACAATTTCGCAGCTTGCACATCATGTGCTCCGGACAAAATATCATCGACGTAGCATTCGTTTCGTAAGATGTTTGATGCTAATGGCCACTGCGTTTTAACGTCCTCAGCTAATTGCAAAAGCGTTCGGATGGCTAAGTATGGTGCACAATTGACGCCGAACGTTACAGTTTGGAGTTCATAATCATTCATGAATTCGATCTTGGTTGCTTTTTCGAAATAAAATTCTTTGAAACGGGGTGTGTTCGGGATGAATTAGTATCTGTCGGTAAATTTTTTCTATGTCCGCATTAAATACATATTTAAAGAACCTCCAATTGAAGATCAGAGACATAAGATCTGACTGAAGACTTGGGCCAACATAGAGAGCATCGTTTAGACTTATGCCGTTGGATGTAGGATGTGAAGCATTGAATACAACACGGATTTTTGTTGTTACACTTTCCGGTTTCACTACTGCGTGATGTGGCAAGTAGTAAGATACAATCTCATTGCTTCTAAATGTCTCTATCGGATCTACTTTTTTCATTTGGGTTAGAGTAAAATATTCTTCAATGACCTTATTATACTCGATTTGGAAACTAGGGGTCTTAGCCAACGAGTTTTCGGTGCGTAGAAAGTGCTTCAGCACAGCATCTCTTGAAGTGCCTAACGGAGAGACAACATCCCGAAATGGAAGCTTCACCACATATCTACCTTACGAATTGCGATAGGTGGTTTCCGTGTAATGACTTTCGCAGATTTCTTAATCAGGCGAAACAGGCTTAGAATCAATTTCCTCAACCTCCCAAAACTGTGATATTTCCTTGTCCAGAGAAATTTCACTAAAGTAAGACAAGAAAGTCGAGAAACAATTTGTAGTGGTAGTGGGAAGAGGTCCTGACAATACCCAACCGAAGATAGTGTTTTGTGCTACAAGAGAAGCAAACACATTAGTCTTAAGTACATCCCGAATCAAAGATGGATAAATGTCAGCCCCGAGCACCATATCTACTTTGGAAGAGCAGTGAAAGTCGGGATCTGCCGACTTTCTACTTTGGGATCGCTTTAGCACAATTGCATTTGCAGCCAATGTGAACTCTGGAAGGTATCTTGATTTTAATATTATCGCGCAAAGTTTCGAGGCGGTGGCAGTAACTACTACTGAACTGGTAACCTAAAGCGATTATGATTGCTACTGAAATGCGAAAGTAAACGAGTTGTTTCGGAGGAAGTGGACTGTATATCGGGGGTTGGTAACTTTGCTAAAGGGGTAACTTCTTGAACAATATCTTGCCCTTGAGTCACATCGGCTGGAGCTGAAGAGGGTAACCAATGCAGAAGTGTGTGATGCCGAGACTTACACTGCATGCAAGTATGCAAACTTCTGCACTCTTTTTCGACATGGGACGTCGCTAAATAGTTTCTGCAGTATTTCAGGGTATTTACTGCATCGATTCGATCACCAACTGACATTTTCAAAAATGTACTGCAAAAACGGAGTGAATGATGGCCATTCCATAGTCTACAAGCAGGTTGTTTTGCCTTTGTATAGTAGGACTGATGAACTTTGGGACGATTTGACTGGGGAGTGGGTGTTTTTGCAGCAGCTTTTGGCTTAGAAGTACTGGTATATCGAATATCAGATACCGTTTCGAGAAGCTGATACCTATTAGTAAGAAAAGAGTTCATAGCAGACCAGGAGGGAATAGTGCGAGGATCTTCTAAGGACTGTTCCCACAATGAAAGCGTTTTTTCAGGTAAGCTGCTTGAACACAAGTATACGAGGATGGCATCCCAATTTAAGGGTTGCGATACAATCGTTGATTTCCCTTTGAATATCTTCGATACCCTTGCTTGACTCATGTACGATAAATGGCAAATTAAACAGAGTCTTCAGTTGACTATTCACCAAGATACGGTTGTTTTCGTATCTATCTTTTAGAGCACTCCAGGCAAGTTCAAAACTCTCAGCTATGAGCGGGAATTTACATATTTACTATATTGCCAGCTTCACCTTTGGTTTTAAAACGCAGGTGGAAAAGCTTTTGTACGGCACATAGTTTTGGGTGATTGACGTAAACTGCAGTAAACAAGTCTCTGAAGGAGGGCCACGTTAGATAATCGCCATAGAACATTTCTGTATCACAAGGGGGAACCTTAAGGCATGGTGCATCTTGATTTAGTGTAGAGGAAATAATTTGGAGGCCTGGTGAATCTTTAGTTGAGATCGGGTTAGTTATTTTTGCTTCTGAATTACAGTGAATTTATACTAAGCTCAATGATTTCACTTAAACATGTAACATAGGTGTCAGATAAAAGTTTGTATTTAGCTTTTACCTTAAGTAGTTGCTTTTCCTCAGTAGAAGTATCCGACCTCTAATGAGGCAATCGAATGCGCAGTAGCAGGCTTTCCCTTAAAATCGGCGACAAACTCTACTAGCTGATCTGCAGCAAAAATATATTCACCTAGCCCAATCATATTAAGAAAGCAAATTAAGCGATTATATTACAATGGAATAGAACATACGAAAGAATAAGAAAAACCAAGTGTTTATCTTTGGGATGCACAAAATACCGTTCAGCTGGCTTAACTAATCCGTTATTATTATTATCCACGATAATTAGAAGAAATACCCCACTTAATTATATCACAAGTAGTAATTAGCCAATCTAACCTTGAAGTGTCGAATCAACCGCGTTTTTCACACGCACATGTGGTTTTCAGCTGGTAGTATGGCAGGGGTTCGGGACACAGATTCAGCGATAAATTTCGTATTTTCTGTTTTTATTCGCGATCGCAATTTTAAATAGAAAGACACTACGCACTTTGGAGATTATAATATTCTGCTTGTTAGAGACCTCGCGAAATACTGTCGAACAATATAACTAGTTGATGCTAAACTACCATATTTCTCTAATGCACTTGTCTACATAAATGTACGCACCTGATCGCATTAGCATTGATTGATAATTTTCTATTGCAAGAATTGGCTGTCTCTCGGTCTCAAGTGTCGCTTCTTGGGGTCTTCTCTGGGTGATGAGAGGTTTTCTGCTAGGTCTGAGAGTTTTATGCCGCGTGATGAGAGTTTTTCTACTGGCTGATTTGCAAATTTGCCGTGTTTTTTCTCCTCCTCGTTTCGGTTATTCGGGAATATTGTGTGGTTCTTTCTCTGCTGATGGAACTGCGATTATTTATTCGGCTCGTTTGGACCAATGTTTGAGCGGGGGAATTTACGGGATTAGATAAAGAGAAAGTCCGATTAAAATGTTGCAAATAAATTTGGGTTTTCAGTGGGTTTATTGGGTGAGTCTTACCTCTTTGATGGGTTACAAATAAGTGGCCGAGAACTTAGAACAGGAAATTAACTTAGGCATAAAACAATAACTCATGGAGGATTATCCATCAAGGAAATTATGGGAAAATATAGGGAATTAGTAGAGTGGCGACATCTAGCTGTTCAGACATTCTTCATTCACTTGAACAGAGTTAATACAATTTTCATCAAGATCTATTGCTTTATTTTTAGAGAGATGTCTGGACACTCGTCCGTCTTCCCCTCTTAAATGGGATGTTAGGGGTTGCACTATTTTCGCATAATCTCGAATAAATCGGCGATAATAACCTGACATACCTAGAAATGATCGTAAGTCTTTAAGTGTTTTCGGAGGTGGTACTTCTGTAATGGCTTGAACCTTTTTGGGGTTAGTCTTAATGCCTTCAATGCTAATGATAAACCCTAAAAATTGTGGAAATTGTGGTGGAAAAATTGCCGGAGCATTTTTCAAACCAAAGGAAAGACGAGTGAACTCGATTTTCCCGTTATTAATGGAGAACGCCGTTTTCTCAATATCGGATTCTCTGAGCTTGATTTGGTGAAATCCGCTTCAAATCTACGACAGAAAACCATTTATTGTCGCCGAGGTTGGCTAGAACCTCGTTAATCTCCTGAATAGGGTATTTATCGGCAATGGTGACCGATTTGAGCTTTCGGTAATCGATAACCATTCGATATTTCCTTTCGCCCGAAGCGTCCATTTTTTTGTTGATTATCCAGACTGGCGAATTATATGGAGATTTTGAGGGTCTGATAATGTTATCGTTCAGAAGTTGGTTAATTTGTTTTTCGACTTCTTCCTTAAGTCCTCTAGGATATGGGTAGGATTTGGAATAGACTGGTTCGTTATTTATTGTACGAATTTCCCCTTTCACACTTGTTGTGTAAGTAAGTTTTTCGTCAGGATCGGAGAAGAGTTTTGGAAACAAATCAATAATTTTAGTGAGAGAGTTAGAATCCTCATCGTTCAGATGAGAAGTTCGAATATTTACGCTATTAACAGTTTCACTTAGATGCTGTTTGAGTTGAATGAAGGTGTTCTGATGAATTCTCATATAATTATCTTTTATATAAATGACCGCATTCAGACTTTTAAGGGTATCGTTTCCTATTATGCCGTCGAATGATATGAGGGTAGGAAGTATAAAACATTTTAAGCAGCCTATTTCAGTACCAAAAAGAGGAATGAGACTATGGTGAGTTATTCTAATGTTTCCCCCTACTGAATTAGCATAAAAATACCTTTCGTTAGGGAGAGGATTGCGTATATGTCGTGGTTGAATATAATTTTTGTTCGAGCCTGTATCAATTAAGAATTTGTACACCTGTCCACTCTTTGCAACGTGCTCGAAATAAGGAAGCGAAGAGTGTTTTAATCTAAAAAATATATGTCGTCAACTTGTTGCGGTGGGTCGAAATATTGTTCGTCTGTTTGAGCGTCACTGTATTCCGTAAGTGTTTGTTCATAATTCTGATCTTCTTGATTTATCGTGGCTTCATATTGTTCTATTTCTTGTTCCTCGGAGGCGGATTCTCCAGTATGATAGATTCGTTGCATCTTATAGGGTTGATGAACTTGTTGTGAGTGCTCCCGTTTTTGTGCAGTTGGGTGGTCTCTTGGTCTATTTAGATAGTTTACTCTCTGAGTTCTTATTGACTATTGGTCTATGTCCATGGGTTTCGGAGGAAGTTCGCGCTGGTTTGGTGGAAGTCGTTGCAGCTGGGCTTGTTGAAAAGAGTATTGAGGCTCCCTGTGAAACTGGTGCTGCTGAGGATGACGAGGATTATGTAATAGTTGCGGGAAAAATTCTCGCCTTGGGGCTGGCACCGGTACTGGATGTGAAGAACTGAATCGTCTAGGAGGGACCAGTGGGGGAGTTTGCTGGAAAGTTTTACGAGCTGTAGCCTGGGAGTTATTGGCATGTTGAGTTCTGAAATCAACATTTTGGAGTTTAAAACAAAGATGCAGAGCCTGTGGCAAGTCGGCGGGTTCTCTTTTACTGAGTAATCTTGGAAGATCACCCTTTAGCCCTCTTACGAAGGTATCGAGTGCCTTATCTCTATAGCATTGGGTCATGTTATTTAAGGATTCATGGTTCATGTCTATACAACCTAGTTTGTTGAGGATAAGGGACAAATGGTGATAGACAGCTTGATAAAATTCGGGTATTGTATTGTTACCCTGTACCATTTGGTACTCGAGAGTTCCTAAATCCCTCTTGTCTGCGTAATGCAGAGTCAAACATTTGGAAATCTTGTCCCAATTCAAAGGGGTGTTGTAAGATTCTAGCGCTATGTCAGCATGGCCTATTATCTTATTTCTAATAACAGACAAAATGCCATAATATTTTGGAGTACCCTTGAGGTCCTCGTAGATTTTAAGTATTCTCTCAACACTTTTCCTCCACGAGTTGAACTCTTGAGCTTCGCACGAAAATCCGCGCAAACTTTTAACCACATCTGGAACCTTGTCCATGTCGGAGAGGTTCTGATCATTGGTGTTAATCGGTTGGTCGTTATCGTTATTGATATCTGAGGCTGGATTCATAATTGAGTTAAATATCTGTCGTCCCTGAATGTGTAGTGTTTCGGTTACAAGTCTTGTTATGAGCTGTACTAAATTATTGCCATCGACTGGATTTGGAAGGGGTGAAGCAGGGTGAGGGGCGGCACGTTGTGCCGGAATTTCTAATCGAGATGGTCTAATTAAATTATTTTGGTTTGCCATTTTAAATTTAGGTATCGAGATTTACAATTGAATGAAAAGTTGGGTCAATTCTAGTTGAGTCTTAGTTTGTTACAATTGTTGTAATAATTTATGATATAATAACATAAAAAATAAAGAAACAATAAAAAATATTCTTACAATAGTATAACGGCTTCGAATTTCATAACGTTGAAGGTTCTGGACCGTTGCTGTTGGTTGGGGCGGCTGTTCGCTATTCCGGAACTCCTTTTTATCCCTGTTTTACAGGATTACTTGAGGGCCTCTTTTCCCCTACACGAACGTTAGGTAGTCTCGTGGCCTGGTGTCCACGTTATACACTTGTGGATTGGTGTCCACTTTGTTGTTTATATGCACTTGCAAACTTTTGTGGCTTGGTGTCCACGTTACACGTTTGCGGCTTGGTGTCCACTTTGTTGTGATTGCACGCACTAGCAATAATGGCTTGGTGTCCACTTTGTTGCTTATAAACACTTGCAAAAACTTCGCGGCTTTGTGTCCACTATGTTTCGAATAAACGCACTAGTACAACGAGATCGCGGCTTGGTGTCCACTGTTTCACGAACTAACACTGTTTTTGCGATAGACTATGTGTCTTTAATTACACGCGTATTGACTATCTAACGAAAACCGCACGGTCCCTGCTCGGGCGCCAGTTAATAAAATGTACGCCGAAACTTCGAAAAAAAATATTTTCCAGAGCAGATTGCCCTGTCCTTTATTGTTTGATGTATCGACTAAGACTGACTTAAAGATAATGAAGACATGTTCAAGTTAAATTATCCGAGCTTGCATTTTTATTAATTTATTAAGATATCCATTTCCCATAGCTTGCATTCCATTACCCAATGTGAATTTCCCTGGAAATTCGTTTTTTGCCCCTGACGCTAGGTCAGCATTTACGCTGCGCGTGCGAGTCTTTGCCGGTGTTAACTTATATAAAGGGTGGGTCAAATACAAGTTTCATTTAAAAATTCAATAAAATGAACAAAATTCATTTTTTTCCCATGTATATTATGGCTTTATTATAGTAAGAGCAAACATTCCCATTAATTATGGGACACAACGTCGTTCAAGTGGCTGCCTCGGCTGGCTTCGCAGTAGCGCTTTATGTAACTCCAATTTTCCAAGAACTTCTTGATGGTTTCGGGCCGTAGCTCACGGATTGCTTGGACGAGGAGGCCAATTGACATCGCCAAGACGGCTGATAACAAATTCATGTCTTTAATTTCAGTAAAAAAAAAGTCGGTTAACATGGCTTTGTAACGTCCACCGTTGACCGAAACGTTGTTGCTATCATCATTTTCAAAGAAAAATTATCCAACGATGCCACCACTCCAAAATCCGCACCAAACTGTCACTATCTGTGGATGCATTGGCTTTTCGACAATGTGAACCATGAGTGTTGTTCACTAGCATACCAGTCTCACGAACTTTTTGCACAAACTTGCGTACAGCAGGAGCGGTTGCTTCATTTCGGCCAAAACTTGTCTTAAAAAAACCCACTGTTTGGGCTACACAGCACTCACTTTGGAAATAGTTTTCAATATTTCCCAACGTTGTTTAAGCGTAAGCGACTTATTTCGTTCCGCGGAGATATGATACTGACTTTCTATCAAGATTTCGAGCGGGAAACACCTGTCAAAATAACCTATGATTTAAAAAGAAACCAGTAGATGGTCGACCCTGTATATAAATGAGAGTGACGTCCGTGTGTGCACGCATAACTCCAGCACGGAACGCTCGATTTTCACGATTTTGGACTTAAAGGATTCGTACTGGCCCTAGGACGGACATAGGCTTTTTGTCGCGAAAACGGCAAATTTGTATGGGGAACGGCACTTTAAAAAGATAAACAGAATAGAAAAACGGGGAGTGCCACTTCAAATATGTACAACCAATATTATTTAAAACTTTTAAAATTATGATATTGATTGATTTCGGCGGTTCTTAATCTAATTCGATCACGCCGCCATTGAGAAGGCCAAACTTTTCACGTCGCAGTCATAATGCATGACGTAAGGCGACGAAAATCCAGTCAAAGGCGGTAAATTATCGAACGCACATGTCGCAACTTCGAGAAATTATGTCAAAAGAACGATGTGTGGTCGTCTAAATTGGAGACCAACGCAATCGGAATCAGCAGAACAGCACATGAATCGGTGATTGCTAAAATAGCATAAGTGACATTGTTATTCGTTTACAAGAGATACAATAAATGGTAGAAGAGATAGGTTGTCTTAGTACTTTTGTGTAAGCAATGCTGGAGGAGGAGGCTGGAGAAATGAAACGCTTGACCAGTTTAAGACTGACTTTATTCTTACAGAACTAACGCTACTTTCTTACATACTAAATAGAGCTTATTCCTTACATACTAAATAGAGAGAAAAATAGTGTGTGCAATACATATAACCATACAAGTAATGATTTACATTACCACCATTTCCCCCAACTTAATATAAACTTATCAATCTATTATAGGGTATTGTAACTTATCAATCTTTTATAGGGTATATAGGGTAAGTACAATCCATTTTAAATTCAAGTTCATATTCTTAAACCTATATACTATAATGTACTGTTTTATCTTCTATATTCACTTATAAAATACATATGTATACAATATACAATTTCTCAAAATTCTTTAGCTTTTTGTTTTAAACGTTCGGATCTTCTCGGTATGTTTGAGAAGGATGTTGAACGTCTTTAACTACTTAACCCGCCCTTGTCGTGAACGAACAATATTAGAAGGCGCGAATGACACCTCTTTGAAATTACATATATTTACATATATATCTTTAATTACATATATATGTATCAGGGATGTTACGGAGGTGGTTTTACCGGAGTCGGAGTCGGAGTCGGAGTCGGAAGCCTCATACCGACCTCCGCGGAGTCGGAGTTGAATCGGAGTCGGAGGCGGAGGTCGCACGCAGCCACAAATTAATTATTAAAATATAAAATTTGAAAAATCAATTTTTATTAGAACGGAAATTATCTGTTTACAAAATCAACTAATCATTAACTAACTCACACGTCTGACGCACGCACTCTTAACTTCAATGCAAATCTCGCCTACTCATTTAAAGTAAATAAAAGAGTGAAAAGACAGCCGTATTGTATTGTAAGTGTAACATGTCGCAACTCGATAATTCTTTGTCGTTCATGTTTATCGGTCGTCACCGATTCCGAACGAAAAACCTCCGATGTGATTATATCGGAACCGAAGCCGGATTCGGAGGTGTAATTTAAACCGGAGGTTCCGACATATCGGATTCGGAGTCGAAGCTCCGTATCAACCCTAATATGTATATATATTACATATATATATAATATTACATATCTTTAATTATTTATCAAATAAACAACTTCACATAACTTTTTATCTATGATTCCAGGAATCCAATTGTAACCAAGATTGTTTTTCATTTCGTATAAAACTTTATCCTTTATTTATCTATGGTTTCTTGACACTGTATTTTTCTGTTTGTTCGATGTCTTTTATTTAAGTTTATCGCTCTTCGAATTTTAGCATTTACATCGTCAAGAATAGTTTTAGGTCTAGCTTTAAATATTAGTTCATTCGGGCGATGGAGTGGATCGATACATTAAAAGAAAATTGTAATTCAAAAGTTCAGATGGAATGTGATTATTGTTGGAGCAGAATTCAAATCTGGCGCCTAAAAATTCCGTAGGCCCATATTGTTCAATTCTTTTGTTAAAAAAGCCGTTTAAATAACGAATTATTTGTTTAACAGTTTGAGAATTTTATAAATACTTTGCCAAACAATAAACATTAACACATTTGTACATTAAAACCATCAGTGGTAGCACAATCCTTTTTCTCATCGTTCGCCTGCTGCTTGTAAATTCATTCGGTTGCAGTGTCAATCAATACAACTTTCTTTCGTCGTCGAACTGCAAATGCAGTGCGGTGATTAACCTATTACGGTTACAGCTTAGAACTTTTTGTCGTTTAAATTGCTACTTTAGCATTCGGTCATCGCTTCAACCAGAGTTCCTCTGTCCAATATATCGTTTGGAATTACAAGAAATCTTGGTCGACGTTCGGAAACATAATGTCCGTTCATTTTGGCGCTCTACGTAAAAAACCCCATTTAAAATTGCTGTGAAAATAATATTCAAATCACATAAACTCAGTTCAAGCATTATAGTAAAACGAACCAACAAACAATTGAATTTCATTTATAGCGCAAGACAATATATCGCCGCGCTTTCGGTTTCGGTTTAGAGAGTCCAAGTGTAGGTGGTGAAGCTCCAAAAGCAGAAACACGAAAGACATCCAGGAACTCAGTCATCTATCTAAGGAAAGAACGCAGAGGAAGCAAAAATGTGCGTCAAGTGCGACAAGTGGTCGCTCAAAAAGCCATATAAAATCTATATTAACCACCGCTATATATACGCACCTTCAACATAATTTTGACTGAATTCTGCATGCTAATTGTCAAACTAAAACATAATTTAATATGACTTATATTCTATTGCTACGAACAACATATTCAAATTAAATTTTGCAAGCCGCAATCGAATGCGCGCATAAGTTGTCGCTTAAAGAATCGCATTAGAATCCCCAAATACGTTCTATACTTGCATTCTAAGCACACAATCTCGCTACAATCCATAAAAGCTCGAATTCAGTCTCTTCTTCGAGTTCTCGTATTGTACCCACCACCATCGCACCATTTACCATTGCACTTTCATACTTTCTTCTCTCGCCGCCGTTTTCGTCTCTTTTCGTGATCGTTCGTTCGTCGTCACAATCACAACAACAACACATCTACGCCAAACGCCGCGCTGTTGTAAGCTCCGCCTACAACATGTCGCAGCATTTTCTTTCATTGCTCCGATCTACATTTCGCTAAGCCTATACTTTTTGTTGCTTTCGTCGTCGTCGCCGGAGAGGAAGCTCCATACAGTGACGTTTATTCAAAGGTGCGCAGGTGTTCTCTGCACACCCTTACCAAATCCATTATTATAATGCACTGAACTTAAGTTCATTATGAAACTCATTTCTGTTTCTTTGCAATAAATTATGTATTAACTAACCAGTATTTGTAAATTAATAGTTCAAATCAACATGCTGAAATAATTGCATCGAAACAAAATCCAAATCTCCCTGTATCAATAATTCCAATTCACAGTCAAAATGACTTGGTTGTAATGAAACTCACCCATCGGGGTGTTCATCTCGCTTTAGAGCACCGTGGACAGGCAAAATAACATACAGAAAAAATTACAAAATAAAAAATAAAAAACCCTTTCCCTCATAAATCTACCTGGCTTGGTGTTCTCCTACATCAAGCGCACCTCTTTGCAGTTCGTTTCGCACTTCTTGTGTTTCATTTTCGTTTTCGTTCCACCATGGCAAACATAGAGTTTTTGTGCTTGTGCCGCGTGCCTACTGCCTGCCTACTATGTGCAGGAACAAGAACAAGCACAACACAAGTTCATGCAAGATACAACATACAACTACAACTTACAACAGCTAGAGTCCCAGTCCCATTCAAATCCTACTGATTCGTTCTCCTGTGGTGCGCTATTTTTTGCAGAACCTTGAAGAAGCACAAGCTGGAATTTTATACAATTATTCATTCCCATTCTGGTCTTTTTAGTGTAAAAAAAATATGGAATAGACTATAGTCGGTTGCACCGTGACAACAACTGACAAAAAATATGAGTATTCAAATATTTGAAATTGCAGCTGTTCGGCTGATAAATTGGAAATATGTATGTTATTTTGTATGTTACTCCAACACTACCTTCTCCAAATTTTAGTATGAATTCAAGCATTGGTTGCGTGGTTGCCTTTCTATAAGAAAAGTCTTCTGCTGACCTTGCCTGCTTTTTTCTCACATTATCTGATTATTTTAGAGTTGCTGTAAATAATCACATTGTTTCCCAATAGAAGAAGTAAAAAACAAAAAATAAATCTACCTATAAAAAAACTTAGTAATGGGATCGTTGTCTATAACGTCCTCGTAGGGTCCTGGAATAAAACAAAAAATACATTATCTTACTACTGTAGAAAATATAGCGAACACCCTACTGAAAGCACCACAGCACGTCACTGGCTCCATAGATCAAATGCACTGAAAGAAAGCTATCGAATTTCTTCGTCTTCATCGACCCTTGCTATACAAAAATATTTAAAGACGTAAATCACAAGATAAATCAACAAATTATCAAATCCATCAACTTATTGCTCAAACCGTAATTGTCGGTAGCAAATTTATATTTAAATAGAAGAACACATTTTCATTTGAATGGATATGTGAATAACCAGAATAGTCGGTTCTGGGCAATGAAAAACCCTCAAATTTCTCATCAGTCACCTTTGCATCCATTAAAAGTTACAGTCTGGTGTGCAATTTGGTCAGGAGGAATCATTGGACCTTACTTCTTTGAAAATGAAAACGGCGTAACGGTAACTGTGAATGGGGAGCGATATCGTGTATGATTGAAAACTTTTTAACGCCACAACTTCATGCTTTGGGCTTGATTAACATGTGGTATCAACAAGACATACAGCATACAGCCAGGATTACAATGGAATTACTGCGAGACCTCTTTCCACAACAAGTTATTTCGAGAAATGGTGATGCTCCGGACTTCTTTTTGTCTGAAAAGCAAGGTTTATGCAAACAAACCAGAAACGCTTGAGCAACTCAAACAAAATATTCGTAATGAAATTAATGAAATACCGCGTGAAATGTGTGAGAATGTAATGAAAAATGTGCTTAAAAGGGCTCGCATTTGTGAGACTAACAGAGGCGGACATTTACCTGATATTGTATTCCATACATAATTGCCGACAATAAAACATTTATCAATATAAGATCCATTCTCTTTCATTTAATCAAAAATTATAAACAAAAAAAGTAGTATACCTTCCCGGCGGACACCCTGTACAATAGAGTATTTAAGGCAAATGCGGGCATTCACAAAGGGAAGTATAACGCGCATAAAAACGTATGCGGGAGCCAATGCAAACACGCTTTCCTCTACAGAGCTCGAATGTCGGCTAGGAATATCAGAATCTTATTTTAAACAAGTCCTAGCATACCGAACAAAAATTGAACGTTCGGCACCATTGGACAGGGTCGTGCAGAATTAAAGGAACAGTATATTTCACTAAAAACTAAAATTCTCTCGCTATTAGGAAATAATAGGCGCTCTAGTGTAGTAGACACTACCATGGCAATGTCTCATTCCTTGAAGATATTCAGAGCATACGTTTCATTGACGTATTTACAAATCTTGTAGATAACGAATCCAGTCTTTCAAAAATCGAAAAATTTAAATATGTATCTCGATAATTAAGCTCTGGATACAATCAAGGCATTCCATATATCAATGCCATAATTATTTCAATAGCCCTTTCAAAAGTGGATCAGGAGACACAATCGAAATGGGAAGAACAATTGGATTACAGCAAATTGACAACCTGGGAGGATTGCGCTAAGGTACTTGGAAAACGATGTCAATATTTGGAGGCACGAGACAGTAAGCAGTTGTGATCGGAGTCCAGCCAATAATGGACAGATAAACCAAAACCAACATCATCGTCGTCTCAATATCGTCCTCAATCTTCACTTACAATAACTAAACATTCTTGCATTTTTTGTCAAGATTCTAATCATACAATTTCAAATTGTCCAAGCTTAAGTGGGTTGTCTGTTCCAGATTGTTTCTCAAGGGTTAAGAAATTAGGTCTCTGTATAAATTGCTTACGGAAGGGTCACGGTCAACTGCCATGAGGAGCCCTCAACTTCATCAGCGTCAAGCACACTGCTTTAGAGAAAGAGCAGAAATCAACGACTCAAGTTATTTTGGCAACAGCAATTGTTTTAGTTAATGATTCGGCAGGCAGTTTTCAAATGGGAAGAGTTTTATTGGATTCAGGATCTCACGTCAATTTTATTAATGAGAAATTTGCTAAATCCCTTTGTCTTCACAAAAAGCGAAAGGATGTAGATATCCTAGGAATAGGGATTTCCGAAACAAAAGCTTATTTCAAAACCGAAACAACCATTAGCTCTAGGTATACCAATTTCGAGGTTTCATTAGAGTTTTTGGTCGCACCAGCCGTTGCAGTGTACCAGCCGGAGTCATCGCTGAATGTTAGCAGTTGCAATCTTCCCACGAATTTGGAGTTAGCCGATGCATTTTTTAACCAATCGTTCAGAATTGACTTATTGCTAGGAGCAGAAGCATTCTTCGACCTACTCAAAGACGGCCAGGTCAAACTTGGACAAGGGGTTTCTGGGTTACAGAACACTGAGTTCGGATGGATAGTATCTGGGTGTTACAGGTCACAAATCAAAGCCAATAAAAAGTCTTGTTTTAATGGTTCAAAAGATACATCGTTGGAGGAATATGTGGAGAAGTTTTGGGAGTTAGGGAGGAAGAGGAACAAAAGGAATGTGAGGCACATTTCAAGGACAATGTTGAGGTTCTATCTAGTTGACGGTGAGTGGTTCAACTCCCTATGAAAAAGGATCCCAGTTGTCTTGGATCGTCATACGACAAAGCGTTTAGACGTTTCCTCTCACTTGAGCGTAGGTTAGCCAAAAACTCATTTCAAAAGGCACAGTATATTAGTTTCTTGAAGGAGTATGAGACATTGGGCCATATGTCCTTAGTAAAACATCCTAATTTATCGGAACCCCTTCTATTATTTACCACATCAATGCGTACTTCGACCCAATAGCACATCTACAAAGTTCAGGGTAGTTTTCGATGCATCATGTTGCACGTCGTCGCAGGTATCGCTAAATGGAATCCTTATGGTTGGAACTACAATACAGGATGAACTGTCGATAATTTTACTTCGCTTTCGCCTCTATCGGTATGCTCTTACCGCAGAAATCGTTAAGATGTTTCGCCAGGTGCTAATACATCCAGCGCATCGAAAGTTTCAGTATATTCTGTGGAGGGAAAGGGAGCAAACTCCGGTACGAACGTATCAACACTATCACATACGGCACTTGGTCTGCTCCTTTTAGGCAGTTCGCTGCCTCAAATACCTTGAACAAAATCAAAAACGCTTTATGCTGGGAGCTAGTGTCCTTCAGTCGGACTTTTATGTCGATGATGTGCTAACTGGGACAGATCATATAGATACGCTGGTCAAGAAATAAATAGAGGTCGTGAAGATTCTGAGGTCAGCAGGATTTGAATTAGCCAAGTGGAACAGCATCATCACGATTTCGTTCAACAACCGGGAAGAAAAGCGATTAAATTAACTGACTCCAATCTCTCTAGTACTTTAGGAATAGCTTGGAATGCTCAAACGGATGAGCTCAGCTTTTCATATAAGCCTAGTCGTTGCCATTCCAAATATACCAAAAGGTCGATTTTATCGCTTTCATCCTCGATTTTCGATCCAATGGGCTTGCTTAGTCCCATCATAATAACAGCAAAAATAATTCTACAAAGGTTATGGATTGAGAAGTTGGATTGGGATTCATCCATCCCTCAAACCATCGATACTGAATAGCGTCAGTTCATGGTTGAAATGCATTCATTGCTAAATGTCTCTGTTCCTAGATTTGTTTTGATGGCAGAAAGAAAAAGCTATCAAATTCATGGATTCGCCGACGCATTTATGAAAGCATATGGTTGCTGCATATATTTAAGGAGCATAGACGATCAGTGAAAAATCGAAACAAAACTTGTAGTCGCGAAGTCTAGGGTGGCGCCTGAAAACAGCTTCCTCGAAATGTAGCCATCAGTTGTTGAGATTCAGCTGCCTTCAGAAGAATTAAGAACCTATGCTGGAAATGAAGAAAACAGTACTGATCAGTCAAAATTCAGAGCCAAACTATATTTTGGAAAGGATAGTAGATCGATTAGTTCGTATTCAAAAATTCTCCGTTTCGTTGCATACTACAAAGGTTCGTTAATTGGTTTGTTAGTCTATCAAAAACGCGAACCTATCAGGACAACCAAAGTCTTGCAGCGGTGGATTTAGAAAAATCATTATTCAAATTGTTAATCTTATTCAACACAGCGCTTTCTCGGAAGAAATCAACGCAATTAAAAACAACACGATTCTGAAAGAACCAATAATGTGGTTGAATCCTTTCATAGAGGAAATAGATGGGATCCTTTTGTTAAAAGTAGGAGCAAGGTTAAAACACGCCAACATTCCAGAGGAATGCAAGCATCCACTTCTACTCCCGAAGAACTGCAGTTTCACCAAAACCATTGCCAGACATCTACATCTGACGAACTACAATGCTGGTCCGAAAGCTTTAGTTGCTCTAGCCAGACAAAAATTCTGGATAGTAAACGTAAGGGATATCGCGCCGCGGACTGTTCGTCAGTGCCCCAGTTGCGTCCGGTATAGACCAATATTGTTGCAGCAGGTGATGGGCAATTTGCCTGCGGAGAGGCTTACTCCAGCGCGTTCATTCCAGTGTTCTGGAGTCGACTTCTGCGGTCCAATTTACACATACCTCAAAATTCGCGGCAAGACTCCATATAAGTCGTATGTGGCAGTATTTGTTTGTTTTTCGTCGAAGGCCGTCCATTTAGAATCTGTGTCTGATTTGTCGGCTGACGCTTTTATCGCGGATCTGAAAAGGATGATAGGTCGTCGAGTTCTCCCAAGAAATATTCACTGCGATAACGCAACCAATTTCATTGGAGCACATTCCAAACTTTTAGAGCTGCGAAATATGTTGTTAAAAAAATCTAACAAAGAAAAAATTAAAAATTTTTGTACTAATGCCAGCATAAACTTTCATTTTATACCCCTCAGGCCACCACACTTTGGTGAGATTTGGGAGGCAGCAGTGAAGACAGCCAAAGGCCATCTGTACCGAAGTTTGGCCGGAGCCAAGCTCACATTCGAAGAGCTAACAACAGCGTTGGTAGAGATTGAAGCCGGGATGAGCTCAAGACCGCTTACTCCAATGTCCTCTGATCCCAATGACGTCGAAGCACTAACTCCAGCACATCTACTCATCGGGTCATCGTTAAAGGGAGTTGCAGAGCCAGCAGTAGAGGTTGCAGACATCAGCTACATCGAACGTTGGCTTCGAACACGCCGTTAAGACCCACTTCTCGCAGAGGTGGTCAAAGGAATACATCCACGAATTGCACCTGCGTACAAAGTGGACATCGACTAGTAAAAACCTATCCATTGGCACATTCGTTATCATCCATGAAGACAACATTCCACCTCAAAAATGGCTTCTAGGGAGAATAACGAACACCATCAAGGGCGCAGATGGCAACGTCAGAGTCGCCGACGTGAAGACAACGCGAGGGGTATTCAGACGCCCCATACACCAGTTAGCAGCGATTCCGTCTTGAAAGAGTGTCCTTTCAAAGGAGGACGGAATGTTGGAGCGAAATTCAAATCTGGCGCCTTAAAATTGCATGCGCCCAAAGCTGTTTAAATAACGGATTATTTGTTTAAAAGTGTAAGAATTTTGTATAAATACTTTGCCAAACAATAAACATTAAATCATTTGTACATTAAAACCATCAGTGGTAACACAATCGTTTTTCTCGTCGTTCGCCTGCTGTTTGTAAATTCACTCGGTTGCAGTGTCAACCAATACAACTTTCTTTCGTCGTCGAACTGCAAGTGCAGCGCGGTCATTAACCCCTTACGGTTAAAGCTTAGAACTTTTCGTCGTTTAAATTGCTACTTTGGCATTCGGTCATCGCTTCAACCAGAGTTCCTCTGTCCAATATATCGTTTGGAATTACAAGAACTCTTGGTCGACGTTCGGAAACATAATGTCCGTTCATTTTGGCGCTCTACGTAAAAAACCCCATTTAAAATTGCTGTGAAAATAATATTCAAATCACATAAACTCAGTTCAAGCATTATAGTAAAACGAACCAACAAACAATTGAATTTCATTTATAGCGCAAGACAATATATCGCCGCGCTTTCGGTTTCGGTTTAGAGAGTCCAAGTGTAGGTGGTGAAGCTCCAAAAGCAGAAACACGAAAGACATCCAGGAACTCAGTCATCTATCTAAGGAAAGAACGCAGAGGAAGCAAAAATGTGCGTCAAGTGCGACAAGTGGTCGCTCAAAAAGCCATATAAAATCTATATTAACCACCGCTATATATACGCACCTTCAACATAATTTTGACTGAATTCTGCATGCTAATTGTCAAACTAAAACATAATTTAATATGACTTATATTCTATTGCTACGAACAACATATTCAAATTAAATTTTGCAAGCCGCAATCGAATGCGCGCATAAGTTGTCGCTTAAAGAATCGCATTAGAATCCCCAAATACGTTCTATACTTGCATTCTAAGCACACAATCTCGCTACAATCCATAAAAGCTCGAATTCAGTCTCTTCTTCGAGTTCTCGTATTGTACCCACCACCATCGCACCATTTACCATTGCACTTTCATACTTTCTTCTCTCGCCGCCGTTTTCGTCTCTTTTCGTGATCGTTCGTTCGTCGTCACAATCACAACAACAACACATCTACGCCAAACGCCGCGCTGTTGTAAGCTCCGCCTACAACATGTCGCAGCATTTTCTTTCATTGCTCCGATCTACATTTCGCTAAGCCTATACTTTTTGTTGCTTTCGTCGTCGTCGCCGGAGAGGATGCTCCATAGATCAAATGCACTGAAAGAAAGCTATCGAATTTCTTCGTCTTCATCGACCCTTGCTATACAAAAATATTTAAAGACGTAAATCACAAGATAAATCAACAAATTATCAAATCCATCAACTTATTGCTCAAACCGTAATTGTCGGTAGCAAATTTATATTTAAATAGAAGAACACATTTTCATTTGAATGGATATGTGAATAACCAGAATAGTCGGTTCTGGGCAATGAAAAACCCTCAAATTTCTCATCAGTCACCTTTGCATCCATTAAAAGTTACAGTCTGGTGTGGAATTTGGTCAGGAGGAATCATTGGACCTTACTTCTTTGAAAATGAAAACGGCGTAACGGTAACTGTGAATGGGGAGCGATATCGTGTATGATTGAAAACTTTTTAACGCCACAACTTCATGCTTTGGGCTTGATTAACATGTGGTATCAACAAGACATACAGCATACAGCCAGGATTACAATGGAATTACTGCGAGACCTCTTTCCACAACAAGTTATTTCGAGAAATGGTGATGTTGATTGGCCTCTACGGTCGCCTGGTTTGACTGCTCCGGACTTCTTTTTGTCTGAAAAGCAAGGTTTATGCAAACAAACCAGAAACGCTTGAGCAACTCAAACAAAATATTCGTAATGAAATTAATGAAATACCGCGTGAAATGTGTGAGAATGTAATGAAAAATGTGCTTAAAAGGGCTCGCATTTGTGAGACTAACAGAGGCGGACATTTACCTGATATTGTATTCCATACATAATTGCCGACAATAAAACATTTATCAATATAAGATCCATTCTCTTTCATTTAATCAAAAATTATAAACAAAAAAAGTAGTATACCTTCCCGGCGGACACCCTGTACAATAGAGTATTTAAGGCAAATGCGGGCATTCACAAAGGGAAGTATAACGCGCATAAAAACGTATGCGGGAGCCAATGCAAACACGCTTTCCTCTACAGAGCTCGAATGTCGGCTAGGAATATCAGAATCTTATTTTAAACAAGTCCTAGCATACCGAACAAAAATTGAACGTTCGGCACCATTGGACAGGGTCGTGCAGAATTAAAGGAACAGTATATTTCACTAAAAACTAAAATTCTCTCGCTATTAGGAAATAATAGGCGCTCTAGTGTAGTAGACACTACCATGGCAATGTCTCATTCCTTGAAGATATTCAGAGCATACGTTTCATTGACGTATTTACAAATCTTGTAGATAACGAATCCAGTCTTTCAAAAATCGAAAAATTTAAATATGTATCTCGATAATTAAGCTCTGGATACAATCAAGGCATTCCATATATCAATGCCATAATTATTTCAATAGCCCTTTCAAAAGTGGATCAGGAGACACAATCGAAATGGGACGAACAATTGGATTATAGCAAATTGACAACCTGGGAGGATTGCGCTAAGGTACTTGGAAAACGATGTCAATATTTGGAGGCACGAGACAGTAAGCAGTTGTGATCGGAGTCCAGCCAATAATGGACAGATAAACCAAAACCAACATCATCGTCGTCTCAATATCGTCCTCAATCTTCACTTACAATAACTAAACATTCTTGCATTTTTTGTCAAGATTCTAATCATACAATTTCAAATTGTCCAAGCTTAAGTGGGTTGTCTGTTCCAGATTGTTTCTCAAGGGTTAAGAAATTAGGTCTCTGTATAAATTGCTTACGGAAGGGTCACGGTCAACTGCCATGAGGAGCCCTCAACTTCATCAGCGTCAAGCACACTGCTTTAGAGAAAGAGCAGAAATCAACGACTCAAGTTATTTTGGCAACAGCAATTGTTTTAGTTAATGATTCGGCAGGCAGTTTTCAAATGGGAAGAGTTTTATTGGATTCAGGATCTCACGTCAATTTTATTAATGAGAAATTTGCTAAATCCCTTTGTCTTCACAAAAAGCGAAAGGATGTAGATATCCTAGGAATAGGGATTTCCGAAACAAAAGCTTATTTCAAAACCGAAACAACCATTAGCTCTAGGTATACCAATTTCGAGGTTTCATTAGAGTTTTTGGTCGCACCAGCCGTTGCAGTGTACCAGCCGGAGTCATCGCTGAATGTTAGCAGTTGCAATCTTCCCACGAATTTGGAGTTAGCCGATGCATTTTTTAACCAATCGTTCAGAATTGACTTATTGCTAGGAGCAGAAGCATTCTTCGACCTACTCAAAGACGGCCAGGTCAAACTTGGACAAGGGGTTTCTGGGTTACAGAACACTGAGTTCGGATGGATAGTATCTGGGTGTTACAGGTCACAAATCAAAGCCAATAAAAAGTCTTGTTTTAATGGTTCAAAAGATACATCGTTGGAGGAATATGTGGAGAAGTTTTGGGAGTTAGGGAGGAAGAGGAACAAAAGGAATGTGAGGCACATTTCAAGGACAATGTTGAGGTTCTATCTAGTTGACGGTGAGTGGTTCAACTCCCTATGAAAAAGGATCCCAGTTGTCTTGGATCGTCATACGACAAAGCGTTTAGACGTTTCCTCTCACTTGAGCGTAGGTTAGCCAAAAACTCATTTCAAAAGGCACAGTATATTAGTTTCTTGAAGGAGTATGAGACATTGGGCCATATGTCCTTAGTAAAACATCCTAATTTATCGGAACCCCTTCTATTATTTACCACATCAATGCGTACTTCGACCCAATAGCACATCTACAAAGTTCAGGGTAGTTTTCGATGCATCATGTTGCACGTCGTCGCAGGTATCGCTAAATGGAATCCTTATGGTTGGAACTACAATACAGGATGAACTGTCGATAATTTTACTTCGCTTTCGCCTCTATCGGTATGCTCTTACCGCAGAAATCGTTAAGATGTTTCGCCAGGTGCTAATACATCCAGCGCATCGAAAGTTTCAGTATATTCTGTGGAGGGAAAGGGAGCAAACTCCGGTACGAACGTATCAACACTATCACATACGGCACTTGGTCTGCTCCTTTTAGGCAGTTCGCTGCCTCAAATACCTTGGAGAACAAAATCAAAAACGCTTTATGCTGGGAGCTAGTGTCCTTCAGTCGGACTTTTATGTCGATGATGTGCTAACTGGGACAGATCATATAGATACACTGGTCAAGAAATAAATAGAGGTCGTGAAGATTCTGAGGTCAGCAGGATTTGAATTAGCCAAGTGGAACAGCATCATCACGATTTCGTTCAACAACCGGGAAGAAAAGCGATTAAATTAACTGACTCCAATCTCTCTAGTACTTTAGGAATAGCTTGGAATGCTCAAACGGATGAGCTCAGCTTTTCATATAAGCCTAGTCGTTGCCATTCCAAATATACCAAAAGGTCGATTTTATCGCTTTCATCCTCGATTTTCGATCCAATGGGCTTGCTTAGTCCCATCATAATAACAGCAAAAATAATTCTACAAAGGTTATGGATTGAGAAGTTGGATTGGGATTCATCCATCCCTCAAACCATCGATACTGAATAGCGTCAGTTCATGGTTGAAATGCATTCATTGCTAAATGTCTCTGTTCCTAGATTTGTTTTGATGGCAGAAAGAAAAAGCTATCAAATTCATGGATTCGCCGACGCATTTATGAAAGCATATGGTTGCTGCATATATTTAAGGAGCATAGACGATCAGTGAAAAATCGAAACAAAACTTGTAGTCGCGAAGTCTAGGGTGGCGCCTGAAAACAGCTTCCTCGAAATGTAGCCATCAGTTGTTGAGATTCAGCTGCCTTCAGAAGAATTAAGAACATATGCTGCAAATGAAGAAAACAGTACTGATCAGTCAAAATTCAGAGCCAAACTATATTTTGGAAAGGATAGTAGATCGATTAGTTCGTATTCAAAAATTCTCCGTTTCGTTGCATACTACAAAGGTTCGTTAATTGGTTTGTTAGTCTATCAAAAACGCGAACCTATCAGGACAACCAAAGTCTTGCAGCGGTGGATTTAGAAAAATCATTATTCAAATTGTTAATCTTATTCAACACAGCGCTTTCTCGGAAGAAATCAACGCAATTAAAAACAACAAGATTCTGAAAGAACCAATAATGTGGTTGAATCCTTTCATAGAGGAAATAGATGGGATCCTTTTGTTAAAAGTAGGAGCAAGGTTAAAACACGCCAACATTCCAGAGGAATGCAAGCATCCACTTCTACTCCCGAAGAACTGCAGTTTCACCAAAACCATTGCCAGACATCTACATCTGACGAACTACAATGCTGGTCCGAAAGCTTTAGTTGCTCTAGCCAGACAAAAATTCTGGATAGTAAACGTAAGGGATATCGCGCCGCGGACTGTTCGTCAGTGCCCCAGTTGCGTCCGGTATAGACCAATATTGTTGCAGCAGGTGATGGGCAATTTGCCTGCGGAGAGGCTTACTCCAGCGCGTTCATTCCAGTGTTCTGGAGTCGACTTCTGCGGTCCAATTTACACATACCTCAAAATTCGCGGCAAGACTCCATATAAGTCGTATGTGGCAGTATTTGTTTGTTTTTCGTCGAAGGCCGTCCATTTAGAATCTGTGTCTGATTTGTCGGCTGACGCTTTTATCGCGGATCTGAAAAGGATGATAGGTCGTCGAGTTCTCCCAAGAAATATTCACTGCGATAACGCAACCAATTTCATTGGAGCACATTCCAAACTTTTAGAGCTGCGAAATATGTTGTTAAAAAAATCTAACAAAGAAAAAATTAAAAATTTTTGTACTAATGCCAGCATAAACTTTCATTTTATACCCCTCAGGGCACCACACTTTGGTGAGATTTGGGAGGCAGCAGTGAAGACAGCCAAAGGCCATCTGTACCGAAGTTTGGCCGGAGCCAAGCTCACATTCGAAGAGCTAACAACAGCGTTGGTAGAGATTGAAGCCGGGATGAGCTCAAGACCGCTTACTCCAATGTCCTCTGATCCCAATGACGTCGAAGCACTAACTTCAGCACATCTACTCATCGGGTCATCGTTAAAGGGAGTTGCAGAGCCAGCAGTAGAGGTTGCAGACATCAGCTACATCGAACGTTGGCGTCGAACACGCCGTTAAGACCCACTTCTCGCAGAGGTGGTCAAAGGAATACATCCACGAATTGCACCTGCGTACAAAGTGGACATCGACTAGTAAAAACCTATCCATTGGCACATTCGTTATCATCCATGAAGACAACATTCCACCTCAAAAATGGCTTCTAGGGAGAATAACGAACACCATCAAGGGCGCAGATGGCAACGTCAGAGTCGCCGACGTGAAGACAACGCGAGGGGTATTCAGACGCCCCATACACCAGTTAGCAGCGATTCCGTCTTGAAAGAGAGTCCTTTCAAAGGAGGACGGAATGTTGGAGCGAAATTCAAATCTGGCGCCTTAAAATTGCATGCGCCCAAAGCTGTTTAAATAACGGATTATTTGTTTAAAAGTGTAAGAATTTTGTATAAATACTTTGCCAAACAATAAACATTAAATCATTTGTACATTAAAACCATCAGTGGTAACACAATCGTTTTTCTCGTCGTTCGCCTGCTGTTTGTAAATTCACTCGGTTGCAGTGTCAACCAATACAACTTTCTTTCGTCGTCGAACTGCAAGTGCAGCGCGGTCATTAACCCCTTACGGTTAAAGCTTAGAACTTTTCGTCGTTTAAATTGCTACTTTGGCATTCGGTCATCGCTTCAACCAGAGTTCCTCTGTCCAATATATCGTTTGGAATTACAAGAACTCTTGGTCGACGTTCGGAAACATAATGTCCGTTCATTTTGGCGCTCTACGTAAAAAACCCCATTTAAAATTGCTGTGAAAATAATATTCAAATCACATAAACTCAGTTCAAGCATTATAGTAAAACGAACCAACAAACAATTGAATTTCATTTATAGCGCAAGACAATATATCGCCGCGCTTTCGGTTTCGGTTTAGAGAGTCCAAGTGTAGGTGGTGAAGCTCCAAAAGCAGAAACACGAAAGACATCCAGGAACTCAGTCATCTATCTAAGGAAAGAACGCAGAGGAAGCAAAAATGTGCGTCAAGTGCGACAAGTGGTCGCTCAAAAAGCCATATAAAATCTATATTAACCACCGCTATATATACGCACCTTCAACATAATTTTGACTGAATTCTGCATGCTAATTGTCAAACTAAAACATAATTTAATATGACTTATATTCTATTGCTACGAACAACATATTCAAATTAAATTTTGCAAGCCGCAATCAAATGCGCGCATAAGTTGTCGCTTAAAGAATCGCATTAGAATCCCCAAATACGTTCTATACTTGCATTCTAAGCACACAATCTCGCTACAATCCATAAAAGCTCGAATTCAGTCTCTTCTTCGAGTTCTCGTATTGTACCCACCACCATCGCACCATTTACCATTGCACTTTCATACTTTCTTCTCTCGCCGCCGTTTTCGTCTCTTTTCGTGATCGTTCGTTCGTCGTCACAATCACAACAACAACACATCTACGCCAAACGCCGCGCTGTTGTAAGCTCCGCCTACAACATGTCGCAGCATTTTCTTTCATTGCTCCGATCTACATTTCGCTAAGCCTATACTTTTTGTTGCTTTCGTCGTCGTCGCCGGAGAGGATGCTCCATAGATCAAATGCACTGAAAGAAAGCTATCGAATTTCTTCGTCTTCATCGACCCTTGCTATACAAAAATATTTAAAGACGTAAATCACAAGATAAATCAACAAATTATCAAATCCATCAACTTATTGCTCAAACCGTAATTGTCGGTAGCAAATTTATATTTAAATAGAAGAACACATTTTCATTTGAATGGATATGTGAATAACCAGAATAGTCGGTTCTGGGCAATGAAAAACCCTCAAATTTCTCATCAGTCACCTTTGCATCCATTAAAAGTTACAGTCTGGTGTGCAATTTGGTCAGGAGGAATCATTGGACCTTACTTCTTTGAAAATGAAAACGGCGTAACGGTAACTGTGAATGGGGAGCGATATCGTGTATGATTGAAAACTTTTTAACGCCACAACTTCATGCTTTGGGCTTGATTAACATGTGGTATCAACAAGACATACAGCATACAGCCAGGATTACAATGGAATTACTGCGAGACCTCTTTCCACAACAAGTTATTTCGAGAAATGGTGATGTTGATTGGCCTCTACGGTCGCCTGGTTTGACTGCTCCGGACTTCTTTTTGTCTGAAAAGCAAGGTTTATGCAAACAAACCAGAAACGCTTGAGCAACTCAAACAAAATATTCGTAATGAAATTACTGAAATACCGCGTGAAATGTGTGAGAATGTAATGAAAAATGTGCTTAAAAGGGCTCGCATTTGTGAGACTAACAGAGGCGGACATTTACCTGATATTGTATTCCATACATAATTGCCGACAATAAAACATTTATCAATATAAGATCCATTCTCTTTCATTTAATCAAAAATTATAAACAAAAAAAGTAGTATACCTTCCCGGCGGACACCCTGTACAATAGAGTATTTAAGGCAAATGCGGGCATTCACAAAGGGAAGTATAACGCGCATAAAAACGTATGCGGGAGCCAATGCAAACACGCTTTCCTCTACAGAGCTCGAATGTCGGCTAGGAATATCAGAATCTTATTTTAAACAAGTCCTAGCATACCGAACAAAAATTGAACGTTCGGCACCATTGGACAGGGTCGTGCAGAATTAAAGGAACAGTATATTTCACTAAAAACTAAAATTCTCTCGCTATTAGGAAATAATAGGCGCTCTAGTGTAGTAGACACTACCATGGCAATGTCTCATTCCTTGAAGATATTCAGAGCATACGTTTCATTGACGTATTTACAAATCTTGTAGATAACGAATCCAGTCTTTCAAAAATCGAAAAATTTAAATATGTATCTCGATAATTAAGCTCTGGATACAATCAAGGCATTCCATATATCAATGCCATAATTATTTCAATAGCCCTTTCAAAAGTGGATCAGGAGACACAATCGAAATGGGACGAACAATTGGATTATAGCAAATTGACAACCTGGGAGGATTGCGCTAAGGTACTTGGAAAACGATGTCAATATTTGGAGGCACGAGACAGTAAGCAGTTGTGATCGGAGTCCAGCCAATAATGGACAGATAAACCAAAACCAACATCATCGTCGTCTCAATATCGTCCTCAATCTTCACTTACAATAACTAAACATTCTTGCATTTTTTGTCAAGATTCTAATCATACAATTTCAAATTGTCCAAGCTTAAGTGGGTTGTCTGTTCCAGATTGTTTCTCAAGGGTTAAGAAATTAGGTCTCTGTATAAATTGCTTACGGAAGGGTCACGGTCAACTGCCATGAGGAGCCCTCAACTTCATCAGCGTCAAGCACACTGCTTTAGAGAAAGATCAGAAATCAACGACTCAAGTTATTTTGGCAACAGCAATTGTTTTAGTTAATGATTCGGCAGGCAGTTTTCAAATGGGAAGAGTTTTATTGGATTCAGGATCTCACGTCAATTTTATTAATGAGAAATTTGCTAAATCCCTTCGTCTTCACAAAAAGCGAAAGGATGTAGATATCCTAGGAATAGGGATTTCCGAAACAAAAGCTTATTTCAAAACCGAAACAACCATTAGCTCTAGGTATACCAATTTCGAGGTTTCATTAGAGTTTTTGGTCGCACCAGCCGTTGCAGTGTACCAGCCGGAGTCATCGCTGAATGTTAGCAGTTGCAATCTTCCCACGAATTTGGAGTTAGCTGATGCATTTTTTAACCAATCGTTCAGAATTGACTTATTGCTAGGAGCAGAAGCATTCTTCGACCTACTCAAAGACGGCCAGGTCAAACTTGGACAAGGGGTTTCTGGGTTACAGAACACTGAGTTCGGATGGATAGTATCTGGGTGTTACAGGTCACAAATCAAAGCCAATAAAAAGTCTTGTTTTAATGGTTCAAAAGATACATCGTTGGAGGAATATGTGGAGAAGTTTTGGGAGTTAGGGAGGAAGAGGAACAAAAGGAATGTGAGGCACATTTCAAGGACAATGTTGAGGTTCTATCTAGTTGACGGTGAGTGGTTCAACTCCCTATGAAAAAGGATCCCAGTTGTCTTGGATCGTCATACGACAAAGCGTTTAGACGTTTCCTCTCACTTGAGTGTAGGTTAGCCAAAAACTCATTTCAAAAGGCACAGTATATTAGTTTCTTGAAGGAGTATGAGACATTGGGCCATATGTCCTTAGTAAAACATCCTAATTTATCGGAACCGCTTCTATTATTTACCACATCAATGCGTACTTCGACCCAATAGCACATCTACAAAGTTCAGGGTAGTTTTCGATGCATCATGTTGCACGTCGTCGCAGGTATCGCTAAATGGAATCCTTATGGTTGGAACTACAATACAGGATGAACTGTCGATAATTTTACTTCGCTTTCGCCTCTATCGGTATGCTCTTACCGCAGAAATCGTTAAGATGTTTCGCCAGGTGCTAATACATCCAGCGCATCGAAAGTTTCAGTATATTCTGTGGAGGGAAAGGGAGCAAACTCCGGTACGAACGTATCAACACTATCACATACGGCACTTGGTCTGCTCCTTTTAGGCAGTTCGCTGCCTCAAATACCTTGCAGAACAAAATCAAAAACGCTTTATGCTGGGAGCTAGTGTCCTTCAGTCGGACTTTTATGTCGATGATGTGCTAACTGGGACAGATCATATAGATACGCTGGTCAAGAAATAAATAGAGGTCGTGAAGATTCTGAGGTCAGCAGGATTTGAATTAGCCAAGTGGAACAGCATCATCACGATTTCGTTCAACAACCGGGAAGAAAAGCGATTAAATTAACTGACTCCAATCTCTCTAGTACTTTAGGAATAGCTTGGAATGCTCAAACGGATGAGCTCAGCTTTTCATATAAGCCTAGTCGTTGCCATTCCAAATATACCAAAAGGTCGATTTTATCGCTTTCATCCTCGATTTTCGATCCAATGGGCTTGCTTAGTCCCTTCATAATAACAGGAAAAATAATTCTACAAAGGTTATGGATTGAGAAGTTGGATTGGGATTCATCCATCCCTCAAACCATCGATACTGAATAGCGTCAGTTCATGGTTGAAATGCATTCATTGCTAAATGTCTCTGTTCCTAGATTTGTTTTGATGGCAGAAAGAAAAAGCTATCAAATTCATGGATTCGCCGACGCATTTATGAAAGCATATGGTTGCTGCATATATTTAAGGAGCATAGACGATCAGTGAAAAATCGAAACAAAACTTGTAGTCGCGAAGTCTAGGGTGGCGCCTGAAAACAGCTTCCTCGATTAGAGCTATGCGCGGCGCACCTTCTTTCTAAACTCTGGGGAAAAATACATCCGATTTTCAAAGATCATAATGCTGAAATGAAATCTACTTTTGGACAGACGCAGCCATTGTCCTACATTGGATAAATAAGCATTCGTCAAAATTAAGCACGTTCGTAGGAAACAGGGTTTCTGAGATCCAAGAAATCACAAAAAATATTTCTTGGAAACACTTTCCAACACACGATAATCCCGCAGACATAGACTCGCGTGGTTGTACGGTAGAAGAACTAAAGACATCCATTTGGTTTAAGGGGCCAGGATTCTTGTCACAAAGCGAAGAAATGTAGCCATCAGTTGTTGAGATTCAGCTGCCTTCAGAAGAATTAAGAACCTATGCTGGAAATGAAGAAAACAGTACTGATCAGTCAAAATTCAGAGCCAAACTATATTTTGGAAAGGATAGTAGATCGATTAGTTCGTATTCAAAAATTCTCCGTTTCGTTGCATACTACAAAGGTTCGTTAATTGGTTTGTTAGTCTATCAAAAACGCGAACCTATCAGGACAACCAAAGTCTTGCAGCGGTGGATTTAGAAAAATCATTATTCAAATTGTTAATCTTATTCAACACAGCGCTTTCTCGGAAGAAATCAACGCAATTAAAAACAACAAGATTCTGAAAGAACCAATAATGTGGTTGAATCCTTTCATAGAGGAAATAGATGGGATCCTTTTGTTAAAAGTAGGAGCAAGGTTAAAACACGCCAACATTCCAGAGGAATGCAAGCATCCACTTCTACTCCCGAAGAACTGCAGTTTCACCAAAACCATTGCCAGACATCTACATCTGACGAACTACAATGCTGGTCCGAAAGCTTTAGTTGCTCTAGCCAGACAAAAATTCTGGATAGTAAACGTAAGGGATATCGCGCCGCGGACTGTTCGTCAGTGCCCCAGTTGCGTCCGGTATAGACCAATATTGTTGCAGCAGGTGATGGGCAATTTGCCTACGGAGAGGCTTACTCCAGCGCGTTCATTCCAGTGTTCTGGAGTCGACTTCTGCGGTCCAATTTACACATACCTCAAAATTCGCGGCAAGACTCCATATAAGTCGTATGTGGCAGTATTTGTTTGTTTTTCGTCGAAGGCCGTCCATTTAGAATCTGTGTCTGATTTGTCGGCTGACGCTTTTATCGCGGATCTGAAAAGGATGATAGGTCGTCGAGTTCTCCCAAGAAATATTCACTGCGATAACGCAACCAATTTCATTGGAGCACATTCCAAACTTTTAGAGCTGCGAAATATGTTGTTAAAAAAATCTAACAAAGAAAAAATTAAAAATGTTTGTACTAATGCCAGCATAAACTTTCATTTTATACCCCTCAGGGCACCACACTTTGGTGAGATTTGGGAGGCAGCAGTGAAGACAGCCAAAGGCCATCTGTACCGAAGTTTGGCCGGAGCCAAGCTCACATTCGAAGAGCTAACAACAGCGTTGGTAGAGATTGAAGCCGGGATGAGCTCAAGACCGCTTACTCCAATGTCCTCTGATCCCAATGACGTCGAAGCACTAACTCCAGCACATCTACTCATCGGGTCATCGTTAAAGGGAGTTGCAGAGCCAGCAGTAGAGGTTGCAGACATCAGCTACATCGAACGTTGGCGTCGAACACGCCGTTAAGACCCACTTCTCGCAGAGGTGGTCAAAGGAATACATCCACGAATTGCACCTGCGTGCAAAGTGGACATCGACTAGTAAAAACCTATCCATTGGCACATTCGTTATCATCCATGAAGACAACATTCCACCTCAAAAATGGCTTCTAGGGAGAATAACGAACACCATCAAGGGCGCAGATGGCAACGTCAGAGTCGCCGACGTGAAGACAACGCGAGGGGTATTCAGACGCCCCATACACCAGTTAGCAGCGATTCCGTCTTGAAAGAGAGTCCTTTCAAAGGAGGACGGAATGTTGGAGCGAAATTCAAATCTGGCGCCTTAAAATTGCATGCGCCCAAAGCTGTTTAAATAACGGATTATTTGTTTAAAAGTGTAAGAATTTTGTATAAATACTTTGCCAAACAATAAACATTAAATCATTTGTACATTAAAACCATCAGTGGTAACACAATCGTTTTTCTCGTCGTTCGCCTGCTGTTTGTAAATTCACTCGGTTGCAGTGTCAACCAATACAACTTTCTTTCGTCGTCGAACTGCAAGTGCAGCGCGGTCATTAACCCCTTACGGTTAAAGCTTAGAACTTTTCGTCGTTTAAATTGCTACTTTGGCATTCGGTCATCGCTTCAACCAGAGTTCCTCTGTCCAATATATCGTTTGAAATTACAAGAACTCTTGGTCGACGTTCGGAAACATAATGTCCGTTCATTTTGGCGCTCTACGTAAAAAACCCCATTTAAAATTGCTGTGAAAATAATATTCAAATCACATAAACTCAGTTCAAGCATTATAGTAAAACGAACCAACAAACAATTGAATTTCATTTATAGCGCAAGACAATATATCGCCGCGCTTTCGGTTTCGGTTTAGAGAGTCCAAGTGTAGGTGGTGAAGCTCCAAAAGCAGAAACACGAAAGACATCCAGGAACTCAGTCATCTATCTAAGGAAAGAACGCAGAGGAAGCAAAAATGTGCGTCAAGTGCGACAAGTGGTCGCTCAAAAAGCCATATAAAATCTATATTAACCACCGCTATATATACGCACCTTCAACATAATTTTGACTGAATTCTGCATGCTAATTGTCAAACTAAAACATAATTTAATATGACTTATATTCTATTGCTACGAACAACATATTCAAATTAAATTTTGCAAGCCGCAATCGAATGCGCGCATAAGTTGTCGCTTAAAGAATCGCATTAGAATCCCCAAATACGTTCTATACTTGCATTCTAAGCACACAATCTCGCTACAATCCATAAAAGCTCGAATTCAGTCTCTTCTTCGAGATTTATATTTAAATAGAAGAACACATTTTCATTTGAATGGATATGTGAATAACCAGAATAGTCGGTTCTGGGCAATGAAAAACCCTCAAATTTCTCATCAGTCACCTTTGCATCCATTAAAAGTTACAGTCTGGTGTGCAATTTGGTCAGGAGGAATCATTGGACCTTACTTCTTTGAAAATGAAAACGGCGTAACGGTAACTGTGAATGGGGAGCGATATCGTGTATGATTGAAAACTTTTTAACGCCACAACTTCATGCTTTGGGCTTGATTAACATGTGGTATCAACAAGACATACAGCATACAGCCAGGATTACAATGGAATTACTGCGAGACCTCTTTAAACAACAAGTTATTTCGAGAAATGGTGATGTTGATTGGCCTCTACGGTCGCCTGGTTTGACTGCTCCGGACTTCTTTTTGTCTGAAAAGCAAGGTTTATGCAAACAAACCAGAAACGCTTGAGCAACTCAAACAAAATATTCGTAATGAAATTAATGAAATACCGCGTGAAATGTGTGAGAATGTAATGAAAAATGTGCTTAAAAGGGCTCGCATTTGTGAGACTAACAGAGGCGGACATTTACCTGATATTGTATTCCATACATAATTGCCGACAATAAAACATTTATCAATATAAGATCCATTCTCTTTCATTTAATCAAAAATTATAAACAAAAAAAGTAGTATACCTTCCCGGCGGACACCCTGTACAATAGAGTATTTAAGGCAAATGCGGGCATTCACAAAGGGAAGTATAACGCGCATAAAAACGTATGCGGGAGCCAATGCAAACACGCTTTCCTCTACAGAGCTCGAATGTCGGCTAGGAATATCAGAATCTTATTTTAAACAAGTCCTAGCATACCGAACAAAAATTGAACGTTCGGCACCATTGGACAGGGTCGTGCAGAATTAAAGGAACAGTATATTTCACTAAAAACTAAAATTCTCTCGCTATTAGGAAATAATAGGCGCTCTAGTGTAGTAGACACTACCATGGCAATGTCTCATTCCTTGAAGATATTCAGAGCATACGTTTCATTGACGTATTTACAAATCTTGTAGATAACGAATCCAGTCTTTCAAAAATCGAAAAATTTAAATATGTATCTCGATAATTAAGCTCTGGATACAATCAAGGCATTCCATATATCAATGCCATAATTATTTCAATAGCCCTTTCAAAAGTGGATCAGGAGACACAATCGAAATGGGACGAACAATTGGATTATAGCAAATTGACAACCTGGGAGGATTGCGCTAAGGTACTTGGAAAACGATGTCAATATTTGGAGGCACGAGACAGTAAGCAGTTGTGATCGGAGTCCAGCCAATAATGGACAGATAAACCAAAACCAACATCATCGTCGTCTCAATATCGTCCTCAATCTTCACTTACAATAACTAAACATTCTTGCATTTTTTGTCAAGATTCTAATCATACAATTTCAAATTGTCCAAGCTTAAGTGGGTTGTCTGTTCCAGATTGTTTCTCAAGGGTTAAGAAATTAGGTCTCTGTATAAATTGCTTACGGAAGGGTCACGGTCAACTGCCATGAGGAGCCCTCAACTTCATCAGCGTCAAGCACACTGCTTTAGAGAAAGATCAGAAATCAACGACTCAAGTTATTTTGGCAACAGCAATTGTTTTAGTTAATGATTCGGCAGGCAGTTTTCAAATGGGAAGAGTTTTATTGGATTCAGGATCTCACGTCAATTTTATTAATGAGAAATTTGCTAAATCCCTTCGTCTTCACAAAAAGCGAAAGGATGTAGATATCCTAGGAATAGGGATTTCCGAAACAAAAGCTTATTTCAAAACCGAAACAACCATTAGCTCTAGGTATACCAATTTCGAGGTTTCATTAGAGTTTTTGGTCGCACCAGCCGTTGCAGTGTACCAGCCGGAGTCATCGCTGAATGTTAGCAGTTGCAATCTTCCCACGAATTTGGAGTTAGCCGATGCATTTTTTAACCAATCGTTCAGAATTGACTTATTGCTAGGAGCAGAAGCATTCTTCGACCTACTCAAAGACGGCCAGGTCAAACTTGGACAAGGTGTTTCTGGGTTACAGAACACTGAGTTCGGATGGATAGTATCTGGGTGTTACAGGTCACAAATCAAAGCCAATAAAAAGTCTTGTTTTAATGGTTCAAAAGATACATCGTTGGAGGAATATGTGGAGAAGTTTTGGGAGTTAGGGAGGAAGAGGAACAAAAGGAATGTGAGGCACATTTCAAGGACAATGTTGAGGTTCTATCTAGTTGACGGTGAGTGGTTCAACTCCCTATGAAAAAGGATCCCAGTTGTCTTGGATCGTCATACGACAAAGCGTTTAGACGTTTCCTCTCACTTGAGCGTAGGTTAGCCAAAACTCATTTCAAAAGGCACAGTATATTAGTTTCTTGAAGGAGTATGAGACATTGGGCCATATGTCCTTAGTAAAACATCCTAATTTATCGGAACCCCTTCTATTATTTACCACATCAATGCGTACTTCGACCCAATAGCACATCTACAAAGTTCAGGGTAGTTTTCGATGCATCATGTTGCACGTCGTCGCAGGTATCGCTAAATGGAATCCTTATGGTTGGAACTACAATACAGGATGAACTGTCGATAATTTTACTTCGCTTTCGCCTCTATCGGTATGCTCTTACCGCAGAAATCGTTAAGATGTTTCGCCAGGTGCTAATACATCCAGCGCATCGAAAGTTTCAGTATATTCTGTGGAGGGAAAGGGAGCAAACTCCGGTACGAACGTATCAACACTATCACATACGGCACTTGGTCTGCTCCTTTTAGGCAGTTCGCTGCCTCAAATACCTTGCAGAACAAAATCAAAAACGCTTTATGCTGGGAGCTAGTGTCCTTCAGTCGGACTTTTATGTCGATGATGTGCTAACTGGGACAGATCATATAGATACGCTGGTCAAGAAATAAATAGAGGTCGTGAAGTTTCTGAGGTCAGCAGGATTTGAATTAGCCAAGTGGAACAGCATCATCACGATTTCGTTCAACAACCGGGAAGAAAAGCGATTAAATTAACTGACTCCAATCTCTCTAGTACTTTAGGAATAGCTTGGAATGCTCAAACGGATGAGCTCAGCTTTTCATATAAGCCTAGTCGTTGCCATTCCAAATATACCAAAAGGTCGATTTTATCGCTTTCATCCTCGATTTTCGATCCAATGGGCTTGCTTAGTCCCATCATAATAACAGCAAAAATAATTCTACAAAGGTTATGGATTGAGAAGTTGGATTGGGATTCATCCATCCCTCAAACCATCGATACTGAATAGCGTCAGTTCATGGTTGAAATGCATTCATTGCTAAATGTCTCTGTTCCTAGATTTGTTTTGATGGCAGAAAGAAAAAGCTATCAAATTCATGGATTCGCCGACGCATTTATGAAAGCATATGGTTGCTGCATATATTTAAGGAGCATAGACGATCAGTGAAAAATCGAAACAAAACTTGTAGTCGCGAAGTCTAGGGTGGCGCCTGAAAACAGCTTCCTCGATTAGAGCTATGCGCGGCGCACCTTCTTTCTAAACTCTGGGGAAAAATACATCCGATTTTCAAAGATCATAATGCTGAAATGAAATCTACTTTTGGACAGACGCAGCCATTGTCCTACATTGGATAAATAAGCATTCGTCAAAATTAAGCACGTTCGTAGGAAACAGGGTTTCTGAGATCCAAGAAATCACAAAAAATATTTCGTGGAAACACTTTCCAACACACGATAATCCCGCAGACATAGACTCGCGTGGTTGTACGGTAGAAGAACTAAAGACATCCATTTGGTTTAAGGGGCCAGGATTCTTGTCACAAAGCGAAGAAATGTAGCCATCAGTTGTTGAGATTCAGCTGCCTTCAGAAGAATTAAGAACCTATGCTGGAAATGAAGAAAACAGTACTGATCAGTCAAAATTCAGAGCCAAACTATATTTTGGAAAGGATAGTAGATCGATTAGTTCGTATTCAAAAATTCTCCGTTTCGTTGCATACTACAAAGGTTCGTTAATTGGTTTGTTAGTCTATCAAAAACGCGAACCTATCAGGACAACCAAAGTCTTGCAGCGGTGGATTTAGAAAAATCATTATTCAAATTGTTAATCTTATTCAACACAGCGCTTTCTCGGAAGAAATCAACGCAATTAAAAACAACAAGATTCTGAAAGAACCAATAATGTGGTTGAATCCTTTCATAGAGGAAATAGATGGGATCCTTTTGTTAAAAGTAGGAGCAAGGTTAAAACACGCCAACATTCCAGAGGAATGTGTTGCGGCAGCCCATTAGGTCCTCGTAAGTTAAAATATTTATACCCGGATAAATACAAGAAAATGACTTTAAAACACGGAAAAGTTATCGCGGCGACCATTTATTGACAAATTGCATGTGCACGGTGCATTTGACATTTGCGATAAGATCGGGAATATATGTTTGTCTCGCTCGCACCCTACCGGTTGTCTCGTCAACAAAATGTGTCACCGTTCATGATTAGGATACAAACCAATCTGATCGAAAGTCATGAACTGATCAAAAGCGGTGCAATATAGAGTTAGTTATTGTTATTTAGTTGTTAGGTATTGTCATTTATTATATTTATTTATTGGTTTCGTCATATATATTTATTTATTTATTTATTCACATATCTATTTATTCGTATGTTAGTTTTATTGTATCATTGTCGCGATACTTCCATTTTTAAAATTTGGCTATCTAGTGTCGGTAAGTAAGTTTCCTAAACGACCGACTGTGAACTGACCAGACTAAGGAAATTAAGATACCTGCCTTACTTGTCTAAAGAGTGGAGAGTTAAAAAGAGAAAAGTGATGAGACAGAAATAGGTAGGAAATATAGCCAAATGCAATGACAGAGGATAGAAGAGTGTAAACAAAAGAAACGTAATGTGGCAAAAGAGAAAAAAAAAAAAAAGGTTTATATGGGACACTTAGGCTAAAAGCACTGTTCAGTCATTTTTCTATCGATAACTGATCGGGAAAGGTCATTGCCCTCAGCAGGTAGAGAAACTAAGCAGTAGACTACTACAGTGTGGAAAAAAAAAATTCCATTAGAGTTTTGGGTGAGTTTTTTGATAACTTTATGAGTGAAGTTTATTTATTAGCAATTTTGATGTAGGATTTTCTGGTGATTTTTAAAGGGAGAAACTTTAGCTAACATAAAATACGGAGACCAGAGAAGGGACACGGACAAGAGGTTCAAATTAATAGTCAAGGTATTTTCAAAAAAGAAAAGAGATTTTGGTGTTTCGTTAACGATGTGCTTCCCATTTAGACGAGTTCGTGCCCAACGGCCGATTCTGGCATCGTAGCGTCTCTCCGCAATTCTTTGCTCCGGGATTCGTGTGGTAAAGTCCGTGATAAGCCCAACCGTAACAACGGGCACTTAGCGGTAACAGTCCAGCGGTGAAAGGAAGGGTCAAATCAACCCAAGGTTAAGCCGCACAGTTAATTACCCGCATACGGTGCACGCAAGCAAAGAATCCCCGGGCAAGAAACTAAAACCCAGAGGATCCCATTTTTTTTAACCGTGGATTTACTTTTACAATCTTCGCTACCGAGCAAAGTGCGGATAGCCCCTTAAAGAGCGGATACAAAAGGGGGTGCTCCGCCACCTCAGCCATCAACCGTAAAAGCGGTTACCAAAAATAAGGACAACAAAAAAAAAAAAAGAAAAAAAAAAAAAAATCAACGTAAAGTTTTAGTTCAATAAGTTTTGTGAATTTTTGCATGATTTCCATCTGAAATCACCGCATTAGAGTAGTTTTTTTTTTTGAACATTGTATTAAGGTTAGTGGAGGTTTCTGCCCTTAGTGTTTTGTTGTTGTTCGCGGTAACCATATTTGGTAATTTTCAACAGCGATCCATCTTGTGCTGGTACCAGGACAACGGGGGATCTGGATAAACCGTAAGTTTTAGATTTTAAGTTATTCCTTTTTTTTATTTTTGAATTTATGAATTATTAGTAGTTTTATAGGGTAATATTAAGCGCAGAATACCTTTTAAAAGTTAGGTTAAAATTTTTTTTTGCATTGATTAAATGAATTTTTATACTACCGTATTATCAGTGTTTTGATCGTGATGATGTTGGGCTAGGAGAGTTTCGCAACTGGTGTGTGGATGGCCGGACAGGCCGTCCTCGGGTGGTTTGACAGTGACGGGACGTGACTTCAACAAACGACTACGTGACATGACTTAGAACAAACGAGATTCCCTGTTCGTCGTCGATAGTGACTGGAAGGAGATTTAGGGGTTATCATTCGCAACATCGGCCTGAATGATAACTTTTGGATGTGTTTATGACACAAAAGGGAGGGTAGGCCGTCCTTTGCCACCGTAATCCGGCATGTCTCTGGGTTTTGACGAACCTTTATCTTCGAGAGACTATGGGAACAAGTCGCGTCTAGGGTAGTGTTTGGTGTAGGCTAGTTTTAAGTTAGATAAGGCTCAGGGTAGGACTTAAATTTATATGATATATAAGTTGAGATATAGTTTAGGTTAGTTAGATTAGCTTCGCGTTGAGCTTCCCGATTTCTCTCGAGGGCATAGGCAAAAGTCTTTGAACTTCTCTTTTCTTTTCCTCCTTCTATTTTCGCTTTCCTTCAGTCCGTCCGAGGTCAACGTAATGTAGAGTAACTTTCTTTTCTATTTTTCTTTCTTTTATTTACTATTAAGGCACGATTACAGAAGTGTTTTGAGCAGGAGGTGTATGGTGAGGGGGGTAAGAACTACCCCATTCGTCGAGCTGAGCCGAGCAACCGCGAGCGTGCCGCACCCTTCTCACTTGCATCAAAGATGCCTCCGTGGCCTAAGCCTGGCTCATAACAATGGCGCCCAACGTTATTATACCGGCTAGGCCGATTGTGACTCCAAGGGGATGATTTTCATATCGAAAGTCATCACCTTGGACTTACAATAGCCTTCGCGAATTTTTGTTTCTTTTATTTCTTTAAGATTTTTCTATCCTATCAACTTCAGTTCAGGGACTGTTTAAGCTTTTGGTTGTTGATCAGAATGAAGGCAGCTGTCCTGTCCTTAGGCCAAGAGTTTGGGGATCGTGAGGTAGCTGGATTTCTGAAAGTGAATCAGGAGCGAGTTCTCGGTTCCATGGCTGACTTACGATGGCTGACCAGTCTCCAGGCGTGGAGCCAAGAGACCTCGTGAGGTAGTCGGGGGTCTGCGATGGAGTCGAGAACAAGGTCCAGGTTAACAGGCCGATCACTGGCTGCCGTCCGCAAGATTACGGCTTTTCAGTCGGTCTTACGTGAGGCGAAGGGTTAAGCCTGGAAGCCTTGGACGTGTTGGGGTTTATCCTGGGAGTCCCGGCCATCCTTGTATTTTGGTTTACCAGATAGCAAGTAGTGGTAGCGAAAGAAGGGATATCCCTTGGCACTCGTCAAAATTTAGAGATACCAGTCACTGTGAGAAATCGATTAGGGACAACTTTTACGTACATTACTCAACTGACCAGCTCCACCCAAGAGCGATTGGAAAACCTGTCCGAAAGTACACACACCAACGCGCTTATTTAAATTTATACAACACAAAAAGATCAAAACCGAATCAATTTTAGTAATCTCTTGAATTCACTATTCTTTACATATTTTTGAATTGAAATTAAATTTTTATTATCAAAAAAAAAAAAAAAAATTTTTTTAAAGCCACTAGTAGTTCAAACCAGTGGTTACTAAATCAGAGCACCTATAATTAGAAAAGAATTAAACACGTAATACCATTTTGAATTCCAAGCAATACCCAAAAGAATATTTATTGCAAGTGGGTTCGTGTAGAAGATTCGTAAAATGAGTGAAGGGAATAGGAAGTTAGGAGCTGTCCCAAAGGGTACGCTTTCACAGATGGCGAACTATTCCGTCAGTAACATCCCAAAGGATGGAACTAATTCGGAGCATAGCTATTCAGTCGACTCTTCAAAGTCAGCAGTAGCCCCTCCAAAAAGTTGTAACCACGTCAGGAACCACGGTCAAGAAGGGGATAAGAATAACCAACACGGTAGCATGGTAACAACGATAGGAAACGACTATACAGATTTGACGCTATACTCTTATGACTTGATGGACTTTAGTCCACACCCAGCCGATAATACTTCGTTCCGAAAAGGGACCATATCTGCTCGAAAAAAGGAAAAGTCAGACCAAAAGGGAGTTCCTCAAATGGAAATCGTTCAAGAGGAACAAACACCTCTTCCCTCAATACGCCATGAACTCGAAGGACGCAACAAACCAATTGAACGGACTTCGAGTCAGAAACGAAGGCCCTTGACGAGACAAGACGCAATACAACGGGACCAATCAGAATTTCCTAGAAACGAAGAAGAAGTAGAAGAAATAGAAGAACGTAATATTAGACAAGAAAAGACTTATGACAAAGGCGACCTCAAAATTCGCGAACAAACGCAAAAAGAGGTCAGACAAAGTGTTAGTCAGATACCAGAGGTTGTTAGTGATGCTGTGAGGGAGAATCCAGTAGAACTGATGTCAGCTTTTGCTGAAACAATGAAAAATATGATGTTCACCTTCCAAGACAGCATCAAAACCATCACTGAGAAAATTGGTGACTTGGAACTCTCCGTAGCATCACAAAGAACCCCTCTCATAACGATCGACAGACAGCAGGATCAGAATAGGGAGCAAATAATTAGTCCAACCCAGATGGGTAACTCAAGACCCAGTATCCGGTCAGAGAGATACAACCAACGCGACACAGGCGGGAAAATAGGCATGCCTGTTCACAAGTGGGGAGTCAAGTTTGACGGAACACCAAAATCAATGTCGGTAGAGAGCTTCATATTCAGAATAGAAACCTTGCAGAGGCAGGGTGGCCTCTCAGATAAACAACTACTCGCCCAGTTCCACCATCTAGTGGCAGGCCCAGCCGAAAAATGGTATTGGCAATTCCTGCAGGAAAATGAAGGATATGAGGAACTAAGATACCGAGACCTTAAAGCAGAACTGTTATACCAATTTAGGGATAACAAGAGGGACCATGAGATCTTGCGATCAATCATGGATAGGAAACAGCAGCCTCAAGAAACATTCGACGACTTTTACAGTGACATACGCTCCATGACGTTACAGATGACGAACCGACCACATGAACAGGACATAGTAGACATCATGAGGCACAACATCAAAGACAGGGTCGCGACGCTCACCTTCGGATGCTACATCAAAAACATTCAAGACCTACGGGATGAGTGCCGGCGAGCGGAGCGACATCTATCCAATAGGGAACAAAAATTTAGAAGGCATTTGAACGAAATAGATGAACACGGGCGACATACTATTCACAAAGAGCCACAAGAAGAAGAAGAAGAAGAGGAATACGAAGAAGTAGGGATAGCGGCAATCCACCAACAGCAAAATAGAATGAACAGGCAGGGTAATATGAGACAAACAGACAGACAAACTAGGGCCGAACGGAGCAATACGAACAGACCAGATACAATCATGACTAGGAATAGGCCGACGTTGCCACAAGCATGCCCTTCAGGCTTTCACACGTTGACCTGCTTTAGTTGTGGCCAGGGCAACCTTAGCTTTAATTGCTCCAAGTGCCAGGAAAACATGAAACTCGGCGGTGTACCCGGGAGCAACCCGCCGATACAGAGACCACTCCCGGAAACACAGAATCTCCCAGAAGATACACAATTTTTAAAAGAATAGGAAGAGAAGAGGAGAACCCCATCCAAAAAGATCCTCCACATAGAAAAAGCCTGCACCAGAGGCTCCTAGAATATCAGGCGGTAAGAAAGAGAATTTTTGGAGAAGAAGTGTCAGGTCAGGTGGTGAAAACCAGAAACTATAAAAAGATAGGTAGGCTAAGGGAGAAAAGTGCAACAAACAGACATAGGATGAACAAGATTTTAGCGTCAGTAATAAATATCAATGACGACAACCGGCCCTACGCCAAAGTCAAGATAGAGATGGAAGAAATGTTGGGTCTGTTAGATAGCGGAGCTTCGATAAGCTGTTTAGGAAAAGGAGCCTTGGAGTTCATAGAAAAGCATAATATTGAGATGAAGAAGATGAAAACAGATATCAGGACAGCCGATGGGAACCACCAAAAGATTTTAGGACGATTCACAACGACCATTTCCTGGGGTGGCAAGTCTCATGGGATAGAGCTATTTGTAGTACCAAATTTGCAGCAAGCATTATATTTAGGAGTTGACTTCTGGAAGGCATTTAAGGTCGCTCCAAATATCATCGACGAACTAGACACGCCATCGTCAACAGAGAATACACCGCTAGTACAGGCACTCTCACCAGAACAAACAGAACACTTAGAGAGAATCAAAAAACTATTCCCATCGTTTGCAGTGTTGGGGCTGGGGAAAACCGGTCTCGAAACACACACAATAGAAGTGGAAGACGAAAAGATTCCCATCAAACAACGACACTACCCAGTCTCACCCGCCATTCAAAAACTGCTATACGACGAGCTCGACAGGATGATCTCACTAGGTGTAATTGAAGAGAGCAATAGCCCCTGGAGCTCACCCGTAGTACTGGTGAGGAAACCGGGCAAGAACCGATTGTGCCTGGACTCGCGGAAGGTTAACTCAGTAACAAAAAAGGACGCCTACCCGCTTCCCCATATTGAAGGCCTATTAAGTCGCCTTCAAGATACTCGATTCATTTCGGGAATCGATTTAAAAGATGCATTCTGGCAGATTCCTCTGGAGCACAAATCAAGAGAGAAGACAGCCTTTACAGTACCTGGGCGACCGCTATATCAGTTCACGGTAATGCCGTTCGGACTGTGTAACGCCGCCCAGAGAATGTGTCGGCTGATGGACAAAGCCATACCCGCTCGGTTGAGGGAGTATGTCTTTGTCTATCTCGATGATCTCTTGGTTTGTTCGCCAGATTTCGAATCTCATGCCAGATTGTTGGAAGAGGTGGCAAAATGCTTGAGGGAAGCGGGTCTAACAATCAACGTAGAGAAAAGTAAGTTCTGTTATAAGGAGATTAAGTACTTAGGATACATCGTTGGCAATGGATGTTTAAGGACAGACCCCGACAAGGTATCGGCGGTCGAGAATTTTCCAGTACCTAAAACACCTAAGCAGCTCCGTCGGTTTCTAGGGATGACGGGGTGGTACAGACGGTTCATACCAAATTTCGCAGCCTTGGCTGCCCCAATGACTGACTGCCTGAGGAAAGGACAGACATTCTCTATGACAGAAGATGCGCTAAACGCGTTTAAAAAACTCAAGGCGACTTTGGTGTCAGCACCTATTTTGACGAATCCGGACTTCGCGAAACGATTCTACGTACAATGTGACGCCTCGACATCAGGTGTAGGGAGTGTGCTCTTCCAAATGGACGCGGAAAACAACGAAAGGCCGATAGCATTTATGTCCCAAAAGCTTAATTCCGCACAGCGGAATTATAGCGTAACGGAACTTGAGTGCTACGCGGCCGTTCTGTCTGTTAAGAAATTCAGGGCTTATGTGGAGGGATTACCTTTCACTATCATTACGGACCACGCGAGTTTGAAGTGGCTCATGACCCAAAAAGATTTGTCTGGACGTTTGGCCAGATGGAGCCTTAAGCTACAAGGATTTGACTTTCAAATCGAGCATAGGAAAGGTACCCAAAACGTAGTCCCTGATACTCTGTCCCGCGTTCATATGGAGGAGCTCCTTCCTGAAAGCGAAATATTACCGGTGGACCTCAACTCTCCATACTTTGCATCAGAAGAATATGAGGAGTTGAGGAAAACTGTCAACGACAATCAAGACCGACTACCTGACATATGCGTTTCAGACGGATTCGTCTACAAAAGAACGGACATACGAACTGGGGACGCAATACAGGACGACAGGGCATGGAAGCTCTGGATACCGGCGGAGTTGCGAGGGAATATTGTCCAAGCGGCCCACAATTCACCAGCAGCAGGCCATGGTGGCATTCATAAAACGCTAGCCAAGATAAGACAAATGTACTTTTGGCCAGGAATGGTCACCGATGTTCAAAAATGGGTGAAGTCATGCGACATCTGTAAATGTTGTAAACCACTTAATATGATTTCTCGGCCGCCGATGGGACAGCAGACCATAACGGAGCGGCCTTTTCAACGACTGTACATTGACTTCCTCGGACCATACCCACGAACTAAGAACGGACACACCCACATATTTATAGTGTTAGATCATTTCTCTAAGTTTGTGTTCTTAAAACCGATAAGAAAGGCAACGGCAGCTGAGGTAGTTAGGTATCTAGAAGAAAACGTGTTCCACATCTTTGGTATTCCTGAGTACGTTCACTCAGACAACGGTAAACAATTTGTTTCGGAACTGTTTGCCAGCTTCCTAGAAAAATACGGAGTCGGACATGTGCGTACAGCGTTCTACTCCCCCCAGGCAAATGCTTCTGAACGTTTCAATCGATCCGTCCTAGCGAAAATCAGATCCTACATAAAAGACGATCAGAAAAACTGGGATCATCATGTCAGCGAAGCAGCATTTTCCCTCAGGAGTGTGGTTCATGACGCGACCACGTTCGAACCATACTACGCTGTGTTCGGCACGCACATGGTGCAACACGCCAAATCCTATCAGTTACTCCGAAAGATAGACAACATAAAAGATCTAAACACGGAGGTTATAGAGAGAAACGACAGATTACAACTAATCAGAGCCAAGATATTCGATAATCTCAAGTTGGCACACGATAAAGCAACACGTACCTATAACACTAGATGTAGGGACGTGAAATATACGACTGGCCAAATAGTGTACAGAAGAAATTTCAAACAAAGTAGTCTAGCTGACAAATACAATGCTAAGCTAGGCCCGAAATTCATAAAATCGGTAGTACTCAGGTCTATAGGCAACTCACTCTATGAAATTGGAAACCTAAACGGCGAGAAAGTGGGAGTATTCCATGCTAAGGATATCCACACATAATCCAAAGCAGCCGAAATCAAAATATGACGCACTCAGCTGTCCGTTGCCCGACGACCTGTGATATTTACGTTTAGTTACTAGGATGTATATCGATAATGAACAAATTAAGTCTTCGTGTTATTTATGTATCTATTTATTAAAGTTTTATATGTTATTTATTATATATACACAGAGTCGTCTACAGAGTCTATTTACTTTTACCTATATATAGAGTTTATTTATTTACAACCACATAATTTATTTATTTATTTATATTAGAGTTCTATTTATTTATTTTTTTATTTAAGTCGATCTGTGATATTTAGAGATATAAGTATCAACGCAGGAGCTATATAATTCAACAGGCATGAAACGCGGTACGGTCTACGCAAGCGGAGACGCAAAGTAAACACACGTCCTTGTACTATAGCCACCACCTGCGACTGTGATAAACTATCTGTGATAAGCATTAACTGTGATAAAGTACGATAATCTTGATACCTTTTTTTTTTGACTTCGCAAATCGCAATAATCTGCTCACATGCCAGCCCGGCTAGATTAATCGATGCGTAAACTATAATCTTTTCAGGGAGTGGGCCCTTGCCACACGTTTAATCCAGCACGCTCGCGAAAGATTGACACTGAAAGCACGAACCGATGGTCTTCCTTTGTTTACGAGGCCGGTTGCATCACGACCGCTCCACAACCGTCGTCGATCCTGTTGCGGCAGCCCATTAGGTCCTCGTAAGTTAAAATATTTATACCCGGATAAATACAAGAAAATGACTTTAAAACACGGAAAAGTTATCGCGGCGACCATTTATTGACAAATTGCATGTGCACGGTGCATTTGACATTTGCGATAAGATCGGGAATATATGTTTGTCTCGCTCGCACCCTACCGGTTGTCTCGTCAACAAAATGTGTCACCGTTCATGATTAGGATACAAACCAATCTGATCGAAAGTCATGAACTGATCAAAAGCGGTGCAATATAGAGTTAGTTATTGTTATTTAGTTGTTAGGTATTGTCATTTATTATATTTATTTATTGGTTTCGTCATATATATTTATTTATTTATTTATTCACATATCTATTTATTCGTATGTTAGTTTTATTGTATCATTGTCGCGATACTTCCATTTTTAAAATTTGGCTATCTAGTGTCGGTAAGTAAGTTTCCTAAACGACCGACTGTGAACTGACCAGACTAAGGAAATTAAGATACCTGCCTTACTTGTCTAAAGAGTGGAGAGTTAAAAAGAGAAAAGTGATGAGACAGAAATAGGTAGGAAATATAGCCAAATGCAATGACAGAGGATAGAAGAGTGTAAACAAAAGAAACGTAATGTGGCAAAAGAGAAAAAAAAAAAAAAGGTTTATATGGGACACTTAGGCTAAAAGCACTGTTCAGTCATTTTTCTATCGATAACTGATCGGGAAAGGTCATTGCCCTCAGCAGGTAGAGAAACTAAGCAGTAGACTACTACAGTGTGGAAAAAAAAAATTCCATTAGAGTTTTGGGTGAGTTTTTTGATAACTTTATGAGTGAAGTTTATTTATTAGCAATTTTGATGTAGGATTTTCTGGTGATTTTTAAAGGGAGAAACTTTAGCTAACATAAAATACGGAGACCAGAGAAGGGACACGGACAAGAGGTTCAAATTAATAGTCAAGGTATTTTCAAAAAAGAAAAGAGATTTTGGTGTTTCGTTAACGATGTGCTTCCCATTTAGACGAGTTCGTGCCCAACGGCCGATTCTGGCATCGTAGCGTCTCTCCGCAATTCTTTGCTCCGGGATTCGTGTGGTAAAGTCCGTGATAAGCCCAACCGTAACAACGGGCACTTAGCGGTAACAGTCCAGCGGTGAAAGGAAGGGTCAAATCAACCCAAGGTTAAGCCGCACAGTTAATTACCCGCATACGGTGCACGCAAGCAAAGAATCCCCGGGCAAGAAACTAAAACCCAGAGGATCCCATTTTTTTTAACCGTGGATTTACTTTTACAATCTTCGCTACCGAGCAAAGTGCGGATAGCCCCTTAAAGAGCGGATACAAAAGGGGGTGCTCCGCCACCTCAGCCATCAACCGTAAAAGCGGTTACCAAAAATAAGGACAACAAAAAAAAAAAAAAGAAAAAAAAAAAAAAATCAACGTAAAGTTTTAGTTCAATAAGTTTTGTGAATTTTTGCATGATTTCCATCTGAAATCACCGCATTAGAGTAGTTTTTTTTTTTGAACATTGTATTAAGGTTAGTGGAGGTTTCTGCCCTTAGTGTTTTGTTGTTGTTCGCGGTAACCATATTTGGTAATTTTCAACAGCGATCCATCTTGTGCTGGTACCAGGACAACGGGGGATCTGGATAAACCGTAAGTTTTAGATTTTAAGTTATTCCTTTTTTTTATTTTTGAATTTATGAATTATTAGTAGTTTTATAGGGTAATATTAAGCGCAGAATACCTTTTAAAAGTTAGGTTAAAATTTTTTTTTGCATTGATTAAATGAATTTTTATACTACCGTATTATCAGTGTTTTGATCGTGATGATGTTGGGCTAGGAGAGTTTCGCAACTGGTGTGTGGATGGCCGGACAGGCCGTCCTCGGGTGGTTTGACAGTGACGGGACGTGACTTCAACAAACGACTACGTGACATGACTTAGAACAAACGAGATTCCCTGTTCGTCGTCGATAGTGACTGGAAGGAGATTTAGGGGTTATCATTCGCAACATCGGCCTGAATGATAACTTTTGGATGTGTTTATGACACAAAAGGGAGGGTAGGCCGTCCTTTGCCACCGTAATCCGGCATGTCTCTGGGTTTTGACGAACCTTTATCTTCGAGAGACTATGGGAACAAGTCGCGTCTAGGGTAGTGTTTGGTGTAGGCTAGTTTTAAGTTAGATAAGGCTCAGGGTAGGACTTAAATTTATATGATATATAAGTTGAGATATAGTTTAGGTTAGTTAGATTAGCTTCGCGTTGAGCTTCCCGATTTCTCTCGAGGGCATAGGCAAAAGTCTTTGAACTTCTCTTTTCTTTTCCTCCTTCTATTTTCGCTTTCCTTCAGTCCGTCCGAGGTCAACGTAATGTAGAGTAACTTTCTTTTCTATTTTTCTTTCTTTTATTTACTATTAAGGCACGATTACAGAAGTGTTTTGAGCAGGAGGTGTATGGTGAGGGGGGTAAGAACTACCCCATTCGTCGAGCTGAGCCGAGCAACCGCGAGCGTGCCGCACCCTTCTCACTTGCATCAAAGATGCCTCCGTGGCCTAAGCCTGGCTCATAACAAATGCAAGCATCCACTTCTACTCCCGAAGAACTGCAGTTTCACCAAAACCATTGCCAGACATCTACATCTGACGAACTACAATGCTGGTCCGAAAGCTTTAGTTGCTCTAGCCAGACAAAAATTCTGGATAGTAAACGTAAGGGATATCGCGCCGCGGACTGTTCGTCAGTGCCCCAGTTGCGTCCGGTATAGACCAATATTGTTGCAGCAGGTGATGGGCAATTTGCCTACGGAGAGGCTTACTCCAGCGCGTTCATTCCAGTGTTCTGGAGTCGACTTCTGCGGTCCAATTTACACATACCTCAAAATTCGCGGCAAGACTCCATATAAGTCGTATGTGGCAGTATTTGTTTGTTTTTCGTCGAAGGCCGTCCATTTAGAATCTGTGTCTGATTTGTCGGCTGACGCTTTTATCGCGGATCTGAAAAGGATGATAGGTCGTCGAGTTCTCCCAAGAAATATTCACTGCGATAACGCAACCAATTTCATTGGAGCACATTCCAAACTTTTAGAGCTGCGAAATATGTTGTTAAAAAAATCTAACAAAGAAAAAATTAAAAATTTTTGTACTAATGCCAGCATAAACTTTCATTTTATACCCCTCAGGGCACCACACTTTGGTGAGATTTGGGAGGCAGCAGTGAAGACAGCCAAAGGCCATCTGTACCGAAGTTTGGCCGGAGCCAAGCTCACATTCGAAGAGCTAACAACAGCGTTGGTAGAGATTGAAGCCGGAATGAGCTCAAGACCGCTTACTCCAATGTCCTCTGATCCCAATGACGTCGAAGCACTAACTCCAGCACATCTACTCATCGGGTCATTAAAAAGGGAGTTGCAGAGCCAGCAGTAGAGGTTGCAGACATCAGCTACATCGAACGTTGGCGTCGAACACGCCGTTAAGACCCACTTCTCGCAGAGGTGGTCAAAGGAATACATCCACGAATTGCACCTGCGTACAAAGTGGACATCGACTAGTAAAAACCAATCCATTGGCACATTCGTTATCATCCATGAAGACAACATTCCACCTCAAAAATGGCTTCTAGGGAGAATAACGAACACCATCAAGGGCGCAGATGGCAACGTCAGAGTCGCCGACGTGAAGACAACGCGAGGGGTATTCAGACGCCCCATACACCAGTTAGCAGCGATTCCGTCTTGAAAGAGAGTCCTTTCAAAGGAGGACGGAATGTTGGAGCGAAATTCAAATCTGGCGCCTTAAAATTGCATGCGCCCAAAGCTGTTTAAATAACGGATTATTTGTTTAAAAGTGTAAGAATTTTGTATAAATACTTTGCCAAACAATAAACATTAAATCATTTGTACATTAAAACCATCAGTGGTAACACAATCGTTTTTCTCGTCGTTCGCCTGCTGTTTGTAAATTCACTCGGTTGCAGTGTCAACCAATACAACTTTCTTTCGTCGTCGAACTGCAAGTGCAGCGCGGTCATTAACCCCTTACGGTTAAAGCTTAGAACTTTTCGTCGTTTAAATTGCTACTTTGGCATTCGGTCATCGCTTCAACCAGAGTTCCTCTGTCCAATATATCGTTTGGAATTACAAGAACTCTTGGTCGACGTTCGGAAACATACCGTCTGTTCAGTTATAGTTTGGATCCATCATCAATTTTTTCAATAAACTTTTAACAGTTCGACTGTGGATGGTAAAGCGGCCTCTTTAAGCATTTTATATTGTCATTTAGATAAAATTAAAAAAAAAGTAGTTCGTTTCATTAATTTAACATCTATCCATTTCGTACAGCTATCTACTATTATCAAATAGTTACATCCCTTCCAATAAAAAAATGTAGGTCGACTCGTTCGAAAAATATCTTGAACTCTGGCCATGCTGACTTTACACTGGTTTGTTAAAACCTAACGTACAGGCTTTGCACTCCCCGACAAATGACTCTATAGCATAGTCAATTCCAGGCCAACAGAAATATTGTCTTGCTAGACTCTTCACGACTCCGATATGTGATTCATAAAGGAGAATTAAAACTGACCTATGAAGTGCGTCTGGTATAACCAGAGGATCCCCATCAAATTAATACCCTTCATCCTCAAAGCGTGATAATCGTTTATGAAAATATTTCCATAAATTTTCAGGAGCGCTATTAGGCCACCCTGTACTAACCATATTTGGCGGTTGGGTGTGTATGAATCGGGCAGACATTGATTGGGATTAACTTGGCAATGTCCAGTGTTTTGACTTTCTCATACACATCGATTGTGCTTATTTTACCTCCAAGTGGTAGCCGCCGGGTACTGGTCCTGTCCATCCGGACTAGACTTGCTGAACTTATAGAACACGTAGAAAATAGCAACACTATAATGCTCTGTCGGAATTGACTGTCTGCTCGAGCCTCAGGACGAACGGCGGATGAATTCACGTGATGGAATCAACGGTGGCGTCAACAGTCAACATGGCAGATACCTTAATGAGCTACTTCGACGTACTTGGAGCTGAGGTCATTAAGGATTTTCAATACTAGTCAGGGCGTTGAAATAGATGAGATGGTGGCGGATGAGCCCTTAATGGGTCAACGGCAGCTCTCAAATCCCCGAAGCGGGTTACTGACTCCGGAATATCCGGCCCCTTTTGGCCAAGGGGGCAAACAAAGGACCTGGCCCTCCAGGTTGGGGGTTGTGCGTCGGGGTAACTTCCCTACCATGGAAAAAAAAATAAGTAGTTCCGAAACAACTACAAGCCTCGGATATGGATGATCCAAATGTTGACAACCCCAGCAAACGAAATAGGGACAACGAACTTCGGATCTGCACGTGGAATGTCCGGACCTTAAACAGACCGCGTGCAGCCGAACAACTTGTGGAGACCCTGGACATGTACAAAGCCGACATTACGGCCATCCAGGAAGTGCGATGGGATGGAGAAGGCACAAGAAGGATGAAAAACTGTGACATCTACTATGGCGAGCGCCACAGAGAGCGGAGTCAGCGGATATTTGGATGTGGATTAGTGATTAGAGGAAGACTTAGGCAAGAAGTGTTGGGATTTCGCAATGTTAGCGATCGCCTAGTTACTATTCGCATCAGGGCCAAATTTAAAAATATCACGCTGATCTGTGCTCATACCCCGACAGAGAAGAAAGACGACACAGCCAAAGAAGCATTTGATCTTCTTGAGAAGACATATGATAAGTGCCCGAAGTACGACGTCAAGATAGTTCTTGGCGACTTTAACGCCAAAATTGGAAAGGAGAGCATCTTTGGCTCTACAGTCGAAAAGCACAGCCTGCACGACAACACCTCCGGAAACGGACTCCATTGCCAGCACACGATTCCCACACCTCAACATTCACAAGGGGACTTGGCGGTCTCCAGATCAACGAACGAGGCTCATCAATTAATGCTGCAGACAAGAACCAGAGCGGCTGAGAGAGCTGCCCGCGAGTTCTATGGGTAAAAAAGAAGGGAGGAACACCGACTTCTCAGAAGGAAAAAGAAAGAGCACGAGAAGCGAGCGGTCGAATCAATTGACGCTACTGCAGAGGCAATGTTCGAAAGTTCTACCAAAGGGTAAAACGATTTACCCAAGGATACAAGGCCCGAACAGAAGCCTGCAGGGATGAGCATGGGAATATAGTAGTAGATTCACAGTCGGTACTGAGGATTTGGAAACAACACTTCTGCAGACTGTTAAACGGCGGAGACAGCCAACAACCCGCTGTCAGGCAGAATGATCTGTTCAACTTCGACGATGATAGCCAAAACTTCCGTCCACCCGACCTACACGAAGTGAAGATAGCGATATCCAAACTTAAATCCAACAAAGCTGCTGGAGCGGATGGCCTTCCGGCCGAGCTTTTCAAAGCAGCGGGAGATGGCTTGGTAAGGAGCATGCACCAACTCATCTCTACAATTTGGTCGGATGAAAGCATGCCCGACGAATGGAACCTCAGCATAGTGTGCCCCATCCACAAGAAAGGAGATACTCTGAACTGCGCCAACTACAGAGGAATAAGTCTCCTGAATGTCGCGTATAAGATCTTGTCGGCTGTATTGTGTGAACGCCTAAAACCTTTCGCCAACAACCTGATCGGCCCATATCAGTGTGGTTTTAGGCCAGGAAAGTCAACCATCGACCAAATTTTCACACTCCGTCAGATCTTGGAAAAAACCCAGAAATTTCAGATGGATACACACCATCTATTTATCGACTTTAAAGTCGCCTGTGATAGCGTATATAGGGACGAATTATATAAAGCCATGTCAAGTTTTGGCATCCCCGCCAAACTCGTCCGTTTGTGCAGGATGACGATGGGAAAATGTCGCTGCTCCGTCAAAGTCGGCAAGAACACTACCGAGCCATTTGATGTCGAAAAAGGTTTGAGACAAGGCGACGCGCTATCATGTACGTTCTTTAACATCGTGCTTGAAGCAATTGTACGAAACTCATAAGCCAACACCTGAGGTACAATTTATCAAAAGTCCGTTCAACTACTTGCCTATGCCGATGATATTGACATTATTGGGAGAACGCGGCGAGCTGTCAGTGGCGCATTTGCAAGCATCGAATCGCAAGCGGCGAAGATGGGTCTGGCTGTTAATGAGGACAAAACGAAGTATATGCTGTGAACGAGAAAGGACTCCCAACATCGGCGACTCGGACAAAATGTCACGATGGACAGATACAACTTCGAAGTAGTTAAAGACTTTGTCTACCTGGACTCCACTATCACTTCGCAAAATGACATCAGCGCAGAGATCAAGCGAAGAATCACTCTTGCCAATCGCTGTTTCTTCGGGCTAAGAAGGCATCTAAGAAGTAAAGCCCTCTCTCATAGAACCAAGGAGATATTATAAGACCTTATTCATCCCGGTCCTGCTGTATGGTGCTGAAGCATGGACCCTGTCAAAAGCGGATGAAAACCTTCTTGGATGCTTTGAGAGAAAGATTCTTCGAGTGATATTCGGTCCAGTTTGTGACGATGGAGTGTGGAGAAGAAGATTCAACGACGAACTATACGGGTTATACAGCGACGCTGACCTGGTCAAGAAGCAGAAAATACAACGGCTGAGATGGCTGGGACACGTGGAGCGTATGGACAACAACGCACCAGCCCGACGAGTCTTCGGCTCCACCCCTGAGGGACAACGCAGCAGAGGAAGACCCCACCTTAGGTGGCGCGCACAATTGGAGAACGACCTCAACCAACTTCGTGTGCGTAACTGGAGGCAGCTAGCGTTTTTGTTTGTTATACTTTTTTGGTTTCTTTTTATTATTCAATTACAATTTTGATTTAGACGTTTTATTTTGTTTTTAAATTATTTTTCGAAAGGAATTTTCGCAGGTAAAATACAGTCCAGAAGGCAAAACTAGTAGCTGTTGAACATGGTCCAACGAGCCTTTTTAGTTATCAGCGAGAATTTTGTTGGTACATAATGTGGGGTTAATCTTTCTTAAAAATGTTTAGCTGAAGAAAGCGATAAGTTATTTTCTTTTTACTAAGCACGAAGAGATAGCAAAATGAATAAAGCAGAAGAGCTTTTTGCCGATGAAGTCTGGTCGAGCGAGAGCGGACACGAAGCGTGTAGCCAAAGTGGTCCAGGTAAGAAAAAACAGGAGAAGCATTTCGAGGAAAAACGTGTAAGTGCAGAAATTTTGAGTGCTGATATTTCAATAAATTCCAAAATTTGGAGCAAAATTGCATTCGCAAAAGAATTTGGATCTTATTTTTGCCTTTTTCAATATTCGTTTTGTTGTTCTGCTGACGACATTCGAATTCAGTGCTAATATTTGAATTAATATTAAAAATAATAAGTTAGGATCGAAATTGCGTTCGCGAAGAAATGTATGCAATGGAGGAAGAGGAAGTTGAGCACCGAACAGTCGTAAACTCACAAGAGGAAGAGGAGTATTTAGCCTATAAAATTTAAACTCCGACGACAGCTGCCTACAGCCGATTTAGGCCTGCAATGATAAACTACATTATCCGCTCCACCAATCCAGATTCAACTGTCAGAACCGCCCCGTATAACTAAATTCTCCGGTCTGGAGACTGAATGGGCCAATTTTCGCGCGGTTAACATATCAACATTTGTTACCCCTCCACCTTAGAGACACAGAGATCCATTTGCGAATATTTCTTCAGCGATTTTTTTCAAAGTTTATTTAAAAAGCGTTGTAAAAAACTGTTTTTATTTAGTTCAAACAAAAAATGGGTTCCGGAAAGACTTTGACAGCGACAGAAAGAGGAAAAATAGATGCTTTCAAGGAGTTAGGACTCTCAGGCCGAGGAATTGCAAGGAGGCTTAATAGAAGTAAGACTGTTGTAAACAGTTATCTTGCGGATCCACAACACTATGGGAAAAATCAAAAAGGTCGCACGGCAGAAGCAACAAAATTGCGAGAAAAGCGGTCAATTTTACGGCATGCCTCAAATTTTACTCTACCGGCGACTAAAATAAGGGCCAAGAGTGGAGTATCAGCCAGCATAGCAACGGTCCGAAGGATAATACGAAAAAGTGGTACTATACAGAGAAGGAAACTTAAAAAGAAACCTGTTTTGAGGCAAGTACACAAGGAGCATCGAATGAATTTTGAAAGAGAACATGTCGCTTGGAGCAATGAATGGAAACGCGTTGTCTTTTCGGATAAACAAGAGTTTAACCTTGAAGGCCACGATGGTTACAACTTGTATTTCCATGATCTAAGAAAGGAGGAGCTCATTTTGGCAAGACATCACAGCCGTGCATCAGGTGTAATGGTGTGGGCAGCTATTACCTACTGTGGCACAATCGAGTTGGAGATTTTGTCCATAACAATGAACGGAAACAACTAAAAATGTTTGCTGGAACGGTCATTTCCAAAAGTGAAAAGTTCGGTCCCCTGTCTTGGATATTCCAACAAGACAATGCCTCTATTCACACTTCCAGGGTTGTTGGATTCAATCAGAAGACGTGGAACTTTTGCCACGGCCGCCCTATTCACCGGACTTAAATAAAATCGAAAATGTTTGGGCATGGTTATCTCGTAAAGTGTATGAAGGCGGCAGACAATTTGAAGACAAGGACACTTTAATCGAAGCTATTCTTGATGCCTGGGCCCAAATTTCTCTTAATTATTTAAAAAAAAACTCTATGATTCTATTCCAAACCGTCTTATAGAGATCATATCGAAAAATGGCGGGCATACTCTTTATTAATGTAGAAAAACATAATAAATAATTTAAGACCACAAAATTTAAACATTTTATTAATTTTTTGCTTTCTTTCGAAGATTTTGCATGTGGCCTCTTCCTAGTGGCGCATCTTTTTATACGCTTTACAGGTAGTTCATTGTTTGATCTTGGAAACTTCCACCCGTAGTTTTTTATTTACCCTTTAAATTTATGACTTACTGTTAAGAAAATATGTACCTGTTCCAGGTAGTAAAAGTTTCCGGGAAAAAAATGTTCAACGGGTTTAAAGAGTGGTGCGATCCAAACTACCAACGACAGCCGGAAAGAGAATCGGAAAGCGGTCCGTCAAACCAGTGTGTGAATTTATAGGCCGCAGACAAGAGGCAAAATGAGACAATTGTTTTATTACAAACAGCGTTAAATACGGAGAATAATAGTTCTAGATGGTGGTAGTCAATCAAATGACATTCATTAAAGAATCGCTAGCTGAGCAGTTGAATCTTCGGGTCGTCGGGTTAAAGAACATAAGCGTAATACCATTCGGAAGTGACGAAAAACAATCGCCGGACAGAAAATACAAAATAGTTCGATTAAAATTAAATGATCAGCACAGTGAATGTATGTTGGAATTAAATGCGGTTGTGGTGCCCACCATTTGTCTGGACACTCAAAGTTATAAGTTAACGCAGATAATATCAACATTCTAAATTGCACACGAACCGATACCCGAAACCTGCACGCGAAACAGTCAACATACAGCACAATCAACCATCCAGACATCAGAATGCCGACAAATCATCCAACACAGACCGACATCGGAAACCCATCTACGATAGCGCATTCCTGCACGTACGACAGGTGTAATCCATGAGTACCTGTGGGAACACATCGCCTCATCGCACATCAAGATTAGTATTTAAGCTCTAGTTTTTTAGGAAAACATGTTCAGTTCTTTCTAAGGCAGAATTGCTGCCAGTCAATGAATAAAGTTTTTTTTATGTAAATTAATAATAAGATTGTTTAATTGGCACCCAACGTGGGGCCTAGTACGAGGATTTTTACGTCGCGAATAAAATTTTTTACGCCACCTAAGCCGACCCAAAGTAGTTCGCCGTGACGAAAAGCGACATAACTAGTGCAATCGTGAAAATAGTGCATTCTCATAAGTCGATCTTAAGTAGCTCGCCGAGTGACTAAACAAGTGAACTTTTAAACAAACAAAAAAAACACTAGTGTCCTTGTGCTAGGTCCACCCATAAGGTGACATCTCTAGAAGTCAGTTGACCAAAGGAACCACGAGGAAGTGTGAAGGAGGTACCCGAGTAGCAGACGCAAAAAGGAAAACTATCGAATTCACCGGCGTGGGATGTTCGCCGCAACATTATTGTAAGCTTAAACATTAAGAATAAATTTAAGAAATAGAAGTAAAAGGTTAAAGTTAGAATTAAGAATTAACGTTATATTAATCAATTTAATTTAAAAGTTATTAAGTAAAGAAAGTGAATTTATTGATTATATTATTAAAATAATAAGTGTGATAGAATTACGAAGAAATAGTTAGCTAAAGTGAAATTAGAATTGCAAGAAGCGAGTGATAAAATATAATAAACGTTTTACAATGCCCTTGTTACGATCAGGAAATGATTCTGGCAACGCCACTTCGGGGGAGAGTGAACAACCTGGTCCCTCTCGTCCACTAGATAACTCATTTCAGTCTACGACATCGCTACACGCGACAAACACACAAATCCAAACGACCCCAGAACTTCATAGTTTAATATCATCCATAGTAAGTAGCGTTTTGCAAACCGAAGGTCGCGCTTTGATTCAGAATGTTATTAACCCGAACATCGAACAGGGTCAAGATGAAGATCAATCTATCGATCCGGAACATAGGGAGGAACTATCTAATATGGATAGAATACCAGACATAGTTAGCTGTCTGAAAACCCTCTCGGGTGAAGCAAATGAGTTTGCTTCTTGGAAAAAAAGCGTTGAAAGAGTTCTCGGACTCTACCAACAAATAAGAGGCACTCCAAAGTATTATGCCATCTTGAGTGTAATACGAAATAAGATTGTCGGCAATGCTGATATTGCCCTCGAGGCGTATAACACGCCTCTGAACTGGGAGTCCATCTCGAAATGCTTAATCATGCACTACGCAGATAAGCGAGACACAAACACACTAGAATACCAAATGGCATCCCTGGCCCAAGGGAGCCAAACAATTCAGGAATTCTACCAATCTGTATACTCTCACCTCTCTCAAATTTTAAACAAAGTATCCTGTATGGATATTAGCTCCGACGCAAAAGGAGTCCTCACTCAAACATACCGGTCAAAAGCCCTCGACACGTTTATAAGAGGACTAAGAGGCGACTTACCAAGATTACTTGGTATGAAAGAGCCTACTGACCTACCCCATGCACTAAACTTATGCATGAAACTTGAAAACCAAAATTTCAGATCCAACCACATTCATAATCAGATGGCAGCAAGGAAACCTCAACCCTTATATCCTGTCGTTATACCACAAAGACAGCCCCAGCCTTTAAACAGGAATTCTCCTATTTATACACCAAGGCCAACATATCCGTTATATCCTTCATATCTACCGCCTAGGCCAATACAACAACAATATTACTCATTCCCAAATCAAGCTAACCAAAATCAGAATTTCAGCCACGTACCAAGGCCAACACAGCCACAATATACCCAATATCCTAACCAACTCAGCCAACAGCAAAGCAATCCAGCAAGATTCGCACAAACTCAACCACAGGGCTTAGAAGCAAATAAAAAAATCATTCAAAGACCTGCAGTAAAAACAGAACCACACCCAAGCTTCCAAAATAGACGATTTAATAACCCCGATGTAAAGTCATTCCACCGTAACTTCCACATTGAAACTACTCAAGAAAATACAGAAGACCAATATTACCAAGGAATGAGTGAAGAAGACAATTTACATGAGCAAACCCTACAGGAATACATTAGTATTCCTAGTCAACCGCATGAACATGAGCAGGTCGTCGAGCAAGAATCCTCCGACTTTTCTGACATCCATTTTTTAGGATAAATGACTCTTCGCTGCCGTATGTAGAATGCAAAGCGGAGAGTGGCCAAATTTTTAAAATACTAGTAGATACCGGCTCCAATAGAAATTACATTCAACCCGCTCTTGTAAAGAATCCACTACCAAATTCCCAATATTTCTTAGCTAACTCCATCGGTGGTAACGTCGAAGTTACACAACACACATTCATTAACCTTTTTGGGATAAGAGAAAAGAAACTAAAATTCTTCTTACTCCCCACGCTTAAATCCTTTCATGGTATACTTGGCAATGACAGCCTCAAAGAGCTGTCAGCCGTGATTCATACAAAAGAAAGCTATATGCTTATCAACAATAAAAAAATTAACCTTAAACAGCAAGTTTGTAATACAGTTAACAACGTAACCATCAGGGACGACCATATGTCAGTAGATCAGAAAGGAAAACTAAGAACCCTAACCGAAAGCTTTCCCAACCTCTTTCTCGATCCTGACGAGAAACTAACGTTCATTACCACAGTTAAAGGTAGGATTAGAACAACCAACGAAGTCTATTCAAGATCATACCCATACCCAATGAGTCTGAAAGGGGAAGTAGAAAATCAGATAGACCAACTTCTCCGTGATGGAATTATCAGGCCCTCTCGGTCCCCATACAATACACCTGTATGGGTCGTGCCAAAAAAAACTGACGCCTCAAATGAAAAAAAATATCGACTGGTAATCGATTACAGAAAGCTTAACGCTGAAACCATTCCAGATCGCTACCCGATACCGGAAATAAATGAGGTACTGTCTCAGCTTGGACAAAATAAATATTTTTCGGTATTAGATCTTAAAAGTGGATTCCATCAAATCCCACTACACGAGAACGACATAGAGAAGACAGCCTTCTCAGTCAATAATGGGAAGTACGAATTCGTTCGACTCCCATTTGGCCTGAAAAACGCGCCGTCCATATTCCAAAGAGCATTGGACGACATTCTGCGCGAACACATAGGTCAGATATGCTTTGTCTACATCGACGACATAGTCGTGTTCAGCAAAGACGTAGATTCCCATTTTCAAAACTTATCCAAGATGGATAAGTGCGAATTTTTAAAAAATAGCGTAGAGTTTCTAGGGTTTATCATTTCCGATAAGGGGATAAAAACGAACCCAAGTAAGGTAGAGGCAATTGCCAAATTCCCCTACCCAAAAACACTCAAAGATTTGCGATCCTTTTTAGGTCTGTCAGGGTTTTACCGCAGATTTATTAAGGACTACGCCAAATTGGCCAAACCTCTGACAGCCCTTTTAAGAGGGGAGGACGGCCGAGTTTCCAAACAAGCTTCAAGCAAAAAAGTCGTCCATTTAAACGACGAAGCTATAGAGGCGTTTGACAAAATAAAGAATTCACTCATATCCGAAGATGTAGTTCTTACCTACCCAAACACTAATAAGGAATTCCATCTCACGACAGATGCGTCAGACTACGCTCTAGGCGCCGTGTTATCTCAAGATAACAAGCCTATAACATTTATTTCCCGTACACTTAGTAAAAGCGAGGAGCACTATGCCGCCAACGAAAAGGAAATGCTGGCTATAGTGTGGGCTCTCAGCACACTTAGAAACTATTTGTATGGTCCTACATTCTTAAAAATTTTCACCGACCACCAGCCCCTGACATACGCACTAAGCAATAAAAATACCAACAACAAAATGAAGCGTTGGAAGGCTATACTCGAAGAGTATAATTATGAATTAAAATATAAGCCTGGTAAAGCCAACGTCGTTGCATATGCTTTGTCAAGACCTCCAAAAATAGACCAAATAAACTCTTTAACATCAACCGAACATAGTACCGAAAGTTCTGAACAAAATTTAGTCCAAATAGCTAATGAACCAATAAATGTATTCAAAATTCAAATCTTTCTTAGTTTAGTTGATACAGCTTCATATCAATTTGAAATCATATTTCCCACATACCACCGTCACACCATAGTAAAAACCGATTACTCTCAAGAGAAACTCACTAACATTCTAAAAAGACATCTAAACCCCTCAGTAATTAATGGGATTAAAACAGAAGAATCAATTTTAGGAAAGATTCAGGAAATATTCCCTTCACATTTTCGACAATACAGAGTAAGATATGCTAGGAACATGGTCACAGACCTAACTGACAAAAATCGCCAAGAAACAGAAATTCTGAAGGAGCACAATCGCGCTCATAGGAACAGTCGCGAAAATAAAATTCAACTGTTACAGAAATACTACTTCCCACAGATGCAGGCAAAAATCAGGAAAATCACAGATATGTGCAAAATCTGCAAAGAACACAAATACGATAGGCACCCCAGTAAACCTATCTTACAACCAACCCCAATTCCCCTGTACCCTGGGCAAATTTTACATTTGGACCTTTATTTTACAGACAAAAAGATTATTCTCACAGCAATAGATAAATTCTCAAAGTACGCCCTAGCCAGAATCATTAAATCAAGAGCGTCAGAAGATATCAAACAACCTCTCAGGGAATTAATACTATCTTTCGGTGTTCCTGACTCCATAGTAGTGGACAACGAAAAATCCCTTAGCTCAACCTCAATCCTATTCATGTTGGAAAATTTCTTCAATATAAAAATATTTAAAGCACCCCCCTATGTAAGTTCAGTAAATGGACAAGTGGAGAGATTCCACTCAACCTTATCCGAATTAATGTGCTGTCTCAAATCTGAGCAGTCATACACGTTCCCCGAACTCCTAGATAGAACAATTTTCGAATACAATAGATCTATCCATTCTACTACAAATAAAAAACCAATAGACGCATTCTTTGCAAGACATAGGGCCAATAACCCCGAAGAACTGCAGGAAGAAAGACAAGATATCATTCAGAAAATTAGAGATAAACAAATTGCCGATCTGGATTACCATAATAGAAAAAAAAACATTTTTCAACAGGAGACGTCATCTACGTCAAAATCAATAAGAGGATAGGAAATAAGCTTTCTGCAAAATACAGAAAAGAAATTGTAGGACTAAATAAAAATTCAACCATAATAACTAAGTCCGGCAAAACCATACATAAAAGTCTGATAAAAACCTAAAAATTCTCTCCCAATATTTTACTGTTGCCTTTGTGCTCAGCAGACGTCCAAATACTGGATTACACCCACACACAGTTAATTGCAATAAACGGAGGAATGGCTAAGATCCAGACGGGAAACGTCAAAATTATTCACGAAATGGAATTAGGGATCTACCAGAAACTAGTCGAAGAAATATCAGCATTGATTCACGAGAAAATAAGCAACAACTATCCTACGTATCCTTTCCTCATACAAGAGTTATCCCAACTTCAAAACCTATTATCTCGCATTCAACCCCATAAAAGTAAACGATCACTAGACTTCATTGGAAGCGCTTGGAAATGGATTGCCGGTAATCCCGACCATGACGACTTCGTTATTCTAAAAGATAAGATTGACAACTTACTAGTAAACAATAATAAACAGGTTATAATAAATAAAGTTTCAATAGACAGAATCAATATGAGATACTGAAAAAATTAAAAAATAACAAATTATTTGAGATCGACCTTGTTTCAGTCACTCAATACAAAATCAAACTACTTAAAGAAGAGCTCTTAAATATCGAGTACGCCATATTATGGGCAAAAAGTAAAATTACTAATCCTTTCTTGCTATCTACTAAAGAAATTAATATTGTTAAAAATCTACTAGAAAGGGAGGAATTTCCATATAAAAATACAGACGAAGCTCTAGAATTTGCAGACATAAAAATTGCTACAAATCACAGCACAATTGTTTATATTATTAGCCTTCCAAGCACAAATTCAGAACTATGTGAAACACTTCTTGTAAAACCAGTAAAAAAGAGAAATTATATTAATAAAATAAAGTTTGAAAATATATTAAAATGTAATGACAAAACATACGGAATAAATCCAGCCTGTAAAACCTACAATAGCATATCAATATGTAATAGAAATAATTTAGTAGACTTAAGTGAATCATCATGCGTGCCCAACCTACTAAGAAGCATTCCGTCGAACTGCACTAAGACAAACAATCATCATATCCCAGACGTTGAAGAAATCCTACCCGGTATATTACTCCTAAACGACTTTAACGGAACCCTTCAAGCGAACAATGAATCTCTTAACTTAACGGGAACATTCATCATCAAAATTCAGAACTCCGCAGTAACCATAAGCAACAAAACATTCGAGTCCAAAATAGCATCAACTTACAAACCCTTGCCGGCCCTTGCACAACCATCATCTAAAGTAAATAACTTCGAAGAACTTCTCTCAATGGAGATGCTAAGAGAATTACACCTTAATAACACAGAGATTATCAAGCGCCTGAATACCAAACATCAAACCCACATGTTCGCAAACATAGGACTAATTATACCAGTAACCATAATAATCGTGCTCATTGCAATAAAAGTATTTTTGGTAAAGAACGCACCACAAACAAAGATTATCAACGAGATTCATGAACCACAACCAATAATAGAACCAACACCTACACCTAAAAACGCAGCATCCATAGTAATTGGAATAGATGACATTCCACGTCTCATAAGGGCAGTACCATCGAACGAGGACGTTCGAATCAGAGACAATACTGAGACCACCAACTCCGGCCGATTTCCCGTTACTTAGCCTACAAGCTATATTTTTTATGGAGTGTACACATCTGGTGCGCTAGTATTGTTACATAGAAAATCGTATTGACAAATGTCACGAAACTTCAAAAATTCCGGCTCACCAACACACTCCCAGCAGATATGAGACACTTCCGCTGTGGGCAAAGTTGCTGGCAGAGTTCATAGAGTTTTATCCGTTAAATTTGAAATTGTTCGTTACGTTTGGATAATATTTTTTTTTAGGAACAAGTGCACATTTGCTTAAAATGTTCATGAAAAATTAACAATGTAGATTGGTTGAGGGAAAATGAAAACATTTTGAGCAAATTTTCTTCATTATTTAAGAAAAATTTACACACGAAATCGAAGTTAATGCTATCCAAAAGCGGAAAATACACAACCATGTTTGTTCTAATATGTTTCTAGTAAAGGGTGATTTTTTAGCTGGTTTGGTTTTGGCAACACTGGTTTTGACAGCTGACGTGTGTTTAGTACCTTGTGTCACTGTCAAACAGCTTCAGTTTGGTTTGCAATTTAACCATGGATCGTCTTACAAATGAACAACGCTTGCAAATTATTGAATTTTACTATCAAAATTCGTGCTCGGTTCGAAATGTTCATCGCGCGCTGCTTCCATTTTATGATCGGCATTCTCGACCTTCTGAGCAGTCTATTCGGAAGATTGTGACCAAATTTCGCACCAAATTTACTTTGTTGGACATTAAACCACCAACACGTTTACGTACTGTGCGTAGTGAAGAAAATATTGCGGCCGTATCAGCTAGTGTGACAGAAGACCGCGAAATGTCGATTCGGCGCCGTTCCCAGCAGTTAGGCCTTTGTTACAGCACTACGTGGAAAATTTTGCGGAAGGATTTGGGCGTAAAGCCTTTTAAGATACAGCTGGTGCAAGAACTAAAGCCAGCCGACCTACCACAACGCCGAATTTTTGGTGAATGGGCTCTTGGAAAGCTGGCCGAGGATCCGCTTTTTATCGAAAAATTGTGTTCAGCGATGAGGCTCATTTTTGGTTGAATGGGTACGTAAATAAGCAAAATTGCCGCATTTGGAGTGAAGATCAGCCAGAAGCATTGCAACAGCTACCAATGCATCCCGAAAAAGCCACTGTTTGGTGCGGTTTATGGGCCGGCGGCATTATTGGGCCATATTTCTTCAAAGATGATGCGAATCGCAGCGTTACTGTCAATGGTGAACGCTACCGAGCGATGATAACAAACTTTTTTTTGCCCGAAATGGAAGTTCTTGACTTGCATGATATGTGGTTTCAACAAGACGGTGCCACATGCCACACAGCACGCGAAACAATGGCGCAATTGCGAGGCGAGTTTGGTGAACAGTTAATTTCACGTTTCGGGCCGGTCAATTGGCCGCCTAGATCGTGCGATTTGACACCATTAGATTATTTTTTGTGGGGGTATGCCAAGGCTAATGTGTATAGGGACAAGCCCGCTTCGATTGACGCACTGGAAGCCAACATCCATGCATTCATTCGTGAGATACCGGCCGATATGTGTGAAAGAGTATGCCAAAATTGGACTCAGCGGATGGGCTACCTGAGACGCAGCCGCGGTCAACATTTGCATGAAATTATCTTTAAACATTAAATTGCAAGGTTCAAACTATCGATTCATATAAATATTTCATTCATTTTTTCGATTTTTTTGTTTTTTTTTTTAAAAAAGTTCTAAACCTCTTAAAAAATTACTCTTTATATAGAACATCAACTTTAGATAGTTTTACTAACCAAACAAATCAAATTATTCGCCTTTTAACAATTTATAATAACTAACCAATGGCGTTCAGTAATGAAAAAATGTGGTATTCCCGAACTCTTTCACATTTCCCCACGGTTGCCGCGGTTGGCAGCATTTATTTTAGCATTTTTTGTATGTTTTTGCATGTCACACGGATTCTTTTTTGACATAACACCGATAGGAAAACAAAATGGCGAATTTGAAAAAAAATTGAGGGGGCCAGCGGTAAGAGGATTGTGAGTTGGGGGTCTCAGTATGGTTCGTCTATGGTTCGAATCTAAGGGCGGAGGAGTTAACGCAGATAATCTCAACATTCTAAATTGCACACGAACCGATACCCGAAACCTGCACGCGAAACAGTCAACATACAGCACAATCAACCATCCAGACATCAGAATGCCGACAAATCATCCAACACAGACCGACATCGGAAACCCATCTACGATAGCGCATTCCTGCACGTACGACAGGTGTAATCCATGAGTACCTGTGGGAACACATCGCCTCATCGCACATCAAGATTAGTATTTAAGCTCTAGTTTTTTAGGAAAACATGTTCAGTTCTTTCTAAGGCAGAATTGCTGCCAGTCAATAAATAAAGTTTTTTTTATGTAAATTAATAGTAAGATTGTTTAATTTATATAAATGATTGCAAATTAATTTTAGCTGATTCGTGTCCATTAACTCACCAACCAGCTGATGGAATTTCGATTTTAATCGGCGCGGATAATTATCGGCGAATAGTCTCGGGAAAAACAATGCGAATCGATGATCGTTTAATTGCAATCGTGACGCTGTTCGGGTGGACTTGACAGGGGCCTGCCCCGGTTTGTGCTCTAAATGCTGTAACGAGTGTTTTGCAAGACAGCATTCGAGATGAAAGCATTTTTTGGGATCTGGAAACTATCGGTATAAGACCATCAGCAGAGGAAAGTTATACATTCACACATAAGTTCATTAATAAATCAATAATTAAATGGTCGCTATGAAGTCGCTCTGCCATGGAAGGGTGAGTGACTGAGTGTAATGCTTTAATTCGCTTGTGAAAGGACTTTCGCCTGATCGCCTGACAATATCCTTAGGTATGAGTGCAATATGGGAACTCATACATACCGGTGTAGCAAAAAGGGCAGAAAACGAGGCGAAGGGGTTACACACATACTATATGCCCCATAGAGGTGTCTATCGAGAAGAGAAGACTACGTCAAAACTTCGCGTAGTATTTGATGCTTCCGCACACGCTGAGCATTGTTTATCGATAAACGACAATCTCGTATTGCAGTATATCTCGTGTTTCGACCCTTTGGATTTTTTTCGGATCGTTCCTAATCAATTTTAAAATACTCTTTCAAAACATTTGGAAAAGAAAGCTAGAGTGGGATGAGGAGTTACCACCCGATCTAGGGAGGATTTGGAATTCATTTGCTACCGGTTTTGCTGATCTGAAACATTTGTCGATTCCGCGGTGTGAATTTAATGGTAGAAATGCTGTCGTTAAGGAGCTGCATCTATTTGCGGATGCCAGTCAAAGCGGGTATGGTGTCGTCGCATATATAAGAGTGGTTGATGAGAGAGGAGTAACGACAGTGAGATTTTTGTGTGCAAAGCATCGAGTTGCTCCCTCAAGGAGGTACACGTTTCCAATGAGCTGACTCTTCCGCGACTGGAACTTACCGCCGCGTTGATAGCCCTTAGGTTATGTTCGTATCTGATAGATAAGTTGAATGTGATCTTCGATAGGTTTTGTCTTTGGAAGGATTCACAAATAACCTTTTGCTGGATTAATAGTGATACAGGAAAGAAGTGAAAGCCTTACGTAGCAAACCGAGTTAACGAAATACGAAAATTAACTAACAGATTCGAATGGAGACACTGCCCTGAAAAAGATAATCCGGCTGATTTGTTAACTAGGGGTGTCACTTCAAAATTCTTAGCCACTTCTGATAAGTGGATACACGGGCCTACTTGGCTGATGTGTGGAAGCGAATACTGGCCAATCGATACAAGTAAACTAGATTCACCTAGCTCTTTTATCTCTTTACAGGTGACTGTCGATAATGTGAATCCCGCAAACGACGAAAAACAAGTTGGAATAAATTATTACGAGTGAAAGATATTAAGCCATTTCCCATCATTTTGCCAAACCGATCTCATATAAGTAAGCTAATCGTTTTATTTACTCACCGAAATATGTTACATAGCGGAACGAATACCACTCTCGCGGAGATAAGGAACATATGTATTCTGGATAATTAGAGGGAGACAACTGGTAAAAAATGTAATATCTCGATGCCTCGTATGCAAGCGTTTGTCAGCTCTCCCTGGATCGCAGCCCTTTGCTCCTCTCCATCGCGACAGGATGCTCTCTTCAAGACCCTTTGACATGACCGGAGTGGACTACGCAGGGCCTCAATATGTCCGAAACCCAGTCAATAATCATCATCTAAGGATTGACATGCGGCTCGATCCGCATTGTTGAAAGAGCTGCCTGGTGGGGTGGATTCTGGGAACGGTTAGTCATGAGCATACAAATTGTTTTGAAATTGACTATTGGCCGAACTGTGATGAAGTTTGTAGAGCTGCAAACATTGTTGACGGAAGTTGAAAGCGTCATCAACTCCAGACCATTGACTTATATTTCGGGATCTTAATCCTTTAACGACTTCCGATTTCTTTACAGGTAGCTCCTACTGTTCCGGAAGCTCACCACTTCTCTACACAGGGATCGATTTTCGGGCTAGATGGAACTCAAGGTTAAAGGTTCTAAGATCATTTTGGAAACGTTGGAAGCTGGAATATCTCCATCAGTTACGTACGCTTCACCATTGCCAGACTGGGAAGTCTTCCTCATCCATTCAACCCAATGATGTCGTCATAGTGCATGATCCGTCACTGACGAAAGCACTCTGGAAATTGGCCATTGTTGAAGAAGTTTTTCCTGGACGTGATAACAAGATTCGAGCCTGTCAATTTAGGTTAGCCAATGGTACCAAGCTACGAAGACCAGTCCAGTTGCTGTATTCTCTAGAGGTTCATTAATTTCCGCGCCGGAAGATGTAGAAATTTCCTCTTATTCTGCCTTATATATTATCTTATTACATATAATATTCTTTCGCTCTTAAATTACCTACAATGTTGCATAATACATATAATATTCTTTGCTCCTAAATGCTGTATAATACTGGTGCAGGGACATAAGTCCAGGGGACATAAATCCATTATGGACTTATGTCCCACTTCAATTAAAATTTTGTATAATATTATATCCGGGTCTTTTTCTTTCCTCCTTTAAGAAACATCGACAGTATAATTTTTCAGGGATCTTCTGCTTGTCTTGCGGACTACCGTACATGTAAAATACAGTCCGCAAGGCAAAACTGGTTATTGAACAACATGAAATATAACAACGGACGGGATAGATTCTCCAAGGCGTAACCATATTATGGCTAGTCCTCCTATTGCAAAAATGACAGTAGTAATCAGCACATCGGATTTGGGGGTGAAGCATTTTTCATGTACTAGCGGTAACCGTGACGCTACAATAAATGAATCGACGGGAAATTTAAGAAACCTTTCTGGTTCTCCGGATGGAAATTTTGGCCATCAAAAACGTTCGCTGATAGGAGCTTGGAATGTCCAAACCCTGTAAAGCGCAGGGAGGTATGATAAGGTCAAATGTGAAATGATGCGCCTTAAGATCAATACTCTGGGTATAAGCGAAACCAAGTGGAGAGGAAGAAATGAATTCATTTCACACTCGGGGCTTACAACAATGGTGTATTCAGGTGAGAAAGAGAGAGAGGGTGGGAGGTCAACGACTGAATGGTGTTGGGATCATGCTAACCAAAAAAATGCAGTCTTATCCCCTGGAACCCGTTTTCGGAATGGATAATGACGGCAATATTTTACTGCAAGGTCCGAAATATTACGATTATTCAATGCTACGCACCTACAAATAATGCAGAAAACAAAGCTAAAACCGCATTCTATATCCAACTAAGCTCGGTATACAAAAGTGTGCCAAAAGGCGATTAATAATCATCATGGGTGACTTTAATGCAGAGTTGGGACGGACAACATAGGTCTTGAACGCGTAATGGGAAAATAGGGTTTAGGATTTCTCCTGACAAACAGTGCCATAATGGGTTTGAGAGGCAAATAGATCAGGTCATTGTACAACAAACATCAGTCCGTAATGTCACTTAGTTCTTTCAAGTATACAGATACGCACAGCGGTCGTCAAACGGCAAAATGAACATGCAGCAAGGAAAAAGCAAATTCAATACGAACGCTCTAAAAGACCCCAACATTTATACCGGAGTTTTATCAAAACACTTAACGGCAAAGCATCGTGTTCAATTGAATGAGGCGAATCATCTATTGTCGCGATGTGGGTCAAAGTGAAAAGCGCGTTCATCGAGGTTGGCTCCGAAACTGTGTCCAAAATGTCGAGAGCTAAAGACCCTTGGATATCCCATGACACCTGGGATAAAATCGAGTATCGTAGATCTTTGAAAATTAAAGCAAACGCCGAAATTTACTTTCAGCGTAAAGTTGCTCTACGTAACGAGTGCCCAGTTGCTTATAACACAGTACCGCGCTGTGTGAGACGCGACAATAACTGGCGTATTACCGTTTTATCTGTTTTCCCAAAAATAATGGCAACCATAATTCTCGAACGGACAAAGGACAGAATCGCAAATACACGCAAGAGGCATAAAGCGGGCTTTCGTAGTGGTCGGTAATGTGTCGTTCACATCAACACCATGCGTATAACTCTCGAACAGTCAAGCGAGTTTATGTTACCGATCTACCTTATGTTCATAGACTTTGAGAAGTCCTTTGACCGTGTATGGAAATCTTTAGATAGAAGAGGGATTCCCCCAAAGATCGTTGCCGTTATTAAGGAGTCTTATCACGCCGCAAGATGTTTCCTTTTCCATAATGGACAGCTTTCCGAATCTTTAGGTGCGACAGGGAGTGAGACAAGGAGATATTCTGTCGCCAATCCTCTTTTTACTGGCGATAGACGAAGCTGTGACTGCCACCGTAGGTACATCTGAGAGACATAATATCCAATGGAGGATATCTGCTTACTGGCAAGTACCAACAGTGGGATGTACGAGATGTGTCAATCACTGCAAGTGAATGGAGAGTTCGCTGGTCTTAAGATCAATTGCAATAAGAAAAAATAAGTGCACACTATCAGCTCAGCACATCAGCGGATTATTCTGAGACGATCTGAGACGCCCATTGAGAAAGTCAAACAATTTAACTATTCAGGAAGTATTGTATCGTCCGAGGAAGGAACTTGTTGTAAAGTGTACCACTTGATGCATACTAAGCACCTGACAACCTCTTTCTTTGTATGCAGATGTTTAACCCTACGATCAATGTTGCAATTTCGTAACAATATATTGATTGTCCCAAAAAAAACATCCTCTCAAACTGCTATTTCAGCTTGCCACTTCCAGCGTCAATGCCCAACACTTCCGACCTAAATAAACAATTCTTATTTATGGTCATCCATTATTTGTTATTTCCCTTCCGCAACTAAGTGCCTTAACATATTAACCATAGACAAACCATACTGAGACCCCCAACTCACAATCCTCTTGCCGCTGGCCCCCTCAATTTTATTTCAAATTCGCTATTTTGTTTTCCAATCGGTGTTATATCAAATTAGAATCCGTGTGACATACAAAAACATACAAAGAATGCAAAATAAATGCTGGCAACCTCGTGGGGAAATGTGAAAGAGTTCGGGAACACCACATTATTTTGTTAAAAGGCGAATCATTTCATTTGTTTGGTTAATAATACTACCTAAAGGAGATGTTCTACATACTAGAAACATATTAGCATGTCCGAAGAATCGAACCTCAGCATCGTGTGAACCATCCACAAGAAAGGAGATACTCTGAACTGCGCCAACTACAGAGAAATAAGTCTCCTGAATGTCGCGCTGTCGGCTGTATTTTATGAACGCCTAAAACCTTTCGCCAACAACCTGATCGGCCCATATCAGTGTGGTCTAGGCCAGGAAAGTCAACCATCGACCAAATTTTCACACTTCGACAGATCTTGGAAAAAACCCAGGAATTTCAAATCGATACACACCATCTATTTATTTACCTTAAAGTCGCCTATGACAGCGTATATAGGGACGAAATATATAAAGCCATGTCAAGTTTTGACATCCCCGCCAAACTCGTCCGTTTGTGCAGGATGACGATGGAGAAATCTCGCTGCCCCGTGAAAGTCATGTACGTTCTTTAACATCGTGCGGAGGCGGCGAAGATGGGTCTGGCTGTTAACGAGAACAAAACGAAGTATATGCTGTCAACGAGAAAGGAATCTCAACATCGGCGACTCGGAGAAAATGTCACGATGGACAGATACAACTTCGAAGTAGTTAAAGACTTTGTCTACCTGGGCTCCCCTGTCGCTTCGCAAAATGACATCAGCGCAGAGATCAAGCGAAGAATCACTCTTGCCAATCGCTGTTTCTTCGGCCTAACTCATAGAACCAAGGAGATATTACATAAGACCTTAATCATCCCGGTCCTGCTGTATGGTGCTGAAGCATGGACCATGTCAAAAGCGGATGAAAACCTTCTGGGATGCTTTGAGAGAAAGATTCTTAGAGTGATATTCGGTCCAGTTTGTGACGATGGAGTGTGGAGAACAAGATTCAACGACGAACTATACGGGCTAGACAGCGACGCTGACCTGGTCAAGAAGCTAAAAACACAACGGCTGAGATGGCTGGGACACGTGGAGTGTATGGACAACAACGCACCAGCCCGACGAGTCTTCGAATCCACCCCTGAGGGACAACGCAGCAGAGGAAGACCCCACCTTAGGTGGCGCGCACAATTGGAGAACGACCTCAACCAACTTGGTGTGCGTAACTGGAGGCAGCTGGCGAGGGACCGAGCGGGCTGGAGGGGCTTGTTGGTTGAGGCCGTGGTCCGACCGGGCTGCAAGCGCCACCAAAAGAAATGTAAGTAAAGTAAGTTATGAAATGTTTCTGAAGCAAATTACATTTCATAAACACTTATAAAAGATTTCTGAAATTTATTTATTAAATGCTTATACATTTTATTCCTTTATGGACTAGAAGAAAATAATGTGGTAAGATTATTAGCAAAAAAAAAAACATGGAAATCAATGATCTTTATAGATCATGTGGGCAAAATTTGTTTGATTTGATTAATTATCTTATCTTTTTCATTTTCGTTTATTTGCCACACAATCGCAACCATACATAGTACTGCGTGTCTCACTGACGTATAAAGGACAACATAATATTATCACCTCTTATCATCAACCAGGCCCAATTTGAATATCTATGGCCACAATCATAAACCAGTCATCATTCGAAAATCTATTGCCACAATCACATCGATCTGGACTTAAACACATCTGGCATCCATAAACATAAACAAAATTCCGAATACAACTCGCATTCCACTTATTCCCATATGCATCAACTTCGCGAGGCCCAGCTGTTGCAACCAATTCGTACACATCAATTGAGCTTATTTTACCTCCGTGTGGTAGCCACCGGGTACTGGTCATGTCCCTCCGGGCATGACTTGCTAAACTTATAAGCGCGAGTTTTGAACACGAAGAAAATAGCAACACTACAATGCTCTGTCGGAATGACTGACTGAACGAGTCTCAGAGGTCTTATAAAGGGTGATTTTTTAGCTGGTTTGGTTTTGGCAACACTGGTTTTGACAGCTGACGTGTGTTTAGTACCTTGTGTAACTGTCAAACAGCTTCAGTTTGGTTTGCAATTTAACCATGGATCGTCTTACAAATGAACAACGCTTGCAAATTATTGAATTTTACTATCAAAATTCGTGCTCGGTTCGAAATGTTCATCGCGCGCTGCTTCCATTTTATGATCGGCATTCTCGACCTTCTGAGCAGTCTATTCGGAAGATTGTGACCAAATTTCGCACCAAATTTACTTTGTTGGACATTAAACCACCAACACGTTTACGTACTGTGCGTAGTGAAGAAAATATTGCGGCCGTATCAGCTAGTGTGACAGAAGACCGCGAAATGTCGATTCGGCGCCGTTCCCAGCAGTTAGGCCTTTGTTACAGCACTACGTGGAAAATTTTGCGGAAGGATTTGGGCGTAAAGCCTTTTAAGATACAGCTGGTGCAAGAACTAAAGCCAGCCGACCTACCACAACGCCGAATTTTAGGTGAATGGGCTCTTGGAAAGCTGGCCGAGGATCCGCTTTTTATCGAAAAATTGTGTTCAGCGATGAGGCTCATTTTTGGTTGAATGGGTACGTAAATAAGCAAAATTGCCGCATTTGGAGTGAAGATCAGCCAGAAGCATTGCAACAGCTACCAATGCATCCCGAAAAAGCCACTGTTTGGTGCGGTTTATGGGCCGGCGGCATTATTGGGCCATATTTCTTCAAAGATGATGCGAATCGCAGCGTTACTGTCAATGGTGAACGCTACCGAGCGATGATAACAAACTTTTTTTTGACACCATTAGATTATTTTTTGTGGGGGTATGCCAAGGCTAATGTGTATAGGGACAAGCCCGCTTCGATTGACGCACTGGAAGCCAACATCCATGCATTCATTCGTGAGATACCGGCCGATATGTGTGAAAGAGTATGCCAAAATTGGACTCAGCGGATGGGCTACCTGAGACGCAGCCGCGGTCAATATTTGCATGAAATTATCTTTAAACATTAAATTGCAAGGTTCAAACTATCGATTCAAATAAATATTTCATTCATTTTTTCGAATTTTTTGTGTTTTTTCGTTAAAAAAAGTTCTAAACCTCTTAAAAAATCACCCTTTATGAGCCGCTCAGAAATAGGACATACAGCGGACGAATTCACAAGATTGAATCATTGGTGTTCTCAACAGTCAATATGACAGATACCATACTTGAGCTACTTCGACATATTTGGAGCTGAGGTCAGTAAAGAGTTTTAAGCACTAGGCCGGACAAAAGAAGGATGAAAAGCTGCGATATCTACTACATCAGCCTAATATGCGCTTACGCTCCCATAGAAGAAAAATATGATGCTACCAAAGAATGTTTCTACGAGCTCCTCGACAAAACATATGAGCAAAGTCTTAAGTACGACTTTAAAATCGTCTCAGGTGATTTTAACGCTAAAATAGGAAAGAAGGACATCTTTCGTAGCACAATCGGAAAGCATAGCCTACAGGACACAAAGCCTGGAAATGGACTTAGGCTAATCGACTTTGCTGCGGGACGTAATGTTTCTATAGCTAGCACACGGTTTCTTCACCTCAATATTCACAAAATATTATTATCAGCGTGACAGATCACGCGGTTCAGAATCCGGATCAGATTGCAAATATTCTGCTCAACGTGACGTCACACAAGGCACATGCCATCTCACTTGTAATGTCGGGGGAGTTACCATATTTGAATCAAATTTGCATAAGTTTCTTTTCAAATATATTTTTGTGAAAATAATTTAGTATTTTATGTTCAAATATGCGACACATGAACAAAAGTTTGCTCGAGTTTATCTTGGCATATTAAGGTGTGTCCAGACCAGCGAAACATTTCAGAAATGTTTCTGAAGCAAATCGGACACATTTCATGAACACTTATAAAAGATTTCTGAAATTTATTTATTAAATGTTTATGAAATGTTTCAACTTTATCCTGTTTTGGACTAGAAGAAAATATTGTGGTAGGATTATTAGCAGCGATTAAAGTTATTATTTTTGTAATTTTGGTTTCGGGGAACACGCGACACGCAATTTTATTCAAATAAAATTAAATATTAAATGAATTAAATGAATCACTTTCTCATTAGGTATACCAAGCTTTTCTGGACATTTTTATTTTATTTATTTTATGAATCATGTAGGTATTTTATTGTTTATGAAATGTTTGGCTAGTCTGGACATACCTTTATAAAGGGTTTTTCAATAAGAGCGCTACAAAAGTTTTTTTAAATAAAACAAAAACGGTTTTGGATATCAATGAAATTTATTTCTTTATTCCTGTGAAAGTACGTTCGATGCCATTATGTATGGAACTCGATTTCTTTTGCATGGCTACCACGGGCACGCTTGCAGAAGTCCAGACGCTGAACCCAATTTTCGACGGTTTTCAAGCATAAATCGGCCGATACTGCTGCAATTTCACGTTCGATATTCGTACGAAGTTCATCAATCGTCGCTGGCTTGTTGGCATAGACCATAGACTTGACGTAGCCCCACAGGAAATAGTCTAACGGCGTCAAATCGCACGACCGAGGCGGATAAGCGACTGGACCATTTCGTGAGATAGCACGTTCTCCAATCTTGGTTTCCAATAAATTGATTGTGACATTCGCTGTGTGGCTTGTGGCGCCGTCCTGTTGGAACCACATGGAGGACATGTCCATATCATCCAATTGGGGCCAAAAATATTCGGTTATCATTGAACGGTAGCGATTCCCATTCACAGTAACGTGCCGGTCTTGATCATCACGGAAGAAGTACGGCCCAATGACGCCGCCGGCCCAATGACGCCGCCGGCCCATAAACCACACCAAACCGTAATTCTTTCGGGATGCGATGATGACTCATGGAGTACGTGTGGATTGCTGCCTGACCAATACCGCATATTTTGTTTATTGACGAAGCCATTCAGCCAGAAATGAGCCTCATCGCTGAAGATGATTTTTCGATGAAAATCCGAATCATTTTCAAGTTGTTGCTCAGCTCAATGCACGAAAATACGACGGTACGGTAGTCAAGCGGCTTCAGTTCTTGCGTCAATTTAATCTTGTAAGGATGTAGGCCAAGATCTTTTCGCAAAATTCGCCACAACGACGTCACAGAGATGCCCAACGCTTGAGAACGACGTGTGAGAGACACATTTGGGCTTTCTTCAACTGAAGCCTCAGCGGCAGCAATATTCTCGGCACTACGGGCACTTCTTTGTCTCACTGGCACGGGAACATTTTGTACTGTGCCTGTGGATTAAAAATTTTTCCACTAGACGCTCAATTGTTGATCTGCTAGGACGATTATGACGACCATAAATTGGCGCTCTTAACGTTGAGGCCACTGACTCCGAATTTCGGTAGTAAATTTTAATAATTTCGACTCGTTGTTAGCTCGTATATCTTTCCATCATGAAATGGCTTACTGAAGAGAAATGTCAAAAGAGCGGCAAGAAATTCGGCGTCGTTTGCTGTCCCTGTCGCTCTACTTTTGTAGCGTTCCTGTTCCTCACCATACTAACGATCACTTTATGAATCGATCGTATGTGCGACAAAGTAATATGAGCTATTTGACTTGCTTGGGAATTCCCTACCAGATTGGTTTTTGAATTTCTTTTTGCCTCTTTTATTCGTTCGTTCGTCGAACATGATTTTATATTGGTCACAGGGCGATGACGACAGTCGATTCCAATTCCTCCACTAAACTGGTCATTTGACCGAACCTTTACTAAATCTTCAGCTTCGTTCAAATTCGCGATCTCAAAAACAACCAAACAATAAGGATCTTCTCCTACTAAGTCCTCCCAACGTTTCCATCATCCTATTTACACATTCTTAATTACTTATAAGTTCACGATACGTTTAGATAAGAACTAGAAATAAGTTAAAGGTTAATAAATGTAAATATGTGTGTAGATGTGTTTTTTTTTTGACAGAAAATAGACAACACCAACAAGGTAAGGTGGTGTCAAATGGAGGGTCTGTCTAGAAGTGTTAAGTCCAAATAAACAACAACCGTACATTTTAACATGAACAATTCAGTGAAATAAAAGTAAAACAAAAGCAAACTCAAACTCTATCATCATCAATAACCGTCAGCATAGATCCAGGAACGTACCTCATTCTTAAGGAAATTAAAGCATCTCTACCTTCATCAATCATCATCTTCAACATCGTCGGAGCATTAGTTAGTAACTATTATTTAATTATTACTTACATTATTATTATCTATCTAGTACCAAAAATAATTGTTTGTTTGTGTTGTGAAAACTGTTATTACTTTGTTATAGATTTTAAGAAATTTTTTATTTTATCATATCTATTTAACCCTAGAAAGATAATCTACGTCCACGAGACGTATGGCGCGGGACAATTGTGTGATATCTTTTGAATTCTAAACCGCAGCGCGTTGACTGTCTTAACTAACTCAGTCGACACCCGGAGCTTGCACGAGACGGTAGTGACGCCACGGTATGTACCCACAATAACCAGTTATAGCCACGTCGTACGTCCGGGAGACGTATGATTATCTTTTATGGTCATGAGTGCACCTAATATAATCATTTGTGATTTAAAATTACTAAGACTTATAAATAAAGTTAATTTTAGCCAAGAGGTGCAAATAAGGCAAATATTGAGACTGAAAGTCAATTTTAAGGTTCCTAAAAATAAACAAGTTTTTTTTTGTTTATTTGCAAAGAAGTTTGCATTTTTTGTTTAAATTGTTCAAATTAAACTTTTATATATAAAATCATTAATTTATTTTTTTGAATACATAGTTTATAATTAAATAAAATAATTATAAATAATCAGAAGTTTATGTGTTCAATAAAATATATCTACTAATTAAGTGCTATACGTCTGTGAGACGTATGATTATCTTTTACGCTATTTATTTTATGATTATCTTTCTAGGGTTAAGCTATTCCCCATTCTTATTAGATGTCCTCTGAAGACAGTCTAGTGTCAATTGTTGACTCCGAACACTCCAGCACTGTCAATACCTCTTCTTCCTCCGATCCCAGTAACGAATAAGAATCTCTTCTCGATATGGCCCCAAAATTGGACCGCTTTAAAAAACAAGTTATTGCAATAATTTCTTGAAATTAAGTCCTTATCCCAGCTTCAGTTGGAACTAATACAGATTAAGCAGAAACCTAATGAGACACTGCGATCTTACGCAAATCGTCTAGAACAAGTCCATAAACCAAACTAGACAGCCAACTTCCCGTGCACCTACCCGATTTTCCCCGCAAATTTTGAATGACAACCCTCTCTCACGCGCTCTTTTTTTCCCTATACGTCTATACGTTTATTTTTTTTTTTAGATAGCATAATCTGTTCTCTATCCATCGTCGGCACCAAAAACTGTTCATCCATTCACATTTCAGTTTTTTTAAATTTCATTTGTATGAATTATATTTTTGCCCCTGCAGGGACGGGGATAGAATAGCCCTGAGGTAAGGTATGCCTGTCGTAGAAGGCGACTAAAATCCACCCGAAGATGTAGTCTTAATGACGGTATGAGCGACACTTCCTGGAGATTTGTACTCCTGGTAGGGCCACCCTTGGCAGTAAGGTCATAGCTGAAAGATGAAACTAAAGGTTAAATCCGGGAGCGTTTGATGCATATTGCGCGGCACACCGGTCAGCGTCTGATCCCAGAGGGGCGGCTGAAATTATCGTCCCCTTCCGGTAGGGGAAAGAATATACCCGAGGTAGGCATGCCTGTCGTAAGAGGCGACTAAAGTCCAAATTTTTAAACTTTTTGAAAAAAAGTTAACCAAAAACGAAAAATATGCAATGAACAAAACTTATAATATAACTATCCCAGGTGGTACGCCAGGTAAACTGGTAAATCCACCCTCTTCGGAGGCCGGTTCCATGGATTCTGGGGGGAACCATTTGTTGCTGAAAGATGACCCTTTTATAAAGAGTCGTAAATTGGTAAGGACACCACCATCCCAACCAACCAGAGAAAATTCATTGTTGGAAGCTTATTATAAAAAAGCCTGTGAAGAAAGAGATAATTTTAAGCAACTCAGTGAAAAACTGGCAAGTGAAATTAATAAATTAAAGCTTGAGCTGCAGCTGCTTAAAGACCAGGGCTCTCATCGCGTAACTTTTAAGACGATCATCGTCCAAACGATTGTATTAAACGACGTCGTCAAAAGTTTGCTTCGTGTATCATCACAATCGCATCGTTCGGTCGTGTCGTTCATCGTTTTTATTTAAAACAGTTTGAACATGACTGTAAACAAACTCTGACACCTAAAAAAATTAAAAATGTATGGAAATTGTTTTTTTTTTTTTTTTTGAATCTGTTTATTTTTTTTCGTTGCCATTGATTGACATGGAATTGGGCATTTAATGCAAAAATAGAAACGAAATGCTAGGCAGTAGAATCTTTATTGCTAAGGGACGAATTCTAAAAAAATGAATTCAAATCAATGAATGCAATTTAATAATTGCATTTTTTTCTGATTGCATTAAAAATGTATGAAATTATGGAACAAATAAATTAAATTTATTTCATATCCCAAAAAAGTACAATTACCATTTTTTTTTTTTTGCAAAGACTGCATTCCTTTACAATTTGGATGAGAGTGAGTCGCCTCCAAAGAGAGCATACTTATGTGTCTTCCTTTAGTTATTTTTTTATACTTCTCTCAGACCTAATTAAAACTGAAAAATGCACCAAAAACGATGAAACGATTGTAAAATAGCAATCGTTCAATCGCTATCGTTCAATCGTCTGTATTTGACAGTTCAATGAATTATACGAAGCATTAGTGAATCGACCAAAACGACGTCGTCCAGACGATTCAACCATTTTAGTGATACACGAAGCAATACAACCGTCGAAACGACGTCGTCAGACGATCGTCGTCTTACGCGATGAGAGCCCAGGTCAGTAATAACAATCAAAATGAACAGATACCTAAAACTGTAGTGTACTCTACGGATGAAGAAGAACTGCGCAGAGAGACAGAACCATCCTTTAGAAGGACAAAACGGAACAAGAAAAGAAAAATCAGCATGTCTCCAGAGCTTTCACCACCAAAGGAGAACCAGAAAAGCCCTGAAAAGGTGAAAGATAGAGAAATTAAACCACTCAAGCCAACAAAGCCTCCCCCAATTATAGTGCTCTGTATTACGAAGTACGAAGGCTTATTGAATATTCTAGAAGAAAATAAAATAAAAGCTAATACAGCTCTTCTAAATAGTAATGATGTTAAAATAAATGTGGATAACGAAGAATCCTACAGAAACTTGACAAAATTACTAAACCAGAAAAAGGTGCAATGGTATTCGTTTGAAAATAAACAAACAAGACCAATAAAGGTTGTTGCAAAGAAACTGCACTACTCATGTACACCTGAACGCATTGCGAAAGACCTTAAGAAGAAAAACTTCAAAATACTTGAAGTCGTCAACATGCTTAAGCACAAGAGTAAAGCACCGCTACCAATGTTCATGCTTACTTTTGAGCAAGATGAAGACATCAAGAAAATTTATGAAATTAAAGATATCTTAGGAATGAAAGTACAAATTCATCCTTTGCGGAAATCAAAGCTAGTTCCTCAATGTAAGAACTGCCAAAAGTATGGTCACACTCACAAATACTGCAGCTCTAACCCAAAATGCGTTAAATGTGCAGGAGACCACCATACAAAAGACTGCATAAAGGAAAAAAAGGCTGTCCCTAAATGCGCCAATTGTAGCGAAAGACACCCAGCCAACTACAGAGGGTGTATAGTAGCAAAAGAGCTACAGCAGGTAAAAGACAACAAGCAAAAAAAAAAAAATGCAAAAGCCTGTTCAAATAGACGCAATTAAAGACAGAGAAAAACAAAACAAAAAAGACTCGAGACCGAAATCTAGGCCCAAAATTAATAAAAAATTGGATAGAGATAAAGGAAATCTACCCTTAAGCAAAAATGACAAATTAAGCCCCATAGCCGGTCCAAAGAAAACATATGCGCATGTTGCTTCGACAAACGTTGCAAAACCAGTCGGAACCCCCAAGCCTCCCAGCAATGTTATGGAGGATATAATGCAAAGAATTCTTAACAGCATGGAAGATATACAAAAGAATAATAAGAAAATTCTGGAAAGAATATCTTTCCTTGAAAAACAAAACAGTAATAAAAGAACTGTACCTAAAAGATCATAATGGCTAAAAACATACAAATCTTGTTATGGAATGCTAATGGCCTCGAGAATTGCAAAGATGAATTACAAGCGACTCTCGATATAAACAAAATTGACATATGTCTAGTCTCCGAGACACATTTTAAAATTGGAACAAAATACAAGCTTCGCGGATACAAGACATACCATACCCCACATCCTCACAATGCAGCAAGAGGAGGGGCCGCAGTTATAATTAAGGAAGGTGTTAAACACGATGAAGATGAAGAATACCAGTCGTGTGAAATACAAGCCAAATCCGTAAACATAAAAACAAGCACCGGGCAGATAACGGTAACAGCGGCATATTGTTCTCCTAGCTACAGACTGAAACAAAACATTTTTGAATGCCTCTTACGCAAATTCGGAAATAAATTCATAATAGGTGGAGATTTCAACGCTAAGAACAAATCTTGGGGATCAAGATTAACAAATACAAGAGGAAGATAACTCCTTGAATCTATTAAAAAAACCAATGCTAACTACCATTCAACGGGAAATCCTACTTACTGGCCCACAGATAGGAACAAAATCCTCGATGTTGTCGACTTCTTCATAACTAAGAATATTTCTTCAAATACTACCCAAGTTAAGGAAGGGCCAGATCTTGACTCAGATCACTCATCTGTGCTGCTTACACTTGGTAATAAAATTATAATAAAGGAACACAACCCACGTCTAGTAAACAAACTAACTGACTGGATATATTTCAGATACCTAATAGATGAATGCATCGAACTATCCACAACAATTAATACAATAGAGCAATTAGAAAGCGAAGTACAGTCCTTCACCTTAGCTATACAAAAGGCTGCATGGGCTGCAACGCCTGAACTAAATAGCAAAGTAAAAAGAAACGTGTATCCCAAAGAAGTCTGCGACATTATATCAGAAAAGAGAAGAGCTCGCAAACGATGGCAACTGACAAGAGCTCCGAGTGATAAAAATAGACTTAATAGTTTAAACAATAAACTCAGAAAAAAGATAGCAGAATTTAAAAATGCATCGATGGAAAGATACCTTACAAATCTGACAAACGATGCTAGTACACAATACTCACTGTGGAAGGCTACAAAAAAAATTAAAAGACCAACGGCATACATTCCGCCAGTGAAAAACAGCAGTGGTAACTGGGCTAAAACAAACAAACAAAAGGCGGATCTATTCGCGGAACACCTTGAAAATGTCTTCCAGCCATATGACGATAATGATAATTCCCAACAAATGGAAGAAATGTGTGAAGACGAGAGATCGATTCCAGCAGTAACCTCTAGGGAAATAGCCAAAGAAATAAAAGAAAAGATCAACCCGAAAAAAGCTCCGGGATTTGATCTAATAACGGGTGAAATTCTGAAAAAACTGCCTAAAAAAGGTATGAAAAAAAATGGCACAGATAATAAATGCAGCGTTCAGACTAAGGTATGTTCCACGTATGTGGAAGGTCGCGGAAGTTATTATGGTACCTAAGCCGGGCAAATTGCCCAGTGAAGTAACGTCATATCGGCCGATATCATTGCTGCCAATCCTTTCTAAGCTATTCGAAAAAATCCTTCTAAAACGACTCCATCCGATTCTAGAAGAAAAAACACTGATCCCAAACCATCAGTTCGGATTTAGAAATAAATATTCAACTATAGATCAAGTCCACAGAATAACTAATATAATAGAAAAGGCTTTAGAAGAAAAACAAATATGCTCTACCATCTTCCTTGATGTAACACAGGCTTTTGATAAAGTCTGGCACAAAGGATTAGTCCGTAAGCTACAAAAATATCTTCCAAAACAGTACTCTGAAATACTGGAGTCCTATATAATGCAATGATTATTTAGAATTAAACAAGAAGATGAATACTCAGCATTGAAACACATTAAAGCTGGAGTACCGCAAGGAAGTGTGCTGGGACCTGTACTATTTCTCCTATACACGAACGACCTACCACAAAATGAAGAAACTACTGTTGCCACTTTTGCAGACGATACTGCTGTACTTGCAGTAGGAAAAACCGTGCAGGAAGTTACCGAAAAACTGCAAAGGACAGTAAATAATATATATAATTGGACCAACAAATGGCAAATAAAATTAAATGAACTGAAGTCGGTTCATGTTAACTTTACAAATAAACACGTACAACACATACCTGTGTATATAAATAATAAAGTGGTTCAGCATTCGAACTCAGCTAAGTACTTAGGCTTGACTTTGGACGCAAAGTTGCGCTGGAAAACTCATGTCAAGAAAAAACGTGATGAACTAAATTTACGATACATTAAAATATATTGGCTCATAGGGAGGTATTCATGCCTCTCAATTCACAATAAACTGCTTCTCTACAAGCAAATATTAAAACCAATTTGGACATATGGCCTCCAATTATGGGGGTGCACAAGTAAGTCCAACCTTCAAAGCATACAATGCTTCCAAAACAAAGTATTACGCAATATTGTTAATGCGCCGTGGTACGTACGTAACGCTGATCTACATAGGGATCTAAAAATTGAAATGGTAGAGGACGAGGTTCGGAAGGTCGCTAGAAGACATGAAGTTAGGCTTCGCAACCATGCTAATTTAGAAGTAGTCCAACTACTTAATAATACTAATTTAGTTAGAAGATTACGTAGAGTAAAACCTTTTGAACTAGTTAACTAGGTAAAAAGAAAAGAAATATGCAACAACATAATCACACTAACAAAGTGATAATGAATTAAAAAACAAAAGGCAACAAACCAAAGTTAGTTCCTTAAAACTGTACGTAAGTACATTAGTACATATTAGAACAAAATTGCTGATTAGTCTGACGACTAGGTGCGATTATTGGAAGGATGGTAACACCATGCCTTCCCTGGGTGTTTTTAGTGGGTGCTTCCAGTCCCACACTATCGCAAAGCTCGCATGCGATGTCTTTCAACGATTTTCACCTAGCTACACGCAAAAAAAAAAAAAATATTTTTGACAGCAAAATTCACACAGCTGCATAAATGAAATCCGTGGGGCTGTTCCTAAAATGAGTTAGCAACATGCAAGTTAAGCCCAGCTTCCTTCCACTAGATCATAAGTGAATTTTTGAAAATTTTCATGAACATTGAATAAATTTCTATTAGGCTTGGTGAATGTTTCCAAATTCGTTTATTTAACACCATATTTGTATAAAATCAAAATATGATTGGAAATTCTGTAGTTTAATAACACTGAACAGTGTTGAATTATGTTACTTAGGAACAGTAAAAATGCAAATGCTATATATTAAAAAAAAAAAAAGTATTATATAATATCGGAAAGCAAAAAAAAAAGTGATTAAACCCCTAACAAAAAGACAATATAAATTATTAATTAGCAAAAACAATGCACTCTTGATGCTTTTGGGATACAAAAAGTGATCAAAACATTATTTTATTGTTCCGAGTATTTAACATGAATATAGGGCGATCTACGAGGATTTTTGAATTATGGCCTTTACAAGAAAAAACCAAGCGCATACAAATTTGACAGTACTACCATAAACAATAAAAATACAGAATTCATTTTTTTAATTTAACAAATGCATATGTACTTGCATATATTAATGTGCAAGTATTCATTTTACGTACCTACTAATTACAGATTATAAATTATGCTAAAACTAAAAAAAATGTTTCCCTAAACGGTTTTAAAACATTTTGTTTCAATATGATTTCGAAACTTAAAGCATTAAAATCAACAAAAAAAGTGTGTTTTCTTTAAAATATACAAAAAAAACTTTAAGTTACAAAATCTCTTTTAACAAAAGTAAAAAAACCGTGTTAGTTCATTTTATAAAGTTCATAAACTTTATAAGAGGACTATTCCAATGTCAATGAGCGTCGAATTTGCTGAGTTGTAGGGGCTGAGTAAGGTCAATGATTCTCGAGATTTTCTTCAGATGAGTCCCGAAACAAAAGGACGCTACACTTCGCCATCAGTGTGACTTGCCGGTGCCGATTCCGGACAAAGGAGCAGTAGAGTAAACCTCTCTAATAAATCCCTAATCCAAGGCGGAACAGCATACGCCGAGGGATGCATGGCTAAGACCGTGCTTAGTCGTAAGTTTGCGAACTTCGGATACCAGGCGACCTCCGATTTAAAGATAGCCTTCATGTCGTTAAACGGGTAGACCACGGGCGACCGAGTATATCCCGCTATTCTTGCGTCAAAATAGATTCAACAAAAATTACAAACCTCTATAAATGCATCATCAAATAGGGATGTTAACATCGAACACCCTGTAAGAAATGACGTGACATCTGCCACTCGGGCAGAGTCACCAATCATCGACTCAGTAATGAGAAGCCTAGACGAGATTTCGTCTCATCTAAGCGACACGATTTCAGAGACAAGCACTTTGTGCACCTTGTTCCAGACGATACAGACGAGCCCAAGACTGATGACGAAACAGGTCAAAGTGATTCGTCAAATAGCCACCCTCAGAACAACGCCGTTTTAAACGGTGCAGGGAAATAAGTCCCCGGGTACTAAGTCCACTGAGGGACTTAGTTCCCACCTAGTGGGAAATAAAAGCACTTTCTTATGGGAACTAAGTACATATTCAAAACTATGAAGAGGGAACTAACTTCCAACATTTAGCATTGGACAACAAACCGTAAAGTGCAGTTAGCTATCACATTATCTTAACAAAATCTTAAGCTTATCTTGGATAAGTGCAGTCAATACGATTCATTATTGGTGAAAACAGTGTGAAGTGAAGTTGTGCTTTAAAATATGGAAAATCGAATTGAATATATTACGGGCTTCAGGAAAAATAGTGTGTTAATATATGATCATGAAGAAAAACAAATATATATAAAAAAGTACACCAGAAATAATATTTTATCAAAAAGAATAAAAATTTAAAAAATTATTTCAGTTTGCAAGATTAACTGAATTTCGAAAGGACTGAATTTCGAAAGGTGTACTTTGTCAAACAGAATAAAAATCCAAAAATTAATTTCAGTTTGCAAACTGAATTTCGAAAGTAGTATTTTGTCAAAAAGAATAAAAATTTAAAAATTAATTTCAGTTTGCAAGATTTTGAAAATAATCAAAAAAAAATCGCACTGATTTTTCTTCAGTTTCTTATTGGTTATACAATTATACATATACATATATTATATATGTATAGTTTTAGATATATATATCTTTAATTCGAAATTTTGAAAATTTTGTTAATTAAATTTGGTGTAAATATATTACTCTGACCAGTTAAAAGTTAATTTCTTTTTTGTTAATTAAAATTGCAAAAATCCTACTTGACTCCTTAATTTTACTTTGTTCTTAGTCGACAGTGAGAATTTACTTCACATTAAAAGGGAAATAACACCACTCTGGGTTTTCAGAATTTATTTCCCACTTTTAATGGATGCAAAGGTGACTGATGAATATCACCTACAGACAATCTTTCTTCGAAATCATTCACTACACGATAAATAGTGCGTTTTGTTGGCACGTTGTTTCTCCCAAAAATTTCACGTAACTTTGTCATCGTCACAGTAATCGATGATTGATTTTGATAAAATGTTTTAAAGATTAAAACACGTTGGTTTATCGAATATTTTTCCATAATAAATTTGCCACGTGTCTACTTCACGACTGCCAAATATGAACTGTCAAGACAAATGTTTACCAAAATGGCGGTAAAACAAACTAGTATACCTTCCCGGCGGACACCCTGTACAAAAAGTACCGCATCGGTTAATGTCTATGATAGAACAGTTTTAAGTGTTAGTTTAAATAAAATAATTGTATACTCGTAGGCGTTTTTTTTTTTTTTGCTCATACATTTTATTAATGCCACCTAAAAATATGCAACGAACACCAATTCAAAAATACGGAAGCCAGTAGCTCTCAGACGTTTATATATAAAAGAAATCGAAATCAATTAACTCCAGAACTCACTGAACAAACAAAAATAATTAGAATAGAGAGTGAAGTAGATGCAAATCTGAACAAACCTGTGGGAAATCTAGCGATGGGCGTTTTACTACAAGATTTTGATGGACTAATAAAAATGCAATGAACGAAATTAGAGAAGATAATCAACGCACCACAGAAGATGTAAATTTATTAAAAGAGGAAAATGCGGAACTTAAAATCGAAGTGGAACAGCTGAAGAAGGAGAGACTAGAAGATAAAAGCGTATTCAACAAATGGAAACAGCATCCAAGAAATATAATTTATTAATCAGGGGTCTAGCGTTTAATAAAGATGCCTTTCTAAAGGGTGATTTTTTAAGAGGTTTAGAACTTCTTTAAAAAAAAAAACACAAAAAATTCGAAAAAATGAATGAAATATTTATTTGAATCGATAGTTTGAACCTTGCAATTTAATGTTTAAAGATAATTTCTTGCAAATGTTGACCGCGGCTGCGTCTCAGGTAGCCCATCCGCTGAGTCCAATTTTGGCATACTCTTTCACACATATCGGCCGGTATCTCACGAATGAATGCATGGATGTTGGCTTCCAGTGCGTCAATCGAAGCGGACTTGTCCCTATACACATTAGCCTTGGCATACCCCCACAAAAAATAATCTAATGGTGTCAAATCGCACGATCTAGGCGGCCAATTGACCGGCCCGAAACGTGAAATTAACTGTTCACCAAACTCGCCTCGCAATTGCGCCATTGTTTCGCGTGCTGTGTGGCATGTGGCACCGTCTTGTTGAAACCACATATCATGCAAGTCAATAACTTCCATTTCGGGCAAAAAAAAGTTTGTTATCATCGCTCGGTAGCGTTCACCATTGACAGTAACGCTGCGATTCGCATCATCTTTGAAGAAATATGGCCCAATAATGCCGCCGGCCCATAAACCGCACCAAACAGTGGCTTTTTCGGGATGCATTGGTAGCTGTTGCAATGCTTCTGGCTGATCTTCACTCCAAATGCGGCAATTTTGCTTATTTACGTACCCATTCAACCAAAAATGAGCCTCATCGCTGAACACAATTTTTCGATAAAAAAGCGGATCCTCGGCCAGCTTTCCAAGAGCCCATTCACCAAAAATTCGGCGTTGTGGTAGGTCGGCTGGCTTTAGTTCTTGCACCAGCTGTATCTTAAAAGGCTTTACGCCCAAATCCTTCCGCAAAATTTTCCACGTAGTGCTGTAACAAAGGCCTAACTGCTGGGAACGGCGCCGAATCGACATTTCGCGGTCTTCTGTCACACTAGCTGATACGGCCGCAATATTTTCTTCACTACGCACAGTACGTAAACGTGTTGGTGGTTTAATGTCCAACAAAGTAAATTTGGTGCGAAATTTGGTCACAATCTTCCGAATAGACTGCTCAGAAGGTCGAGAATGCCGATCATAAAATGGAAGCAGCGCGCGATGAACATTTCGAACCGAGCACGAATTTTGATAGTAAAATTCAATAATTTGCAAGCGTTGTTCATTTGTAAGACGATCCATGGTTAAATTGCAAACCAAACTGAAGCTGTTTGACAGTGACACAAGGTACTAAACACACGTCAGCTGTCAAAACCAGTGTTGCCAAAACCAAACCAGCTAAAAAATCACCCTTTAGAAGTGCTACAACTATTTCAGCAAAAGCTCCAAATAGAAGAGAATGTATATATATAAGGGATGTTAAAATAATCTCAAGGTCCAAAGCGAAAATGAGCGTTCTGGTGAAACTTAAATGTTTTGATGCAGTTACTACAGTCCTTAGACAATCTCAATCCAGAGAGACCTGGCTGAAGAAGGGAAGAAACGACGTTCCTCGATGATGTACCTTAAGTCAGAAATTCTGAAAGTAGATAAATAGCAGCTGCTGGTAATGCAAGGAGATAAACTAAAGATTGGCAAAGCTGCCTTCTTTTGGCGTGCTGGAAATCTAATGTTTGAAAACAAGGATGGGGTAGCAGAAATTAAAAACATATACATATATAAAAGAGATTTTCAAGAAATTAATTTTTGATTATAATATTGTAATTGAACTACCTAAAAAGTATTTTGAAAATAAAAGAAATAAAACATAGAAATTAGTAGTACTATTAGAAATAGTAGCAGAAAGGTAGAAAAAAATGTTGATATTTTAGCTAACAATGTTGCAGGACTGAGTTTTTTAAATTTATTCATACATATGAAATATTTTTTCCATACGAAACATATAAAGGGTTTTTCAATAAGAGCGCTATAAAAGTTTAAGTTTTAAATAAAACAAAAACGGTTTTGGATATCAAAGAAATTCTTTATTCCTGTGAAAGTACGTTCGATGCCATTATGTATGGAACTCGATTTCTTTTGCATGGCCACCACGGGCACGCTTGCAGAAGTCCAGACGCTGAACCCAATTTTCGACGGTTTTCAAGCATAAATCGGCGGATACTGCTGCAATTTCACGTTCGATATTCGTACGAAGTTCATCAATCGTCGCTGGCTTGTTGGCATAGACCATAGACTTGACGTAGCCCCACAGGAAATAGTCTAACGGCGTCAAATCGCACGACCGAGGCGGATAAGCGACTGGACCATTTCGTGAGATAACACGTTCTCCAAACTTGGTTTCCAATAAACTGATTGTGACATTCGCTGTGTGGCTTGTGGCGCCGTCCTGTTGGAACCACATGTCCTCCAAGTCCATATCATCCAATTGGGGCCAAAAATATTCGGTTATCATTGAACGGTAGCGATTCCCATTCACAGTAACGTGCCGGTCTTGATCATCACGGAAGAAGTACGGCCCAATGACGCCGCCGGCCCATAAACCACACCAAACCGTAATTTTTTCGGGATGCAATGATGACTCATGGAGTACGTGTGGATTGCTGCCTGACCAATACCGCATATTTTGTTTATTGACGAAGCCATTCAGCCAGAAATGAGCCTCATCGCTGAAGATGATTTTTCGATGAAAATCCGAATCATTTTCAAGTTGTTGCACAGCCCAATTCACGAACATATGACGCTTCTGGTGGTCAAGCGGCTTCAGTTTTTGCGTCAATTTAATCTTGTAAGGATGTAGGCCAAGATCTTTTCGCAAAATTCGCCACAACGACGTCACAGAGATGCCCAACGCTTGAGAACGACGTGTGAGAGACACATTTGGGCTTTCTTCAACTGAAGCCTCAGCGGCAGCAATATTCTCGACACTACGGGCACTTCTTTGTCTCACTGGCACGGGAACATTTTGTACTGTGGATTAAAATTTTTCCACTAGACGCTCAATTGTTGATCTGCTAGGACGATTATGAAGACCATAAATTGGACGTAGCGCTCTTAACGTTGAGGCCACTGACTCCGAATTTCGGTAGTAAATTTTAATAATTTCGACTCGTTGTTGGCTCGTATATCATCATGAAATGGCAAACCTTACTGAAGAGAAATGTCAAAAGAGCGGCAAGAAATTCGGCGTCGTTTGCTGTCCCTGTCCATATTTCAACAAATATAAATGACACTGGATACCTACCAGCAATTAAACCAAACAAGAAAGGAAGAGTAAATGGCGGTTGTCTATACATTCTACCAGTTCAAATAAATTGCAACCACTGGACAGCAGACTTCAATAAAATTGCAGAATTTATAACAGCAAGTGGGAAACAAAATCTATTATATATATGATAGGAGACACAAATGCACGTACAGGAGAACTTCAACAACAACCCTCTAACGATATGGAAAATAAGACAGCACAGGACTTCAAAAGACAAAATATGTAGCTCCAATGGTTATGCATTTATTGAACTTTGCCAAGATAATAATCTTAGTCTTAAATGGCTGTACTGAAGGCGATTTAGAGGGAAACTATACTTTTATTGGCGTTTCACGTAAATCTGTAATTGATTATTGTGCAAATTCTGGTAAATGGGTAGACATGATAAGATCATTACACGTGATCCCAAAAATATTTTCGGACCATATGCCAATAAGCGTGTCATTCTCGATAGGACAACAAAATTGCTTTAAGGAAATAAAAGTACCACAAAAATTTGTTTGGAAAAATGCTAATAAGGCTTATTATGATTACCACCTGAACCAAAATTTAAGGAAAGTTGACTGTAACTTAGATCAGGATATAACAGAGCAACTGATTAATTGTATCATACAATCGTAACCATCCACATCCAGTCACAACAGAAAAAAGGAGAACAAAAATGGTTCGACAAAGACTGTGATAAAGCAAGGAAGCTATCCTTTACTCTGCTCAATAAAATAAGAAAAGCTGATGAGAAGATATGGCAAACATTAAATTTAAAGAGATATGTCAAAAAAAGAAACGAATTTATTATAAACAACTTGCTATGGATCTTGCTTCTGAAAGTAACATAAAAAAGTTTTGGCGAAAAATTAAAATTTTCCGAAATTTATAATACTTGTGGAGGTATTATAAACGCAGATTTATTAAGAAATCACTTCAGTGCTCTGATAAATCATGGACCGACATCAAAGACAATTCAGTATGCGGAACCCGTTATTGTAGAACCAAACCTAGACGATCGCATAGAATTAGATGAAATTCGTACTGCAATTCGTCGTTCAAAAGATGGAAAAGCGCCTGGGCCAGATCGGGTATCAAGGGAATTCTATAAAAACGCCTCGATTGAAATTCTTTAAAAAATGGTTGATAATTTCAATTACATCTTCAATAGCGCAAAAGTACCAAACAGTTTTAAGGAAGCTATTATATTTCCTATATACAAAAAAGGGGACCCAAACATACCAGCCAACTATAGAGGAATATCATTCACGAATGCTTTAGCCAAGATATTTACCGCAGTTCTACTCAACCGAATAACTAAATGGGTCAATGAGAAACAAATTCTAAGCGAATTTCAATCTGGTTTCCGCTCTGGATACTCTACTACAGATAATATTTTCAATTTAACTGTGATTGATCAGGACTTGATGCGAAGAAAACGCAAGCTTTATATCTTCTTTGTAGATTTTAAAGCAGCATTCGACTCAATTGATAGAAACGCACTATATTACAAAGCCAATTAGGCCTGTCAACTAAGATGATATCTGTAATAAAAGCAATATATAATGGAACGCCTTCAGCTGTATGGGACGGAAAATATGTTTCAAATTGGTTCGAATCTAAGACGGGCGTTAGACAAGGATATCTTTTGAGTGCAATCCTGTTTACATTATTTATAGATGATATAGCAACGTTTCTACCAGCTTGAGTAAACATCGCGAACACCCAAATGAAAGCTCTCTTATATGCAGATGATATAATCGTTCTGGCCGAGTCACCTGAAAGTTTACAGCTAATGATTAATAAATTGTATAATAATTGTCATTTTTGGAATCTTACCGTTAAACGTTATGGTTCTAGGCTCTGGAAGAGGAAGGCGCGCAAAATGAGAATTGGAGCTTTGGAGAAGAGCGAATACAACAAGTTAAGGAATATAAGTATCTTAGAGTTACCTTAACCCCAAACCTAAATATGAAGCAACATATTAAAAAAAACTGTCTGCAACAAAAAACGCAATTAATGCGACATATGGTATCTATTGCTGCGAAAGCAGGAGGTTCCCAGCTTAGCAAAATACAAAGTATATGAAGCAGTGCTACGGTGCTATGGTGCTCAAGTGTGGGGCTATCAGGATTATGAAGAAGTCGAAAAACATCAAAGATTTTTCATCAAAAAAGTATTTCAACTCGCACAGAATACACCAATTACATGATTAATTTAGAAACGGGCTTACCTCCTTTATATTATATGTACACTTTAAAACTTCACTTCGATTATATCGTAAGAGCAATTTCCCTTAGTCATAATAGGCTACATTCAGTGACGTGCCGTGGTGCTTTCAGTAGGGTGTTCACTATATTTTCTAACGTTGTAAGACAGTGTATTTTTTGTTCTATTCCAGGACCCTATACGAGGACGTGAAAGACAACTATATCATAACTAAATTTTTTTATATGTAGATATTTTTTTGTTTTTTCCTTTGTTGGCCTAACCTAATAAATTACATATTTCCAATCTATCAGCTGAACAGCTGTGAAAATGGTTTCGCACGTAGATTTTCAATTAAAGCAGTTGCAGTTTTAAAATATACGAATATTCATATTTTTTGTCAGTTGTTGTCACTCTGCAACCGACCTCTTCCATATTTACACACTCAGAGGACCAGAATAGGAATGAATAACTATATAAAATTCCAGGTTCTGCAAAGCATAGCGCACCACAGGAGAATGAAGCACTAGGATTTGAATGGGACTCTGGCTCTGGCTGTTGTAAGTTGTAGTTGTATGTTGTATCTTGCATGATCTTGTGTTGTGCTTGTTCTTGTTCCTGCTCACAGTAGGCAGGCAGTAGGCACAAACACAACTACTCTATGTTTGCCTTTGTGGAACAAAAACGAAAATGAAACACAAGAAGTGCGAAGCGAACTGCAAAGCGCACCTCGCTTGATACAGGAGAACACCAAGCCAGGTAGATTTATGAGGGAAAAGGTTGTTTTTTTTGTATGTTATTTTGCCTGCCCACGCCTCCAAGGTGCTCTAAAGCGAGATGAACACCCCTAAAAGCAGAAGAATTCAATTTTTTCAACGATAGTAACAGTTGCAGAAAAATATCTTTACTATTCAGAGCAAGAGGAGAAGTGTTAAGGGTGAGTTTCATTACAACCAAGTCGCTTTGACTGTGAATTGGAATTTTTGATGTAGGGAGATTATTTGGGTTTTGGTTTGATACAATTCTTTCAAGATCTTATGTTGATTTCAACTACATAAATTACATCATTACAAATACTAATTAGTTAATATACATAAATTATTGCAGGGAAACAGAAATGTGTTTCATAATGAACTTAAGTTCAGTGCATTATAAAAATAGATTTGGTTAGGGTGTGCAGAGAACACCTGCGCATCTTTGAATAAACGTCCCTGCGTACATTCTGGGTACATATTCAAAAAGGAGGAAACTGAACTTCGCGCACAAATGGATACAATTAGCAGAAGAATTTAATTTTTTCAACGATAGTAACAGTTGCAGAAAAATATCTTTACTATTCAGAGCAAGAGGAGAAGTGTTAAATCTCAACGGCACACCTTTCAGTTATGTTGACAACCGCTGTACCTTATGCAACCTACATGCTAAAGAAGATGCATTCCATTTTATCGGCATCTGCCCCATTCTGAGGCACTGGAGATTGGAATACTTTAATAAAACAGTACTGATGCTGGAGGAGGTGATAAATATACTTAATGTTGAGAACTGGGAGATGTTATATAGATACTGCGAAGCGCTTAGATACCGAGGTTTTATAATGAACAAATTCCTCTGAATAGAGAAAAAAAAAAACAAGTAAAAGTGTTATCATCGGTCTGGCCAATGTTTTGATACCCTCCACTGCATACAAGTCATGCAAAGTTTTAGGCATGTGAGGTAGTACGTAATTACATTGAACAACAGACAGAGAGACACATGGGTCTTATATTGATTTTGTATGGGAGGTACCAGAACTACGTGACCGACATGGCCCATTTTTAATACCAACTTGACGACAATAAAAATAAGTCCTCTCACAAAATTTCACTAACCTAGTTAGATTCTTTCCGACGCTATCGTACTTTCAATATTGGTATTGTATGGGGGGTGCCAGAACTACTTGACCGACATAGCCCATTTTTAATACCAACCGATAAGAAGAAGTCCTTTCACCAAACTTCATTCGCCTAGGTTGATACCTTTGGACGCTATCGTGTTTTCAACAGATAGGTCTAATATTGATTTTGTATGGGAGGTACCAGAACAAAATTTCACTTGCCTAGGAAGATTCTTTTCGACGCTATCGTGCTTTCAACATATATTTTCTAATATTGGTTTTGTATGGGAGGTACCAGAACTACTTGACCGACATAGCCCATACTAACCTGACGACGATAAACATGAGTCTTTCCACCAACTTTCATTCGCCTATGTCAATTCCTTTGGGCGCTATCGTGCTTTCAACAGACAGACAGACAGACAGACGGACATTGCTAAATCGATTCAGAATGTGATCCTGATTCAGAATATATATACTTTACGAGGTCTCCGGTGACTACTTCTTGGCGTTACAAATGTAATGACAAAGTGAATATACCTTCCTGTGGAGGGTATAAAAATTAAATCAAAATAATATGTGCATAGTACATAAATAAATAAATATTGTCTATCTGGCAGACGGGTTAGCCATTGTCATTTAATCCATTTATATATGTATATTTTCGATATCTAATTATGTCAATAATTGTACTAAATAAATTAATTGTATCTATCTATCTATATATCACTAGGAAGTGGCGTGGCTCGGACACCTATATCCAACGATGTGCCGAAAGGAACATCGCTCTCGGTTTAATCCAGGAGCCATGGGCAACAGACGGTAAGATATTTGGTTTAAAAACTCCCTGTACAACCAGAGAGCTTATCTTCGCCCGAGGAAATTTTAGACCAAGGGCAGCTTGTTACGAAAGATATAAATTTGTCTCTCATTCCAGATTGCAACACAAGAGATCTAGTAGCGATCTTTTTAGAACGACACAATGGCCGAGAGCTACAAAAGATTGTATGCGCATCGGCTTTTTGCTGGAGATGAAAACGAAGTGCCACCCACACCAGTACAGGAACTCGTCCAGGACTGTCGAAACCAGCAACTACAAATCATCATCGGCTGCTATGCAAATGCCCACCATACAATTTGGGGCAGTCGAAATACGAACAAAAGGGGGGAGTCCTTGTTAGAATATCTTTATTGTAAAAATTTAATAATAAGAGCAATAAGAGCGGAAGTTTTAGACCTTACCCTCACATCTCCCTTTGTCCAAAACATAGTAGAAGACTGGCAGGTACGGATGGTATATTTCCGCCCCTTATAAAGAAAAGCCTGGACTTCACTTTACCAACCATTATCGCCTTATTTAGGTTTAGCTTCAACTGAGGCCATATACCACAGACTTGGATGGAGGTAAATGTGGTATTTAGCCACAAACCAGGTAACAAGCCTAGTGGCTTACCTAAATCATACCGTCCCATAATCTTGACATCGTTTTTCCTGAAAACAGTGGAAAGAATAATCGACGTACACATTAGAGATTGCTTAATTCATAGCATACCTATCAGAAAGGCAAATCAACTGAAGGTGCACGTTCACTCTTAAGTTTAACTAAACAAATAAAGGATGCGTACAGTTGTAAAGAGATTGCGCTATTCGCATTTCTCGACATAGAGGGTGCTTTTGAAAACACAGGATATGACTCCATATCAAATGCCATTCCAGCCGTAAAGGGCTGCCCGCAGGGAGGAGTACTCTGACCTCTATTGTGGTCTCTGGTGATAGATAACCTATTACGAACAGAGTTACTCAGGTTTCAATATTGTAGGCTACGCCGATGACCTAGTCATTATCGTTAAAACAAATGCAGTTACAATACTCATGCAAAGTGCTCTTAAGATAGTCCTAGATTGGTGCCGTAAAGGGGAACTTTCTATTAACCCCAATAAGGCTATCATAGATCCCTTTACTAAAGGGTGATTTTTTAAGAGGTTTAGAACTTTTTTTAAAAAAAAAACACAAAAAATTCGAAAAAATGAATGAAATATTTATTTGAATCGATAGTTTGAACCTTGCAATTTAATGTTTAAAGATAATTTCATGCAAATGTTGACCGCGGCTGCGTCTCAGGTAGCCCATCCGCTGAGTCCAATTTTGGCATACTCTTTCACACATATGGGCCGGTATCTCACGAATGAATGCATGGATGTTGGCTTCCAGTGCGTCAATCGAAGCGGGCTTGTCCCTATACACATTAGCCTTGGCATACCCCCACAAAAAATAATCTAATGGTGTCAAATCGCACGATCTAGGCGGCCAATTGACCGGCCCGAAACGTGAAATTAACTGTTCACCAAACTCGCCTCGCAATTGCGCCATTGTTTCGCGTGCTGTGTGGCATGTGGCACCGTCTTGTTGAAACCACATATCATGCAAGTCAAGAACTTCCATTTCGGGCAAAAAAAAGTTTGTTATCATCGCTCGGTAGCGTTCACCATTGACAGTAACGCTGCGATTCGCATCATCTTTGAAGAAATATGGCCCAATAATGCCGCCGGCCCATAAACCGCACCAAACAGTGGCTTTTTCGGGATGCATTGGTAGCTGTTGCAATGCTTCTGGCTGATCTTCACTCCAAATGCGGCAATTTTGCTTATTTACGTACCCATTCAACCAAAAATGAGCCTCATCGCTGAACACAATTTTTCGATAAAAAAGCGGATCCTCGGCCAGCTTTCCAAGAGCCCATTCACCAAAAATTCGGCGTTGTGGTAGGTCGGCTGGCTTTAGTTCTTGCACCAGCTGTATCTTAAAAGGCTTTACGCCCAAATCCTTCCGCAAAATTTTCCACGTAGTGCTGTAACAAAGGCCTAACTGCTGGGAACGGCGCCGAATCAACATTTCGCGGTCTTCTGTCACACTAGCTGATACGGCCGCAATATTTTCTTCACTACGCACAGTACGTAAACGTGTTGGTGGTTTAATGTCCAACAAAGTAAATTTGGTGCGAAATTTGGTCACAATCTTCCGAATAGACTGCTCAGAAGGTCGAGAATGCCGATCATAAAATGGAAGCAGCGCGCGATGAACATTTCGAACCGAGCACGAATTTTGATAGTAAAATTCAATAATTTGCAAGCGTTGTTCATTTGTAAGACGATCCATGGTTAAATTGCAAACCAAACTGAAGCTGTTTGACAGTGACACAAGGTACTAAACACACGTCAGCTGTCAAAACCAGTGTTGCCAAAACCAAACCAGCTAAAAAATCACCCTTTATTAGAGGAAATTTAAATCTACACCAATTTTCAATAAATGACGCACTCATTCAGTACTCCGATGAGGTCAAATACCTTGGAGTCATCCTACATAAACGACTGAACTGGAACAACAAAATTACCAAAGCTACTAATGCTTTATGGGCCTGTCGTCGTATGTACGGTAGAACTTGGGGGATTACACCCAAAATCACACACTGGATCTACACAGTCATGATCAGACCCATTATAATTTATGCTTCTATAACATATAATACCATTGTAAAGCTGAACAAGTTACAACGCTTCCGGCGCAATGCGAACTTGTCCTACAGCTGCTATAGAGGCCTTAATATAATTTACACCCCTCCACATACATATTAAAAAATTGTCTATACGCAGCTCAGCAAGTCTGGCACAAGGGGAAGAGATAAGCTTGTAGGCTAACTTACAGGTCAACACGGTTTGCGATACCGTGCCGATAGCCGACTCCCCGCAGTACCGGCTATGTATTGAAGAAGACGAAACAGCTGAGCACATCATGTGCTCTATCTAGAATTAGAAGGAAAGTCATCTTCCGGGAAATACTAAGTCCAGAAGAATTGAAGAAGTTCTCTGCTGAAAACATTACCAGTTACATTAGGGAGGTAGAAACGGTGCAAACACAAATACTATTTTCTGACAGTCCCGGCACAATAGACATTCTAGGTCGACGTGATTCGAGTCCCGCACAGAGGCCATAGAAGCTGCCGTTGAACAGAAAAGCTCCTCCTCCAATTATGCATGTAGTGTATAATACTGTAGTATATTAGTACGGGAGCTTTGAATATGAATTATTTATAGTAGGTAGTAGTAGTAGGTTCCTATATTGTATAAAATAATGGAGATATTAAAATCATTGAATGAATAACACTCGGCAGAATTATATACATCAGTTATAGAGCCAAAAGAGATCACCCTATTCGTCTGTAGTGTTGGCGCAGCGCGAATTCCGTCGCCGATTCCGCGGGTACGTGAACAAGCAAAACTATCGCTTCTGGAGCACCGAAAATCCACGAGTAATGCACGAGGAGCCATTACACCCGCTCAAAGTTACTGCATGGTACGCTGTTCACGCTGGAGGAGTCATCGGTCCATTTTTTTCGAGAACGCCGCTGGTCAAACGACAACAGTGGACGGTGCGCGCTATAGGTCCGAGTTTTCTCTGCAGCGATTGCACGAATTGAGACTGGAGGACATGTGGTTCCAAGACGACGGAGCTACGGCACACACTGCGCAAGCCACAACCGATATAATGAAGGCGGCGTTCCCGGGTCGCCTCATCTCTCGTTTTGGCGATTTGCACTGGCCCGCAAGATCACCCGATTTAACCGTTCCAGACTTTTTTTTGTGGGGTTTTTTGAAATCCCGTGTTTACATGAACAAGCCCGAGACCCTAGAAACCCTCAAGGACAACATTCGACACGAGTGCGAGAATCTGTCTCGCCGAAGTGATGAAAAATGCCATAAAAGGAGCCCGTATGGCAATCAATTGTGACGGCGCCTATTTGGCCGATATCATCTTCTCGACTTGACCAATAAAGGTTCAAATAAACATAATCAAAAAACAGAATCGAAGTTTTTCATTTAGAAAAAAAATGAGAGCCAAACAACATCGAATGACTTCTTTTGGCCCACCTTGTACAAAAAAGGAAAAATGAATACAAACGCAGATGCTCTATCTAGAATCAAAATAGACTCTGACACACTTAAACATTATGATACCAACAGAAATCGATGAAAACGCAAAGAGAACACTAATCATCATGAGGGGGTGACAAATAAAAATAATACAAACAAGGAGAAATGCAACTCTCAGCAGAAGCCTGATCAACTTCAGATTTGGGAATGTATATCCATAAATTATGTCAAAAACATGAAGAAATTAAAATTCGATATTGATAAAAATGCTAGGAACTCAAAAATTACGATTGATAACAATTTTGTGCACGTGCGATGTAGCGATAAATCAACGAATCCAGATTCGAAATTGAGGAAGCATACATCAGTTACGAAAACATATATGTACTATGCACAGAGGATCTAACGATAACTCAGCGACACTAGAGTCGACACTGAAGAAAATAGCATCCAGAATGAGGAAAGAAAAATTATAAATGAGCTAGCTATAATAAACGATGATAAAATATTTAAGCATTTTGAAAAATAAGAATTAAAAGAAGCATACGCAAACATAAAAATATATGGCCAGAATCCTATGCTGAAAATCATAATATACAACGCCCCCAAACAAATATATGATATTACCAAATACAAACTCATCGATGGATTCCACAACTATTTACATGGAGGACATTTAGTTGTTCGAAAAACCCCAACAAAACTAAAACAACGATACATCTGGCGAAAAATTAGCCAAATGGCAAAGAAATTCATAGCGAACTGCTACTTATGCGCAAGAAATAAACAAAAAAAACATACCAAAGAACCACAAATAATAACAGACACTACCAACAACAGTTTTGAGGTAGTATCAATCGACACTGTCGGACCATTAAGATTATCGAATGAAAAAAGATACATTCTCACAATGCAATGCGAGTTAACGAAATTCGATTGTGCATATCCTATGACATCAAAAGATGCAACGACAACGGCTAAGACTTTGGTAGAGGAATTTATTCTTAAATATGGGCACTTAAAAATCCTAAAATCAGACAGAGGGACAGAATTTAATAACGAACTGATCACGAATATATGCTCACTTTTAAAAATCAAGGAAACATTCTCCTCCCCATACCACCATCAAACAATAGGCACACTTGAAAGAAATCACAGAGTACTCAACGATAATTTGTTATCATTTGTCAAAGATAATGAATGGGACAAATGGGTCCATACTTCACATTCGCTTATAATACGACACCACATGTAGACACCGGGTATTCACCATATGAAGTCGTTTATAGGAAATTACCATGTTTACCCTCCGACACCATAAACAACAATACAAAAATCTATGACTACGACAATTATGCTTACGATATACGGATCAGGTTACAATATGCTCTCGCTAAGGCGAAAGAAATGACAACAAAAACAAAAGAAAAAAGAACACTTCATGAAAATGAAAAATATAGTAACGAATTAGATTTAGACGTCCGTGTCTATATCCACGGCTTGATATAATCGGCTGATGTCGATGTATGATATGGGCCTTCATGCTCCCCCACTTTACGGACTTCATACCTGTCATTCCGCTTCATCTTCGAGATCTCATATGGTCCTAGGAACTTAGGGCATAGCTTAAGCCCTGTCCCAAACTGCATCCGTTGGATGGCTTCGAGATCGCCGATTTTATATTTCTGCCACGATTGTACCCCTTCTTGTTTTCCTCTTGTACTTACACAATCTTCAGCTTCGCTTGATGTCTGATTTCTTGGCAGTTCTGTTTAAAGTCTAGACGAATCTAATCTTCAAGTAACTCGGCCAATATTAAATCTTCTGTGGTAAATATTGGCACGCCAGTGAGCAGCGTAAATGGTGTTCTTTTTGTAGACCGCGAGATTGTAGAATTCAGGAATCGTTGAGTACGACTTACATGCTGATACCATTTTAGAGGGTCCTCCACAGAGAGCTTCGAAATGACTTCAATTACGATTTTGATCAGACGTTCGACCTGTCCATTCCCCTGTACCCCTGTTGTCACTAGATGATGGTCGATGTTACGTGCCTCGCAGTACTCTTTGAATAGATTCGAGGTAAAAGCAGCTCCCTTATCCGTAATTATCCGGTGCGGATTGCCAAAAACATCAGCTTGAACCTCCAGCTTCTTCAAAACCTCCTCCGTTCCAGTGCTCTTCACTGGATATATCCAGGCGAATTTGCTGAAGGCGTCAACGACCGTTCACAAACATTTTTAGCTCTTGGCAGTCGAAGGTAACGGTCCTATGTGGTCCAGATGAAATATATGGAGAGGAATATCCATCTTGTCAATTGGACTCAACAATCCCTCCTTTTTCCCAGCCTTCCTCGAAGTAAGAATGCAGCTTATACAACTATTTGAAACTGCTTCCACCTTTTGGACAATTTGTCGTTGAATTACTTTCGGCACCACTATACGGTACTCCCCCTCTACATATTTATAAACGGCGCCGTTCCGCAACACGTAGTCCTCGAGCTCCGATGTCTGTAGAACTTACAAAATAACTTTGGAAAAATTGTCCTTCGCCTGTGCTTTTCTAATTGACTCTGTAACACCATCTTCGATCACCGAAACATTCGGGTACCGGCTAAGATCGTCAACATGTTGCATGGACCGCCCCGACCGATGATGCACTGAGCAATTATATTCCTGCAACTGTAGCGCCCAATTTGCTACTATACTGTTCAACTCCTTTTTGGCCATGGTTAGCTGAAAAGTATTGCAATCTGTGAAAATTTCAAATTTTAACCCTAACAGATCTCAGACATATTAGTCTTCCATCATTCCTCCTAAAAACTTTAGAACGCAAAAGCATTGACAAAAGACTTCTGTCAACGGCGCAACATGCTTACTCTAAGGGTAAATCAGTCGAAACGGCCCTACACACGCTAACGCGTTCCATAGAAGATTCGCTTCGTCATAAGGAGTATACAATGGTTACATTCCTAGACATAGAAGACGCTTTCAACAACGTCGACTCTTTTGCGATCGCTGGTGCTCTGGCAGCTCTGAAAGTGGATGCCTCACTTGGCGAGCTGATCAATTTGATGCTCAATAGCCGAATTATCAACTCAAGTCCAGGTGAGAAATCCAACAGAAGATATGTCAGTAGAGCAACCCCACAAGGTGACGTCATATCTCTCCTGCTCTGGGACTTGGTGGTGAATGAACTGCTGATATGCCTGGAAGCGGGAGGTTACAATGTGATTGCCTATGGACGACGTTGCCATTGCTGTGTCAGGAAAGTACCTAAACACTTTAAAGGAACTCCTACAACACACTCTTAATAACCTAATAAGATGGGCAAAAAAATGAGGACTGGGAGTCAACCCTCACAAAACTGAAGTTGTCCTCATCTCTAGGAAATACAAGATCCCACACATTGACCCTCCATCTATAAATGGCACTAGTTTGAAATTCTCAAATGAAGCTAAATACTTGGGTCTCATTTTTTATAGGAAGTTAACATGGAAATTTAACATAAAAGAAAGATTTAAAAAGGCCACTGTGGCACTTTTCTCTTGCAAAAAAGCCATAGAAAACAAGTGGGGTTGACAGCCTCGTATCACTTACTGCCTATACATCTCTGTTATAAGACCCATACTTACGTACGGTGTTGTTGTCTGGTGGACTGCTTTGGACAAAGCGATTTAGCGCGATAAGTTAAGCAAAGTCCAAAGAACAGCTTGCTTGTGCACCGGCGGGGCTCTTCGTACTACCCCCTCCGCTGCCCTTGACATCCTGCTTCATCTGACACCAATTGACATCTTCAGTAGGCAAATGGCAGCTTCTGCAGCCGTACGCCTCAAAGATACCTCACAATGGACCAGGAAAACAACTGGCCATGCCGCTATTTTGAACACCTTTAAAAACATCGATTACACTACACCGGAACTACAATTTACTAGATCATTCTGGGAGGAGAAAGCTTTCCTGGATGATGAATCGATCCATTTCTTCACAGATGGTTGGAAAACAGTGGACGGTGTTGGTGGCGGTGCCTTCTCCGACAGGCTGAATCTTAGTCTCTCCTTCCGTCTTCCTGATCACTGTAGCGTTTTTCAGGCGGATATAATGGCGTTTAAAGAAGTCTTATCTTGGCTGAAAGAAAACGTGATATCTGCTAAAGATATCCGCATCTTCTCGGATAGTCAAGCGGCTATAAAGTGCCTGGAATCAGTCTCTACAAATTCAATAACAACCCAAGACTGTCGTTCGTCTCTCAGAGAGATGGCGGAGGAGTTCAATATTCACCTCTGTTGGGTGCCGGGGCATAGGAACATCCCTACTGTAAGGCTGATGATTTCGCCAAACACGGAACAACACTACCTATGCTTCCAGATAAGGACTCCTTAGGTATCCCAATCGCTACTTGCAAACTCACAATAAACCTGGATGCTATCGAAAGAGCAAATCTTAGATGGACAACCGGCTCGACATGTCTAACGACAAAACAGATCTGGCCAAAGCTGGATCTAAAACGTTCTAGGCATCTGATATCCCTCGATAGGAAGCATATCAGTCCTACAATAGGTGTCATCACAAGACACTGTCTCATGATCTAAACGATCTAAAAGACACATGCATTCGCTGTCTCTTACGCTTCATTAGAAGCTCCAACTGGTTCAACGAGTATGTACATAGATTCATGTAATATTACAAGGGACCTTATAATGGTCTAAGTGTGTCGGCTAACGGACAGCCACTTTAACCTAACCTAACCTAACCCTAACAGGTAAACGCGCAGCTTTTTAAGGGCTCTTACTACAGCAAGCACCTCCGCTTCGTAGCTCGAATAATTCTTCTCCGCGCGTAAAGTTTTAAAACTAAGAAAGAATACTTGATGAAAGCAATCGTCATCTCCTTTCTGCAGTAAGACCGCTCCATATCCTGCTTTGCTGCCATCTGTATGCAACTGCGTAGGGCGTAATGGATCAAAAAGCCTCAGCACCGGCTCTTCGCATAACTTTTTTTTCAGGGTTTGGAAAGAGGCTTCCTGCCTTTGTTCCCAAGTGAATTTCTCCTCCTTTCTTGCCAAGTCAGAAAGTGGTTTCGCTAACAAGGCGTATCCCGATATGAATTTTCGGAAAAATCCGGTGAGACCCAAAAAGCTCATTACATCTCTAACATTCTTTAGTACAGGAAATTTCCTCACCGCTAAAACTTTTTCATCAGAAGGTCGGATAGTGCTATTTTGCACTACATGCCCTAGGAACTGTACTACTTTTGTCAGAAACTGGCACTTACTCCATTTTATCAAAAGACCATGTCGGCTACACACGCTTAAAACTTTTCCTAGGGAATCATGTTCCGAAAAATTGAATTTATGAATCGCTAAAACACTGATGGCGAGTTAAATAATCCAAATGGAACTCTATTGAATTCGTATTTTCCGTCCGGTATAATGAAGGCAGTATATTTTCTACTCGACTCTTATATACCAACATGAAAAAATACCAAATGAAAAATACCTTAGCCTTGTGTAGGTTTTCAAGGACTTCCTAAATATTAGGGAATGGGAACCTTTCTTTAATTATTCTGGAGTTCAACTTCATGTAATCCACACACAGTCTGCTGCTTCCATCCTTCTTCTTGGCTAACACTATAGGACTAGCATAAGATGACGTGCTCTCCCTAATAATTCCCTCTTCCAACCATTCCGAAATTTGTCTCTATACCACCTCCCTCTACAACGGCGCCAATCTCCTAGCCGTTTGATGTATTGGCGTTTCGCCCTCCAGGCAAATTTTCAGTTCCACCTCTAAATAATCTGCTTCCTTCTTAGGTTGATAAGTTTGCACCATAGAACAAATCTGTTCCTTAAACTCGCGATTAGAAATGTTATCCAAACTATCTGGATACGAGTCGCAATTTATTACATTGACTTGGGCTAAAAATGTTCGATCTTTGCTAGTTTTGGAAATAGTAGGCTCTCCGTTTTCGATTACCAGTGAAGCATTTGAAAAGAAATTCTTGCCGATGAGTATATCTGTACTTAACCAATCATTCGGGACTACGTGGCACAAAAAATGATATGACTCAAAATCGATGATGCATCAGTAGTTACCGCACCTAAAGTTGTCTTCCTATCTTCGGCAAATCCTACCACCGGGATGCCTGGCTCCTCAAAACTGAATAGACCTAGCCTATCTTTCAGATTTTCCCTTATGATACAAATGTCGCTACCAGTGCCTATAAGTCCGCGACAATTTTCTCCACCAACTCTTCTGCTCTTATAACGCTGACGTTTGCTTTCTTGGGACATCTTGGAGCGATGTGACCAAACTCATTACAGTGGAAACACCTCATCCCCTTTGATTTATCGGGACAGTTGCCATGAGTATGAGACGTAGCTCCACAGTTTGTACACCGCCTCCTATGGGGAACATGGTCCTGCTTTTTAACATTGCTTGTACTTTGCTGCGATCTATCATATTTCTTCCTTCATTTTCTCGTATGCCTTTAAATTTACTTTCAGTTGTTCCAAGGTTTGCGATTGATATAGTATGCGATTGATATACCATAACGGAACTTGGACACAATCTAGCGAAGAGAATCGCAGTCTGTTACTACACTCACTTTCCGGGTTGTACCACAAACCAGACGTACCAGTCAACAGATAATACCGTAATAATGACAATTCCAGTAGAACTCATAACTGAGGAAAAACTAATCTGGGCAATTGATTCATTCTCCCCGTTCAAATCCCCTGGATGCGATGGGATTTTCCCAATCATGCTCCAGAAAGCCAAGACGACCAATATACTGGTCCTTAAAAGAATTTTTATTCGCAGTCTAGAGAGCGGCTATATTCCCAGAGCCTGGCGAGAAGTCAAGGTTGTCTTCATTCCGAAGGCAGGGAAATCCAGCCACACCACTGCCAAAGTCTTCAGGCCTATAAGTCTGACATCGTTCATTCTTAAAACCTTTGAAAAATTAATAAACGTCTTTATACGTGATCGGCTAGATGACAATGTGATATCCACGTCTCAACATGCTTATACTAAAGGCAAAGGGGTGGAAACTGCATTGCATGAGGTCGTTAGCACTATTGAGAAGTCATTAAATGACAAATAATATACATTAGCTGCGTTCCTAGACATTGAAGGAGCCTTCAATAATGTCAAAATTTGGCAGTGAAGAGAGCACTTCAGAACTCGAATGTTGATCAATCTCTCACTAATGTGATCTTGAGCTTGCTCAGTGAAAGGATCACATGACCCCCGAGTAAATACTTCGAGAGGCACTGCACAAGGAGGTGTCATCTCCCCCTTACTCTGGGTCCTTGCCATCAATGAAATACTTATGAAATTCAACAACAAAAAGCCAGCAAAGCAACCAATCTTAAGTCAATGACTAAAATACAAAGAATAGCATGTATATGGACAACCAGTGCAATAAGAACCACACCTACAGCTGGACTAGAGGCTATTCTTAATCTGATACCTCTAGACATATACATGGAAGAATCTGCTGCTAAAAGTGCCTTAAGGATCAGCCAAACTAAAACTTGGAACCCTTGTAATTTTGGGCATGCACAGATATTAGGTAGGGAACGTAGTCGCTTCTGATTATTTGTCTCCCCATCTGGACTTTGACAGACCATTCCCCTGCTCCTTTTCGAGTAGGGAAGAATGGAACACCAATGAACCCACAAAAAGGAAATCAATATCCATCTGCACAGATGGTTCAAAGATGGACTGTGGAACCGGTGCCGGCATATTTGGCCAGAATATAACAGAAGCCGGACCAACAAGCTATTACAGTTTGACAGGCTATCTAAGTTAGTAGGGGCTCTAACATAACTTCCTAAGAAACCACGCAATGAAACTAAATCTCAAAGATGACGACGAGGACACACCTCACTTCCTCTGTCATTGCCCGAGTCTATGTCACTTGAGGAACAGAACACTTGGAAGCTATTACTTCCATGACTCACTGTCTGATCTTTATAGGTTTTTGAGGACATCGGGATGGCTAGACAGCGTCTATTAACCACAAAGAGGAGGGACGAAGAGCACCGATGCAACCCCAACAAGGGCATCACAAAGGGTCCAGAAGGCCCTAAGTGGGGTAGCGAAGGGTTTTCCCTGCTCTGCCCACCCGTTTACCTAACCTAACCTAACCTAGCCCATTTTTAATACCAACTTGACGACAATAAAAAAAAGTTGTCTCACAAAATTTCACTTGCCTAGGTAGATTCTTTTCGACGCTATCGTGCTTTCAACAAGTGTTTTCTAATATTGGTTTTGCATGGGAGGTACCAGAACTACTTGACCGACATAGCCCATTTTTAATGCCAATCTAACGACAATAAAAATAAGTCCTTTCACCAAACTTGATTCGCCTAGGTTGATGCCTTTGGACGCTATCGTATTTTCAACAGACAGACAGACAGACAGACAGACAGACAAAAGGACATGGCTAAATCGATTCAGAATGGGATCCTGATTCAGAATATATATAAAGGGTGATTTTTTAAGAGGTTTAGAACTTTTTTTAAAAAAAAAACACAAAAAATTCGAAAAAATGAATGAAATATTTATTTGAGTCGATAGTTTGAACCTTGCAATTTAATGTTTAAAGATAATTTCATGCAAATGTTGACCGCGGCTGCGTCTCAGGTAGCCCATCCGCTGAGTCCAATTTTGGCATACTCTTTCACACATATCGGCCGGTATCTCACGAATGAATGCATGGATGTTGGCTTCCAGTGCGTCAATCGAAGCGGGCTTGTCCCTATACACATTAGCCTTGGCATACCCCCACAAAAAATAATCTAATGGTGTCAAAAAAAAGTTTGTTATCATCGCTCGGTAGCGTTCACCATTGACAGTAACGCTGCGATTCGCATCATCTTTGAAGAAATATGGCCCAATAATGCCGCCGGCCCATAAACCGCACCAAACAGTGGCTTTTTCGGGATGCATTGGTAGCTGTTGCAATGCTTCTGGCTGATCTTCACTCCAAATGCGGCAATTTTGCTTATTTACGTACCCATTCAACCAAAAATGAGCCTCATCGCTGAACACAATTTTTCGATAAAAAGCGGATCCTCGGCCAGCTTTCCAAGAGCCCATTCACCTAAAATTCGGCGTTGTGGTAGGTCGGCTGGCTTTAGTTCTTGCACCAGCTGTATCTTAAAAGGCTTTACGCCCAAATCCTTCCGCAAAATTTTCCACGTAGTGCTGTAACAAAGGCCTAACTGCTGGGAACGGCGCCGAATCGACATTTCGCGGTCTTCTGTCACACTAGCTGATACGGCCGCAATATTTTCTTCACTACGCACAGTACGTAAACGTGTTGGTGGTTTAATGTCCAACAAAGTAAATTTGGTGCGAAATTTGGTCACAATCTTCCGAATAGACTGCTCAGAAGGTCGAGAATGCCGATCATAAAATGGAAGCAGCGCGCGATGAACATTTCGAACCGAGCACGAATTTTGATAGTAAAATTCAATAATTTGCAAGCGTTGTTCATTTGTAAGACGATCCATGGTTAAATTGCAAACCAAACTGAAGCTGTTTGACAGTGACACAAGGTACTAAACACACGTCAGCTGTCAAAACCAGTGTTGCCAAAACCAAACCAGCTAAAAAATCACCCTTTACTTTATGAATTCTCCGGTGACTCCTTCTTGGCGTTACAAATGTAATGACAAAGTGAATATACCTTCCTGTGGAGGGTATAAAAAGCAATCTGGAAGGGAATTCCCAAGCAAGTCAAATAACTCATGTTACTTTATTGCGCATACGATCGATTCATAAAGTGATCGTTCGTCTGGCGAAGAAGTGCGACGTCAGCATAATGAGTTGGTTTACTTGAGTTAACAGGTTTAGGCACTTAGTTGCGAAAGGGAAATACAAAATAATGAATGACCATAAATAAGCATTGTTTTTTTTTTAGGTCGGACGTGTTGGGCATTGACGTTGGAAGTGGCAAGCTGAAATAGCAATTTGAGAGGATATTTATTTGGGACAATCAATGTATTGTTATCGTAGGGTTAAACATGTGCATACAAAGACGGCGGATGCAAGTGCATTAAGTGGTACACTTTACAACAAACTGATCTGGATAGAAGAAGTAAAAGAATAAGTAAGGCCCGGAACGAATTTGCAATGTTGTCCTCAGTATGGAATTCCAGTCAAATTTCCCTACGCACTAAGTAAAGGCTCTTCGAATGTGAAATCCGTATTGCTGTATGCCTGTGATCCTGTGAAACGTGAAATGTCTCTACCTCTATCTCGAGAAGAATGCAGGCATACGTAAACCGCTGCCTGCGATACAAGGCCGCAAGTTATATCAAACCAATAATTGTGGCATACAACGGATCAAAAACTGTTGAATGCCGAAATTAGGCAGCGGAAGTGGTGCAGGATTGGCCACACGTTGAGGAGACCAAACGACAACATTACGAGGCGGTCCTTTGAACGAAATCCTCAAGGTACACGGCGAGTAAGTAGAGCAAAAACGAAATGGAAATCAACAGTCATGTCCGAAGCAGCTACACAGCGTAAAACGTGGCCACAGCTGAAGTATCTGGCCGCAGATCGAGAAGGATTGAAGAAATTTGTGGCCGCCCTATGCCCCACTCGTTTTTCATTTATGTTGACTAGTGTCGCTTGTGGTCGAAAATCGACCATAACTTTATTAAGAATGTGTAGTACGTTCAGACTTAATTGTACATTTCACGCGCAGGTTCCTTTATATCAGATATTTTATCTCCTTGCGACACACAAAAGAGTCTTGCAACAACAAATCAAAGGAACAACAAAAGAACACAGCAGCGTTGCCGCAACATTTTTTTTTAAATTGGAATGAAAACTGACCTGAGCCGAAAAAGGGACCCCCACATAAAATACTTAGATAGCAACACAAAAAAAAAACAGCAACAAAAAACAATGTCAAAAGGATAAAGTGGAGAAAAACCTTAACAATTGAATTTGATCAAAAATGCGCCTAAGAGAATATATCCACTTAAGGAAATTGCTACTGCACATCTAGGGAAGTTTCAACTCCCTTTGGATGGAGTATAATACTTTATTATTAAATTAGTATTGGTTTTATTCCCTTTCTTGTATAATAAGTACTGAAAAAGTGTACGGAATCCTTGGATGTTTAAATAAATTATACCGAAAAAGACCTCGCAGATAATCATCCCTATCGAGGTATCCGTTCGGAACGGAATTTTCTGCGATTTTTACAAAATCGGAGAAATTCCATTCGAGATATCCGTTCCAACACAACATTCGGAAAAGTTCTCCGATGACATATATAGCGCACCTAGTCGCATGGAGTGGAAGGATGACAACTTTGAAAGAGTTACTATAGTAACATTGCGCCGTCAAATTGAATGTCACAAAAATGCTTTCAGTTAACTGATTAGCTCTTGTATGGAGAATTCTTAACTTAATTTTACCAGCCTTATTCGCGACTGGCGACATATACACAGAATTTTTTGTTTGTGCACATCTATGGCACAGTACCTATCGAATGATATAAGTTTCATTCTCCTCATTTAATAGGTAATACTTGAAAAGTGTACGAAAACTTTTGATGTTCACGTATTAATATAATGATATCCATTGCAGCGGTCAAATATATAAATAGATTCGTGGACTACAAATGTGTATGTAATAACACACTTCAAATTTTGACAAATGCCAAATGAAAGTAGGTGTTAACATCGCTAAGTGATCCAGATTCGCAAAATTGCTCCGAATCTTTTTTTTTCTGCGGCCAATGGAAAATGTAAATTGACATCAGCTACTACAAAGCAGAAAAACTGCTCTGAATCTGAAAAAAAGAGTTTCTTTCTGTCCAAGCTGTCAGCTGTCAAACTGTTTTTTTTGTTTGTTGCTAACACTTACCCTACAAATGGCGAAAAACATGCTCCGATCTTTTCATTTTATTGGATGAACACCAAATCTTCTTTTTTTAAACCTAAAATAGTTCCGCAAATCTTAAAACGACTTTCTTGTGAAACACTGACTGCGTCTTCAAAGAGACATTGAAAAAAGTTATAAGTTTGAAGACAAGTGGCTCACCATGTCATTTTGGAGAAATCCAGAAAAGTGATACGATCTTTATTTACAGATGATCTTATATCATCTATCACTTTCAAACAGCGTTGAAGTCATTTGGGGTACCGCCGTCAGATGGCGTTTTGTTTTCTGTTGTCTGCATAATGGATGGGAAGAGCGGAAATATGAGAGAAAATATGAGAACAATAATCGCACAAGTATAGTGAACCGAAACAGTTGGTGGTGGGTTTGGGAATGGGTAGGTGGGAAATAAAGAATCAAAAACATTTGGGGTTCTTTTCTATGTTACAGAAACTTAATTGTGTTCACAAATGAAGTTTAATCCTTTCATGAAAACCGCAAGGGTACTTCTCTCTAGAGAGAGGTAACGGGTAAAACGACCCCGCCGACCTAGTCCCCCAACCCAGAAGCGTCTGACTTATATTGGGCGGCTCCCTGATCAGCGTCTGCTGTCCATGTCAGGAGCGGCTGTATACATAGATAAAACAAGAAAAAAAATGTTTCTCTTTTCTCAAAAGTTAAAAACAATAAACATGAAATGAACAAAACAAAAGATATAATTACCCCAGGTGGTAGGCCAGGCACGCTGGTAAATCCACCCTCTTCGGAGGTCGGTCCCTTGTATTCTGAGGGGAACCATTTGTTGCTGAGAAACGAACCTTTTGGGCGAAGTAAAAGGGTAGAAAGAGGAAAATAGTAATGAAAAAATATTCAAGGCTAAATATTTAGAAGTCAACGAGGAAAGAGATGGTGTTGCGTTATAAAACGCCACAAAGACCAAATCCCACTACCATCCATCCTCTCTGTGTCGGCAGGCACAGGCATCTGGATTGAGTGCTAAAACAGAAGAGGAACATGTCAACACATTCATATACATCATGGGATGTATATGAGGGTGTTGCATATCCAGGCGGAGGATATTCTTCTCTCCTTTGGGCTGAACGAGGCGGACACGAGAAAATTCAAAGTAGTGATGGAAAAACTTGACAGGTACTTCGTTATCCGTCGCAATGTTATTTATGAGCGCGACTTGTTTAATTCAACGGAGCAGGAGGAAGGCGAGCCAGTGGACAGGTTTATCACATTGTCATTGGCCGAACACTGCAGCTTTGGTCAGCTACACGACGAACTCATTCGCGATCGCATTGTTGTCGGGGTAAAAGATCGAAAACTCTCCGAAAAGCTTCAGATGGACAATGCTCTTACACTGGAGAAGGCAGTGAAACGGCAATTGCGTGACCTTGCCAGAGACACAGAGGACAAAACCGTGGATTGGGTCACATCCAAACTGGGTAAAAATAACAATCAAAATCTTCATTCCAGCAGCAGCTTTAACAGAAGTCGAGAAAATCAAGGTTGGCGTTGTCGATGGTGCGGAGGTAAGACGAAGCACAATATGGATGCCTGTCCAGCAAAAGGCGAAAATTGCAACAATTGCAGCAAACAGGGTCATGTCGCACGTGCTTGCCTTGCAACAAGGGCGCTGGTACTTGATCATTGCTGATTTCTTTTCCAGATTTTTCGAGGTCGCTTTACTCGAAAGATTGACGTCAGCAGCAGTCATCAATCACTGCAAATCAATTTTTGCAAGCCACGGAGTACAAGAGTTGGTTAGAAGTGACAACGGAACTCAGTTCGAACCAGTGCATACTTCACGAGTTCTCCAAGTTTACAATGGACTACGGATTTCGCCACATCACATCCAGTCGAATCTATCCACAAAACAACGGGTTTGTCGAGGCTGCAGTAAAAATCGCCAAATTGCAACTCAAGAAGAACTCTGACCCCTATAAAGCGCTCTTGGAGTATCGTGCCAGTCCATTACCCAACGGTTACAGCCCAGCAGAGTTTCTTTTGAGCCGTCGAATCAGGTCAACACTACCCATGGCCTCTCAACGTTACACATCAACAGCAGTCAATTACAGTGATCAAGGAAGAAAGGAGGATGCTAGGAAAGAGAAGCAAAAACAAAACTATAAACGAAGACATCGGTCTATTCAGAGGGACGAGCTGATTCCGGGGGAATTAGTTTGGGTTCGCAGGTTCTACATCGGCAGGTTCTACAAAAACTGCTGAGACCCAAGGCTAACGGATCCGATACGGACGACTGGTCAAACCCGTCGAGCGAACAGGATACTGAAAAAGGGGGATGTGTCGGCAGGCAACGGCAACAACGATGCTGCCTAAAACAATGGCAACGCCAATGTAAATACAAACCCATACAACCTATGTAAATAGATATATAAGTCAGGCCACACTAACCGACCGTAATGTGTAACAGTTAAGACAAATATCTTCGATGCAAATATCAAAAATCCGTTTAAGACTTTACTTTTAAAAAGAGAAAAGGTGTAGTGAAAGTCAGCAAATAACTGTCTGCACGGGCACCGTAATTCAAGTAGCTATAAGAAATTAATAAATATAACAAGAATGCATAATCTCATTGTAACGTAAGACATTTCACACACTTCGTTGTATCGTAGCCTAAGCACATTGCAATTAATAAAGACAGTCTGTTAAAGACCATAGTTTTCTTCCTTTACAAGGGCTTCCTCCATAGACTCAGCGTGTCTTCTCCTTCCTCTAGTGACTTTGCGTCTAAGATGTAAGCATCTCTTGCGAAGCGCCACTATATCAACCTTCTGTTGATAGATACGCTTTTTATTTGGGAATCAGGTTCAACCACATTTTCAATTTTTCATATTAATGTTCTTTAATCTTCAAATCCCAATCCACTCCTGAGCGCCAAATCTCTTGCAGAATAATTTTTAGCTGTATGGTAAAGTTTGAAATTAGACCTAGAGGGTCGCAGATGCACATAAAAGCTCTTAAGGCTTTGCGTTTTGTGGGAATGCGTTCGCCGTTGATTACCTCTTTGTCCATCTTATTATACCTTCCACAAGAAGGTATATTCACTTTGTCATTATTTGTAACGCCAAGAAGGAGTCACCGGAGACCTCATAAAATATTTATGAAGTAAAGACGTTGACCCGTTGACCGCCAGATTACAATTCAATTTTTATTGCAATGACACATTTATGTACATTCTACATACACATAGTTACCCTGATGACAGGTGTACAGTAAGAACCAAGGGTATAGGTACATAACTATACCGAATTGTATTTTAATGGGGCAATTATAACATCTCCTCCACTGGACTGCCCCACTGGATCCCTTAGCTCTTGGTCTTGTTCGCCGTTGTCCACATCAGCCTCCTCCTTGTTTTGGCTGAAAGATGACGTAAATTCGTTATTACCACAATTCAGTGGCCACAAGCCATAACCGCTTAACTCGAGTTAGGACAAAATGAAGTTGTAGTCACTATCGTGTTCAGCATTTAAATCTACTTCCACTTAATTTTTTATGACCATCATTTTTTTTTAACAGAAGTTTTTCCAACGAAAAAAATAAGCTTACAAACAAATATTCCTGATTTGAAGTGATGATTTGAAACTTTGGATACCATACATTTCTGGGATTTCTTATACTGGCGTGCTAATACCTTTTGGTTAATGTGATATTTGGGTTGTTGTCTTGAAAAAACCTTCCATTTTCTGGTCTAAAGCATGACAGTAAGTTCCTGTGTTGGCGTCCATGCAAGAGCTCTGCGGGAGACCTTTCAGAGCTCGTACTCGGAGTTGACCTATACGTTGCTAGGGAGACTACTGCTTCTGAGTCCCTTTTATCCACCACAATTTTCTTGAACTATTCCTTGAAAGTTCTCACAAGCCTGCCCGTTAGATGCTGGATGAAATGGTGCTGTTCTCCAATGTTGAATGGAGTGATACGTACAAAAATCCTTAAGAAGCTGTGCGTTGAACTGCGTACCGTTGTCTGTCACAACCGTTTTCGGCAGGCCTTCGATGGCAAAAATCCTCTGCAACGCTTTAATCGTGGACTCTGACGTCACTGAGGCCATTGATACCACAAATGGGAATTTTGAAAAAGAATCCACGCAAATCAGCCACATTTTGTCGAACACATTTCCAGCGAAATCCAAGTGGATTCTTTCCCAAGCCTCCTCCGGTGGAGGCCAGTTGACATATTCCCTTTTGGATCCACGGCTGCGGATTGACAAATTGTACAGCCAGCTGCTAGCTTTTCGATCTCCGTGTCCATTCCTGGGAACCAGATGTACCGCCGTGATAGCTGCTTTATCCTGGAAACGCCCCAGTGGCCCTCGTGAATATATGATAGTGCTCTGGACTGCAACACTTTTGGTATGACGACACGCTCATAATCTGAACACAGAAGAATGACATGATTATGAGTCGATAAGGCTAACTTACGGTCGTAAAATGGTTTCAACTCCTTTTCGCTGCTTGAGACGCTAGCAGGCCATCCGTTCTGTATAAATCCGGATACTTTCTTCAACAGCTTGTCCTCCGCAGTGAATTTCCCAATAACAGCAGCGTTTATCGAACTGCTGTCCAAATCCTCTAAGCTTAAGTTGTTGACTCTATGTAGCTGGTTATCGAGCTTGTCAAAAGCTACATCAGGCCCCACCGGGAGTCGCGACAATACATCTGCGTTTGCATGTTTTGCTGTGGGTCGGTACTTGATTTGATACGTATACGCCATTAGAGTCAAAGCCCAGTTTCGTAGCCGCCGCATGGTCATCTCGGGGATCTGCTTACATGGGTTGAAAATAGCCGTAAGAGGCTTGTGATCCGTCTGAAGTTCAAAGGTGCGACCGTATAAGTAGCAATGGAACTTCTTTATGCCGTAGATAATCGACAACGCCTCCTTCTCGATTTGGCTATAGAGTTTCTGATGACAATCGAGCGTTTTGGACGCGAACGCTATAGGCCTCTCCAACCCGTCAGGGTAACGGTGTGAGATAACCGCTCCTATGCCATAGCTAGATGCGTCCGTTGCCAAAATGACGGGTAAAGAATCATCAAATGGACAAGGTGGGTAGCTTTGAGAATACTCCCCTTTAAGCTTTCGAATGCCACCTGCTGCTTACTTGACCAAACAAATTTAACACCTTTTGCACGCAATGCATTCAATGGACCTGCGACCTGCGAGAAATTCGGAATAAATTGGTTATAGTAATTTAGTTTACCTATAACTGCTTCCACTTCTTTGACATTTTAAGGTCTTGGTAAATTGCGAAGAACTTCCAGATGTTTCTCCGATGGACGAATGCCTTTAGCGGAAAGTGTGTGTCCCAGATACTCGAGCTCAAAAGCGGCAAATGTGCACTTCCGCTTATTACACCGAAATCCATGTGCATCTAACCGCCTAAGGACCTCTTGCAAAATCTTCCTCTTCCTCCGTAGCACAAGCAATGAATATATCTTCGATATAAATTCCTACGGGAAGATCCGTAAACAGTTGCTCCATCACCCCTTGAAATTCCCCCGGTGCGCTGCTCACCCCATACGGTATTCGATTGAACCGTAGAAGACCAAAGGGCGTATTTATTACCACATACTCCTTACATACCTCGTCCAACTCAATCTGCAGATAGGCTTCGGACAGGTCGATCTTCGTAAATACCTTACCCCCCGTAGGGTAGGTTAGGTTCGGGTGAAGTGGCAGTCGGCTAGCCGACACACTTAGGCCATTATACGGTCCCTTGTGATACCACATGCATCTATCTGCTTAATTCTTCCTACTCGTTGAACCAGTTGGAGCTTCTAATGAAGCGCAAGAGACAGCGAATGGCCGTGTCTTTTAGATCGTTTAGATCATTATAGTAGGACTCTCCCAAATGGAGTTTTCGTCTTTGTGAGAGCTGCACCCACGACAGGATTCCTTCGTTGGTTTCCTTAAGAAGCGCGTATGGAATTTGTCGATGACGTATAAACTTTGGCACAGCGCCTTCCTTAAGTGCCAGATGAGCTTTGAAGTACTTCCTTTTCCCAATCCCGAAGAAAACACGTTCCAATATGTCCCACATAACTTCTCAATGCTGTTGAGAAGAGAAATATTTGAATTATTTTGCAAAATTTAATGTTCAACCTTCAAGGTGAGAGCTTTAAACCAGTTCAATCCTAGAATGTTAGCACCTGAAGTGTTGACTACGAGCAACTTCGCTTGCTGTGATAATTTTCCGTATGCAATCTTAACTTCCAATTCGCCTTTTAACTCCAATGGTGTTCCCCCATACGCTTGCAGGCATTTATTTGTTACACTTTGGCTGCCCCAACTGACGAAATCCTTCTAGTCCCACTAGGGAACAAGACGCCCCCGTGTCTACCTGAAACTGCATTGGACATCAGTTTACAACAACCTCCATCATAATCCACGGCTTGGACCCCCCATCGGAAAGCGAACATTTGTGCGACTGGACCACCTCACTGTAATGAATTTGTTCTGCGGAATTAGCCCTGAGTTTACCGCGAGACTTGTTTCTTCCCCTGCAGTAAGTACTATTGCTCTTGTTTCGGCGACTGCTTCCTCGCGGTGAGTTACTGGATGTTCTATCCGCAGTACTCCCCAGACAAACCGCTGCTACATGACCGATCTTTTTGCATTTGTTGCATACGGTTTTGTAGTGACGACACTCACTTCTGGGATGGTGAACAAAACAGCTTCGACAAGATTTCCGTGCTGAGGGTGATTGCGAATGAAAATTCCCCTGACCGTTGGTCACCGGCAAGTGATTTACCTCTATCTCGTCGTTCTGTTTGATTGTAGAGAAAGTCGACTTAGCACATGTCGCCTCGGGGCACATAAAGAGATAGTTGCGAGCCACTCCTCTTAAGTCAGCCACCATTTGCCATTTTGTGGAACTGATATCTGGCTGCAAGAACATGAATTTTAGAAATGAAGTGCTCGCTTAGCTTACCCGTTAGGTCTTTGAACGTCTTGGAAGTCAAATCATCTACGCCATAAAGTTTCTGAAGAGTTTCGAAATTCTTTGCACCAATCCAAGAGAGGAAGAATGCGCGCTTTTGCTTTTCGTCTGAGACGCCACATGCTTCGAAATGCTGCTCCATTTGTTTCAAATACGTCCTCCAGTTGTCTTTACGTTTGTATGCCGGAAAAGGTTGTATTACTGACATATTCGAGCTCGATGCGCTCCGCGTGTTTGCCTCCATCCACCTTTTTTGATCCGCCAAAACTCCCGCCATCCATTCACGCTGTAACTGGAGAATGACTTCCAATGTGTCTTTGTCCATTGATACTGCGTTCTGAAGAATTATTTCTGCGAGAAATAATTTTGTGCTTCAGGTTCGATGAAATTAAAAAAAATCCTCGTCGCCAGTGAAGTATACCGAATAGTTTTTTAATGGGGCGATTACAACAATATATATTCTGAATCAGCATCACATTCTGAATCGATTTAGCCATGTCTGTCTGTCTGTCTGTCTGTTGAAAGCACGATAGCGCCTAAAGGAATTGACATAGGCGAATGAAAGTTGGTGAAAGGCCTTATTTTTATCGTCGTCAGGTTTGTATTGAAAATGGGCTATGTCGGTCAAGTAGTTCTGGTACCTCCCATACAAAATCAATATTAGACCCATGTGTCTCTCTGTCTGTTGAAACCACGATAGCGTCCAAAAGAATCAACCTAGGCGAATGAAGTTTGGCGAAAGGACGTCTTCTTATCGTCGTTAGGTTGGTATTAAAAATGGGCTATGTCGGTCAAGTAGTTCTGGTACCTCCCATACAAAACCCATCTTAGAAAACACATGTTAAAAGTACGATAGCGTCGAAAAGAATCTACCTAGGTTAGTGAAATTTTGTGAGAGGAGTTATTTTTATTGTCGTCAAGTTGGTATTAAAAATGGGCTATGCCGGTCACGTAGTTCTGGTACCTCCCATACAAAACCAATATTAGAAAACACATGTTCAAGGCACGATAGCGTCGAAAAGAATCTACCTAGGCAAGTGAAATTTTGTGAGGCGACTTATTTTTATTGTCGTCAAGTTGGTATTAAAAATGGGCCATGTCGGTCACGTAGTTCTGGTACCTCCCATACAAAATCAATATAAGACCCATGTGTCTCTCTGTCTGTTGTTCAATGTTATTACGTACTACCTCACATGCCTACAACTTTACATGACTTGTATGCAGTGGAGGGTATCAAAGCATCGGCCAGGCCGATGATAACACTATGTGTCAACACTTTCTTAAAAATCGTCCACATAATTCTCGATGATGATTGCCTTTGGGTATTGAATTTCAAACTTGTTTGCGTTTATTTTGACTTGATGGAACATCTCACGTATGTCTCGCGATATTGCAAGCTTTCTTTCGCGAAATCGGAAGAGTACCGATGGAAGCTCTGTAAAATTTTCTGGTTCTGTCAGCAAAAACGTATTTAATGAAATTCCATTAATTTAAGCTGCCGCATCCCAAACTATTCGCAGTTTATCCGGTTTATTAGGGTTTGTAACAGTGAAAATAAGTAAATGCTAGGCTGGCGGCTGCTAGTTGTTGATTTCACGATCTTCTAATTTTTTTCAGTACTCTTCGATTTTCTCACCTATGTAATTTTTCCATCATTAGAGGTTTAAATGTCGTTTTTCGAGACAGTATAATCTTTTCTCTTTCATGGCCTTGGAACTTGGTAAAGAAATGTTCAGGTATTTCCAAAGAAGAGGTACAGCATATCTATCACCTAAAATGTTTGCGTTCCAGAAAGATTTTACTGGTAGTCCCTGTAGTGTATAATACATATATAAGTATATTACTACTTGAGTTTAGAATATAAAATATTTATAGTAGGTAGTTCCTATATTGTATAAAAAATAATAGAGATATTAAAATCATTTCAATAAATAACACTCGACAGAATAATATCGAGAGAATAATATATTGATATTCTACATTTTGGCGACGAGGATTAAAGAAGACATTAAAACAGAATTCTGATATTGGTGAGATTTCTAAAAAAAAATTGGTATACCTACCTTGTTTAAAAAAAAAGATGATTTAATTCGAAAATCAACTCTTTTTGGATGAAGGATTGATTTCGATAATCATCCATTATAGATTAAATTCGTTTGGAAAGATTAAATTCGTTTGAAAAGATTTAATTCGTTCAATATATATAAATTTATGTGGTATTGTATTTATTTGGTGTAGGTTTACCATGCCGTCTGACATAAATTGTATACCTAAGCTGGACCAATTCGAATGCAGTTGTGGCTCCCGATCACTTGGAACGAAATGGGCAAAATGGAAGCGAGCTTTTGAATTGTATGTTGTTGTAACAGGAATCAAAGATCCTGTTAAGAAGAAGAGAGCAAGTCTTTTGCATTGTGGGGGACAAGACTTACAGGAAATATTTTACAATTTACCTGGAGCAAACGTGGATGAAACCTTGGTGTCAAATAAAAATGTAAATGTTTATAGTGTCTGCGTAAATAAATTGGATAAATATTTTAGTCCGAGGGAAAATAAATCTTATGAAAGACATATATTCAGACAAATATGTCAAGGAAAGGATGAAAAATTGGAAGCATTTGTTGTTCGTCTTAGACGCCAAGCTGCCAAGTGCATATTTGACAACACCTATGAACAAATTAAAGACCAAGTGGTAGAGAAATGTTTTTCTGAAAAGCTAAGACGAAAGATGTTACAGATGGATGATTGAAAGACGTTAAATGATATAATTTTTCTTGCAAATTCCTTGGAAATCGTAAAATTTCAAATGGAAAATTTTGGAAACAAATCTGAAAACAATGAAATTGAAGTCAACAAATTTCTAGAAAAATCAAAATTCAAACAAAAAACTTCCGTCATAAATGCGGATTAACAAGACATTTGGAATCCAAATGCCGAACAAAGTTGAAACGATATGCAACAATTGATAAAGAAAGAACAAGCAAATTTAAAAAGGAAGCAGTCAGATCTGTTCAAGAGTATGAATATGACGAATATGTTTTCAACATTCAAAATCAAAAAATTGATGAAATAATGTGTCGAATTGGGGGCATTGTTGTACCAATTGTTATCGATTCGGGGAGCAAATCAAACATAATTTCAGAAAAAACATGGATAGAAATGAAAAACCAGGGGATTTCGGTTCGAAATCAAATAAAAAATCCAAAGAAAACATTTCTAGCTTATGGTTCTGATACACCATTAAATGTTTCAGGATCTTTTGAGGCGGACATTTTGGTACCAGGTAAGAAGCATTCTGCTATCTTTTATGTTGTAAGAAATGGTGAAAAAAGCTTAATGCGGCGGGACACAGCAATAAAACTAGGAGTACTTAAACTGGGTTTAGAGTTGTTGAACTCAATACAGTGCACTGTGTTTCCCAAAATTAAAGACGTTTTGGTTGATATTCCCATAGATAGAACAATAACTCCCGTGATTCAGCCTTGTCGGAAACTACCAATTCCTTTGGAAGAAAAAATTAAGATTAAAATACATGAACTCTTGGCATCAGATATAATTGAATCAGTCCAAGGGCACTCAAAGTGGATATCTCCCATTGTGCCACTTATGAAAAAAGATGGAGATATACGTTTGTGCGTTGACATGAGAAGAGCGAATACAGCGATATTAAGAGAAAATTATCCATTGCCTACCATAAACCAAATTCTTCCTAATTACGAAAATCAATATTGTTTTCAAGACTGGACATAAAAAATGCTTTTCATCAAGTTGAGATTTTTCCAAATTCGCGTTATATAACTATATTTATAACCAATAATGGACTATTCAGGTACAAAAGGCTTATGTTTGGAATCACCTGTGCACCGGAAATATTGCAAAATATGCTTTCTGGTTGTGAAGGTGCTGTTAACTGAATTGATGATATTATAATATTTGGTAAGTCTGAAGAACGAATCACTTTCGTTTAAAGAATGTACTTGAGGCATTCCACCATTACCAGCAAAATTAGAAGTAATCAACAAATTTCAAGAACCCAAGACAGTTGAAGAGCTAGAAAGCTTTTTGGGTCTTATAAACTATGTTGGAAAATTTATAGCAAATCTTGGAACTTTAACTGACCCTTTGCTAGAGAAAAAAAAAAAAAAAATTATTTTTTTGTAGACCGAATCCTTTTGTACCACACTGGACCCAAACCACCACCCGTCACATTGTAATTGTGGAAAAATACCACAAAACAAATTTGTTCCATTTTTGCATTTTTTTTTGTTCTTGCTATTGCGCCGTAAAACCACGCCACAGCAGGGAATTTTCCATGCACAAGCAACTTTGCTTGGGCAGCGGTAATGTGTTAACAAAAATTTGCTTGGGCAGCGGTAAATTCCTCATACGACGTACCCAAGCAACCATGCACCAGGCACCTAACTCCAGCAAGCGACAGTCAGGTGATTGTACATACACACATACACAGTGTGTAGTGCGCAGAACTGGTTGGCTTCGCTGCTTAACTTATGTATTGTGCTGTGGGTTATGATACCATAGCAGGGGTACTCGTACGAGGGAGTGAAGTGGATAAGCTGTTAATATACATACGGCGTATGGTGACGGCGAGCTGATGGCTTGAGTTGTGTGGTGGTTGTTGTTTTTTTTTTGTTTTTTTTTTTTTTGGCGCGGCAGCATCGACAACGAATGGGTTGTGTGCGCGAGAAGATTTTTCATTCGGAGAGTATCATTTTGTGACTTGGTGAAGTCGGACGTTTTTGTTCCGAGTGCGGAACGTCTCAAGTCCATTCGTTTGGATGGCATTTTTTTGTATTTATACTGCCAATAGGCAAAGATTTTTTATTAATTCCTCAAGTCCCGGAGGTGGACGAATAATTCAATTCAGTGTGTGACAATTAATTACCGGATCAAATAAAAGCAATTTGTAATAATGTGTAAGACGGTAATGTGTAAAACGGTAAGATCCGCAACCGTAATTTCTGGTGATCCCCTATATATTGAAGTGACCACACCCGTTCGCTGCCCTTAAGTCGGATGACACTCTTTTAATATACCCGCAAGTCGGATGATTTTTTTTTATAATATACCCGCAAGTCGGACGAACTTTTTATTTTTTTTTGATCGACGCCCGTGTGCGGAAGATCCACGGCGAGAGTACCCAATATCAGAGGCTAGAAGGTGCTATGCAGTTTAGCAGCCTGGAGGCAGATTGAGTTTTCGTCAACAGCACCAGCATTATTTTAGTGTCAATCTAATTTCACAACCCGGTAAACCCGAGGCAATATATGTACCCATCTGGTACCAAAAAATGTTTTCTTTCTTGGCACTAGTGCACCGGTCATTTGTCCTTAAATTAAATAATTTGAGTTATGAGCAATTAATTTTAATCGCTATTGTGATAATGCTACTTGAGTTGTTTTAATTCTCTTCACTTGTATGTGGATACAGCATTTGAAGTCGAGTAGTTGTAATTACCGCCGCGTATGGATATTTCCGCCCCCTTCTTGCGTTCAAGGAGGATCCTTAATCTTTTAGTAGTATCACCACATAAGTTTTGTCGTTTCAGTACGTAGGCCTGGGGCCGATCCTGATCTTCTGGCCATGCATGGACGGACGCTCAAATTTAGTAAGTACCCTGTAAATTATCATATCAATTAATCTTATGTAGTGATAAGCCTGATACTCGGGATTCTTTGTTTTTTTTTTCTTAGCGTAATTTGCGAACCGTGAGATAAGACCGGTTAGTTCAAATTCAACTATCCACAATCATTAGATAGATATGAGTATATTTCTTTTTGACCAGCTTAACGTAATAACATGAGGATTATTCCTATTTTTTTATGCGAGCATATTAATTTAGTCTATTAAGTTTTCTTGTCTTTGATTTGCTATCGAACCAAGGCCCTATGTCCCTAAGACTTGATGCCTCAATAAAATTTCCTTTCGAGACTCGGTGACACTGGTTACACATTATGTACAGGTAGATTTAAATAATACATGAAGAACACTTTAATAAATAATTATGTTAACTGACACAATGTCGCGCTAAGTGTTCACGAAGTGACCTTCGCAATATTGCGCCACACCACACCTCGTCAAGGAGTTTTAGCTCCGATGCGACTTCTGCAACTCCATCGGGTGCTATTCCCAAACAATCTATACAAACTCGTTCACAAACCTTAGCTCAGACCCAAAATCCCTTAGATTGGTCAATGAATGACAATACTGGAGCGGGAACGCGACGCGCTACACCGCTAAGACTACAGCCTAAATACACTTACTCGGCAACTAGAATCTTCAATCGCCAACTTACGAGTGGGTAACCCACCATCCAGTCACGACCTCGTACTTCTACCATACCACCTCCACAGGAACCTATCTGGCCTACTGATATGCCTATTGAGCTACAGGAGGAACCCATGCGTAATTTTCGGTTCTCACAGAACCATCCCAGACCGGCGATTGTGCCAAACCCTAGTTTTCACCAACGATTTGCGAATCCGAAATCAACACAGTCATACCAGATTCGTCCATCGATGAACCGCCCACGGTATTCTCACCCTCCTTCACAACGACAAAATTCCAACAGCTTCTCTTCAGTGGCAGGGAATTGCCTAGCTAATGCAGGTAGAACTGCAAGCCTTATACAGGGTTGGAATGTGAAGTTCATCGGATCACGAACGGGCTTTCGGTCGAAAATTTCCTTTACCAAATCAGTGCCCTCACAGAAGACTGCCTGGGAGGCAATTTCCAGCTGGTTTGTGATCACATACATGTGCTCTTCGCGGACGACGCGAAGGCATGGTACTGGCGTTATCGGAAGGAGGTAGAGAGAGTCACTTGGGACTCACTTTGTTGTTCCTTACTAGAGGACTACCAGGATCACTGTACGGACACGGATATCCGTGAAATGATTCGCGATAGGAAGCAGAGACATCGTGAACCCTTCGAGGAATTCTATCACACTATATTAAAGCTTACCGATCGACTTCAATTCCCGATGAATGAACGCGAGCTGGTTGAGACAGTTCAACGTAACCTGCGACCGGAAATCCGGCTGCAGATCATCCATCTTCAGATATATTCCATTTCGCAACTTAGGAATCTCTGTCTAAAACGAGAAAGTCTCATAGCTGATCTGAATCGCTCGTATTCGACAAACAAGTTCAGGAATGCGGGCTATAGACAATCAGTTAGTGAGGTTGAACCGTCCCTAACCGCCATCTATATCACTACAAGGTAATGCCTTTCGGACTCTGCAACGCTCCGCAAACTATGTGTCCTTTGATGGACCGACTGATTTCTCCGCAGTTACGAAATCGAGTGTTCGTTTATCTCGACGATCTGTTGTTAATCTCAGAAGATTTCGATAGTCATATCGACCTTCTTATCGAGTCGGCTCAATTAATACGTAAAGCGGGCTTGACTATAAATGTTGAAAAAAGTAAATTCTGTCTGAAGGAAGTTAAATACTTGGGATACTTAGTCGGTAACGGTACTCTTCGGGTCGACCCTGAAAAGATTTCTTCCATCACTGACTATCCTAGGCCTTCAACGGTCCGCCAACTTCGCCGATTTTTAGGCATGGCTGGTTGGTACCGTCGGTTTATCGATAATTTTGTTGCCGTATCGAACCCGTTAACAGACTTGCTGAAGAATGCGAAAGCCTTTGCTTGGAACGCTAATGCCGAGAATGCCTTTGCGAAACTGAAGCAGAAGCTATCATCTGCTCCAGTACTTGCTAATCCCGACTTCAACCGTCCCTTCGTCATCCAGTGTGATGCATGTCAATCAGGCATTGGTGGAGTGTTGGCACAGCTGAATGATGAAGGCGTAGAAGTGCCTATAGCATACATGTCGCAAAAGCTCAACAAGGCTCAGCGGAATTATTCCGTAACCGAGCAAGAACGTTTAGCGGCACTGTTAAGTTTAAAAAAGTTTCGAGCGTACGTGGAAGGTCAGGCCTTCAAAATAGTTACCGACCACGCAAGCTTGCAATGGCTGATGAGTCAAAAAGATCTGTCTGGGAGACTAGCCAGATGGGCTTTAAAGATACAGGGTTTTCCATTGAACACCGAAGGGGGACTCAAAATATCGTACCCGATGCTCTGTCGCGCATTGACACCGATGTGATCGCTGCTATAGCTAGTACAGATATCGAAATTAATCTGGAGTCAGAACACTTCAAGTCAACGGAGTATGAAGAGTTGAAAGCTCACGTACAAACCAACCAAAGTCACCTTCCGGACATACAGATAGTTGACGGTTTCGTATATAAGCGGACTGCACATGCATCCGGAGACGCAGCAAAGGAATCCTTCGATTGGAAGCTGTGGATTCCGCTCGGTTTAGTGAATGAAACGATTGCTAAAGCCCACGACCCGCCTGTCTGCAGTCACGACGGGATTGGGAAGACTTTAGTAAGGCTTCGCCGTAATTTTTTTGGCCGAACATATGCAGGGATGTCACCGACTTTGTCAATGCGTGTGAGGTTTGTAAGACCACGAAAGCCCCCAACAAAGTCTTGCGTTCACCCATGGTAGTACGGTCGAAAGCACAACGCCCCTTCCAGAGGCTTTATATGGATCTTTTAGGTCCATACCCTAGATCTATCTCGGGAAATATAGGCATTTTGATAGTCGTTGACCTAGTTTCGAAATTTTGTTTCCTGAAGCCACTGAAGAAGTTTTCCACACAACATATCTGTCGGTACCTAGAGGAGTCCGTATTTAGTATATTCAGGGTCCCGGAAAGCATTTTAACCGATAACGGTTCTCAATTCAAATCCGTTCTTCTCGGTAACCTCCTATCGCAATACGGAATCAAGCATGATTACACGGCATTGTACTCACCGCAGGCAAACGCACCCGAACGCGTAAATCGCTCGATTCTAACGGCTGTGAGAGCTTACCTAGATAGATTTGAAGGGTCGTAAAATAGGGAACTTCCACACTAAAGACATACGTCAGTAAAAATTTAAGATTTCAGCATCCTTCTCAGCTTTTGATGACGGTGCCACAAAACCTGTTTTGTACTGGCAGCTAGAGAAAAAAAAAATAATAATTTTTTTGTAGACCGAATCCATTTATACCACACTGTGCCCAAACCACCACCCGACACATTGTAATTGTGGAAAAATACCACAAAACAAATTTGTTCCATTTTTGCATTTTTTTTTGGCAGGTAATTTTCCATGCACAAGCAACTTTGCTTGGGCAGCGGTAATGTGTTTACAAAAATTTGCTTGGGCAGCGGTAAATTCCTCATACGACGTACCCAAGCAACCATGCACCAGGCACCTAACTCCAGCAAGCGACAGTCAGGCGATTGCACATACGCACATACACAGTGTGTAGTGCGCAGAACTGGTTGGCTTCGCTGCTTAAGTTATGTATTGTGCTGTGGGTTATGATACCATAGCAGGGGTACTCGTACGAGGGAGTGAAGTGGATAAGCTGTTAATATACATACGGCGTATGGTGACGGCGAGCTGATGGCTTGGGTTGTGTAATGGTTTTTTTTTTTTTTTTTGGCGCGGCAGCATCGACAACGAATGGGTTGTGTGCGCGAGAAGATTTTTCATTCGGAGAGTATCATTTTGTGACTTGGTGAAGTCGGACGTTTTTGTTCCGAGTGCGGAACGTCTCAAGTCCATTCGTTTGGATGGCATTTTTTTGTATTTATACTGCCAATAGGCAAAGATTTTTTATTAATTCCTCAAGTCCCGGAGGTGGACGAATAATTCAATTCAGTGTGTGACAATTAATTACCGGATCAAATAAAAGCAATTTGTAAGAATGTGTAAGACGGTAATGTGTAAAACGGTAAGATCCGCAACCGTAATTTCTGGTGATCCCCTATATATTGAAGTGACCACACCCGTTCGCTGCCCTTAAGTCGGATGACACTCTTTTAATATACCCGCAAGTCGGATGATTTTTTTTTATAATATACCCGCAAGTCGGACGAACTTTTTATTTTTTTTTGAACGACGCCCGTGTGCGGAAGATCCACGGCGAGAGTACCCAATATCAGAGGCTAGAAGGTGCTATGCAGTTTAGCAGCCTGGAGGCAGATTGAGTTTTCGTCAACAGCACCAGCATTATTTTAGTGTTAATCTAATTTCACAACCCGGTAAACCCGAGGCAATATATGTACCCATCTGGTACCAAAAAAATGTTTTCTTTCTTGGCACTAGTGCACCGGTCATTTGTCCTTAAATTAAATAATTTGAGTTATGAGCAATTAATTTTAATCGCTATTGTGATAATGCTACTTGAGTTGTTTTAATTCTCTTCACTTGTATGTGGATACAGCATTTGAAGTCGAGTAGTTGTAATTACCGCCGCGTATGGATATTTCCGACCCCTTCTTGCGTTCAAGGAGGATCCTTAATCTTTTAGTAGTATCACCACATAAGTTTTGTCGTTTCAGTACGTAGGCCTGGGGCCGATCCTGATCTTCTGGCCATGCATGGACGGACGCTCAAATTTAGTAAGTACCCTGTAAATTATCATATCAATTAATCTTATGTAGTGATAAGCCTGATACTCGGGATTCTTTGTTTTTTTTTTCTTAGCGTAATTTGCGAACCGTGAGATAAGACCGGTTAGTTCAAATTCAACTATCCACAATCATTAGATAGATATGAGTATATTTCTTTTTGACCAGCTTAACGTAATAACATGAGGATTATTCCTATTTTTTTATGCGAGTATATTAATTTAGTCTATTAAGTTTTCTTGTCTTTGATTTGCTATCGAACCAAGGCCCTATGTCCCTAAGACTTGATGCCTCAATAAAATTTCCTTTCGAGACTCGGTGACACTGGTTACACATTATGTACAGGTAGATTTAAATAATACATGAAGAACACTTTAATAAATAATTATGTTAACTGACACAATGTCGCGCTAAGTGTTCACGAAGTGACCTTCGCAATATTGCGCCACACCACACCTCGTCAAGGAGTTTTAGCTCCGATGCGACTTCTGCAACTCCATCGGGTGCTATTCCCAAACAATCTATACAAACTCGTTCACAAACCTTAGCTCAGACCCAAAATCCCTTAGATTGGTCAATGAATGACAATACTGGAGCGGGAACGCGACGCGCTACACCGCTAAGACTACAGCCTAAATACACTTACTCGGCAACTAGAATCTTCAATCGCCAACTTACGAGTGGGTAACCCACCATCCAGTCACGACCTCGTACTTCTACCATACCACCTCCACAGGAACCTATCTGGCCTACTGATATGCCTATTGAGCTACAGGAGGAACCCATGCGTAATTTTCGGTTCTCACAGAACCATCCCAGACCGGCGATTGTGCCAAACCCTAGTTTTCACCAACGATTTGCGAATCCGAAATCAACACAGTCATACCAGATTCGTCCATCGATGAACCGCCCACGGTATTCTCACCCTCCTTCACAACGACAAAATTCCAACAGCTTCTCTTCAGTGGCAGGGAATTGCCTAGCTAATGCAGGTAGAACTGCAAGCCTTATACAGGGTTGGAATGTGAAGTTCATCGGATCACGAACGGGCTTTCGGTCGAAAATTTCCTTTACCAAATCAGTGCCCTCACAGAAGACTGCCTGGGAGGCAATTTCCAGCTGGTTTGTGATCACATACATGTGCTCTTCGCGGACGACGCGAAGGCATGGTACTGGCGTTATCGGAAGGAGGTAGAGAGAGTCACTTGGGACTCACTTTGTTGTTCCTTACTAGAGGACTACCAGGATCACTGTACGGACACGGATATCCGTGAAATGATTCGCGATAGGAAGCAGAGACATCGTGAACCCTTCGAGGAATTCTATCACACTATATTAAAGCTTACCGATCGACTTCAATTCCCGATGAATGAACGCGAGCTGGTTGAGACAGTTCAACGTAACCTGCGACCGGAAATCCGGCTGCAGATCATCCATCTTCAGATATATTCCATTTCGCAACTTAGGAATCTCTGTCTAAAACGAGAAAGTCTCATAGCTGATCTGAATCGCTCGTATTCGACAAACAAGTTCAGGAATGCGGGCTATAGACAATCAGTTAGTGAGGTTGAACCGTCCCTAACCGCCATCTATATCACTACAAGGTAATGCCTTTCGGACTCTGCAACGCTCCGCAAACTATGTGTCCTTTGATGGACCGACTGATTTCTCCGCAGTTACGAAATCGAGTGTTCGTTTATCTCGACGATCTGTTGTTAATCTCAGAAGATTTCGATAGTCATATCGACCTTCTTATCGAGTCGGCTCAATTAATACGTAAAGCGGGCTTGACTATAAATGTTGAAAAAAGTAAATTCTGTCTGAAGGAAGTTAAATACTTGGGATACTTAGTCGGTAACGGTACTCTTCGGGTCGACCCTGAAAAGATTTCTTCCATCACTGACTATCCTAGGCCTTCAACGGTCCGCCAACTTCGCCGATTTTTAGGCATGGCTGGTTGGTACCGTCGGTTTATCGATAATTTTGTTGCCGTATCGAACCCGTTAACAGACTTGCTGAAGAATGCGAAAGCCTTTGCTTGGAACGCTAATGCCGAGAATGCCTTTGCGAAACTGAAGCAGAAGCTATCATCTGCTCCAGTACTTGCTAATCCCGACTTCAACCGTCCCTTCGTCATCCAGTGTGATGCATGTCAATCAGGCATTGGTGGAGTGTTGGCACAGCTGAATGATGAAGGCGTAGAAGTGCCTATAGCATACATGTCGCAAAAGCTCAACAAGGCTCAGCGGAATTATTCCGTAACCGAGCAAGAACGTTTAGCGGCACTGTTAAGTTTAAAAAAGTTTCGAGCGTACGTGGAAGGTCAGGCCTTCAAAATAGTTACCGACCACGCAAGCTTGCAATGGCTGATGAGTCAAAAAGATCTGTCTGGGAGACTAGCCAGATGGGCTTTAAAGATACAGGGTTTTCCATTGAACACCGAAGGGGGACTCAAAATATCGTACCCGATGCTCTGTCGCGCATTGACACCGATGTGATCGCTGCTATAGCTAGTACAGATATCGAAATTAATCTGGAGTCAGAACACTTCAAGTCAACGGAGTATGAAGAGTTGAAAGCTCACGTACAAACCAACCAAAGTCACCTTCCGGACATACAGATAGTTGACGGTTTCGTATATAAGCGGACTGCACATGCATCCGGAGACGCAGCAAAGGAATCCTTCGATTGGAAGCTGTGGATTCCGCTCGGTTTAGTGAATGAAACGATTGCTAAAGCCCACGACCCGCCTGTCTGCAGTCACGACGGGATTGGGAAGACTTTAGTAAGGCTTCGCCGTAATTTTTTTGGCCGAACATATGCAGGGATGTCACCGACTTTGTCAATGCGTGTGAGGTTTGTAAGACCACGAAAGCCCCCAACAAAGTCTTGCGTTCACCCATGGTAGTACGGTCGAAAGCACAACGCCCCTTCCAGAGGCTTTATATGGATCTTTTAGGTCCATACCCTAGATCTATCTCGGGAAATATAGGCATTTTGATAGTCGTTGACCTAGTTTCGAAATTTTGTTTCCTGAAGCCACTGAAGAAGTTTTCCACACAACATATCTGTCGGTACCTAGAGGAGTCCGTATTTAGTATATTCAGGGTCCCGGAAAGCATTTTAACCGATAACGGTTCTCAATTCAAATCCGTTCTTCTCGGTAACCTCCTATCGCAATACGGAATCAAGCATGATTACACGGCATTGTACTCACCGCAGGCAAACGCACCCGAACGCGTAAATCGCTCGATTCTAACGGCTGTGAGAGCTTACCTAGATAGATTTGAAGGGTCGTAAAATAGGGAACTTCCACACTAAAGACATACGTCAGTAAAAATTTAAGATTTCAGCATCCTTCTCAGCTTTTGATGACGGTGCCACAAAACCTGTTTTGTACTGGCAGCTAGAGAAAAAAAAAATAATAATTTTTTTGTAGACCGAATCCATTTATACCACACTGTGCCCAAACCACCACCCGACACATTGTAATTGTGGAAAAATACCACAAAACAAATTTGTTCCATTTTTGCATTTTTTTTTGGCAGGTAATTTTCCATGCACAAGCAACTTTGCTTGGGCAGCGGTAATGTGTTTACAAAAATTTGCTTGGGCAGCGGTAAATTCCTCATACGACGTACCCAAGCAACCATGCACCAGGCACCTAACTCCAGCAAGCGACAGTCAGGCGATTGCACATACGCACATACACAGTGTGTAGTGCGCAGAACTGGTTGGCTTCGCTGCTTAAGTTATGTATTGTGCTGTGGGTTATGATACCATAGCAGGGGTACTCGTACGAGGGAGTGAAGTGGATAAGCTGTTAATATACATACGGCGTATGGTGACGGCGAGCTGATGGCTTGGGTTGTGTAATGGTTTTTTTTTTTTTTTTTGGCGCGGCAGCATCGACAACGAATGGGTTGTGTGCGCGAGAAGATTTTTCATTCGGAGAGTATCATTTTGTGACTTGGTGAAGTCGGACGTTTTTGTTCCGAGTGCGGAACGTCTCAAGTCCATTCGTTTGGATGGCATTTTTTTGTATTTATACTGCCAATAGGCAAAGATTTTTTATTAATTCCTCAAGTCCCGGAGGTGGACGAATAATTCAATTCAGTGTGTGACAATTAATTACCGGATCAAATAAAAGCAATTTGTAAGAATGTGTAAGACGGTAATGTGTAAAACGGTAAGATCCGCAACCGTAATTTCTGGTGATCCCCTATATATTGAAGTGACCACACCCGTTCGCTGCCCTTAAGTCGGATGACACTCTTTTAATATACCCGCAAGTCGGATGATTTTTTTTTATAATATACCCGCAAGTCGGACGAACTTTTTATTTTTTTTTGAACGACGCCCGTGTGCGGAAGATCCACGGCGAGAGTACCCAATATCAGAGGCTAGAAGGTGCTATGCAGTTTAGCAGCCTGGAGGCAGATTGAGTTTTCGTCAACAGCACCAGCATTATTTTAGTGTTAATCTAATTTCACAACCCGGTAAACCCGAGGCAATATATGTACCCATCTGGTACCAAAAAAATGTTTTCTTTCTTGGCACTAGTGCACCGGTCATTTGTCCTTAAATTAAATAATTTGAGTTATGAGCAATTAATTTTAATCGCTATTGTGATAATGCTACTTGAGTTGTTTTAATTCTCTTCACTTGTATGTGGATACAGCATTTGAAGTCGAGTAGTTGTAATTACCGCCGCGTATGGATATTTCCGACCCCTTCTTGCGTTCAAGGAGGATCCTTAATCTTTTAGTAGTATCACCACATAAGTTTTGTCGTTTCAGTACGTAGGCCTGGGGCCGATCCTGATCTTCTGGCCATGCATGGACGGACGCTCAAATTTAGTAAGTACCCTGTAAATTATCATATCAATTAATCTTATGTAGTGATAAGCCTGATACTCGGGATTCTTTGTTTTTTTTTTCTTAGCGTAATTTGCGAACCGTGAGATAAGACCGGTTAGTTCAAATTCAACTATCCACAATCATTAGATAGATATGAGTATATTTCTTTTTGACCAGCTTAACGTAATAACATGAGGATTATTCCTATTTTTTTATGCGAGTATATTAATTTAGTCTATTAAGTTTTCTTGTCTTTGATTTGCTATCGAACCAAGGCCCTATGTCCCTAAGACTTGATGCCTCAATAAAATTTCCTTTCGAGACTCGGTGACACTGGTTACACATTATGTACAGGTAGATTTAAATAATACATGAAGAACACTTTAATAAATAATTATGTTAACTGAATACATAATGGCTTAAGTCTTTTCATTGTTATGGCGGTTGTTTTGATTTAGGAGGGAAGAAGGTTCCGTGAATGAGGGAGTCCCTGAACAGAGCAGGACTCAGGACGGGTGGGAATGACGGGATATTCCATCTAACCTGTCATCGAAGGTGAGTGTGTGTTGCTGACTAAGAGGTGAATAACCTTTCAGACGTGCACGTAATTTTTAATTGTGGTAAACTTTTGTCAGCAGAAATAGGAAGATGCGTAGGTGGCGCTGAAGAACCCCCCCAGCCGTAGCTTAGCCAGGGATAGCTCGACGTGCACACAGTGCTTACCTCGTATATAGGAAACTACCATTTTACATCTCGGGTTAACCCTAACTCGACTGCTCCACAGCAAAAGGCTTAAAAAAGTTACATTACATGATGCAAGTCCTATAGCACTAGGTGCTGTTTGAAAAGGGAAAGATATATTCAGATAAAAAAAAACATGCAACTGACAACGAGTTGTCTCCTGGTGATAAAGTTCTAGTAAAACGGTTGCGAAAAGAAAATAAATTAGATGAAAACTTTGGCGAAGAGCCTCATGATGTTCTTGAACGGAAAGGTGGAGATGTTTTAATCAGGAATTCTGGAACCGGTGAGATAATACGACGAAACATAGCACATCTAAAGAAAGTAAATGGAGAATGGGCCATGCAGAAAAGAGGATCCAAACCATCATGTGAAATGGTTAATGAGACATCATAGTTGGGCCAATTATTTTGAACTTAAATTGTAATTCGTTTGTTTGCTTTCTTAGATTGTTAAATTAATTTAATTAATTATTTATTTTAAATAATTATTTTAGATTGTTAAATTAATTAAATTAATTATTTATTATTAATAGATGTAATTCGATATAATATTTAAAAAAAAGAAGGAGAGAATGTAGTGTATAATATATAAGTATATTACCTACTACTTGAGTTTAGAATATAAAATATTTATAGTAGGTAGTTCCTATATTGTATAAAAAATAATAGAGATATTAAAATCATTTCAATAAATAACACTCGACAGAATAATATCGAAAGAATAATATATGGATATTCTACAGTCCCTTCAGTTGACTATGCTTTTCCATCAAGCTTCGTGCATCGACAGATTGTTTGGGAAGATTCAGCGACTTAAACGTATATCCGTTTGGAAGAAGAAACCTATTTTTGCAATATTTTAATTATATAGCTTTTGACATTGAAAGTGTCAACATTCTAATTTATACTAAGCACCATTACAAAAAGTTTTTATTTGTATTAGTCCCAAAAGTAATCAAAAAGGAGAATTTGACATTTTGGAAGTATGAATTGACAGTGTCAAATCCTCTTTTAAATATTAGTCAAAATAAAAATTGTGTGGTAAAACAACTTTTTACTCTTTTTTTAGAATGTAAAAATGCCAAATATTTACAAGAGCAAAATCCCCACCGCAACATCGATGAATCAAGTGTTGAAAATATCATTAAAGACATTCAAAACAAATCAGAGTCGCTAAGCAGTGCGACTTTCAGACTCAAAAAAAAAAAAAAAAAGAAAGGCCAACAAATTGACGCTCAATTTAAGTACAAAATATTCGAATAAAAAAGTTCTCACAGGCAGATGGCAAATCCTCCTTGATTGTAGGATGAATTGACATATTGTAAGCTTTTGGAGAAAAGCCTTACAACTCTGTTAAACATGTTTATATTGATTAATCGTTAATGCTATCATAATGCTTAAATGATATTGTAACTTACATAAATTTTGGAAATTTGTAATTGTATTTGGATTTTAAGATATTTCCAAATGTTTGTTAACGTGTCAAAGCCTCTCGACCTTACCCTACACAAGATTTTCGAAATGGAAACGACGAGAGCACTCATGTACGCTTTCCGGTTTATCCAACTCTGTACCCTTAAAGGTAGGAAACAAAATAGCCTACAGCATTTCTTACGGGACGAGGGGAAGCAGCTGAGAATTTTCTTTTCACAGACAATGTCAAATCGAAAGCTTTCCAACTGAGTATGCGGCCTTGACTAATGCAACAAACAGCAAAAAGGTGCTTAATGATTTGCAGACAGCCCTCTTTACAAACTTTCTCCTTATGTCGATGAGAGCAGAGATATTCGTGTCGGTGGACGCGTTTTTGTGTAGAAAACATATCGATGAACACCTATTATTCTGCCAAAGGAGCACTATATCACTGGCCTAATTGTACTTGAATACATACTAAATTTCATCATCTATACAACGAAACCGTTCTAAATGAGTAAAGACAACGTTATTTCATCCCAAATTTAAAGCGCGTGTTGAAGAAAGTTCAACAAAATTGCCAACACTGTAAAAATGAAAATGCCACACCACAGGCTCCACGTATGGCACCACTCTTACACCCGAGTGGACTATTTCGGGACACTCTATGTCAACGTCGGAAGACATCTAGAGAGGATATTGTAATGGTGGCAGTGTTGAGGGGGTAAGGGAGAGGAAGGAGTGTCTGCAAGAGCCGGTCTTAAAATCCGGGAGGAAATAGGACTGGGGTATAGGATGGTGGAAAGGAAGGAAAAAGGAACTTTTATTGGTAACACTAGACACGGTCGCATGCCTTGCTGGTCTCGCCTAAGCTCGTCGGCGGGTGGGTTCTTGCATCCAAGCTACCAAATCATAACCACTACACAAAGAAATTGCATGCTAATTGTTTAGGTAGGTATCGAAAGGAAGACAAAATGAAACCGGGAATTACTTGATATAAGTTTAAACTACGAAAGGAAAATAAATCAACCTCCAACATCTTAACCACGGGAGGAACAGATGGTAGTCCTCCTAGCGTCTCAATACCCTCCCTGCCGTGTGCCAGTAGCCGCAGGAATATTTACCGGCACCCAAAAGAAAGCCCTATGCTCTCCTACATCGTCGGACCTTCAACCTTCACCATCGAAATGAGGCACGATAATTAAGTTTTAAACTAACATTATTAGTTATTTATTCAAATTCATTTTAACATACATAATAGTTTTTAAGTATGAGAGGAAAAAACAAAGTAACGAAAACATAACCATTAAAATTTGTAGGTATTTAAGGTATGGCAAATTTATAATTATTCTATATATCCAAAAAAAATGAAATTAATAATAAAAAAAATTTCGGTCTGGCAACTCTTTTATTATTGCAAAATTGTTATTTGAGACTGTATGGCAACTCTGCCTGAATTAATCAATTTGATTGCGTATGTGTGACACGGTCATAAAAACAATAAAATTACGGTGGCTTACTTGGTCATCCTCGTCGTCATGCCTGTCGAAGTGGATTCCAATGGTGCTGTTAAAAAAGAATTTAAATATGTTTTACGCGAGGGGAAGAGGCAACGAAAGACAGGAACACACATATACACTCACTCATCAAAAAAAACTTTTTGCCAGACTGGATTTTTCTTTTAATAAGGGGAGGGAGGGATTTAATAATAACTTATCACTAGAAACATTATAATTAATCCTAGTCTACAATCATGCTGCTGCTGATAACACGTCTGAAGTAGCTGCTGGAGATTGTGGTGCGGAGGACTGGTCAACCACCGTCGAGAATAAATCTCCGTAAAGGTCGTCAGGACCAGCGTGGTAGCGATGACGTCGGGTTTGCGTTCAGGGGTAAAAGGTGAGGTGCTCAGATGGCGGTTTCTATCGCTGGCGGAGTATCGGCCAATCGAGTGGCAGGATACACTGACTGAGCAGGTGCAATCGTTGTTACGCCGGAGATTGCGGTATTGGCAATTGGGTTTTGCACAGCTTTGGATTCACAGGCGGTGGACTTGGGCTCGTGGTACTTCACGCAGCCCTGATGGCATTTGGGAAAGACGAGCACGCTTTCAACTAGAAGCTAATTATGTAGCTAAGTGTTTTTTTTTCATTTACAGGTTTACGTAAATTGTAGCACGTGATTTGAACACAAAAGGTCTTGGTCAGCACAGGTTTTTGAGGGCACTAGGTATAGGTTAGGTTGAAGTGGCTGTCGGCTAGCCGACACACTTAGACCATTATACGGTCCCTTGTGATACCACATGAATCTATCTACTAAATTCTTCCTACTCGTTGAACCAGTTGGAGCTTCTAATGAAGCGCAAGAGACAGCGAATGGCCGTGTCTTTTAGATCGTTAAGATCATTATAGTAGAACTCTCCCAAATGGAGTTTTCTTCTTTGTGAGAGCGCCGGACAAGTGCAGAGGAGATGAAGAATAGTTTCCTCTTCTTCCTCGTCGAGACAGCTTCTGCAAAAATCATTACATATTACGCCAAGTCTTTTTGCATGCCTGCCTATGAGACAGTGTCCTGTGATGACACCTATTGTAGCACTGATGTGCTTCCTATCGAGGGAGATCAGATGCCTAGAACGTTTTAGATCCAGCTTTGGCCAGATCTGTTTTGTCGCTAGACATGTTGAGCCGGTTGTCCATATAAGATTTGTTCTTTCGATGGCATCCAGCTTTATTTTTAGTTTGCAGGTAGCGATTGGGATACCTAAAGAGTCCTTGTCTGGAAGCAAAGGTAGTGTTGTTCCGTGTTTGGCTAGTTCATCAGCCTTACAGTTACCTGGGATGTCCCTATGCCCCGGCACCCAACAGAGGTGAATATTAAACTGCTCCGCCATCTCTCTGAGAGACGAACGACAGTCTTGGGCTGTTATTGAATTTGTAGAGACTGATTCCAGGCACTTTATAGCCGCCTGGCTGTCCGAGAAGATACGGATATCTTTAGCAGATATCACGTTTTCTTTCAGCCAGGATAAGACTTCTTTAATCGCCATTATTTCCGCCTGAAAATCGCTACAGTGATCAGGAAGACGGAAGGAGAGACTAAGATCTAGTCTGTCGGAGAAGACACCGCCACCAACACCGTCCACAGTTTTCGAACCATCTGTGAAGAAATGGATCGATTCATCATCCAGGAAAGCTTTCTCCTCCCAGAATGATCTAGAGGTGATGGAGACCTGGAAGTTATTATCGAATTGTAGTTCCGGTGTAGTGTAATCGATGTTTCCTGGGATGTTTTTAAAATTGTTCAAAATAGCGGCATGGCCAGTTGTTTTCCTGGTCCATTGTGAGGTAGCTTTAAGGCGAACGGCTGCAGAAGCTGCCATTTGTCTGCTGAAGATGTCAATTGGTGTCAGATGAAGCAGGATGTCGAGGGCAGCGGAAGGGGTAGTACGAAGAGCCCCGCCGATGCACAAGCAAGCTGTTCTTTGGACTTTGCTTAACTTATCGCGATAAGTCGCTTTGTCCAAAGCAGTCCACCAGACAACAACACCGTACGTAAGTATCGGTCTTATGACATAGATGTATAGCCAGTAAGTGATACGAGGCTGTAAACCCCACTTGTTTCCTATGGCTTTTTTGCAAGAGAAAAGTGCCACAGTGGCCTTTTTAATTCTTTCTTGGATGTTAGGTTTCCATGTTAACTTCCTATCAAAAATGAGACCCAAGTATTTAGCTTCATTTGTGAATTTCAAACTAGTGCCATTTATAGAAGGAGGGTCAATGTGTGGAATCTTGTATTTCCTAGAGAAGAGGACAAGTTCAGTTTTGTGAGGGTTTACTCCCAGCCCACATTTATTTGCCCATTTTGTTAGCTTATTAAGAGCGTGTTGTAGGAGTTCTTTTATAGTGTTTAGGTACTTTCCTGACACAGCAATGGCAACGTCATCCGCATAGGCAATCACATTGTAACCTCCCGCTTCCAGGCATATCAGCAGTTCATTCACCACTAAGTTCCAGAGAAGGGGAGATAGGACGCCACCTTGTGGGGTTCCTCTACTGACAGATCTTCTGATAGATTTCTCACCCAGACTTGAGTTGATAATTCGGCTATTGAGCATCAAATTGATCAGCTCGCCAAGTGAGGCATCCACGTTCAGAGCTGTCAGAGCACCAGCGATCGCAGATGAGTCGACGTTGTTGAAAGCGCCTTCTATGTCTAGGAATGCAACCATTGTATACTCCTTATGACGAAGCGAATGTTCTATGGAACGCGTTAGCGTGTGTAGGGCCGTTTCTACTGATTTACCCTTAGAGTAAGCGTGTTGCGCCGTTGACAGAAGTCTTTTGTCAATGCTTATGCGTAAATGGATTTCAATCAGTCGTTCTAAAGTTTTTAGGAGGAATGATGAAAGACTAATAGGTCTGAGATCTTTTGGACTCACGTGAGAGCATTTTCCTGCTTTGGGTATGAAAACCACTTTAACTTCTCTCCATAACAATGGGATGTATACCAGATCTAAACAACTTCTTAGGATTATCATCAGCACTGGCAGGATGATATCCGAGGTGTTTTGTAACTCGGCTGGTATTATGCCATCTGGTCCCGGGGATTTGTATGGTTTGAAGCTATGTAGCGCCCAAAGCACTTTGTCTTTAGTGATCTGACCTTGTAGGTTGGTAGATTGCAAAGTTGATCTGTTTCGATCTGTATGGGCAATACCATTTGAGCTGCCTGGGAAGTGGGTATCGAGCAGCAGATTAAGCGATTCTTCGCTAGAGGTCGTCCAAGAGCCATCTGTCTTTTTCAGACAACTTGGCATTATTGGGTTGGTCGAGAGTACCTTTCTTAGCCTTGATGCTTCGGAGGTTTCTTCTATCTTACCACAGAAGAGTCTCCAAGATGCTCGTTTGGCTTTTCTTAGTTCTTTTTTGTACATTTTTAGGGCTTCCTTGTAGAAATCCCAGTCAGTCGCTTTCCTTGTGTCTTTAGCACGATTGAAAAGTTTTCTGCACTTTGACTTCCTCAGGCCCAAGTCCGAAGTCCACCAATGTGGCTTCTTCTTTCCCCTTGGTATAATAAGAGGACAGGAGGAGGACATCGCATTGTTTAAAGCCAACGTAAGATTCTTGACTTTCAGATCAAGCTCGTTGGCGTTACAGGGGGGACTGAAAAGCTCCGAGTTAATTGATTGTTTCAGAGTGTCCCTGTATTTGAGCCAATTTGTCTTCCTAGTATTTCTGAACGGAAGTTGGCAAGGAGGGTCATCGGCTACGTTGAATTGAATATACCGATGATCTGAAAAGGAATGCTCGGTTGATACTTTCCAATTGGTAATCAACTGACTAATAGTATCGGAGACAAGAGTTATATCTAAAACTTCCTGTCGGTTTTTTGTTATAAAGGTAGGTTCGTTTCCTACATTGCTTATTATGAGGTTTGTACTTAAAATGTAATCAAAAAGTGACTCACCTCTATCATTAATGTCCGTGCTTCCCCATACCGAGTGGTGAGCATTTGCATCACAACCGATTATGAGGTTGGTTTTGGTCCTTTGCCCCTCAGCGATCACTCTCTCTAGTTTGTCCCCAGGGAGAGGGCCCGTGTAGTCATGGGCCAGATATGCCGATGCTATCCAGTACGTGCCTTTCGCAGTCACTAGTCTAGCTACAGTTACGTCTTGATCGCTGAAAATAGGGAGTAAAAGTAATTTAAGGCTACGTTTTGCTAGTATACATGATCTGGGTCTACCTTTATCAGTAACATACAGCTTTTCGTATCCAGGAGTCTCGAGTCCACGAACCACGCTGTTGTCAAACCATGGCTCCTGGATCAAGACTATGTCTTCTCCACCCTTTGAGAGGCGGAGGATAAGTGCGGCCGAAGCCTCTATCGAGTGATGGAGATTAATCTGCACTAATTGCAGCATTCTTGCTACAATCAGGCGGATGAACCTCCACCACGGTGTTGTTAAGTTCCTCCGCTTCCGAAGATGAACCCAGAAGTTCGTCCTCGCTGAGAAGGATCTTATTGAAGTCCTCCATATCCATGTCCGACAAAGTGTGGTCAATGGTGGGAGTGATTGTGCTGGAGGCATCGTCATCTAGCGATGGGAAGGAAACCGATACTCCAGGGTCTGGGGTCTCAGGTTCTGAACCTGAGGGAAAAGGAGGCATTTGGCCTGAATCCAGCTCGTCTTTTTTATAGACTTTTAGGGTGATAGATTCGAAACCAAATCTAATCACCCCTTTGGTCAGTGACAAGGGAGCAAGCGACTCTTTGTTAATCACTATAAGAGCACACCTGTAGAGACCTCTTTTTTCTTCCAACTTAACAACCTTCCAGTTGGGAGTCGGGAGTGACGGATTGCTCAGTCTCATGATCTCGAGGATCTCTTCGCTAGAGGAGGGCTCGGCTGGGATCCAGGTGCGAGTTCTAGGTCGGCTAGGGATATCCTCCCTTGCAACGACGTCGAGTTTCGCACCCGGCCAAACTTCTCCCAGTTTGCTTATAGCAAACTTATATAGATCACTAGATCTTTGATCATTGCAGGCGATAAGCTTCACATGGCCCTGATGCCATCCACCATCGCAAGTGATAGGAGGTGGTCCCGGGTTGTCCCTCATGACGCTCAAGAAGCTGCCTGAAAGCTTCGTCTTGACCACCTGCCACCGTTCAGGGGAGATCGTGCCGTCATCGTCGCTACGATCGATCACAGCGATCACTATTTTGTCTTTAAGGACGTCACTAAACGACTTTTGAGATGTGACGTTGGATGACCTATTGGGGGCGACGGTGCTATGCACCTTAGGTCTTTTGGGAGCCGGAGCGGTCCCCTCCAACGATCTCTGGCGCTTGGACGTGAAGTCCTTGCTAGTCGCTAGTGCGTCCTCCTTAAGAAAAGCTTCTGCCCATTTCGCTTTGCTAATAAGCTCAGCGGTCCTATCAGCCTTCAAAGTTTCTCCGAAGACCTTTAGGACATTGACAGCATAGCGGCGCTTACTATACGCCCTTTTTGAGGGAGTGCGATGCCGCCCAATCCCACTGGGAGACGGTTGAGCGATATCGCAACCTTTAGTACTGGTAGCAGTGGTAGGATTATGTATGTGCACAATCCCACCACTGCTAGGATGTGCACCTTCTTTTTTGTGCCCGCTACAGCTGCTCACAGTGGAAGAATCATGAATGGTCACGATTTTTCCACCGCTCACTGCCGCAGGAGCTGAACCAGTAGTCAGCGAAGTCGCCGCACTACTGCCCGGTTTTGAAGGAGAACCGGTCTCATTTTTTTTTTTTTTTTTAAATTTTTTCTTTGTTTTTGTTCATAGGTATAGGTCGCGTTGAATATCCACGTGAGTCGGTTGCACAAAGCCATAGATGGACTATTGGACGTGGCACAAGCACGTGTCCATTACGGGTGGCAAACAGCCACAGTTTCAAGGAGTCTTGGCTCTTAATTCACTCCGAAAACGAGACGTGCTCTCAACAGGCGTGCGCGACGAATCGAATTTAACACCACTAGGTACTTTATCAAATAGCGAAATACGGGCGATTGATCGCGTTCAAAGGTAGGCCATCGCCTGCGCTGAAGACAAAAGAAGAACTGACTGCCCATCAGCTTCTTCGGCTTGAGTAAGCGTGTCAATTGCCATGCACTGATACCCGCTACTGCCGATAGTGTCTCCTCTGTGCCAGTGAGGTGATATTCCCGCTACACATAGGCTAGCATGCAAGGAGTGAGGCTTAGCGGATTTTTCCAATGGACTATGTATTTTGAGAGTATTTCTTTGGCTCTTTGCATGCTCTTTTCCTCTTCGTACGACCATTAGATTTTAATTGAGCAGCTATACGACACAGGGTCAGGGGGGACATCAGGTTACGGATTTGTGGAGTGATATTGTGTTAGGTATTGGAAGCATAAAAAAAACGAACGCGAGCATAGGTATGGGTGCATTGGAAGAGTATTTTGTCATGACAAAGTTAGGAATACATAAAAAAATTGTGTGGACATTTTCACTTCTCGTACGGACATTTGCGCAAATGAAGGAAAGACGAATATCCTTCTATTACAATATGGGGATGGGGTCTACCTGTTTGACGGTGCAGGCAATCCACATATAAATCGTACATAATCTCTCCAGCGTCTCCTGCATATTGGGTTTCAAGAGGTTTGTTGCAAGAAGATGGATGGAAATGGAACTTTATCCCACCATCAACACCACACATGGGTGGAAGTTGGGAGCGCAAAAATAACACTAACACGTAATCCTAGCGACGAACTGTTATTGAGCATGATGCCGGAGGTAGAGAGTGTTGTAAATTTTCGACCCCTGACCGCTAATAATTTGTTGATCGGCGCTTCCAATCGTGAGGACTTGAGTGAGAAGTTAATAGAGAATGGCCACGCGATTGAAAAAAGTTGGCTGGATGCTGAGAAAAATGCAAAAACATTTTGGCAGATGGCTGCCACACACCATTAAGAAGGAGACGAAGATGACAATCCGAGTAAATAGTTTTTTTTTTTTGGACCAGGTGCCAATTTCACTTATTTAATTTAAAAGCGTATTTCACATATCAACTTTAAATTAATTGATTTCAAGTCGTTACTCATGTAAACACAAGCTTACGTAATAACTAAGAAATTATTAAAAAAAAAAAACTTAACGTTAGTATCGTGTTAAAAAGGTATACAATAAATTTAATGAAATGTACCTCACCAGGAAAATTAAAGAGTGCGCATAAAGCAGCTCTATAAAGTTCGTTTTGCATTTTCGTTTATTTGCGACTGAATCGCAACCAACAAATATATTCACACGCTTATTAGGTGGCCTTGAATGAACGGTGTGGATTTTATGTATATATGGGAGATCTCTTGTTAACGCAAATAGCTAAAAAAGGAAATCAGTAGCGAACAATCGTAGGAGAAGCGATTGTACCGAGTTATACATAAAACAAGTAAAAGTGTTATCATCGGCCTGGCCCATGCTTTGATACCCTCCACTCCATACAAGTCATGCAAGGTTTTAGGCATGTGAGGTAGTACGTAATTGCATTGAACAACAGACAGAGGGACACATCGGCCTAATAATGATTTTGTACGGGAGGTACCAGAACTACTTGACCGACAAAGCCCATTTTCAATACCAACCTGACGACGATAACAATAAGTCCATTCACCAACTTTCATTCGCCTATGTCAATTCCTTTGGGCGCTATCGTGCTTTCAACAGACAGACAGACGGACAGACGGATAGACAGACAGACAGACGGATCGCTAAATCGATTCAGAATGTGATCCTGACTCAGAATATATATACTTTATGAGGTCTCCGGTGACTCCTTCTTGGCGCTATAAATGTAATGACAAAGTGAATATACCTTCCTGTGGAGGGTAAGAAATAAAAAAATGACTGAATAAGATGCAAACGAACATGAATTTACTAATAGCATAATAGGGCGCAGTGACTTAGTTGTTAGTGTGTTGGACTACTAAGCAGGGGTCCCACGCTCGATCCCCGAAAAAAAGACCTTATCAATTAGCCGTTTGGACTCGGCATAAAATTGTAGATCATTTCCATTCGTCCCAAAAACGAAAAAAAAAATCTCACAAAACGATTGGTTGTGAGAAGCTAGGCCTAAAGTCCTTACGGACCATTTGCGCCAACTACTTTTTTATTTATTTAATATCACAATTAATAATAGCAGTGAAGATTTAAATGTAAATGCAAAAACGGAAACGGAGTTATCAACTGTCAAAAAGGGTATTAAGAGGTAATGTTATATAGAAATTAAGAGCATATGCTGTAGACAATATTACATGTATAATATTTAAGAAAAACTGTTAGGTAAGCATGTTAGCTAGTACGTAAGAGGTAGCCAATAAATGAAGTCAAACAAAATCGGACGTGTTTGTTCAATTGTACAACGAATTCGGAATATAAAAAAATACTTACAATTATAAACGACCTTGCTTATACGTATAAACAAGCAAAGTCATTTATTACTATGTTAGACTTACCCGCCTCAATATCCTTTATACAGAACAGGCCCCGCCCATGTATTAGAGAACGAAAAACACCCACGTTATGTTTGCATGATTCCTTTAACGTCCTATATTTCATAGCCATTGGTAAATTTGCGGTGCATCTCCTGAAATTTTTGTTATTATTATATATATAAAATGATTTTTAATATATATTTCCTTCATCTACACTATTTCTATATATCTCTTTTATTAAATTTGTTTTTGTTATTAAATAAGTATAATTATCTTGTGTATGATATATATATTTTTTAATGCTTTATTTGTTGGCCACTAATCCACTTTAACTACTCTGAATAGCTCGGAGGAATTTCCATGTTCAGATTAATCTATAAATGCTTAAATTTGTTAAACTTAAGCTAAATGCCAGTGTTTGAGATTGAGAATACCCAATAATGAGTTATCTTGCCTATAATCACCAGTCAACATAATTCGTTTATCTTATTATTAACTGTTATATGTATTCCCATTCGTATCAATCTAATTGTATTTAATATCGTAAATAAGTCTTGAGATTTTGTATTTGCACATCATAATGTCTTTAATTAACTTTGTATGCCACTGTAAGACCTGCAAGCTCGCACAGCTTTACAGCAACAATTGTATTGCATGTGTAGGACTTGAGAGTGGGCGTGATTTGTTCTCCTTTTCTTTTGTTTTGCGAAAAGCGTGATCAACTTGATCTTGTGTTGTTTCGAGCACTTGGATCTCGTTCGTGAAAGGCAGCACATCTACCCAGCTAAGTACCCGCTTGATAGTTCTAAATATTATACACATATTAGTTAAATAAATCCAAAATTGAATGTTGGTATTGCACATTGTTCTTATTAATCAACAACATAAATTTATGGTCCTTCTGTAGCCGAATATTAAACAAATTAATATAAAGAAAGTGATAAACCTTTTCGATTAAAAACTGCATGTGCATGGTGTGTTATACATACATATATTATACATATATATACTTTGATTTCGTTTTGGTAGGAAAACCGCGTGTGTGAAACTTTCGTGATTCAGACAATTCGATATAACCGAATAATTCCCTCGCCGTGGAGTTGCTTTATTATTATAGCAAGCAAAGCTATAATTAATTAAGGTGTTGCTTCGCATTTTAATTATCACTTCTCCTGTGCCTTTTCGTTATTCCTTTTCTGCGATTATCGTTTATTAAAATGAACGCTCTGAAACAAAAACGCGGTACTGCAAAGGGATGCTTAACACGTGCGGTCGATTTTATTGCATCCATTGAACAATCCACTACGATCGAGATGCTAGAGATCCGATTAAGTAGAGTCGTTGAAGCGTGGTCGGAGTTTTCTTCGCTGCACAAGGAGTGCTTGCAGCATTTAGAAGAAGAGAAGAGCTAGAAGATTTTGAGAAGGAATTCGGTATGTACGAAGAAAAATATTTCGTTGCACATTCGGGTTTAAAAAAGGCCATTCGCAATAGACATTGTGCCGTTCAAGACAATTCCGACGATTCGGTTTTAAGAACGCTCGCGAATCAGCAAGAGACATTTTTAAAGAAGTTAGATTCCTCTGGAAACACGTGTTCGACGATAAACCTACCTCAAATTGTGGTGCCGCCATTTTCTGGCAATTACAAAGATTGGCCATCTTTTAAAGATTTGTTCTTAGGTTCAGTCGACAACAAACCGAATCTTTCTCCAACACAAAAATTTCATTATCTGAAGTCCTTTTTGCGGGAGGATGCGGCTAACCTAATTAAGCATATGCCGGTTTCGGATGCAAACTATATCGAAGCATGGGAAAGGCTCGAAAAACGGTACGATCGGGTTAATGTAATCGTGCAATCCTTTGTGCAATCGTTTCTTTCACTTCCTGTAATGTGTGTCTCAAATGTGCAAACGCTTAGAAAGATTACAGATGGTGCGGATGAAGTGATACGTGGACTGAAAGCGTTGAATAAGACTGGTAGGGATCCCTGGTTAATTTACCTATTATTGTCTAAGTTAGATAGTGACACAAAGCATGCTTGGGCCGAGGAAATCGGATCTCGTGATGATAGTTCGATCTCCGATCTTATTGAGTTTCTCGAAGTACGTTGTGACGCACTTGAATCGTGCCATTCTTATAATCGACCAGTTGCATCTCGAGGAAAACCAGCGGGTCAGATCCGAGCCCATTTAGCAAAACCGTCGGAAGTTAGTTTGCAGTGTCTTCTGTGTAAAGGTGACCACTTCCTATCCCAGTGCACTCAATTCTTAGCGTTAGATATCACAGCTCGTAGAACATTCGTCAAAACAAAATCGGTGTGCTTTAATTGCCTGCGGACAGGCCATCCGGCAAATAGGTGTCGGTCATCGTTCCGTTGTCGCGTCTGTAGAGCTCGTCACCATTCGTTGGTTCATCAAGACGATTTGAGAAACACTCCCTCGTCTTTACCGTCACCAAGTCCAAGTCGTGCTCCTTTGTTAACCGTAGGCTCGGCTTCTACATCGTCTTCGTCACACCAGCCTTATTCTTCGGTGACTCCTTCCACTCCTGCTACAGCTCCTCCACTATTAAATAACCACTCCCTTGAGCTTAGTATTCGAAAGCAAACCATCTTGCCAACCATTCTCGCCAAGGTTCACGATATTCGGGGAGAGCTTGTCGCTTGTCGAGTTCTCTTGGACACGGGGTCACAGTCTTCGTTTATCACTGAGTCATTGGCACAAAGATTAAGTCTTCCAAGAAAGCACTCTCGTATTCCCATCATGGGATTGTCATCAAAAGAAGCTGGATTTACAAAAGGGTGTGTATCTATACAACTCTTCTCTCGATACAACAACTCCCACTTATCGGTCGATGCGTTCGTTCTAGCTAAATTGACTTCGAACTTGCCATCTAAATCCTTTGACGCATCGACATTGGATTATATTCGGAAGTTGGATCTAGCGGATCCATACTTTAACGTATCCAGTTCGGTTGATGTTCTCCTTGGGGCGGACAAGGTCTGGAATATTCTCAGGTCAGAGCAAATTCGCGGACATGAAGGCAGTCCCATAGCGTTCAATACATCGTTTGGTTGGGTCATTTCAGGAGAGTTAGTTGATCCATATACATCTACATCCGCTCAGGAAATGTCTTCGTTCCATTCCACTCTTGACGTGGATGCTCTATTGCAGCGGTTCTGGGAACTGGAAGAAGTTTCCCCACATAAACCCCAATCTACTTTCAATGATCCCGCTGAACACCATTTCCAAAAGACAGTTTCACGCTCTCCGGATGGAAAATACATTGTTTCACTTCCGTTCAAAATTCCCTCCCCATGCTTCGGAAATACCTTGCAGTCGGCAGTTTCGCGCCTGTATTCTATGGAGCGTCGGTTTCGCAGTAACCCGGAACTGCATCGGTTATATTCTAAATTCATGGAAGAGTATCTCGAACTCGGGCACATGGAACTAATCCCTCGCGACAAAATATATGTTGACTCTTCAAGACAATTTTACCTCCCCCATCACGCGGTACTAAAACCGGACAGTTCATCTACAAAGCTACGCGTTGTCTTCGATGGCTCGGTCAAGGACTCTAAGGGGCAATCGTTAAATAGCCAACTTCTAATCGGGCCGCCAATTCAACGTGACTTGATTGGTGTGTGTTTGCGTTTCCGGCAGCATCGGTTCGTGTTCACGGCCGATATCGTTAAAATGTTCCGCCAAATATGGATCCGCGAACAAGACATGGACTTTCAACGTATCGTTTGGCGTCAGAACCCACGTGATGAGATTCAACACTATCGGCTTCGAACCGTCACATATGGCACAGCGTCAGCTCCATTCTTATCAGTTCGTGTATTGCAACAACTCGCAGAAGACTACGCCTCGAAATACCCCAATGCCGCTAGGATTTTGCTTAATGATGTCTATGTAGACGACGTCATGACAGGGGCAAGCTCGATAGAAACCTTGCTGAATTTGCAATCCGAACTAGTCGCGTTGTTATCGGCAGCTGGACTCCAGCTTCGGAAATGGAGTTCCAACTGTTGGGCTCTGCTCGCAAAGCAACAACCGGAAGACTGTGAGTTTTCCTTCGTTGACCCTGAACGTTCCGAATCGCTCGTTAAGGTATTGGGAATGTTCTGGAATCCTGCTGCGGACGTTTTCTCCTTTCGGGTGGTTCAATCGTCTCCATGCTTCTCGGTAACAAGAAGGCAATTGCTCTCTGAAATCGCGCGTATCTTCGATCCTCTTGGACTACTTGCTCCCTCGGTTGTTCTATTTAAAATTATGTTTCAGCAGCTCTGGTCGTCAGAACTTAAACTAGGCTGGGATGATCCTCTGCCTCCTGCTATCGCTGACCAGTGGCTGACTTATCGCGAACAACTCCCATCGTTCAAGCAAATTCAGGTCCCACGAAATGTGTTTCCTTTTGAAGAATCCATAGAACTTCATGGCTTCTCTGACGCTTCTTCCCTCGCTTATGCCGCAGCCGTCTATGCCCGCTCTACATCCGTTACTGGTGACGTTACCATCACCCTCGTCGCGGCAAAAACTAAAGTGGCCCCAATTAGATGTGTTTCCATTCCTCGTCTCGAGCTATGTGGTGCGCTGTTGCTCGCTCGGTTGATGACCCTGGTGAAGACGTCGGTAAATGCCAAAATCGTAAAGACATTCGCGTGGTGCGATTCCGAAATCGTCCTACATTGGCTTTCATCACCCCCTCGTCGCTGGACAACCTTTGTGGCCAACCGAACAGCAGCCATTTTAGAAACTATACCCCGATACTCTTGGTTTCATGTCCCGTCTGAATCGAACCCTGCAGACTGTGCGTCGCGTGGTGTCCTCCCAGTTAATCTCTTCAATCATTGTCTGTGGTGGACCGGTCCACCGTGGCTCTCTTTATCTGATGAGCATTGGCCGAAATCTAGCCCTGCGTCAAATCTGTCCGAAAGTGAATCGGTTAAGCGGGAAGAAAAACCAATCTCTATGCATGTGCTTGTCACTTCGGTCAATGAACATGTCTTTCAGGGCTTAATAAGGAAGGTTTCTTCGTGGTATCGGTTGCAACGGATAGTCGCTCATTGCCTACGATTGGCATCCGAGTGTCGCATTCCAATCTCAGATCGAATTCATCGTGGTTTAAATTACCGGGAAATTAATGCTGCTAGGATATCCATATTAAAGTTTGAACAAGCCAATTATTTTGAAGATGATCTCCGGTACCTGCGTGCAAACAATCAACTTCCATCGAAATCGGCATTGTTAAGGTACTCTGCGTTTGTGGACAACGATGGACTGTTACGTGTAGGAGGACGTATAAAGCACGCTAGTGTGTCTTTTAACATCAAACATCCGATCATTCTTTCTAAAGCTAGCCTGATTTCGTCGCTAATAATAACCGACACACATCAACGGTATTTACACGCTGGAGTATCCGAAACATTCGCGTTCGTTCGACACCAGTACTGGATTATGGGCAGCCGAAATCTCATTCGTCGGATCATTCACAGGTGTAAACCGTGCTTCATGCAGCGCAAACTCACAAGCCAACAACTCATGGGCGATTTGCCTTCACATCGTATCCAGCCAAGTCGTCCATTTTCAAATACAGGGTGTGATTACGCCGGCCCAATAACCATCAAGCTATCCCGTTGTCGTAAGCCAAAGACGTCCAAGGCCTACATTGCGCTCTTCATATGTATGGCAACGAAAGCTATCCACTTGGAACTGGTGAGTGACCTCACCACGGATGCTTTCATCGCCGCTTTACGAAGATTTGTCTCTCGCCGTGGCAAGTGTAGCAACATCTACAGCGACAACGGGACAAACTTTCACGGAGCTCGTCGGTGTTTGACTGAAATGCACAAACTGGTTATGGCACAAGCCCACAACGATATAATCGCTGCCGCTCTTGCCAAGGATGGCATTGCGTGGCATTTCATCCCTCCTTCAGCGCCACACTTTGGTGGGTTGTGGGAGGCGGGCGTTAAGTCAGTCAAACACCACCTACGTCGTGTTATTGGGAGTTCAATGTTAACGTTCGAAGAATTGTGTACTGTCCTTAGTCAAATAGAAGCCATTTTAAACTCTCGTCCTCTATGTTCTATGTCTGATTCCGATTTAAATCCACTAACTCCTGCTCACTTTCTTGTAGGTGAACCGCTCACAGCCGTTCCTGAGCCCAACCATTTAAGTACCCCTCCAAACCGCCTTTCCCACTGGAACCATATCCAGAGTATGACCCAAGGATTCTGGAAAAGGTGGTATACGGAGTACTTGACAACGCTGCAGGAGCGACCCAAATGGCAGTATCGTACTACAAATTTCAAACCAGGAGACCTAGTAGTAGTCAAAGAACCTAATCTTCCGCCTACGAAATGGCTACTAGGCCGAATTGAAAATGTGAACCCAGGGACTGATCAGCAAGTACGAGTGGCAACTGTGAGGACGACATCAGGCACATTCGTTCGCCCGATCTCTAAGCTAGCCCGTCTACCTGTATCCTGAAACTCGTTCCAGAGGGGCCGGGATGTTTGAGATTGAGAATACCCAATAATGAGTTATCTTGCCTATAATCACCAGTCAACATAATTCGTTTATCTTATTATTAACTGTTATATGTATTCCCATTCGTATCAATCTAATTGTATTTAATATCGTAAATAAGTCTTGAGATTTTGTATTTGCACATCATAATGTCTTTAATTAACTTTGTATGCCACTGTAAGACCTGCAAGCTCGCACAGCTTTACAGCAACAATTGTATTGCATGTGTAGGACTTGAGAGTGGGCGTGATTTGTTCTCCTTTTCTTTTGTTTTGCGAAAAGCGTGATCAACTTGATCTTGTGTTGTTTCGAGCACTTGGATCTCGTTCGTGAAAGGCAGCACATCTACCCAGCTAAGTACCCGCTTGATAGTTCTAAATATTATACACATATTAGTTAAATAAATCCAAAATTGAATGTTGGTATTGCACATTGTTCTTATTAATCAACAACAGCCAGGTTTATCAAACAGTCGCAAATTTATGATCTAAAATCCAGGTAGGTACTAGTGCAGCGAATGCGATTGGAAGCCACATGCATGTTAAAATTCGGCTTTTAATATTTTTATCAACATCGTCCTTTTTGGAAAAATCATAGGTATGCCGTTTAACAGCTGATCCGTTCGCAGGTTTTTTCTTTTGCGATAATACATTCCGGAATTTTTTTCAAGTTTGATTTAGCTTAAAGTTTATTTCATGGGAGCTAATTTTTTAAAATTTGAAACTTTGATATGCATTTTTTAATTTATCCAAACTTTAACGATAGTAGCAGTAGAATTGCTTTGGCCTATCATCCAAAACAGCTGCCTTGTTTACAGAAGTCTGAAACAGAAGAGCGGCGGAAACAAGCTCAATCTAGACGAACACTAAGCTGACCAAAATCTTGGAGAATCTAAGCTTTTCCCATATACACCTGTATACTTCAATGAACAAATAAACCTATTTAGATACATAAATGTAGATACATACTACTTTTATTTAGCAATATGGAAGAATATTTGTCTATTTGTGTGCTGAATAGACTTCGACTTGGCAGATACACATACATATGTATTTTTTTCATGGAGAAACTTGTTATGATATCCACTTTGTTGTAACTCACCATTAGATGGCACTGTAGCATATCAACTTCTATACTGTTATACGAGTAAATAAAAAGATTCAAATAAATTTTGTTGGTGCGGTTACAAAATCAAGTCCATTGACACAGTTACAGAAATTGATTAAGCTAATAGAATTTCTCAATTCATTGGAGACTGCTGGAATGCCACCGCACATATTCCGCTGTACCAATAATCATTTTTAGTGTCCAGGCTAAATTTTTCGAATTCACAATGGCGACATTTTCCAACAAAATTGCTTATTGTAAGCTACAAAATATATAAGGAGAAGTTTAAAAATGATTATTTGTAAGGCCCATTGACTTTGAAAGTTGGCTCACTTCGACAAAATTGTGTACAGAAACCAGACTTTATGGGCAGTTTTCCCGGAAAATGTGATTGAATCAACAATTATTAAGGGCAATATAAAGGAGAAGATTTGCTGATTCCCCGCGAATTCAAATGATTTCTACTGATTTGACATTTACATTCAAGATTCAAAAGACCACATTTTCCTGCGCGTCTTGCTTTCGCGGCGGCAATCAGCAAAGCGCAGTTGCCAGATTAAACTTACAAAGTCCGTGTTTTTGCATTGTGAATAACTAAATGACAGTAAGCACTGTAGGTATGTTCCTTTACTTTTAAATCTTACGAATTTTTACGAATTCTTACTCAATGCCGTACCTTAACTCGAAATATTCGTAAAAGAGAGCGTCATCGAGAGAGCAAGAAATTACCCCTCCACTGAGAATCTTACGAATTTTTACTCAACAAATTTCTTGGTGTAAGAATTGAAAAAGCTGTCAATTAACAGCTGATTCGAAATTTGTTGTCCTATTTAACATTTGTTTTGATTTCTTGTATATTAAAATGGTATCAACAGGCGGAAAAATAAAATTGAATGTTCTCCTCAGATTCTTTTGGTGGCGAAGAAATTCTTCCTCGCTGTAAGGAGTAAGAAAGGACAACCTCCTCCACGTAATTTTTATTGCTGTGCCGCTTTTTCCTCTTCTCGAATGCTTGTAGTTCAATCAGTACAGACTCTTCCATATACTCGGATTCATGAATTCGATTAATTTCGAATCACTTTCATCGCTAGGTAGATAAATCAACTAATGGTGTTCGTAAATTAGCAAATTCTTCGAGTTTATCAGATATTTTAACGACTTTTCGTACCAATTTTTTGAATTTTTGAATTCTATATCTGTCGTTTTTCATATATTACTACAAAAGCGTTCCCAAACTTTTTCGTAAGTGTCTCTCTCTGTGAGATAATTTGTCCCCACCACTGCCATTTTGACAGTCGCTTTATTTCCGGACTAATTTAAGTTTATCCCACATTACCGATGTTTCGATGGCAATAGGTCTTTACGTGAGCGAAGATTAACTTCAATTGATTTATTGGTCTAACGTGTCAGGGCCGCTGCATTGAAACGAGATCGAAAACGAACATCTTTGAACATCTTCAATGTTCGCAACGCAGTTCTAGTTAGTTTTAAAAAAATTTCAAATTGTAAACCTATTGGAAGCCAATTATATTATTATCAGCCTTTTATGCAAATATTAAAATAATCATCACATTAAAAATAAAAAAAAATACTTCAAAAATTTTACATTCTAGGTTTGTAAAAAGCATTAAGACTATCAACATACCTGGCTATTAACTCAGTGTCTGAGGGTTGAACAAAAATTTGTTTAGGTTGTTTTCGATGTTTCGACGCAAGCCAACTAAAAAGATCATAGTCTGATCTTTTAGCAAATGGTTCACATCGCACGGCTCCATAGCTATTTTCAAGTAAATCCTCCTGATCCTGATGAAGATATTCACTGCCAACAGTGCAAGGTGGATTTTGATGGTACTTTGGCGTATATTTTGTGCAATTTTCTGTACCAGGCAATTGTTCTATAAGATATTTTAAAGCATTCGTTTTTAGTCCTATCATTTGTACTCCACACATATCGGCAAACGGGCCTATTGGCAATGAAGACAAACCATGCAAACGTCGAGCACTTTGAACTCCTTCGAAAACTTTTTCCCATACCTCAGCTGCAGATTTTGATTTGTAACTGAAACCATCTTCACTTTGTATTTCGTATATTAAATGCGGTTCCAAATCTTTTTTACCAGTGTCAATCTCAGGCCGTTTTTTAGAATTGCAATTGGATACCTTCTGACAGGCATTTCTGGATGAATATTGATCGGTTACAAGCTGACTAGGTGATTTGCATTTCAAGCCTACTTTAGAGAGCTCTGCACTTTTAACTTCTTCCAAGCACTCATTTTGTACAAAAACTTCATCATTTGGTTTCTGCAACTGCGTATCAATGCTAACTTCAATCATAGATTTATTTAAATTCTCATCAGGTATTCGATTTCTACTAGACATATTGTCCCTTCTTTTATCAATTATTGTGATTTGGTCATATTTTTCTACATCGTTTAAACGATTAGTATGTTTCGAATTATTTACTCCTAGACTATTGTCTAAAATGGGAAGCTTTTGTAATAAGTTTAATGGATCTGCAGGGGAATTACCATTTACTTTCGTTTCAGATATAAAGTTCCCAGGTGCAATCACGTGTTTTATCGCAAATTCATTTAGATCGGTAGGTTTCGATACATTGCAATTTGGTTCAATGTTCTGTTTCGAAATAGTTTTAGTTTTCATTTCCATATCAAAAGATGTAGTATCGATTAATTTGTTTAAATTATCTCTAAATGATGACCTCTTTATTGTTAAATTTTTTAATTTAGACCTGTCTACGGGCTTATGAATTGATTGCATTGGAAGTACCCGATTAGTTGGTCGAGATGGGGTATTGTTGCTTGGATGTGTTTGAAAAATTGGTGGAACAATATTAAAGTTGCTTCCAAATGATGCCGTCGTCGTAGTAGGCCGTAATTTGTTCGTATTGATTAGATAAGATTCTGATGTAGACTTGTTGTTTGATTTTGGTACAGCGTTTTGAATGGGTAGCTTTGGTCCGAAGTTACATTCAGGGGTTTCAATTTCGGGACCAATTTGGGAGTCGCTTTTAACTTTTCTATGAGCCGTGTTTGATAAAGGAGATTGTATATTGTGTTTTTCTATATGTTGAATTTCTTGTTTACTTTTGTAAATTGCTTCCTTAGACTGACTCAATTCAACTTCCTTTTGAATCATATTTTTCAACATAGCCTTTGAGTTCATGATGGTGCTTTTAGAAATTCTGGTCCTCTTAATGTATCTCTGAGCAACTTTTGGTTTGACCTGAACTCTATTTTTTAATTTAGTATTTTTAACATTCGCTAATGTATTTTGTGATTCATAGATATTTGAGTCATTGCATATAAGATGCACATTATATTGATTACCGTTATCATTAGAGACCATTGCAGTTTCTTCCATATTAGATCCTTTTATGTCACATATGGGAGCATTGAATAACAAATTTTGATGAAGAGCAATATTCTTTGGCGATAAAACGGTATCAAATTTAGATGTAAGCTTAGTTGTTTTTGGGGATGCTATGTGAGGATCGAGATTCGCTGTTGCCTGTGTTTGATTTATAGGGACTTCTCCAGTTATGTTCGTCATTTCAGATATTGTAGGAATAAGAGGCAACACATTTTTTGGTTGTTGTTGTTGTTGCATAAATGTAGTCGAATGTGGACCTGGCATATTTCCAAAATCTTGAGAGTAATTGCTTTGATAGTCCTGCATATTGTTGGTATTTATAAAACCTTGCATTAAATTTGTTTGCGGTACTAGTATGGTAGTTCCATCCGCATTATTCAGTAACACATAACCACTAGGTGCATCACTAACAGGCTCAAATTTGCTGGACTGAAATACCTTAAATATAAAAAAAAATTCTTTAAGCATATTATGTTAAGGAAAATAAAAGTAAATAAAAGTAACTTCAGCTAACCAATGTCACAATGTCAGAAGTAAACAAGTTAAAGTGTTATCATCGGATTGGCCGATGCTTTGATACCCTCCACTGCATACAAGTCATGCAAAATTGTAGGCATGTGAGGTAGTACGTAATTACATGGAACAGGATGTTTATCAGAATCAAAAACAACGTATTCCACTCTTTCTAGTCTTCAGATATTCAAAGAAAACGTTTATTAAGCCGTGGAATACTCATATTTCGATTTTTACATAAGCAAATATTTGAATTTAGTACTGGAATAGAGATATTTTGATTTTAACAAGGAAGTGAAATAAGAACTACATTTGTTTTGATTCTAACCCAAGTATTCAACTTGAAATATCTCTGGAATTAGTTGGCTTTAGAAACTAACGAAAACAGTAATAGAAAGATCTCAAGAAAGGGAATTAAAATGCATCGTCAACTCCACTTTTTCAAAAAGTGGAATAAATATATCGCTTTTCATTCTCATAAACAGGTATAGGTATAGGTCCACAAATAATAAAAATCAGCTTTTGAGTAATCTAATTACAATACTACTTGTTGTTACCTGTTCGAGGTAACATTATAGCATTCTAGGAAATTTTTTAGGTTTTCTAAATTTGTTTTTATTATTTATTGACTATTATAATAACCAGGGAACGGATTTTGTTGATTTATGAAGTTTATGTGCACTTTCATCTTAACTATAAAATTAAAAAAATAAAATCACCGAAACACCGCCGAAGTTTGCACCAATTATTAATCTCGCCAATAGAGTACTCTGATGCGACTAGAATGTCACATTTTTGTTTACGTGTTACTGTTATGATTCCGAGTAAGATTGTTTTTAATGAAACACAAAAAACGTTCACTTTTTTTTTCTTCTTTATTTATTTTAGAAAATTACATAAAATGTTTCGTTCCTTTTAAAATATAGAAAATAGTATAAATGTTCGTCTTAATTTTGTTAGGATTTCGAGTAAGAAATTTTGATGAAACACAATAAACGTTCACTTTTTCTTTCTTTAATTATTATAAACAACAATTACATAAAATGTTTCGTTCCTTTTAAAACATAGAAAATAGTATAAATGTTCGTCTTAATTTTGTTAATATAACAATCGCAACAACTCCCTCGACTACCGAATAACAACTCACGCGACGGATACGAGCACAAGAGATGCGTCAGCAGTTTACGCAATTAATACAATCGTGCATGGATTGCATGAACTGTGCGCATGGTCGTAATTTAATGCTTTTGTTTTTTTCGAAAAATGCCAGTAGTAATAAGATAAGATATTATCTCCCATCACCGAGCGCCGAACTTGACGAGTTGTGGGGGCTGAGTAATGGTAAAGATTCTCGAGAGTCTATCCAGATGAACCATAAAACCAAAGGGTGCTCTCCTCTTCCCTTCCTTCCTTTCTTGTCCCACTCCTTCCAACATTTCCTCTCTTATCCCATCCTATTTCCGCCTGGGCCGGATAAAGGTGTCATACGACCCGTGCCGATTATCAACCTGGCTGAGGGCCCAGTTTCAAAAATAGCTCGAGTCGAATACGGAGTATCCGGATACCTGGCGACCTCCGTATAGGCTAGCCCTATCTGTGTAATGCGGATCTCTGCACAGACGGACCTCAATTCTCCGCTACTCGTGGGTACCTATGAAAAAAACCAAAGAAAAAACTTAAAAAAAAACAAAAAAATTAGACCGGTTCTCCTTCAAAACCGGGCAGTAGTACGGCGACTTCGCTGACTACTGGTTCAGCTCCTGCGGCAGTGAGCGGTGGAAATCTTGAGCATTCATGATTCATACCACTGCTACCAGTACAAAAGGTTGAAAGATCGCTCAACCGTTTCCCAGTGGGACAGGGCGGCATCGCACTCCCTCAAAAAAAGCGTACAGTAAGCGCCGCTATGCTGTCAATATCCTAAAGGTCTTCGGAGAAACTTTGAAGGCTGATAGGACCGCTGACCTAAATAGTAAAGCGGAATGGGCAGAATCTTTCCTAAAGAAGGATGCACTAACGACTAGCAGGGACTTTACGTCCAACAGCCAGAGATCGTTGGAGGGGACTGCGCCGGCTCCCAAAAGACCTAAGGTGCATAGCACCGTCGCCCTCAATAGGTCATCCAACGTCACATCTCAAAAGTCGTTTATTGACGTCCTTAAAGACAAAATTGTGATCGCTGTGATCGATCGTAGCGACGATGACGGCACGATCTCCCCAGAACGGTGGCAGGTGGTCAAGGCGTAGCTTTCAGGCAGCTTCTTGAGCGTCATGAGGGACAACCCGGGACCACCTCCTATCACTTGCGATGGTGGATGGCATAAGGGCCATGTGAAACTTATCGCCTGCGACGATCAGAGATCTAGTGATCTCTACAAGTTTGCTATAAGCAAACTGGGAGAAGCGACGTCGTTGCAAGGGAGGATATCCCAAGCAGACCTAGAACTCGTACCTGGATCCCAGCCGAACCATCCTCTAGCGAAGGGATTCTCGATATAATTAGACTCAACAATCCGTCACTCCCGACTCACAACTGGAAGGTTGTAAAGCTGGAAGAGAAAAGAGGTCTCTATAGGTGCGCTCTTATAGTCATAAACAAAGAGTCGCTTGCTTCCTTGTCGCTGACCAAAGGTGTGATCAGATTTGGTTTCGAATCTATCACCCTAAAAGTCTATAAAAAAAGACTAGCTATTTTCAGGCCAAATGCCTCCTTATCCCACAGGTTCAGAACCTGAGACCTTAGACCCTGGAGCATCGGTTTCTTTCCCATCGCTAGATGACAATGCCTCCAGCACAATTAATCCCACCATGGATCACACTTTGTCGGACATGGATATGGATGACTTTAACAAGATTCTGCTCAGCGAGGATGAACTTCTTGGTTCTTCTTCGGAAGCGGAAGAACTTAACAACACCGTGTAGAGGTTCATCCGCCTGATTGTAGCAAGAATGCTGCAATTAGTGAAGATTAATCTCCATCACTCAATAGAGGCTTCGGCCGCCCTTATCCCCCGCCTCTCAAAGGGTGGAGAAGACATAGTCTTGATTCAGGAGCCATGGTTTGACAACAGCGTGGTTCGTGGACTCGAGACTCCTGGCTACGAAAAGCTGTATGTTACTGATAAAGATAGACCCAGATCATGTATACTAGCGAAACGTAGCCTTAAATTACTTTTACTCCCTATTTTCAGGTGTAGCTGTAGCGAGACGAGTGACTGCGAAAGGCACGTACTGGATAGCATCGGCATATCAGGCCCATAACTACACGGGCCCTCCCCCCTCCCCTACACGGAAGGGGAAAGGACTAAAACCAACCTCTTAATCGGTTGTGATGCAAATGCTCACCACTCGGTATGGGGAAGCACGGATATTAATGATAGAGGTGAGTCACTTTTTGATTACATTTTAAGTACAAACATTATAATAAGTAATGTAGGAAACGAACCTACTTTCATAACAATAAACCGACAGGAAGTTTTAGATATTACTCTTGTCTCCGATACTGTTAGTCAGTTGATTACCAATTGGAAAGCATCAACTGAGCATTCCTTTTCAGATCATCGGTATATTCAATTTAACGTAGCCGATGACCCTCCTTGCCAACTTCCGTTCAGAAATACTAGGAAGACAAATTGGCTCAAATATAGGGATACTCTGAAACAATCAGTTAACTCAGAGCTTTTAAGTCCCCCCTGTAACGCCAACGAGCTTGATCTGAAAGTCAAGAATCTTAAGTCGGCTCTAAACAATGCGATGTCCTCCTCTTGCCCTCTTATTATACCAAGGGGAAAGAAGAAGCCACATTGGTGGACTTCGGATTTGGGACTGAGAAAGTCAAATTGCAGAAAACTATTCAATCGTGCTAAAGACACAAGAAAAGCGACTGACTGGGATTCCTACAAGAATCCCTAAAAATTTATAAGAAAGAACTAAGAAAAGCCAAGCGAGCATCTTGGAGACTCTTCTGTGGTAAGATAGAAGAAACCTCCGAGGCATCAAGGCTAAGAAAGATATTCTCGACTAACCCAACAATGCCTAGTTGTCTGAAAAAGGCAGATGGCTCTTGGACGACTTCTAGCAAAGAAGCGCTTAATCTGCTGCTCGACACCCACTTCCCAGGGTATTGCCCATACAGATCGAAACAGATCAAATTTGCAATCTACCAACATACAAGGTCTGATCACTAGAGACAAAGTGCTTTGGGCGCTACATAGCTTCAAACCATACAAATCCCCGGGACCAGACGGCATAATACCAGCCGAGCTACAAAACACCTCGGATATCATCCTGGCAGTGCTGATGATAGTCCTAAGAAGCTGTTTAGATCTGGTATACATCCCATTGTTATGGAGAGAAGTCAAAGTGGTTTTCATACCTGTTGGAGAATGTATAGTACGAATTATAAGAATTTCTAATTGCATCTTTTCATTGTTTCTTCTTTTGTGAAATGACCAAACATTTCGAGATTTACCCTATTATGTAATCAAAATTAAAAACCTACATTTCTTCGGGATTGCTCTCACATACACAATAGTGCCGGTGCCCGTTTGCCTTCATAGTTCACGTATATGATACAACCGAGCAGCGGCACTGGCGTGAGAGAGTAAAACCGTTTTGGCCCTTCCGGCTTTGCAATACATCGCTTGCATGGACACTTGTCGTGCATATTCTTTCTTTTTGATAGCAACCATCAAGCGCGAAACATTGTCTTGATGCGATCATTGAATAAATACTTTTATAACGTTCTCAGAGTCGTTTGTCTTTTTTTTTTTTTCTTTGGCTTAATCGCAATCAAAGTTGGTCCTTCTAAAAACCGGATAAAGTCATCAATTTGTTGAACTGTAAAATTTGTATATTTCGCGAATATTTTTTCGTTTTTTGGGTGCTTTGTTGCTATAACAAATATATTTTCATCATTCTGGAGATTCGAAACTCGTTATCTCGAAGGTAACACAAGTATCGACATTTAACTATTTTGGTGCTCTGCTTGGGATTTCGCTTGCTGTCTTGTTCCTGCTTCTCGTCGCTGACTGGGTAGTGCTTTGCTTTGTTTGACCAAAAAGTTGCTTCTGTCTGTTCGGGGTTCATTTCGCATAGAGCGTGTTCGGTTACTCGACTTAAATTTGTTTTGCCTGTAGGCGTTTCGATAAAATGGATATTTTAAAACAATCACGTGGCTATTTAAAAGGCGCTATAACAAAAGCGCATAATTTCTCACTGGAAATGGGCGCCGATATTGAGGTTGAAATTCTGGAAGCTCGTTTAGACCGTTTAAATGACGCGTGGAAAGACTTTTGCAGTAACCAAAATTAACTTTTCAAATATCACGCCGAAGAAGGGTATGGTAATCCCGAAATAGACTTCGACGTGACCGAGGGGAAATATATCGCGACCAAAGCTGCTCTGGTTAAAGCAATTCGTGCGAAGATTAGTTTAAATGTGACGGTTAAAGATAATGCATCGGTTCCCTCGTACTCTAATTCCGTTGCCCCCCCTAAATCCCCTGAAATCGAATTACCGCCAATAAAGCTACTGCCGTTTTCGGGTGATTATCGAGAGTGGCCGGGATTTCGTGATATGTTTCTAGGCAGCATAGACTGCAAAACTAACCTTTCGGGCTCGCAAAAATTACGCTATTTGAAATCGTTTCTACGCGATGATGCAGCAAAATTGCTGAATCATATTAACATTTCTGATTCGAACTATGAGCAGGCTTGGGAGAAGCTTGAGCATCGGTATGATAAACCTCTATATATTATCAACGCATATATTGAAAGCTTCTTGAAACTGCCAACCGTTACTCACGTCGATGGTGCTCATTTACGTAAATTGGTAGACAATGCTGATGAGGTTATTCGGGGTCTCCAGTCAATCAAAGCAGAAGGAAGAGATCCGTGGTTAATCTATCTTTTGCTCAATAAAACCGATACTGAGACTCGTAAAGCATGGTCGTTGGAGAATAGAAATTCTGAAGAATCCACTATCAAGGAGCTTATTGTGTTTTTAGAAGAGAGGTGCGATGCTTTGGAAGCAAGTAAAACAAAAGGTCGTGTTATTCGAAATGCTCCGCGGTCCGTTTATTCTTCGGGTAACGTGAAAAGTTTAGCGGTATCTAAAGTTTCGTGTCCTAAATGTAAAGACAATCATCTCCTTCCACAATGTCCACAGTTTGTCAGTATGCCAATTTATTCCCGCCGTAGCTTCGTTAGAGATCAGAGGTTATGTTACAATTGTCTAGGGACACAACATTCCTCGTCCCGATGCCGGGTCCGAGCTCGCTGTTCCCATTGTAATAACCGCCATCATAGCTTAGTGCATTTAGATGTTCAGAATCGGTCTACGGACGAAAGCCAGGTTATTGATTTGCCAAATGAAGGAAGTCCTTCGTCGTCTGTTTCGGTAGATCCTACATCTCTTGTGAGCCATCACATAAAAAATGAAATTCGCCCATCGGGCATTTTACCTACAGTCATTGTTGAGGTATTGGATTCTCGGGGAAAAACTCATCTTTGTCGGATGCTACTCGATACAGGCTCCCAAGTATCATTTGTCACCGAGTCTTTGGTAAAGAGGTTAGGCCTTCATCGACGCCACGCCCGCTTACCGATTTCTGGAATATCATCCCTCGAAGCTGGTGTTACTCGTGGGGCCGTAACGCTTCAGTTGCAGTCTTGCATTAATTCGTTTGACATGGAACTTGAGGCATACATCCTAAATAATATTACTACGCAAACACCCCTTCGTTCCTTCGAACTAAATTGCCCCTTACTCCTGGAAAACCTTAAGTGGGCTGACCCGGGATTCAACAAATCAGGACCCATCGATGTCTTGCTCGGATCAGACAAGGCATGGAGTATTTTGCGTGATGGTCGTCGCTCGGATAAAGATGGGCAGTTAATTGCCCAGAACACCGTCTTTGGTTGGGTAATTACGGGCAGTACACCCGATAAAAAGGTTGTTTCGCTGCATGTAGGACTTGATCTGGACGTTTTATTAAAATCCTTTTGGGAAATTGAGGAACTCGGTCCTCATCCATCCACCATTAGCAACGAGGAACTGGTTGATGCTCACTTCGCCGAGACATTCTCTCGAGCACCGGATAGTAAATACATGGTCGAATTGCCATTTCGGCAAAATGATGTTAGGTTTGGTAACACTCTCTCGGGAGCTCTTTCTCGGTTAATAGCAATGGAACGTCGCTTCTCTCGTTGTGAAGATCTTCGCTCTGAGTACTGCAACATTATGCAAGTTTATGAGGAGTTGGGTCATATGGAACGGATCCCAGACAACGAAATTGAACCCACTTCTGGAAAGGTATTTTACTTGCCCCATCACGCTGTCGTTACCAACAAGATAAGGGTTGTTTTTGATGGATCACATAAAGATTCGAATGGGCTCAGTTTGAATGAAATGCTGCATATCGGACCTCCACTGCAGCGTAATCTGATAAACGTGTGTATACGATTTCGGTTGCACAAATACGTATTTTGCGCTGACATTGTAAAAATGTTTCGCCAAATATGGGTAAATGCTAACCATCGCGACTTCCAACGTATCGTATGGAGAAGAAGTACGGATGAACCCATCTCACATTTTCGGTTGTGCACCGTAACTTATGGTACCTCACCTGCACCCTATTTAGCTATGAGAGTTCTCAGACAATTGGCAATAGATTACCAGAGTCAGTTTCCCCTAGCCTAGCATTCAATTTTGCATGATTTTTATGTAGATGATATCATGTCCGGTTCTGATTCTCTGTCTGAAGTCATGGAGTTGAAGCAGCAATTGGTTGCGCTTTTGTCGTGCGGAGGTTTGCAGTTAAGCAAATGGAGCTCCAACTGTTGGACTATATTAAGCGATATCGACTGCAATCAATCTATTTCCCTTGACCTCGACAATTTGGCGCAATGGAAAAAGGTCCTTGGTCTGGTGTGGAATCCCTACAGTGACAGTTTCACGTTTTCAATATCATTGGAGGAACAACAGATACCAACCAAAAGAAAACTACTATCGGAGGTAGCAAAGATTTTTGATCCTTTGGGTTTCCTGGCTCCCTCTATTATCTTGTTTAAGATATTATTTCAGGAGCTATGGACTCATGAAAATAAAATAGGCTGGGACGATTCATTGCCAACAGACATAGCGGCGAAATGGAAATCGTACCGAAAGGATCTACCCTGTTTTGAAAACCTCAGAATTCAGCGAAGATGTACTCTGAATTCGAAGTATTTTCACCTAATAGGATTTTGTGACGCCTCTGAAAAGGCCTATGGTGCTGTGGTGTATGCCCGAAGTGTTACTGAAAGTGGGGCTGTAGAAATTCAACTCATCACTGCCAAAACTCGTGTCGCACCAGTGAAGCAGCTCTCCGTTCCTAGACTTGAGCTGTGTGGAGCTCTTCTCTTAAGTCGGTTAATAAAACTCATTTGCTCTTCACTCGATGTCAAACCCGTTCAAACATTCGCTTTTAGTGATTCCCAGATAGTGCTTGCGTGGCTCTCTTCTCCCCCCGTCGGTGGAATACTTTTGTTGCAAATCGGACGTCTGAAATCTTAGACACTTTGCCGCGGTCGACCTGGAGCTATATCCGTTCTGGAGAAAACCCTGCCGATGCTGCTTCGCGAGGTGTGGAGCCGATTAAGTTGTTGCGGTTCGATTTATGGTGGAAAGGCCCTGGTTGGATGTGCTTGGACTTCAGCCATTGGCCCCTGGTCGATATCCTAGAAGTGGGAGAGGTACCGGAAGAGAGAAGGCTGCCGGTAGCTGCAAACATATTATCATGTCACACTGCTCATTTTATGGAAGATCTGGCGAATAATGTATCTTCGTGGTCGAGATTGCTTCGGATTGTAGCGTTTGTACAACGTTTTGTTCAAAATTGTAAAAGGAATAGCGAACATCGTGTAAAGAGTTACCTTTCGAGCTCAGAGGTTAATTTGTCCAAGAACTTTTGTCTTCAGTGGATCCAAAACGTTTTTCAGGAAGAAAAGCATTCTCTTCGCTCTGGCCAACAGGTCTCCACTCGATCGAAATTGTGCTCATTATCGCCATTTGTCGATACAGTGGGATTACTGCGTGTAGGAGGAAGAATCGCTAATGCTGTTGATGTTCCTTTTAGCATCAAACATCCCATTATTCTTCCAAAGCATAATCCATTAACAAAACTTATTCTTCTAGATGCTCATGTTAAGTTCCTGCATGCTGGTATTTCTCTTTTATTTAGCTTGGTCAGGCAAGAATTTTGTATCATAGGGTGTCGAAACTTAATAAGGAAAATTGTAAATGATTGTCTGCAATGTTTTCGCCAACGTCAACATACATCTACGCAAATCATGGGAGACCTGCCATCTTCGAGACTTTCGCCGTCTTATGCCTTCGCTCATACGGGATGTGACTACGCCGGACCGATTACACTTCGACTATCTAAGGGAAGAAAACCCAAGCTTACGAAAGGATATTTTGCGGTCTTTGTCTGCATGGTTACCAAAGCTTTGCACTTGGAAGTGGTCAGTGACCTCACAACGGAGACTTTCATGGCAGCTCTTCGCAGGTTTATCTCTAGACGTGGCAAATGCAGTGTCATATATACAGATAATGGAACCAATTTCCATGGAGCTGCGAGGTTGCTTTCCACGATGTATAAATTGGTACGGTTAAGAAAGCATAACGAGCAGGTTGCCACAGCGTTAGCAGCAGAAAACATTAAGTGGGAGTTTATTCCCCCACATAGTCCCCACTTTGGAGGAAACAGCACCTTCGCCGCGTTGTAGGGAATAATGTATTAAGGTTCGAGGAAATTTCAACTTTGCTAGCACAAATCGAAGCGTTGTTAAATTCTAGGCCCCTTTGTGCAATTTCCGATTCAGATCTAAACCCTTTAACCCCCTCTCATTTCCTTATAGGACGACCGTATACAGCGCTGCCTGAACCAAACTATATGGATGTTCCTACCAATCGATTGGGCCGATGGGAGCTCGTTCAGAACATTATGCAAGGATTTTTGGCGCAGATGGCATATGGATTATCTTACGTCCCTTCAACAGCGCCCCAAATGGCGACAAGTGTCTAGTGACTTCAAGGTTGGTGACTTGGTCGTTGTAAAGGAGCCTAATTTGCCACCATCCAAATGGTGTCTAGGACGTGTGGAAAGTACCCATCCCGGGCATGACGGCCATGTACGAGTAGTTTCAGTCAAGACTACAAGCGGTGTATTTACACGCCCTATCACCAAGCTGGCCATCCTACCGTGTTCCTGAAATTACTTCAGCGGGGGCGGTATGTTGGAGAATGTATAGTACGAATTATAAGAATTTCTAATTGCTTGCATCTTTTCATTGTTTACGTTCTTTCTTCTTTTGTGAAATGAGCAAACATTTCGAGATTTACCCTATTATGTAATCAAAATTAAAAACCTACATTTCTTCGGTGATTGCTCTCACATACACAATAGTGCCGGTGCCCGTTTGCCTTCATAGTTCACGTATATGATACAACCGAGCAGCGGCACTGGCGTGAGAGAGTAAAACCGGTTTGGCCCTTCTGGCTTTGCAATACATCGCTTGCATGGACACTTGTCGTGCATATTCTTTCTTTTTGATAGCAACCACCAAGCGCAAAACATTGTCTTGATGCGATCATTGAAAAAATACTTTTATAACGTTCTCAGAGTCCTTTGTCTTTTTTTTTTTTCTTTGGCTTAATCGCAATCAATACCCAAAGCAGGTAAATGCTCTCACGTGAGTCCGAAAGATCTCAGACCTATTAGTCTTTCATCATTCCTCCTAAAAACTTTAGAACGACTGATTGAAATCCATTTACGCAAAGGCATTGACAAAAGAGTTCTGTCAACGGCGCAACATGCTTACTCGTAGGGTAAATCAGTAGAAACGGCCCTACACACGCTAACGCGTTCCATAGCAGATTCGCTTCGTCATAAGGAGTATACAATGGTTACATTCCTAGACATAGAAGGCGCTTTCAACAACGTCGACTCATCTGCGATCGCTGGTGCTCTGGCAGCTCTGAACGTGGATGCCTCACTTGGCGAGCTGATCAATTTGATGCTCAATAGCCGAATTATCAACTCAAGTCTGGGTGAGAAATCTACCAGAAGATCTGTCAGTAGAGGAACCCCACAAGGTGGCGTCCTATCTCCTCTTCTCTGGAACTTGGTGGTGAATGAACTGCTGATATGCCTGGAAGCGGGAGGTTACAATGTGATTGCCTATGCGGACGACGTTGCCATTGCTGTGTCAGGAAAGAACCTAAACACTTTAAAAGAACTCCTACAACACGCTCTTAATAAGCTAATAAAATGGGCAAACAAATGTGGGCTGGGAGTAAACCCTCACAAAACTGAACTTGTCCTCTTCTCTAGGAAATACAAGATCCCACACATTGACCCTCCATCTATAAATGGCACTAGTTTGAAATTCTCAAATGAAGCTAAATACTTGGGTCTCATTTTTTATAGGAAGTTAACATGGAAACCTAACATAAAAGAAAGAATTAAAAAGGCCACTGTGGCACTTTTCTCTTGCAAAAAAGCCATAGAAAACAAGTGGGGTTGACAGCCTCGTATCACTTACTGCCTATACATCTCTGTTATAAGACCGATACTTACGTACGGTGTTGTTGTCTGGTGGACTGCTTTGGACAAAGCGATTTAGCGCGATAAGTTAAGCAAAGTCCAAAGAACAGCTTGCTTGTGCACCGGCGGGGCTCTTCGTACTACCCCCTCCGCTGCCCTTGACATCCTGCTTCATCTGACACCAATTGACATCTTCAGTAGGCAAATGGCAGCTTCTACAGCCGTACGCCTCAAAGATACCTCACAATGGACCAGGAAAACAACTGGCCATGCCGCTATTTTGAACACCTTTAAAAACATCGATTACACTACACCGGAACTACAATTTGATAAAAACTTCCAGGTCTCCATCCAGACTAGATCATTCTGGGAGGAGAAAGCTTTCCTAGATGATGATGGTTCGAAAACTGTGGACGGTGTTGGTGGCGGTGTCTTCTTCGACAGGCTAAATCTTAGTCTCTCCTTCCGTCTTCCTGATCACTGTAGCGTTTTTCAGGCGGAAATAATGGCGATTAAAGAAGTCTTATCTTGGCTGAAAGAAGACGTGATATCTGCTAAAGATATCCGCATCTTCTCGGATAGTCAAGCGGCTATAAAGTGCCTGGAATCAGTCTCTACAAATTCAATAACAGCCCAAGACTGTCGTTCGTCTCTCAGAGAGATGGCGGAGCCATGTGTGTCCCGGCACCCTCCCGGTGCCCATATGGACATCCCTACTGTAAGGCTGATGAACTCGCCAAACACGGAACAACGCTACCTACGCTTCCAGATAAGGACTTCTTAGGTATCCCAATCGCTACTTGCAAACTCACAATAAAGCTGGATGCTATCGAAAGAGCAAATCTTAGATGGACGACCGGCTCGACATGTCTAACGACAAAACAGATCTGGCCAAAGCTGGATCTAAAACGTTCTAGGCGTCTGATCTCCCTCGATAGGAAGCATATCAGTGCTACAATAGGTGTCATCACAGGACACTGTCTCATAGGCAGGCATGCAAAAAGGCTTGGCGTATTATGTAATGATTTTGGCAGAAGCTGTCTTGACGAGGAAGAGGAAGAAACTATTCTTCATCTCCTCTGCACTTGTCCGGCGGTCTCACAAAGACGAAAACTCCATTTGGGAGAGTTCTACTATGATGATCTAAACTATCTAAAAGACACATGCATTCGCTGTCTCTTAAGCTTCATTAGAAGCTCAAACTGGTTCAACGAGTAGGAAGAATTATGTACATAGATTCATGTGGTATCACAAGGGACCTTATAATGGTCTAAGCGTGTCAGCTAGCCGACAGCCACTTCAACCTAACCTAACCTAATAAGATATAAAGGGTGATTTTTTAGCTGGTTTGGTTTTGGCAACACTGGTTTTGACAGCTGACGTGTGTTTAGTACCTTGTGTCACTGTTAAACAGCTTCAGTTTGGTTTGCAATTTAAGCATGGATCGTCTTACAAATGAACAACGCTTGCAAATTATTGAATTTTACTATCAAAATTCGTGCTCGGTTCGAAATGTTCATCGCGCGCTGCTTCCATTTTATGATCGGCATTCTCGACCTTCTGAGCAGTCTATTCGGAAGATTGTGACCAAATTTCGCACCAAATTTACTTTGTTGGACATTAAACCACCAACACGTTTACGTACTGTGCATAGTGAAGAAAATATTGCGGCCGTATCAGCTAGTGTGACAGAAGACCGCGAAATGTCGATTCGGCGCCGTTCCCAGCAGTTAGGCCTTTGTTACAGCACTACGTGGAACATTTTGCGGAAGGATTTGGGCGTAAAGCCTTTTAAGATACAGCTGGTGCTAGAACTAAAGCCAGCCGACCTACCACAACGCCGAATTTTTGGTGAATGGGCTCTTGGAAAGCTGGCCGAGGATCCGCTTTTTTATCGAAAAATTGTGTTCAGCGATGAGGCTCATTTTTGGTTGAATGGGTACGTAAATAAGCAAAATTGCCGCATTTGGAGTGAAGATCAGCCAGAAGCATTGCAACAGCTACCAATGCATCCCGAAAAAGCCACTGTTTGGTGCGGTTTATGGGCCGGCGGCATTATTGGGCCATATTTCTTCAAAGATGATGCGAATCGCAGCGTTACTGTCAATGGTGAACGCTACCGAGCGATGATAACAAACTTTTTTTTGCCCGAAATGGAAGTTCTTGACTTGCATGATATGTGGTTTCAACAAGACGGTGCCACATGCCACACAGCACGCGAAACAATGGCGCAATTGCGAGGCGAGTTTGGTGAACAGTTAATTTCACGTTTCGGGCCGGTCAATTGGCCGCCTAGATCGTGCGATTTGACACCATTAGATTATTTTTTGTGGGGGTATGCCAAGGCTAATGTGTATAGGGACAAGCCCGCTTCGATTGACGCACTGGAAGCCAACATCCATGCATTCATTCGTGAGATACCGGCCGATATGTGTGAAAGAGTATGCCAAAATTGGACTCAGCGGATGGGCTACCTGAGACGCAGCCGCGGTCAACATTTGCATGAAATTATCTTTAAAAATTAAATTGCAAGGTTCAAACTATCGATTCAAATAAATATTTCATTCATTTTTTCGAATTTTTTGTGTTTTTTTTTTAAAAAAAGTTCTAAACCTCTTAAAAAATCACCCTTTATATGGAATGTTTACGCACGAATTTTATTTAAAGACTTTAATTAGTGGTATAAAGGTATGCCCACAGCAAGGGCGACAATGTTTGGCTGGTTAAACAAAAAGACTGAAAAAAATAACCTACCCAAGTGGCAGAAGTCAAAAAGGAAGAAGAAGGAACGATAGTCGCGCCTTATTTATATAGATTACTGGAGGTGCGTGAAGTAAGTGGAGGTTCGGCCATGCGATCAATGGCCGATTATCGAAATTGTACTAGAAGGTTCAATTTCGCTAGTCGACCATAGATGACATTAGCATTACCGGCCCCCTTGGCGTATAATCGCCAACGAAAAATTCAAAAAAAATTACAATATTGTTGAATAATCATGATATAACAATGAAATAACTTAATTCTAAAAGGCGAGTTCATCAATTCAGTGCATAAGGTATGAGAGATATAATTTTGTAAACTATTCATTCAAGTATTTAAGAGTTTATAGAGACTCCCTCTAAAGCGATTAGGAACCAAATGTTTCCTTTATTTAGTTATTTATTTGGTTTGACATTCAGGTTTGCGAATGAGAATGCGTAGAATTTGCAGTTACGCAGCGGGTAAGACGCAAAGTTTTACGACAGGTCGAGTCACTTCCCCATATTGAGTTTTAATAGTTGCAACGCGTACCCTTCCATCGGTCCCCGGGGATATCCTAACCACTCGTCCGAGCCGCCATTCAGTAGATGGCAGATTTTCATGTTTTATCGCGACGAGGTCATTTACCTTAACGTTTTCTTCAGAAACTTGCCATTTATGGCGTTTATGGAGCTCGTTCAAATATTCGTCTTTCCATCGACGACAGAATTGTTGGTGGAGACATTTTAGCTTCTCCCAACGGTTGATTAAAGAAAGTGGGCTTGCATCGCGTTCCGGCTCAGGAAAAGTCAACAAGGGACTACCTCGAAGGAAGTGACCCGGGGTTAGGGCCAAAAGGTTAGATGGATCGTTTGACATCGGTGAAATGGGACGTGAATTAAGACAGCTCTCGATGCGCGCTAGTAACGTGGAAAACTCCTCAAAGGTGAATTTATGTGAAAACGCTAGTTTCCGAAAATGTGTCTTAAAGCTTTTTACACCGGCCTCCCATAAGCCGCCCATATGCGGCGCACCGGGTGGAATGAAATTCCAACTTAAACCTTGAACGCTGTATCTTCTGCTCGTTTCATTTGATATTGTTGATAGGAATTTTTTGAAATCCCTTTGCAGGATCACGTCTGCACCGACAAAATTAGTCCCGTGGTCTGAGAAAACTCCGGTGGGTAGGCCTCTTCTGGCAACAAACCGTGCAAATGCTGCAAGGAAAACTTCGGACGATAAGTCACTGGCTGCCTCGAGATATATAGCCTTTGTTGAAAAGCAGACAAACACGCAGGCATATCCCTTAGAATATCGACAACCTCTTCCGCTAAAACTCTTGATCGTAAATGGACCAGCAAAATCTATGCCTGTATAGGTGAAGGGTGGTGAATATGTGCACCTTTCCGATGGTAGGGCGGACATTAGTTGGGTCCGTAACTGTTTTTTATGGAGAACGCAGGTCTTACATTGTCGAATGCAGGCCTTTACGAGATTTTGGAGTTTTGGAACCCAAAATGCTTGTCTCACCACTCGAAGCATAAGTGCGTTACCACCATGAAGAGTGATCTCATGAACAAATTGAACGAGTAATCTAGTGAAATGGGCGGCGTAAGGTAAAATAATTGGATTACGCTCACTAAAAGGCAGATTTGCATTAGAAAGTCTCCCGTTCACGCGTAGAAATTGGTTCGAGTCCAGGGAAGGATTTAGGGATAACAGTGAGCTCTTTGTGGAGATTACGCTACCTTCGGATAACGCGGAGTATTCCTTCGGGAAATGAAATTTTTGTGAAAGCAAAATTAATCGCGTCTTAACAAAACTTATCTCCATTTGAGCAAAATTGGAGGGGTCTTGACCCTGAGTAAAAATGTCGGAATGTAATTTAGATAATCGATAGTAGAAACGAAACACAAAAGTCAGAACGCGCAAGGCTCGCGGTAGTGAAGAAAATCTGTCCAAAACATCTTCGGGACTATACTGAACACCAAAGGAAGTGGCTTTTACTTCTAGCTCCCCAGTAGGCGGATAAGTGGGAAGGCTCTCTGGCCAATGCGTTTGGGGTTCTCGCAGCCATGATGGGCCGTTCCACCATAACTGGTTGTTCAGTAATTTATCAGGACAGATCCCTCTGCTCGCGATGTCGGTCGGGTTCTCTTCTGACTTAACGTGCCGCCAGGCGATATTCCCTATATTGTCGATTATTTCACTTGTCCTATTAGCCACAAAGGTTTTCCACGTGCTTGGATGCTTGCTTAACCACGCGAGGACTATGGCCGAATCCGTCCACAGCAACGTTTCATAACTCTCGATTGGAAGATTTGGAAGATAGGCTTTTATGAGTTGTGATAGGAGTACTGCTCCTCATAGTTCAAGGCGGGGCACCGAAACTGGTTTAATTGGCGCTACTTTAGATTTTGCGCAGACAAGGTGTGTTTTGATGGTTCCGTCTGCCTTCTCAATACGCACGTACAGTGCGGCCGCATATGCCTGTTCGGATGAATGACAAAATCCATGAAATTGCAATCGCGATGTCGGACAATACTCGACCCATCGTGGAATTTGAAGTTGATTAATGGCCGGCAGTGCATTAACAAACGATTTCCACTTGGTAAGGCTACTACATAGAAGAGTCTCATCCCAATTGGTCTTTTCCACCCAGATGCGTTGCATCAACATTTTTGCGACAACGATTATCCTGGCCAGCCATCCTGCGGGGTCAAAAAGCTGGGCGATTTGAGAGAAGACTTCTCGCTTACTTGGGGTTATTGGCAGCCGGATCTCTGGGGCACGGAAGTAGAAGTATTCTCCTTTAGCATTCCATCGAATACCTAATGTTTTGGTGGTGCTATCCTTATCGATTTCCAGGAAATGTTCACTTAAAACATGGTTCTGGGGTAAATGGTCGAGAAGTGATGGACTATTTGAAGTCCACTTTCGCAATGGAAAGCCAGCCGATTCCAACATTTCTAGAAGCTCAGTTTGAGCTATCTTAGCAGTTTCCAGATCATGCGTACCGGAGAGCACATCATCGACATAAAACTCAGATGATACGATTTTTGAGGCAAGTGGGTACAGGTCCTGACTATCCTTAGCTAACCGCAACAAAGTGCGGATCGCTAAATAGGGGGCGCAATTGACCCCGAAGGTGACTGTCAGCAGCTCATAATCGTCGATAGTGGAATTGGGTGAGCTTCGAAAAAGAATTCTTTGGAAAGATGTATCATCCGGGTGAACCAGTATCTGCCGATACATCTTTTCTATGTCGGCATTGAAAACGAATTTGAAAAACCTCCAACGAATAATTAAAGAGGTAAGATCACGCTGCAGAACTGGCCCTGGGTATAGGATGTCATTTAAACTGATGCCACTGGCAGACGCACTTGATGCGTTGAAGACTACACGAAGTTTGGTTGAGACACTTTCAGGCTTCAGTACGGCATGATGCGGGAGATAATAGGAAGCTACAGTGCCGTTCCTCGTTATCTCGCAGTCGTTAACTTCACGCATATGTCCCAGCGTAAGATATTCAGTTACTACCTGCGAATAGTGTGTTCGGAGAACAGGGTTTTTCGTGAAATGCTTTTCGGTCCGTAAAAACTGTCGTAGGGCGATATTTCTTGAAAACCCCAGTGTTGGCACCGGTGGCAAATGGCAGTCTAACCACATATCTGCCATCAGGACGTCTATAGGTTGTCCTTTCGTACAGCTCTTCGCAAAACTGATCCTCCGTGGATAAAAGCTGTTTGCGATTCGGAATTTCTTCCAACTCCCAAAACTTGCGGATCTGCTCATCCAACGCGGAAGGCTGCGAGTCTGTTACAAAAGTGCTGAATGTATTGGCGACAAGCGGGATAGGTCCCGACAAAACCCACCCAAAAACCGTATTTTGTGCGACAAGGGAGTTAGAGACTCTTTGCAGACCATCTCGAACAATTGACGGATAGAGATCTGCGCTGATAAGCAGATCGACTTGAGAAGATTTATCGAAGGTTGGATCAGCTAGTCTGAGACAATCAAGTTGCGAATGATCAATCAACGAAAAGGATGCGCTCGGAAGATTATTGGTTAACTTACGCAAAACGATTGCTTGAGCAGATATAGGGTTGGATTCATTCTCTTCATTGAGGAGAGAGAAAGCGCATAATTTCTTAGAGGTTGCTGCATGAGCTGTTGTGATGCTGGAGATCGATATGTTAATTGGCGAAGTCGGTAGATTTAAACGCATCTGAACCGATTCGGAAATAAAGGATACTTCGGATCCTGGGTCGATCAGTGCGCGCACCAAATGGTTTGAATCATTGCCAATGATGTTCACCAAAGCCGTGGCAAGCAACACTCTTTGTTGCGAGGAAGCAAAATGGACGCGACTAGATGTCTGCGGAACGAATTCTGGTGAAGTGGACTGTAGTTGTGAGATGGAGCAATGTTCCGCCGTAATTGCAGCTGCCGATGTGCTCGGTGACGCAGACAGTATATTGTGAGATCGTGAGGAGATAGCGCTATTCGTATTAAGATGCGATACCGAATGATGACGCTGTTTACAAGAATTGCAAGTGAACTGACTGGTGCAAGTTCTGCTTTTATGGTTGACTGAGAGACAGTTTTCACAAATGTTATTTTGTCGAACAAACTCGATTCTGGAAGGCACTGGCATTGCTATAAATTGAAAACACTTGCGTATCGTATGTTTACCGGAGCAAAGCCGGCAAGCAAATTCCTGACCTCTAGAATGATATGTAGTCACACGGGTTTTAGCTGAAACGTTGGACTTATTTGTCTTCTCTCGTTTAGCGTGAGTCGTGGCAGACGTTACGTCAGATATGGTTTCCAAGACCTGAAAACGAGCACTTAAGAAATTGTCAAGTTGCTTCCAAGTTGGGACTTCAGTCGGGGTTGGTAAAGACTGTTCCCATAACGCGAGTGTGGCAGCTGGTAATCGATTTGAACATGCAAAAACGAGAATAGGATCCCAACTATCGACGGAGACACCGTGAGCTTTTAGGGCAGCAATGCAGTCGTTAATATGCCGTTGCAAGTTTATGATTCCTTTGGATGATTCCTCCGGACACATTGGAAGATTCAACAACCGCTTCACCTGGTTGTTAACCAGTATGCGCTTATTCTCATAAGTGGAACACAGAGATTCCCATGCTAGGTCAAAACTATTGTTCGTTAGTGGGAACTTGCTGACAATGCTTCCCCTCGTGTCTTTGACCGGAGATGGAAGAGCTTCTCAACTGCCCCCAGCTTGGAATGTTTAATGTAAATCGCATCAAACATGTCTTTAAATGATGGCCACGAAAGATAGTCCCCGTAAAATATTTCAGTATCGCATGGTGGCAGTTTGATGCAATGTGTAGAAGACTCATTGTTAAACGAAATACCTGGATTTGGAAATCGAGTGACACCTGGACTTAACACAGATTCACCAGATAGCTTCGCCTCGTGTTCCAAGAGCAACCCGAGACAGGAAATGTAGGTCTCGTTCGATAATCTGTACTTGGATTCGAAAACCTCGCTGTTGAATGCTTCAGCACTGTCGTCCCCTTGACGAGCACAGTCGGCGTATTTTACCTTGACTTCTAACCATAGATCTTTTAATTCGATCTTGCGAGCTATTAATGTGGTTGAGGTATGTTGTTTGTCTGGTATCTCACGGATTGTGGCAGCATATTTGACCAATTGATCAGCAGCATGAATGAAATCAACTAAAGTGGCCATACTGCACGTGTCTTTATGGGAAATTAGTGTAACTTGATCACCGTAGAGGTCAGAAAACAAAAACGCACTAAATGAGATCCAATGTTATGTCTAAACTGATTTAGAAGTGTAAATACCAAACAAGCAAAAAAAAAATGCTTAAAAATTGTTCACCCAGGCTCTGACCACGTGATGTAAATTACCGTACCCGGAACGCTTATAAAGGGTGATTTTTTAAGAGGTTTACTTTTTAAAAAAAAAAAACACAAAAAATTCGAAAAAATGAATGAAATATTTATTTGAATCGATAGTTTGAACCTTGCAATTTAATGTTTAAAGATAATTTCATGCAAATGTTGACCGCGGCTGCGTCTCAGGTAGCCCATCCGCTGAGTCCAATTTTGGCATACTCTTTCACACATATCGGCCGGTATCTCACGAATGAATGCATGGATGTTGGCTTCCAGTGCGTCAATCGAAGCGGGCTTGTCCCTATACACATTAGCCTTGGCATACCCCCACAAAAAATAATCTAATGGTGTCAAATCGCACGATCTAGGCGGCCAATTGACCGGCCCGAAACGTGAAATTAACTGTTCACCAAACTCGCCTCGCAATTGCGCCATTGTTTCGCGTGCTGTGTGGCATGTGGCACCGTCTTGTTGAAACCACATATCATGCAAGTCAAGAACTTCCATTTCCGGCAAAAAAAAGTTTGTTATCATCGCTCGGTAGCGTTCACCATTGACAGTAACGCTGCGATTCGCATCATCTTTGAAGAAATATGGCCCAACAATGCCGCCGGCCCATAAACCGCACCAAACAGTGGCTTTTTCGGGATGCATTGGTAGCTGTTGCAATGCTTCTGGCTGATCTTCACTCCGAATGCGGCAATTTTGCTTATTTACGTACCCATTCAACCAAAAATGAGCCTCATCGCTGAACACAATTTTTCGATAAAAAAGCGGATCCTCGGCCAGCTTTCCAAGAGCCCATTCACCAAAAATTCGGCGTTGTGGTAGGTCGGCTGGCTTTAGTTCTTGCACCAGCTGTATCTTAAAAGGCTTTACGCCCAAATCCTTCCGCAAAATTTTCCACGTAGTGCTGTAACAAAGGCCTAACTGCTGGGAACGGCGCCGAATCGACATTTCGCGGTCTTCTGTCACACTAGCTGATACGGCCGCAATATTTTCTTCACTACGCACAGTACGTAAACGTGTTGGTGGTTTAATGTCCAACAAAGTAAATTTGGTGCGAAATTTGGTCACAATCTTCCGAATAGACTGCTCAGAAGGTCGAGAATGCCGATCATAAAATGGAAGCAGCGCGCGATGAACATTTCGAACCGAGCACGAATTTTGATAGTAAAATTCAATAATTTGCAAGCGTTGTTCATTTGTAAGACGATCCATGGTTAAATTGCAAACCAAACTGAAGCTGTTTGACAGTGACACAAGGTACTAAACACACGTCAGCTGTCAAAACCAGTGTTGCCAAAACCAAACCAGTTAAAAAATCACCCTTTACGAGAAAAACCTCTCTTATGATGTCCAACACGAGGCAAGTGTTAAAAAAAAAAATAATTTAAAAAGGTAAAATGCGGGGATGTAAGCATAAATAGATTGCGACTTGTTCATCTAGCAGCGAACACGCGGTTATGAAATACCGTAGAGGAACTTTTAAGCCGAAGAAGCCGTTAAGAAAAATCTTTACTGTGGTTATCCCAAGAGACACGATGAAGGCGCACAATCTTGAAAACGTCCTAGTTAAGATTTGTTTCACCGTAAGTATAAATGGGGAAGTATCCCAAAAACCCAATCGGTAACACTTTGCGTACACTTCAAAATTATTATAAATATTAAAAATCGTATCATAAACCCGACGGCAACACTGATTCGAATCAAAAAATAATTACAGATTTATAAAACGCAATCCTCATGACGCAATCCCACATGCACATACATATGTATCGATACACGTCCCGCTAAACTACAGCTTTTTTTTTTTTTTACTTGAATGAACGGTAGTAGGTATATTTTTCGTTTAACTTTCTTTTTGCAATTACTTTAGAGCACTGAATTAATGATACGCACCTTGTATTCCTGTGGGGCTGACGATGAGGGTTGTTTCGATGATGACGTCCGAATGTTCTCGATGGTGGTTGCAGCAGCGTTGTTGTTGTAGGCTGATTCCTTGTCTAGTTGTTCAGGTTGATTGGAGTTTCTTCGGCCGATTGGTTTCCTAAAACGAGCGACCGAATTTTCTCGATGCTGGTGGTAGCGGCGTTGTTGTTGTAAGCTGATTCCTTGTCGCCTTGGTGCGGGTTGTCGGAGATGCGTGTTTTCGCTTCTGATGATGCGTTTAGGCTGAGGAGCGTGTGAACGAGTAAACTTCGCCGTGTGATGATTGTTATATTGGGTGGTGAAAGAATAGCGTTTGTTACGAGCAGGCACTGATTTGGATCATTGATTTCCACGGTTTACAACAACAGTACGTGATCCAACTGTTGTTGTAAACCATGGAAATCCATGATCTATATAGATCATATGAGCATAATAAAAAAGGCCTAATGGTACGGTTAATTCGATGATCGCAAATTGCTGTCGCCGCTAGTTTCTTTGTAGTGTCAGACAAGATGGCGGAATTCTCGGTTGGGAACACCGTATGATACTGCGCAACCCACCGCTTCAATGGAAAATATTTTTTCGCATTACTTGGGAAAATGCGCTGCAGCAGGACTTTTTTTTTTTTTTTTGGTTTTATAATTATTATTTTATTAAAGACTTTAATTAGTGGTATAAAGGTATGCCCCCAGCAAGGGCGACAATGTTTGGCTGGTTAAACAAAAAGACTGAAAAAAAAACGACCTACTCAAGTGGCAGAAGTCAAAAAGGAAGAAGAAGGAACGATAGTCGCGCCTTCTTTTATATAGATTACTAGAGGTGCGTGAAGTAAGTGAAGGTTCGGCCATGCGATCAATGGCCGATTATCGAAATTGTACTAGAAGTTTAAATTTCGCTAGTCGACCATAGATGGCATTAACATGGAATGTCATGAGAACGGAAATGGTTAACGAACGTTATTATTATGATTATGATATAAACGATACTGGAAAATATTGAGGGGTAGCGAATAAGAGTAGGGTGTTTACTAGCCTGGTTTATTTTCTCCTTTATATTGTCTAAAGTATGGGAAACTAATTTTAGACTTTCGAGATTAACATTAGATAGAATTATAGGGCTTAATTTAATATATTCGTGTGAGATATTAAAAGGTGCTTTTTCACAACAATGTCGTCTTTAATGATGTCGACATTGGGGATTACAGCTTGATATTCTGTTATAACTGAACTTTCGCTTTTAAGAAGATTTGAACCAAAATATGCTTCGCAATTTTCTTTGAGAGTGAGCATTGATAATCCGGTAATCATTACTTCTTTGATACCTTCTTCATTTTCGCATATTATGGTTAATTGTTTTTGAAATGTTGTAATAAGTATCCATTTTTTAACTCGGAGCTTATGAACTAAATCTAAGACTCCATTAAAAACTTTAGTATCACAATTTTTTGAAATTTTCCTGGGACTTCCAGTGAGTAATGTGGATTCACAATTAGCATTTACTGTTGTGGAATAAAATATATCTTGTTTGCAAATATAATCGAACTCCGAAATCTTTTTGCATGATTTCAAATCGTGAAATTTTACATATTTCTGATTGTTTTCAGATATACCTACGAAATTAACATTTGGTTCAATATAAGCATATCTTTGAGTATTTTCTTCATACGGTATTGGTAATGGAATACATTGATAAAAACTGAACAGTGTTGGATCCATTAATTTATTATTTATATGAAAAACTTGTAAGTCAGCTATATCTATAAATGTGTGACCATTTTCTATGCTTGGAAATATTGGGAAATTTAGACCAGACTTTAAAAGATAGTTGTTATGACTAAGTTCGGTAATTAATTGTAGAAGGATGAAGCATATTGCGTTTAGTAAATAGAATTGATCAAGACTACAATTGAAAAACAAAATAAAACGTTATAATTTTAATTTTATTGCTCTCGGCCAAGCAGGAAAAGTCTTATCAAACAATATCAAACAATATCGCGAGCAAAGATGTTGACGCGTTGGTGGTTGCTAGAGAAAAGAAAAAACGAGTAATCGACTTGTCGACTCACCAACGAAAAACCAAACGAAAAGTACCGCTCATGTCCCACAGCAAGTGCAAACAACAAAAAATGCATACGCATTGCATAGGCAAGCGAAACAAACCGTAGGTGCTATCCGCTAGCTTATGCGCTGCAACAAGCACACTGCGTCTGCTGTGGGAAACATTGTCAGATGTACATAAGGTAGGTATATAATGCGATTTAGCTGAACATCTTTGCTCGTGTTTAAGCAAAAGCTATACAGTAAGTTATACATTGTTTGGTCATTAACGAAATGATAATTATAATGTAATGTAAGTAATGTAATTTATAAAATGCAATGGCACTGAGTTTCGTTAAACAAAGTATTTCTAAACACGCCGCCACCCCTGAATGGCACTTCAGGAAATTGGTAATTTAGCCAGCTTGGTAATGGGTCTCTTGAACAGCCCGTTCTTGGTGCGAAGGGTAACTACCCGTGTGTGTCCATCCTTGCCTGAGTGTAGCTCCTCGATACGACCCAAAGCCCATTGTGAGGGAAGCAAATTAGGCTCTTTCACTACGACGAGATCACCCAGTTTGAAATCTCGGTTGGCCTGTTTCCATTTAGGCCGCTGCTGAAGCGAGGTTATATAATCGAATTGCCATCTCTGCCAAAATCCTTGTAACATGTTTTGCACCAGTTCCCAACGTCCTAGTCGATTTGCTGGAACCTCCAAATAACTAGGTTCCGGTATGGAAGTATAAGGGCGACCTATAACGAAATGAGAAGGGGTTAGCGGGTTCAAATCGGTATCGGAAATGGCACATAAGGGTCGAGAGTTCAGTAGAGCTTCTATTTGGGCTAGCAGAGTACCCAATTCCTCAAAGGTGAGAAGATTGCTGCCGACGATACGATGTAGATGCTGCTTTACGCATTTGACGCCCGCTTCCCACAGTCCTCCAAAATGAGGAGCATGGGGCGGAATGAATTCCCATCGGATGTTCTCTGTTGCCAAAGCCGTTGACACCAACTCATTATGCTTCGAAGACCGAACCAACTGGTACACTTCAGATAATTTGCGAGCTCCTTGAAAATTGGTTCCATTATCCGAATGTGTGACGGTACACTTTCCTCTTCTAGCGATGAATCTCCGCAGGGCGGCGATAAAGGCATCCGTGGATAGATCGCTGACGAATTCCAAATGAAGCGCCTTGGTCGCCATACAAACAAAGAGAGCAAAGTACCCTTTAATCAGTTTTGCTTTTCGAAGTCTCGATACCCGAAGCGTAATTGGACCCGCATAGTCAACGCCGGTTTGGTCAATTGCAAATGATGGCGAAAGGCGAGACGAAGGCAAATTTCCCATCAGCTGCGAGGAGGTCGAAGAACGTAACCGAAAGCATTTCAGACAGTTGTGTACCACTTTTCGTATAACGTTGCGGGCTCCAAGTATCCAGAACTCCTGACGAACTACGGAAAACAACTCCGACACACCAGCATGAAGAAACTTCTCGTGGGCATCTAAAAGTATAAGCAGCGAAATACGATGGTTTTTTGGCAGAATTATTGGGTGTTTAATGCTAAAAGAAACATATGGAGCATTCGAAATCCGTCCCCCAACTAGCAGCAACCCTACCTCATCAACAAACGGAGATAGCGAAGATAATGTCGACCGGTGTGAAACCTGGTTATTCTGTTTCAGCATCTGAATTTCTTCCTTGAATTCTCTTTGGCCAAACCGAAGACAAGTCTCTTTAGAGGTACGAAGCTCAGAGAAGATCAAAAAGTCCAAATAACACTGTTCAAGGGAGGCTTTGCTATTCCGCACAAAACGTAGGACATATGCAACAATGCGAATGTATTTGGGCCAAGATGATATCTTACCGAGCAGTCCATCAAAAAAATGGTCTTCCGGTAATGAGGTGAGTACAGCAGCTGGGCGTTTCCTTTCCTCAGGAATCTTGTGCTCTTCCTTGACATCTGGGACCTGCCATTGGCTAACTTCTAATGCGATCCAAGCAGGACCCTTCCACCACAAATCCAAATTCAGCAGCTTGCTTGGTTCAACTCCTCTAGAAGCGCTGTCGGCCGGATTCTCTTCGGAACAAACATGACCCCAGACAGAACGAGGCAGATAATCCAAAATTTCAGATGTACGGTTAGCCACGAAAGTTCCCCATCTGCGAGGGAGAGAAGAAAGCCAAGCCAAAACAATTGTCGAGTCAGTGAAAGCGAAGAGTTTTCCTGGTGTGACATCCAACGACGAGCAAACGAGTTTCATAATGCGGCTAAGAAGAAGAGCCCCACATAATTCAAGGCGGAGAATCGAAACCTGCTTAACCGGTGCGACTCGACTTTTAGCAGCCACGAGATGAACCTTAACGACACCATTTTCCGAAACACTGCGAGCATAGACTACAGCAGAATAGGCCTTTTCCGAGGCATCGGAGAATCCTATCAAATCGAAGCACTTTGCATTTAACGTGTACCTTCGAGGAATCCTTAGCTGGCCAAAATGTTGCTCCTGGCGATAAGAAAGCCACTTTTTCGCTATTTCGGTGGGTAACTGATCGTCCCAGCTAGTCTTAATCAACCAAAGCTCTTGAAACAAAATCTTAAAAAGGATAGTGGAAGGGGCTAAGAACCCCATAGGATCAAAGATCTTGGACACTTCTGAAAGCAAGTTTCTCTTGGTAGGCTGCGTAGAATCTTCCAAAAGTATTCTGAAAGTGAATGTGTCGTGGTATGGATTCCAGACTACTCCAAGCACCTTTTTCCAATCTGTTTCTGGGTCCAATGAAACAGTCTGACCCTCATCCACAGTACTGAGAATCCCCCAACAATTCGACGCCCATTTGCTAAGCTCTAGCTAAGCTAAAACCACAAGAAAGAAGTCCCACCAACTCCTCCTTCAACTCCAAAACACCAGACAACGAATCCGAGCCAGCTGCAAAATCATCAACATAAGAGTTGTGCAGAATCGCGTAAGAAGCCTTTGGAAACTGCTGGTCGTAGTCCTTAGCCAACTGCCTTAGGACTCTTATGGCCAAAAAGGGTGCGGGGGCAGTACCATAGGTAACAGTACTAAGACGAAAATGAGCAATGGGTTCGTCCGGAGAGTCTCGCCAAACAATGCGTTGGAAATCGCGATCTTGAGGTCGGACCCAAATCTGCCGGAACATTCTAACAATGTCTGCGCAAAAGACATATCGATACAACCGAAACTGCATGTACACATTGAGCAGATTTTTTTGCAGAGGAGGTCCGATGTGAAGGACTTCATTTAAACTAAGCCCTGTCGAATCCTTGTGCGAACCATTGAAAACTACCCTCATTTTGGTAGTCACGACGGCATGGTGAGGCAAGTAAAATGCCCTTCCCGATGTAGGCTCTACTTCTCTATCCGGAATTCGCTCCATATGGCACATTTCTTCATATACCTTCATGAATTTGCAGTATTCTGCCCGAAGGTTTTCATCCCGAGAAAAGCGGCGCTCTAAACTAAACAATCTCGATAAGGCACCAGAAAGAGTATTTCCAAAACTAACATTAGCTTGACGAAATGGCAGAGCCACAATAAATTTGTTATCGGGAGCTCTAGAGAAGGTTTGCTCAAAATGACGATCAGCATCATCTTCACTACCGACCAAGGGGATATGAGAACCGATCTCTTCTATCTCCCAAAAGGATTTTAACAGCACATCTATATCCATTCCTACGTGCAAGGAGATAACGTGATTTTTGGGCATATTGCCTGCAATTACCCAGCCAAAAACAGTGTTGTGGGCAATGATATTTCCAATACCATCTGAGCGATAACCATCTCGCAAACTACTCCACACCTTGTCCGAACCAAGCAAAATATCAATCGGAGCCGGGGTGTTGAATCCAGGATCCGCTAACGGCAGGTCGGTCAACGGAAGAGGACCATCAAAAACAAAGGAGAGTGAGGGTGTAATAGAGGTAATAGTTTTCAATACAAATGCTTCCACGTTCATTATGGAAGTATGAAAGCGAGGTTTCGATTGCAGATTTATGACTCCTTGCGTAACACCAGCATCAACTGCAGAGATCCCAGATATGGGCAAGCGAGAATGACGACGAGAAAGCCCTAGCATCCTTACCACTCGATCGGTTACAAAAGAAACCTGCGAACCCGTGTCCAGAAGAGCGCGACAACGTTGAGGAAATCCTGCAGCATCCAAAACTTCTACGACAACGGTTGTTAAAATCCCAGATGTTGGGTTACCGGGCTTAGTGTGATTGCTCACAATCGATGACGATGGGGGAGAAACTGGAACTGAATCATTCGGAGGATCGCTATGGTTATTAGGGTGAGAGAACCCAGAATTAACCGGATGCACTAACGAATGGTGACGCGACCGACAATGGGAGCATCGACTCCTTGAATGACAACGCGACGACGAATGTTGTGTTCCTAGGCAGTTGTAATAAAGTCTTTGGTCTCTAGCAAAACGAAGACGATCTTCAACAGTCAAAGCGATAAAGTCCGAACACTGATACAAGGGATGGCTACCCTTGCATTTGGGGCACGTAACATTTGCAACAGCCAAGCTTCTCACCCTTCCCGAAGGGTTTGACGAACGCGATCCGGTTTTATTAACGCGAAGCTTAGTCTCACTTGTATCTAATGCACTACATCTATTCTCAAGGAAGTCTAACAATTCATTAATAGTAGCGACTTTTGAGTTTTGGTTCATCAAGGCCCAAGCTTTACGAGTCTCACTGTCAGTTTTATTTAACAAGAAACTCGAGCAGGAATTTTCCCACCAAACGAATCGCGAGCCGGAATTTTGCCTCTGAGGGATTTAAGAAGCATTGATTTAGCCGTTATAAATTTGGTTTCGAAGATCGCAAAGTCTTCTTCCGGATCAACGTATCCTTCCTCGGCATGATATTGGTGGAGGTCATATTGATTTCCGCTGAAGTCTTTCCAAAGATTTATAGCAACCACCAGATTCGCAGCAAAAAAAAAAACAAGATTTATCAATTATCCGGCTTCACGAAGGATCAACTTTGATCAAGACTACAATTGAAAAACAAAATAAAACGTTATAATTTTAATTTTATTGCTCTCGGCCAAGCAGGAAAAGTCTTATCAAACAATATCAAACAATATCGCGAGCAAAGATGTTGACGCGGTGGTGGTTGCTAGAGAAAAGAAAAAACGAGTAATCGACTTGTCGACTCACCAACGAAAAACCAAACGAAAAGTACCGCTCATGTCCCACAGCAAGTGCAAACAACAAAAAATGCATACGCATTGCATAGGCAAGCGAAACAAACCGTAGGTGCGATCCGCTAGCTTATGCGCTGCAACAAACACACTGCGTCTGCTGTGGGAAACATTGTGAACAGATGTACATAAGGTAGGTATATAATGCGATTTAGCTGAACATCTTTGCTCGTGTTTAAGCAAAAGCTTGTTCTTTCAGTAAGTCGAGCATTTCGTTTTCATTTCCTTTTACGTCATTAATAGCTTTTTCGAAAAAGGTTGCGTCATCATAATCAAGTGTACCGAAAATAGTTTTAAAAATCGTTCCAATTCCATTAAAAAGTCCTCTTTTATGCCTAATTTGATTCTTCCCTACGAGGTCTTCAATTGATTGATATTTTAAGTATAAATATGGAATTTTAACTTTTAAATAATTAAGAGACTGCTGACAAAAATAGAAATGTATATGGAAAAGTTTCTCGTTATTACATAGAGGTAGCGATTTAGTATAAGTGTTGTTGATAAGATACAGCTTTTCGTGATATATTGAGATATTGGTATAAGTTACCATCTTCCATTTCGTAGACGAGGTTTTGATATGTCCTAAGTTTTCAAAGTATATGCCGCTTCCGTTGTTGATTTTGTCAACTTTAAAGGATAATGCGTGTATTCCGCAAATGAAGCATGTAATAAGCGATAGTCTGAAATTAATAAGCTAGTTTTAGTCTATTTATATGTACTCTAATTTTCTTTCTTTTGATTTTAATAGTTAAGTTTTGATTGTTATGGATATCTACTACTTCGAATGGTCCCTTGAAGGTTGGAGACAAACTTTTATTTTTTCGAACATTTTCATTACATAAATATACCTCATCACCTAGTTTATACGAAGGATTTTTGATGTTTCTATCATAATATAGTTTTGATTGCTCTTTTGAATACACAATATTATTCTTTGCAATTTCATAAGACTTATTTAACCTATATTTGAGTTGATCTAAATAGTCGTCGTATGTATATCTAAATTCTGGATTTTGAGTTAGGGAAGACGGAAGAATTGGCTTGTGTCCAAACACTAGCTCATACGGCGTAAACTTAGTTGTGCTATGTACCGAATTGTTATAGGAGAATATGGCGGTTGATTTTGATGTTCATTTATATAATGCTTTAGATAATCCTTAATTGTTGAATGGCAGCGTTCTAATGCTCCATTACTTTGTTTCATGTGGAAAAACTTGGAAAATTCTTTTAGTGTATGAGACATAAAGTCTGAGCCTTGGTCGGTAAGAACTGCTTTGGGAATTCCATAGTGACTAATAAATTTAAGTAGGTTTTCTGCGACTGTTTCGGCTTTGTGTTCTTTGATTGCGTATGCTTGCGTGAAGATCGTCCTGCATTGTAAGTAAAAATCTATTTTCATCTATTGTGATAGGTAATGGTCCTACTATATCCAAGCCAAGTCTGTCAAATGGCTGATTTGAAGTTGAAGTTATTTCCATGGGAGCTTTATACGTATTTCATAGTTCCCTTCATTTTATGCCAATGATAACTTTTTGATCCTACTATATGTTCTACGAAAACCGGAATGTCCAGATTGCGGACCATCATGGTTTTCTTTAAGTATTAAAGGTATCTCATCTTGAGTAGGGGTGATTATTTTGTTTTTATGAACAACAATTTTAATTTTGGAGTTTCTGAATATAAATTGAATAATATGACGTATTTTTTCGTATTTAAACTGTTTAATCTTATCTTCAAAAGTAGGCAATGATATGCTTTCTATATTATCCTCTTCTAGTTTGTTCTTTAGATTCTGAATTGGATAAAAGAAATCTTGATAACTAGCTTTTTCCCAGCTTGTTCTTTTAATAAGACAATGATATATATGTTTTTTAGTTTTAATATTATTTGAACGAGTAATACTGTATAATTCGTGAGGATGGTTTTGTAATTTAGAAAAGTTATCAGCTGTTTGCGAAATTGTTGTAACAAGTTTGTTTTCGTTGCCAAAGTCAATACTGTTTAAATAAGCTATGTGGTCCTTTGAATTTAGTAGATGTGAATTTTCTTCTAAGTAATCAAATACCTTTGATTTTAAAGAGTAGTAATAAAACTTTAAATAATCGTCATAAGTTTCTTAATTGACATGTATGGTTTTCGTTGATGGGATTAAATTTGATTCTTGATAGACAGTCAGCATTTGAATTCATTTTTCCTTGCTTATAGACGATATCATATTCATAGTCTTCAAGTTTGAGTCCAGGATCTTTGCATGAAAATAACCATTGTAATGGTCTATGGTCGGTTATAATTAAAAATCTCCTTCCGTAGAGATATGGACGGAAATGGTTAATGGCCCATACAATTGCCAAGAGTTCCCTCTCGATAGTACTGTAATTAGATTCCGCATGATTCAGTGTACGAGATGCAAAGCATATCGGTAAATCTTTTCCTATAGGTCCTTGAGACAATATGGCCCCTATAGCAAAATTAGATGCGTCCGTGGTGACTAAAAATGCCTTTGCAAAATCTGGATATTGGAGTATAGATAGGTTTTGTTAAGAGTTTCGATTTCAATTCTACGAATGAGTTTTCTTGTTCTTTGCCCCAATTAAAATTAGTATCTTTTTTCAATAAGGATGTTAAGGGTTTTGATAGTTTGCTCAAATTTTCAATAAATCGACGATAGTAGCCGACGAGCCCGAGGAATGATTTAATTTCCTTAGGTGTTTTTGGTTTAGGGAAATCTTTGATTACTTCAACTTTCGAAGGATTAGGCTTTACTCCGTTTTCTGAAATTAAGTGTCCGAGATATGCGACTTCCTTCCGAAAGAACTCACACTTGTCTGGTTGGAGTTTTAAGTTATTAACTGCTAATCTTTGGAAAATTTCCGTAAGTTTATGTTCATGGTCTTCAAGAGAGGATGCATATAAGTAAACGAAACACTTTTCGACAATCAGTCCTGCAAGAACATGATTCATTGCGCGCTGAAAGGTAGCGGGTGCGTTCTTTAACCCAAATGGCATACGACAGAATTCGTAGTGACCACTTGTGGTAGAGAAGGCGGTCTTTGACCTGTCTTCTTCTTTAACATTGATCTGGTGAAACCCGGAAGCGAGGTCTAGAATTTACTGTGACCTAATTGGTCAAGTATTTCACATATATTGGGTAAGGAGAAAGAATCTCCAACAGTAACTACGTTAAGTTTCCTGTAGTCGATAAAAATCCTCCATTTCTTCTTGCCTAAAGCATCCGATTTTTTTGGGACCACCCATAAGGGTGCCGACTATGGAGAATTGGAAGGTCTAATAATTTTTTGATCTAACATATTGGAAATTTGATTTCTGACTTCCTCTTTATAAATTTCAGGGTATCTGTATGCTTTACTGTTAATGGGTCTGTTATTTTCAAGATTAATTTCATGCTCACTAGACTTGATGGTTGAGAGAATATCTCCCTTTAAGAAAAATATACTTGAATACTTATTGCATAAGTCAAGAAGACTCTGTCTCTCTTCGTGATTAAGATGTTCTGTCCTTATTTCTTTATGTAATAGTTCTTTTCGATCTACAGATTCGCATTAGTGTGATATTAAACGAGTTGTGCTATTAAGCGATGTGACAATATCCGGGTTCGACTGTATATGACTCCTTTGAACAACGATTTATAAAAAATGGAACTGTCTCTCCGCTTTCTAGGCTCATAATTTTTGTTTAATAATTTAGGTTTACTCGTTTAGAGACTAGAAAATCGTTTCCTAATATACCATCATAGGGAATATTAGAAGGTGAATCAATTATATAAAATATGTTGCTGAAATTTAGAATTTTTGAATTTTCTGACTGAATACAAAATTTAAGATTTATAGAACCTATGCTTATAATGGGATTCTGGTCGTTATTTATTCATTTAAGTGTAACTTTACCATTCTGAATAAAGTTTGAATTTTCTTTTAAACTTGTTTTCTTAACTATGGATATATTTGCACCACTGTCGATTAAAAATTTTAAATAACCTACTTTAGATCGATTGGATTTAACTATGACAAAAATTGTGTTATCATTTGATAATACTATTCGGAAAGGATTGCTGCTGTTACCATATCCTCCCGAAGCTCTGCAGCCTTATGTTTTCCGATGGTTTTGTGTTGTTTGCATTTCCCTGCTCTTTCTTCCATTTAAGTTTCCTACATTTTTGAATAACACGAACATCCTTTTCGCAATATTTGCAAGTTTTAATTGAGTTTTGGGAAGTATTTAAAACGGCTGTGGAAGTATACTTGGTTTTTGGAAGCACCGATTTGATGAGAGCTAGGTCATTCATTGCGGCAAGTCTTCCGGGAAATTCTACAGAGTTTTCTGAATTTTGGTGAGTTGATGTTAAAAGACGTTTTAAGGCAGTTTCAACCCTACATATATATTGTGAAATTTGTTCTGTGGGTTGTTGTTTGCAAGATAATAATTCTATTAATAAATGCCCATGATGCTTAGCATCCGAATATATACTTTGTAGGAAATTAAGATCTAACCATTTGTTAAAATCGTGGTTCGAAACGGCTGCCTCAGCTTTACCGCTGAGTTGCGTTTTTGCAAAGGGTTTTCCAATAAGAGGTGTTATTGTGAATGACCCGCTATTTCGGTAGCTGTCACTTTTAAAGCTTTTATTCTTTGACATTTGACAAGTAGAAACTACGCCATTACTAAAAATGGAGCGATACACGCTTCAACAACGCATTGAAATTATTAAAATTCACTACAAAAATGGTGAAAATCTTGCAGTCACAGTTCGCAAAACTAAAGCATTTTTTGGTCGTCGGCAACAAGCAAAATTGTCGCATCTGGGGCTCGGAAAACCCAAGAGTTATTGTTGAAAAGCCTCTCCATCCTCAACGTGTGACTGTTTGGTGCGGTTTATGGTCCGGCGGGGTCTTTGGACCTAACTTTTTCGAAAATAAGGTTGGATCAACAGTTACGGTGAATGGATTGCGCTATCGAGAGATGATTAATGATTTTTTATGGTCGGAGTTGGATGGTATTGATCTGGACAACGTTTACTTTCAACAAGACGGTGCTACGTGCCACACAAACAACGAAACCATTGATCTTTTACGGGAAAAGTATGGACCGTGTTATCTCTCGAAGAGGTGATCACAATTGGCCACCGAGATCTTGTGATTTAACACCTTCCGACTTCTTCCTTTGGGGCCACGTGAAAGGAAAAGTCTACGCCAACAGCCCAGCGTCGATTCAAGACCTCAAAGATAAACTTCGTGAGGCTATCGAGGACGTAGGGCAGCCACTTTGCGATTTGGTTATGGAAAATTTCATGAAAAGGATATGGTCCTGTATGCGTGCTCGTGGTGGCCATTTGGCTGATGTTTTTTTTCATTACTAACGACATACCTTCCTCTTTATTATGAAATAAACATCCGATCATTTATCTCCAAAAATGACATTTTTCTTTGAATACCAAAATAACACCTCTTATTGGAAAACCCTTTATAAGCTAATAGAATGTCGATTTGATCGATTGTAGCTATTTTGAAAGCTGCATCGACAGCACTAAGGTATGGGATTAGTTTTTGCCTGTCCCCATCAAATGGTTTGATAAATTTGAATAACGTTTGTAGAGGAACAGTAACGCCTACATTATTTTTGATCTCTAAATCGTTACCGTCAGCATCATTGAACTCTTCATTGCCGTTGTTTAATGCCATTATGTGTTTTTATAAGATTGCAAAAATTATATAAAGCAATATTTATATATCTAAAGTTACAATCGTATACTAGAATAATAATTTATAAATTTTTGTATAATGTCTTGCTTAGAAAGTGAAACAGAATTTTTTAAAAATATTATATTCTTCTAATTGTAGAGCCTTGTAGTTGTAGATTTAGAGTTGTCTTCGGTTTAGTTTCCAGCACTTCAGTATTTAGAGGGTATTGTATATTTGTGATTTTCCAATTGTGCAGACACCCGTAAATTGTAGATTTGTTAGAGTTTGTAATTTATTTTGTAGATTTATGAGAGTTTGTAGTTCAATTTGTAGATTTATAAGAGTAGATTGATGAGAGTTGGAACACTAGATTTTTATCTTTTATTTTACTTCTAACATTTTTTGTTATGATCCCGAGTAAGATTGTTTTTGATGAAACACAATAAACGTTCACTTTTTTTTTTCTTCTTTATTTATTATAAACAAATTTACATAAAATGTTTCGTTCATTTTAAAATATAGAAAATAGTATAAGTGTTCGTTTTAGTTTTGTTAGGATTTCGACTAAGAAATTTTGATGAAACACAATAAACGTTCACTTTTTCTTTCTTTAATTATTATAAACAAAAATTACATAAAATGTTTCGTTCCTTTTAAAACATAGAAAATAGTATAGATGTTCGTCTTAATTTTGTTAATATAACAATCGCAAGAACACCCTCGACTACCGAATAACAACTCACTAATCAACAGCAAAGAAGAATTCCAAACGACGCGACGGATACGAGCACGAGAGATGCGTCAGCAGTTTATGCAAATAATACAATCGCGCATGGATTACATGAACTGTGCGCATGGCCGTAATTTAATATTTTTGTTTTTTTTCGAAAAATGAATCGCCTTTTTTTTCCAGCGGAATTTGCCAGTAGTAATAACATATATATGGAATGTCATGAGAACGGAAATGGTTTTGGGACAAAATGCCTGTGTTTTGTTTGGCTTTACTTTCGTGTCGAAGCAAAATTTTTGGATATGTTTCTCACAAACTGCAACTGCGTTTGTGTGTGAGCTTACACTGTGTGTTTGCACTAATGCGCACTGCGCTGTAAAAAAATATCTATATCTACATTCTACTAGTGTTTTGTGTAGTGTTTGCAATTCATGAGAACCTTACCTCTCGAACGAAATGGTGTCTGATGTCAATATGCTTTGACCTGGCATGGTAAACAGGATTTTTAGCCAGATTTTGTGCGCTGAGATTGTCACCATATAAGACTATCGGTGAACGGGAATCACCACAACCGATCTCTATAATGAAACGCCTTAGATGCAGCGCCTCTTTTGTATCTGAAGACAAGGCCATATACTCGGCTTCTGTGCTGCTCAAAGCCACGCAATCCTGTTTATCTGATTTCCACGAAATCCCTGCTAAGAAAAACACATAGCCTGTGTATGATCTGCGGTTGCTCACATCTCCACCCTGTCCGCGCCTGACCACAAGCACGATAGTTTAGCTTCATGTCTATCATCACATGCTTCACAGCTGTGACATGTTCTCTATGCGGGTTGTTGTTTCTTTGTGCCAACTTGACAATTGAATGGTATATATCGGGCCTTGACGTTAATGCTAACCACATCAACTCACCAATAGTTGATTGATACGCTCTCGGATCTTCACTCATGCAACTTTCGCCATCACACGCCACTTGGATACCTGCGTCTAATGGTGTTGCTGCAGACCTGCACTGTTGCATGCTGTGACGTTGTAACATATCCTTTATATACAGCATCTGGTTCATTGAAATATCGCCTACGGCGCCATCACGCTCAATTTGCATGCCCAAAAACATCTGCAATGGACCCTTGTCGACACATTCGAATTTCATTGCAACCATTGATTTGATTTTTATAAGGTCTGTCTCGTTCTGACACGCTATAAGTAAATCATCTACATAAATTAGTATCAGATAAAGATTACCTTTTATATCTTGTTTATATAGACAAGGCTCGTTCTGGCATGGAGTAAACCCAAATAAACCTCATCGTTTAAATCACTATTAAGATACGCCGTGCAAACGTCCATTTGGTGTAAATAAAGCTTCATCTCAACAGATAGTGCCAGAATCATACGTATCGATACATACCGACTCACAGGCGAGAATGTTTCGGAATAGTTTACGCCAAATTTTTGCAAGCCACGCTTTGCTACCAAACGGGACTTGTAGCGTTCAACCCAGCCGTTGCTGTCCCTCTTGATTGTGTACCTGTACACCCACTTGCAACCAATCGCCTGTTGACCCTTGGGTAGATCTGCCAATGTCCATGTGCCATTTGCCACCAACACCTCATATTCTTTGTCCATGGCCGCCTTCCAATATGAAGCGTATTTACATCTGTTTGCTTCATCGAAAGACTGCGGCAACGGAAGCTCCTCTACATGCATCGCGTTCAAAACATTGTATACCTTTTTCGAACGTCCTGGCTGGCCTGTTCGAAGCAACTTTGGCCTACCTGGACCGATTTTTATACCCACTTCCTTTGGCTGTTTCGGCTCTTCTGCGCTGGCATAGTCTTCGCTCACGGATTCGCTGTCGCTGAGAGATCTTCCTTCATCCTGCATGTCGTCATCACATTTCAAATTAAGCTGCGCCATACACGTTGGTGACTTTTCTGCTGGTATGTCAAATATTATATGGTCGCACATTTGGCCTTCATCACAATATTCATCAAACAAAACATCGCGTTTTTCAACAACTTGATGTTTTTCTTTATCGTACAGTCTATAGGCTTTCGATACTCACGAGTATCCCACCAGACGATATTCTTTGCCCTTTGCTTGAAATTTACTGTGACGAGTTTTATCTAAGCCAACGGCTACTGAACCAAAAATACGCATATTTTCCACATTGGGCTTTCTGCCACTCCACGCCTCAAAAGGAGTCATACCAACTAAGGCTGTGGTTGGTGATCTATTGCGTATATAGCAGGCTGTTTGTACTGCCTCTGCCCATAAAAACTATATGCATACACCTAGCCATCTCAACAGTAGTACGATTTGCCCTTTCCGCCACGCCATTCTGTTGTGGGCTGTACGGGACCGTAAGTTGACGTTTTTATGCCATTCTGCTGCAAAAAATCATCAAAACGTTTGTTAATGTACTCACGACTGTTGTCGCTGCGTATTGCCTTAATTTTGAACCCGGTCTGCCGCTCTGCCATGTTCTTAAACAAAACAAACTTTTCATATACTTCATCCTTTGATTTGAGGAAATATGTAAACACGCGCCGAGACATGTCATCGATGAAAGTCAGAAAATACGACGACCGACCAAGAGATCGCTCCTCAAACGGCCCACATACATCTGTGTGTACGAGCTCTAATTGTCGCTTTGCTCGATTTTCTGATGTTGGTGGAAACGGCTGTGTGTGTATCTTACTCTTCATGCATGTCCTACACTGTAGGCAGTCTGAAAAATCCACGTTTTCTATACCAAGAACCATCCTGCTTTTTACAAGGTTCATCAAACTGGCATTATTTAAATGACCATATCTGTTATGCCACACTTTTACTCTAGGCTGCGTCGCACCAAAACATAAGTTGCGTTTGCCTTCGAAAACAAAAAGTTTATTTCTTTTCTGCGCTATCAATATCTGCGCACCTTGTTGACTTACAAGCGCATTCTTGTTGTCGAAAAACACTGTGCAACCCCGTTCAACGGCTCGACTGACCGACACAAAGTTGCCCCTCATTGCGGGAGCATACAAAACGTTTTCCAACTTTAATTCGCACAAATCGGTTTGAAGTATGACGTCTCCTCTGCCTTCTGCACGTATTACTTTGTTGTCAGAAAACACTACTTCCCCTGTATGTGAAACATAATTCTTAAAAAGGCCACGCACACAACACATATGTATAGTCGCCCCGCTATCCCGGCACCAGCTTGAACTTTCCATCTCGTACTTGTCTGCAGCTGCAAGAAGAGTAAACGACCGTTTTTGTTGAGTTTGCGGTTCTCTTTCTTCTTTGCCCTTGTTTTTGCATTGATTCTTGTAGTGGCCACGCTGCCCACATTTGAAACATATAATTTCTCTTTTTTCTTTTTTACGTACCGTTTTTGTGTTCACATGAAATGCCTTCTGCTCGTTGCTATGTGTTGGTTTTTCTTCGTTCTCCCTTCGCTCCCCCACCTCCAGCAACTTAATTTTTAATATTTCCAGGGAAGGCAAACTGTCTCGCGTTTCCATGGCCATGACGAAATTCTCGTATTGCTTTGGCAAACTTGATAACAGTATTATTACCACTAGTTCGTCGCTTAGCTTAATATCTACTTCGGACAGTTTGTCAACCGTCGCCATCTGCAAACCAAGCAACTTTTTGTATAGCGATACTTTTCTTACCGGTCCACTCGGTTGGTAGACATCCTTGAGCTTTTTCCAAGCACTCGCTGCAGTCTTGCTTTGCTTGAGGTAACATAACTGTGATGGCTTCACGCTTAAAGTTACAATTGCCAACGCCTTTTCATCGAGTAAATCCCACTGCACCGTTTCTGTCACCGGCCGCGCTCCTTCTATCACCTTCCACATCTCTGCGTGCACCTACACGCTGCGCATCTGAATGCTCCAGGTGTCATAGTTTCCTTCATCTAACTTCTCGATCTGATACATTGAAGACATGATAACCGCGCACAATCCGAAATAACCGCGTAACTCGCAAAATCTAATTTATCAATTAACCTTTTTTTTTTTTTTACACTCTTGTTAATCTCGTCCTGGGCCCATAACCGGATGAGAACCTTACCTTTTGAGATCACAATACAAGAGAAAAGAAAGAGAAAATAAACAATCTATGTTCAAAATTAAATTATTATTTTATTTGATGTGCGCTTCGTGCGGACATTCAGAAAGAACTAAAGAACTTAATTATTCGTAAAAGCAAAAATGCAAGAAACGGAAAAAATGGCAAATGCGTGTACGCATACACATAAGCAGAAATGGATATACAAACACATTGGAATTATCAAAAGCAATTTCCAGTATTTTATTTCTCCGGTGATTGTCGCAGCTGTATATATACGTCTGACCAAAACCGTTAGACATCTGTGAGGCACTTCCTCCTCCGAATAAGAACTTTCTCAGTGATTTCCCGAATTTTGTTTGTTAGTAAAGGTACAGTGCTATTATAATGCTTTAAAAATGTCTCCTTTTTAATAAAAGGCATTTATGCCTTTTTCACAGTTTTGTTTTTATTTTTTTTTAATTTTTAGGGCAAAAAAATCCGTTCCCTGATTAGAGCCCTTCCGTAAATTTTTTTAAGTTTTCTTAAAATTTTATGACCCGTACCTACAGGTAATCATTTATATTGCACAAAACTCTGGAAAGTACTAAGTTTAAAGTTGACCTCAAATGGTTTTTAATTGTTTGCGATAAGGCCGAATTTATAAAAAAAAAGTGCTAGAAAAAACATTGCTTGTCTAACAACATATGCATTGTCTTTGGAGATGTTTTCATTGAAAATATGAGAGAGACTAAGCTAATAAAAATGCAATTTAAGAGATAATTTATTGTAATATTTTATTTTTTATAGTAAAATATATTGAAATATAGAATAGGTATGTAAATATAATTTGATCTTACTCTAACTTATACGCAAATTAAACCTTCATGATAACTATGAGCAGTTTCGTATGTAGTAGCTTTCACATTATCAATGGGTATGTTTGTAAAAGCCCAATCGATAGCACAGGTCAAGTAAGATAAATTTTCTTAACTGGATTCTTCACATTGAATTTTAAAACGCAATGAAATTTCTAGAAAGCGCTTCTTTTGTAAAAATAGTATAGGTGTGACATACTTAATAACAAAGTGGTTTAATCGTCTTTGGAGAAGTACCTGAAATACTTGACCGATATAGCCCATTTTGAATACCAACCTGACGACGATAAAAAGAAGTCCTTTTACCAAACCTCATTTGCCTACGTTGATTTCTTTGTACGCTATCGTGCTTTCAACAGACAGACAGACAGACAGACAGACGGACATGGCTAAATCGATACAGAATGTGATCCTGATTCAGAATATATATACTTTATGAGGTCTCCGGTGACTCCTTCTTGGCGTTACGAATGTAATGACCTTCCTGTGGGTATAAAAAGAAAATATATATTTTGAAGGTTGTTTGGTTCCTGACAAGCACCTTACCACTGGTGGGGGGATACTAGTCAGGTAATATAAAACAAGTTGTTTGGTGGACGAACTTATTCTACCTTATTTCTTCAAAGTTAACTCTATACACAATTCAATTGCTTATGGTATCAATAATAGTCAATAATACAAACTGCTTATGTTAGCTTACGTATACGGTACAAAAAATGCTTATGTTAACTTAAGTGTATGGTACCATAAAAAATGCTTATGGTATCAATGATAGCAAAATATCATTGTTGCTTACCACGCATATCTGCATAACGCAACAATGCACAACCAAAACAACCAAACCATTTCCCGTGGTGACGTTTATTTATTCTGTGTTTACACATTTTCCCCCCTATCTGCTGAACAGCCGTTATCTACCTTAATTCTTGGAGCTGGTATGGGAAGTTTAAGCTGTTTACGAGTTTTGCAGTATCTTGTTAGGTAGGCAATTATAAGTCCCATGATTATTATTATGGAGCTAGAATAGTGCAAGGCGTGGTGTGTGTTACTGGAGTGATTGGGTTTTGAGTCTTCGGCCTCCTTTAGTATTCGTATGGATCGCTCCAAATTTTTGACTTGCTCATCTGGATAGTGGAATAATCGTATGGAACTTGATTGATAAACGGATGATTCCTTGGCGATCTTGGGTAGAATAGTGCTCAAATTTAGTTGTGGTATGAAGGATTCGTTTAGCATGGTCGTGTATAATTCGTGAGCTGTTATTACCATCGTATCGAGATTTAGTTGACAACCTTCTCCTAATGTAAGAATCCCGTCATTGATTAAGGTGATAGCAAATACACGTTCCTTGCATACAAGATTAAAAGTAGTTTCAGTATCCATTACATACAACCAGCTATTATGATTTTTTAGCGGTATCCAGACCTGCCTAGGCTTGGTATGTATGATCTCACATATTCCGTCTAGGTCCTTGTTGTGATTTAGTAGCCTAATTTCGCACTGAGAAGTGCTGGATTGTAGGTTATACAGAGGGTGGCGTTTGGAACAGTAATGCAATCCATCTTCTATGTGCATACATTTATCGAATTCCCTTTCCTGCATTGGGTAATATTTTTCTCGTGCTAAATTGGTTATTAGGTATTCAGATGCTGGAGCGATGAATGTGTATAATAACTCTAAACACTTGATATTTTTCAGAGTCTAGTATTGGTATTTTGCATTCGAAGATGATGTAGTTTGTAGTTATTCTCCAATTAACGGTCATAAGCTTATATATTTGAAGTAGCTGATCCGGACGTTCACTAGCTGGCAGCATCATTGTTGCAGGGATATGTTGACGAATATCTATCGGATGCTTCCGCAGTTGTTCTGGAGTTATGATCAGGTGATGGGTTGTTCCATGTATTCATAAGTTGCGTCTGTTGCGTATCTACGGTACTCTGCATGGCTGTAGTGATGTTGGTAACCTTCTCTTGTAATAACTCAAATTGGCTCATTGTTTGTTGTCCTGTGTTTTTTAAGATGTTGAGTGTGGTTTCCACAATTGAGGTTTGATTTCTTAACATGATTCGATTGTATGCGTTGTCTTGGTTGACTTTGCCAATCTGTTTCTCAATTTCATGGGCATACTCCTGGTCTAACACTCCAAATAATTGATTGGATAATTTGCCAATAATGTCTAGTGGTGATCGCTTGATTCTTCCGCCTCTCGCGTACATAATTTTATTTCTTTCCTCGATATTCGTCACGTGGGCCTTCAACAGTGTGAGAATATTGAGGCATTCTGATTGTATGTTTGGACCTCTACACCCCAGCTCTATGTTGTGTACCATATTGTGTAATCCGTATAGTTGACTTTTATACAAAGCTAAATTATAGTATGTGATCATGCGCCATTTAGATGAGATAAGATTAACGTTGCCAGTGTCTTCGAAGTATAGTCCTGGATTGGTATTGAATGGTTTGTTGGTAAATTGGGCGGTTCCATGTAGTGGCCAGACAATTGACGCGAGCGCAATTGACACTACCAACGAGGGAATGTTGGATCGTGGATTCTTTGCCTTACTGGGTTGTATGTTGGGATCACCTTCTCTTTTTCTGTTTTGATGCCGTCTGATAAGTTCTTCTATTGGTGGTCTTTGAGGAATTGTGGTTGGTCGGATCTTGACCTTCTTGCATTTTTGTAGTGGTTTCGAATGTATGGAATGAATGTGGTGACATGCAAGTTGACGTCGTTGTTCCCCGTGTATTATTCCTGTATTCTTCTCAGTTATATCACTACTCTGGTTAGTCCTTACAGAGTGTGGTTCATCGGTTGCTAACTTGGACAGTTTATTTATTGGTCGGGTTAGGCACCCGGTAGATGTTTTGACAGTAGCGACTCGAACATGTCCATCGGTTCCAGGATGTGTTTCTTGAACTCTTCCCATGCACCAGTTTTCTGGGGCAATATTGTCTTCTCGAATAAGTACCAAATCTCCCTGCATAATGTTGCTTGTGCTCTGTGTCCATTTGGGTCGTTGTTGTAGCCTGGTTATGTATTCATATGACCATTTTTTCCAGAACTGTTGCTGTAATTTATTGAGGTACTCCCATCGATTCAGTCTGTTTTCGTGTGTGTTTAATAGATTGTCTGTTTCCCTGCAGAACATGTTGGACCCAATAAGGAAATGGCCTGGTGTTAATGATTCTAAGTCATCCGCCGTACCGCTCATTGGGCATAAAGGCCTGGAATTGAGGCATGCTTCGATTTTGGCCAGTATCGTTGCAAATTCTTCGTACGTAAGATGAGTGTCTCCGATTGTCTTTTTTAAATGAAGTTTTATGGATTTAACTCCGGCCTCCCACAGTCCGCCGAAATGTGGGGAGGCTGGTGGTATGAAGTGCCAAGTGACTCCTTGGTTTACTATGGCATCGGCAACTCTTTGTTTTCACTGATATATTGTTTCTTCAGCCTTGCGCATGCTCCTATAAAGTTTGTCGCATTGTCGCTGTAGAGATGGCTTACTAATCCTCGCCTAGAGCTCATTCTGTCGAACGCGGCCAGAAAGGTGTCTGTAGAAAGATCAGATACTGCTTCAAGATGGAATGCCTTTGTTGCTAGACAGACAAAAACGGCAATGTATCCCTTAGTTAATCTTGCGTTGCGTATTTTGCTTGTCTTCATCATGAATGGTCCTGCGTAATCTACTCCAGTATGGGTAAAGGGTCTTGATATGGTGACTCGTGGTGAAGGAAGATTACCCATCAATTGTGTCTGTTGTCGTGGGTTGAATCTTTGGCATTTAATACACTTCTTGATAAAGTTGCTTACTTCACCTCGTCCCCTTATTATCCAATATCTTGTTAGGATGCATGCCATTGTAAGATCATTTCCTCCGTGGAGTGTTGTCTTGTGGGCCCTTTCGATTATTAGCCCAGCTAGGTGTGATTTATGCGGGATTATTGCAGGATGTTTTGCCTCTGATGGAAGATTTGAGTTTTGTAGCCTTCCTCCCACCCGTATTATCCCTTCCTTGAAGATCGGATTGAGGTTTGCTATTTTACTTCTTGCCGGTAACGGAGTTTTTTTGTTGAAGGGAGTGATATTCATCGCGCAATTCCCCTTGTGCTATTTTTATTACACTGATGCGTGCTTGAGTTAGTTCCGCCGTGCTGAGGGTGCCAAATGTTCTTCTTGTTTTTGTTTTCTCCCTTGTGTTATTTATAAATCGGTGACAGAGTGATACAACCCTAATCAATCGTGTGAGTGATGAAAACCGCTTGATTATATCACTTTCCTTATTTACTTCTTCCTTGGTAATATAATGTACCGCTATCCTTAGCTCTAACTCTGTTGCCAATTTTGAGTATGGTTGGACCTGCATTGGCTGATTTGATTGTAGCCATGATGGTCCCTTCCACCACAATGAACACCCGATTAGGTAACTTGGCGCTGCACCTCTTGATGCTAGATCTGCGGGATTATCCTCTGACCTTACATGGTTCCATTGGTATCCTGTGTTTAATTTCTGAATTTGTTGTACCCTGTGTACAACGAATGTCTTCCATTTGGTTGGGACTGCGCCTATCCAAACCAATACTACGGTTGAGTCACACCACGCAAATATTTGTGCCGACTCTATATCTAGATCCCTTTTGACTTTCCATAGTAGGTTGGCTAACAATACGGCTCCTCACAGTTCAAGTTTAGGTATGATTAAATTGTTGGGTTTGTTTCGTCTTGGCGTTATTTTCGTTCTTAATGTAAGTAATGTGGTTGTTACCTTGGATTCCTTATCTATTACGCGCATGTATACATTAGCTCCATATGCTCGTTCTGAAGCGTCGCAAAATCCATGAACTTCCACTTGCTCTGTCTTGCTTGAGAAGTTTGTCCATATTTGGATATGAATTTTTTGTATAGTGTTGAGATCCGTTCTGAGGTCTTCCCATCTTGTTTGTAATAGGATAGGAAGTGGGTCATCCCCATTCAAGTTTTCCACCATCCAGATGTCTTGCAGAATTAACTTTGCCCTTAGAACGACCGGAGCGAGCCATCCAAGTGGATCGAATATTCGGGCAATGAATAGAATGGTTGCTGAATTGACCTCTTTTCCTAAATTTCTGTTGATGTTGCTATTCCATTTATGTAACTTGAATCCTGGAGGTTTGAGAATGTTTGTTAGTTGTGCTTTGCATTCTCTAACTTCTCTCCGCCAGACATGACGTCGTCTACATAAAAGTCAGAGAGTAGGATCCTTTCTGCCTTCGGATAGTTTTTTCCTTCGTCATGAGCTAATTGCCTTAGTGTCCTTACTGCTAGAAATGGGTCTAATTGCTGTCCCATATGTTACTGTGTTAAGCTGGTATTCTTCGATGTCTTCGGAGGCTGAATTTCTCCATAATATTCGTTGGTCCTTTCGATCTGGTAGGTCTACTAACATTTTACGATACATTTTTTCAATGTCGGCGGTGAATAAAATTCTATGTTTTCTCCACCGAGTAAGAATTGACGTTAGATATCTTGTATTTTGGGCCCTGTGCTCATTATTTGGTTCAGGCTGTTCTCATTCGCTGACCTCGCTGAAGCGTCGAACACTACCCTTAGTTTCTTTGTGGTGCTGTCTGGTTTAATAACAGCATGGTGTGGCAAATAGTATATCCCCTGTTCATCGGTTATTTTGCATTTGCTCATGTGCCCAAGCTCAATATATGCTGCCATAAAGTTGTGATAATCTTCTGCTAAGTCAGGGTTTCTTAAAAACATTTTCTCCATATTTAGTGACCTCGCTGTTGCCCTTTTCCTTGAATTATTATTTTCCAGTCCTTGTTCTGGTCGCACTTCGAAGGGTATTCGTACAATATATCTGCCCTCGCTGTTACGGGTTACTGATTGTTTATAGAATTCTTCGCATGTAGAGTTCTTAGTCCTTGCTTCATTACCTATGTTTTCGACTTCCTCAGACTCCCAGAATTTTCGAACTTGGTTATCTAAGTCTGTAAGTGTAATGTGACATGACAATGATAGTTTTTCAGTGTTGGTTGCGGATGTATTTCCGGAAATAATCCAGCCAAAGATCGTTTGTTGAGCTATGGGTGACCCTGGTTTTTCCTTTATTATTCCTTCTTGGAGTATTTCTGCAATCACATCTGCGCCCACGATCATGTCGATCTTACTTGGTACGTGGTATGTTGGATCAGCCGATTTGAGATTTTGTAGATGTTCCCAAGTTGCAGGTGTGACTTGTGTTGGTGGTAGTGTTTTTGTCACATTTCTTAATACATATGCCGTTGTAGTGATACTTGGATTGTTGCTCAGAGTTACGTTTACCTTGTATTTTACTGTGGTTACCTCGTGTGAGCCAAGTCCGGATACTGTTGCGTCTACCTTAGTTTTGCGCAATTGGAGTTTATTAGCTATGTCTTCTGTTATAAAGGATGCTTGTGAACCCTGGTCTATTAAGATTCTGATGCATTGCACGTTGTTGTTTGGTCCAACGATTTTGACCTGTGCAGTTGCTAGAAGTACCTTGTTGTCCGTTGTGCAGTTGTGAGACTGCAATCTGTCAGATTGTGGTGAAGGTGAGTTGTTCTCAAAGTGCGTTGTTCTTCTTGGGTTCTCTTGGACTTGGTCTCGATGCATGGACGTGTGGTGTTTTTTGTGGCATTTCTGGCAACGTCGCGGTGATAAGCATTTTGCTAAGAAGTGTCCTGGCCTTAAACAATTTATGCAAAGTTTTTGTTCCTTTATAAATTCATTTCGTTGCTGAATTCCCTTCGCCAAGAAGTTTTTGCATATGTGTACAGGGTGGTCTCCTTTGCATAGTTGGCACCTGACTTGTTGTAGAGTTGAGTGATACACCTTTGGTTGATTTGATTTTTGATTGTTGCCCTTCCGGTGTGGATTGTCCGTTATTGATTCCATAGACTGGAATCTTCTTTCAATGAATTCCAGGAGAGGGTTCAGTTCTTGTATGTATTTCACGAGGTTTTTCCAAGGATTGTTCATATAGACGTTGCGATTCTTTGTCTAATTTTTGTTGCACTATGTAAGCCGTTAGTGGCCCCCAGGTTGATGTATCTATGCCCAAGTTTTTAATTGCTGACATACATTCCTGGGTTGTATCCAAGAGTTGCTTCAATGCTGCGGCCGATTCTGTTGTTATGCATGGTTGTTTCATAAATTTTTGAATATATGTCGTGTAGATAATTCGCTTGTTGTTGTACCTTTGTTCGATCAATTTATATATCTCTCCTGTTACTTGTAGATGCTTGATTATGTTTCCTGGACCATTGCTTAAATGTGTTTTTAGGTACTGCATTTTCTGTACTGATGTTAAGGCTTGATTGTTGTGTACCAATGTTGTAAATAGATCATGAAATGACGGCCAAGACTCGTATCGTCCATCGTATGTTGGAATGTTTATGCGTTCCAACCTTAGATCGCTGCTGCTTCCTTGCTGGGTTCTTTCAATTGTTTTTTCTCTAGTTTTGATTGCTATGTCTTGATACATGCTCTCAATGCTTGCATATTGATCTTGTTTAAGATAGTCCGATTCATCAGCACTCGTTGCATTTTCGATAATTTCGTCGTGATTATGTATAATGTCTCTCCAATACTGTTCCAATGTTGTCAAGTATTGCTCATACAATAGGGATGATAATGACTGCATCAACCCGTCTTTCAGTTTATTGTTTAGGCGAACAAATACGGCAATCTTATTTTCTTGTCGTTTATACCGTTGTTGTTGCGCACTCACTGTATCCTTTTTGTTTCTGCCTGGTTCGTCTTTTTCACCTTCTTCTGCTGTGTTGCTGATGTCTGGTTTATCGTTTTCCAATAGCATTTCCCGAGCTTCTTCTAAAGGGTGATTTTTTAAGAGGTTTAGAACTTTTTTTAAAAAAAAAACACAAAAAATTCGAAAAAATTAATGAAATATTTATTTGAATCGATAGTTTGAACCTTGCAATTTAATGTTTAAAGATAATTTCAAGCAAATGTTGACCGCGGCTGCGTCTCAGGTAGCCCATCCGCTGAGTCCAATTTTGGCATACTCTTTCACACATATCGGCCGGTATCTCACGAATGAATGCATGGATGTTGGCTTCCAGTGCGTCAATCAAAGCGGGCTTGTCCCTATACACATTAGCCTTGGCATACCCCCACAAAAAATAATCTAATGGTGTCAAATCGCACGATCTAGGCGGCCAATTGACCGGCCCGAAACGTGAAATTAACTGTTCACCAAACTCGCCTCGCAATTGCGCCATTGTTTCGCGTGCTGTGTGGCATGTGGCACCGTCTTGTTGAAACCACATATCATGCAAGTCAAGAACTTCCATTTCGGGCAAAAAAAAGTTTGTTATCATCGCTCGGTAGCGTTCACCATTGACAGTAACGCTGCGATTCGCATCATCTTTGAAGAAATATGGCCCAATAATGCCGCCGGCCCATAAACCGCACCAAACAGTGGCTTTTTCGGGATGCATTGGTAGCTGTTGCAATGCTTCTGGCTGATCTTCACTCCAAATGCGGCAATTTTGCTTATTTACGTACCCATTCAACCAAAAATGAGCCTCATCGCTGAACACAATTTTTCGATAAAAAAGCGGATCCTCGGCTAGCTTTCCAAGAGCCCATTCACCAAAAATTCGGCGTTGTGGTAGGTCGGCTGGCTTTAGTTCTTGCACCAGCTGTATCTTAAAAGGCTTTACGCCCAAATCCTTCCGCAAAATTTTCCACGTAGTGCTGTAACAAAGGCCTAACTGCTGGGAACGGCGCCGAATCGACATTTCGCGGTCTTCTGTCACACTAGCTGATACGGCCGCAATATTTTCTTCACTACGCACAGTACGTAAACGTGTTGGTGGTTTAATGTCCAACAAAGTAAATTTGGTGCGAAATTTGGTCACAATCTTCCGAATAGACTGCTCAGAAGGTCGAGAATGCCGATCATAAAATGGAAGCAGCGCGCGATGAACATTTCGAACCGAGCACGAATTTTGATAGTAAAATTCAATAATTTGCAAGCGTTGTTCATTTGTAAGACGATCCATGGTTAAATTGCAAACCAAACTGAAGCTGTTTGACAGTGACACAAGGTACTAAACACACGTCAGCTGTCAAAACCAGTGTTGCCAAAACCAAACCAGCTAAAAAATCACCCTTTATAAAGTTCCCGAGACAAAACACAGCGGGTCCTGAAATGACACATGCTCAGGCAGCATCAATAAATAATCAAATACCTGCAGATAAAACGGTAAAACGCAAAGAATGGAAATGGAATGGAAAACCTCATGAAACAAATCCTAAACAGGATTGGTTCCATGGAAAAATCGAATAAAACGATATTAGATAGAATATTGTTGTTAGAGAGACAGAACAGCAACAAAAGAGCTGTTACCAAAAGACAGACATGATGAATAAAATAAAAATTCTTTAATGGAATGCTAATGGTATCGAGAGTTGCAAGTGACTCTTGGCATACACCAAATAGATATATGTCTCATTTCAGTGACGCACTTTAAACTGATTACTAACTCTTAACTGCAAGTATATGAATTATATCACTCCCCACATCCTCATAAGTGTGCAAAAGGTTGGGCTGCAGTGTTAATAAAGAATACAATAAAACACCAAGGAATTTCCATAAGTGTAGAAACGAGCAGTGGGCAAATATCTGTTGCAGCAGTATACTGCTCTCCTAGCTAAAGACTAAAGAAAAATAATTTTAAAAGCATTTTCCGCATATTTCACAATAGATTAATCGCGGGAGGGGATTTTAACGCCAAAAATAAATATTGGGGATCTAGATTAACTAATACTAGAGGCAGAGAACTATATGAAGCAAATAAAGAAGATGGGAAAACCTACCTATTGGCGAATAGATAGGAATATATCTTCAAATAAAATAAGCATAGAGGCACCTGATCTTCGATCAGACCATTCCCCTATACTTTTAACACTTGGCGATAAAATAATAATAAAAGACCAAGGCCCAAAATTAGTTAATAGACAGACTGATTGGAACTACTTCTGACAGAATAGGAAGAAAGTATCCTATCCTATCCTAACTATCCTCAGGTATTTAAACAGAAGATCAACTAGAAGAAGCAGTCCAAATATTGACGCTCAGTATACAAAAAGCTGCGTGGGCTGCAACTCCCAAAACAACAAGACAGATCAAACAAAACTCTTATCCTCGCGAAATATGTGAAATTATTACAGAAAAGAGCAAATATAGGAAACGCTGGCAACAGACAAGGGCGCGAAGCGACAAGACCACACTGAACAACTAAAATTATAAGCTCAGAAAATCTGTAAAAGAATTCAATAATGAGTGTTTGAAAACTTACCTCACAAGTCACAAATGATGCTAGTACCGACAACTCGCTCTGGAAGGCAACAAAGAAAATGAACAGGCCAATAGCTCACATGCCGCCAGTACAAACCAGAGAAGGTATCTGGGTGAAAAGCAGCCAAGAGAAAACAAACACTTTTGCTGAGTATCTTGAAGACGTATTCAAACCTTATGAAGATAAAGGTTATCAATGACTCGAAGTAAGGTGCGAAGAAGATAGACCTATTCGGTCGGTAACAGCTAAAGAACTTGATAAAGAAATTAAAGAAAGCATAAATACAAAAGGAGACCCCAGGGTTTGATTTGATTATACAGGAGAAATTTTGAAACAATTTCCACGAAAATGTTAAAAAAAAACTAGCGCAGATTATAAATGCTGCAGTTAAATTAAGATATGTGCCAAGCATGTGGAAAGTTGCGGAGGTAATAATGATACCAAAATTAGGCAAGCCAATTTACCATTGTTGTCCAAGTTATTCAAAAAAGTGCTGGCAAAACGTCTACAAAAAGTAATAGATGAAAAATCGCTAGACCCAATTCACCAATTTGGATTTAGAAATATGCACTCTACCATGGATCATGTGCGTAGAATAACAGATAAAATCGAAGAAGCATTTGAAGAGAAAAATGTGTGCTCTACAGTATTTCTTGATATAGCACAAGCTTTCGATAGTCTGGCACAAAGGACTGACACACAAATTACAAAAGCAGTATTCGACCATTCTGGAGTCTTATATATCAGATCGGTTCTTCAGAATTAAGCAAGATACAGAGTACTCAACATTAAGAGAGATTAAAGCTGGTGTGCCGTAAGGCAGTGTGCTAAGTCCAGTTCTATACCTACTTTTCACCAGCGATCTGCCTGAAAGTGAAGGAACCACCGTAGCTACTTTTGCAGATGACACAGCAACATATCTTTCTGCTGTATTAGCCGAAAAGGTGTATTTTTACATAAGAGCATGGTGTGCGGTAAACATTCTGGCCGCTGCCGCTGATAAAAAAAAAATACGTTTGTGTGCGTACGGTAATTGACAATCGATCGAAATCGGTATTTCAGTCAACATTCATACGTAAAAATAATAAACATTTTTTCTCGGTAATTGCGTACTTCGTCTCAGGTTAGTGTGAGTTTCTGTCGCAATTAGGGAAGCTCTAAAACGCAAACGAGCGGCTATCAAAGGCCAGGTAACGCGGATCGTTACATTCAGTGAGTCACCGAGTGCTCGACTGGCCGAAAGTAAATTGCGTCAAGCGAAACTAGAGCAACACATGCAAGATGTTTCGAATGTCTTTTTCTTCTCTTCTAATGGCAGTCATCCAATCTTTGCCATCAGCTAGGCTTTGTTTCACTTTCTTTATAGATTTGGTGTCTTCTATAATTTGCTTAACTAGTGCGTCATTATATTTCCTTAAGTCAGTACGAATCGAGTGTTTGGCTTCAATTTTCAGTTCCTTCCATTTTTGTTTTTCTCTTTCGTTAAGTGTGCCTTTCGTTTGTAATTTATTCCTTTCCTTAATGATTTGTTTAGTTTCATCCGAGAGTTTGTCGGTTTTTTTTTCTAATTCTATTTACAAGGAATGCGTTGGAAGCTTTAATTATAGATTCTTCTAACAAATTGTATTTTTCTTGCAATGTATTCATGTCCTTAATGTTTCAGCTTTGCAATTTTCAGTAATTTCGTTCATATATAAATTAATAGATTCTTCATTATGTATTTTGGGGATAAGTTTACTTTGTGGGTTGTTTCTGCCTAATGTGCTATGATTCAGTCTGATTTTTGCTCTAATCATTCTATGGTCGCTATTGAAGGAGAAGTTATTGAGGACAGATACATCTTGGATGGATTTTCTTTTGTTCGATAGTATGAAGTCGATTTCGTTCTTGACAATTCCATTTGGTGCTAACCAGGTCCATTTTCTGTATACTGGTTTTTTGAACAGGGTATTTCCCACAGACTGTCCATGTTGCCATAGCCACTGAATAAGTCGTTCGCCTCTTGCATTTCTACATCCATAGCCGAATTTACCCATGATTAGTTCTTCGTTTTCCATTGGCATACCAATTTTTGCATTGAGTCTCCTATGACGAACATTGTTTCTGTTCTAAAGTCTTCATATGCAGTGTCTAAATCGAGGTAGAATTTCTCAATTTCTTCGCCTTCCGCTGCTTCTGTGGGGGCATAGACTTGAATTATTGACAACTTTGATGTAGCTGTTTTTAATTGTACTGCTATTATTCTTTCGTTGAATGGTTTAATTTTAATAATATTGCTTTTCCACTTTCTGTTGATAAAAAACCCTATACCATATTTGCCCTTACTTACTCCTTTATAGCAAAAGATGTTTCCATCGTTTTGTTCAATAATCCTTTCGCCCAATATTCGTGTTTCTGCTAGTCCTACTATGTCCCACTTAATGTCTTTGAGCGCGTTATTAAGTTCGATCTTGCGTTCTTCATCCGATAATGTCCTGACGTTTAAAGTACAAACGTAGATATCGTTTCTTGTTGTCTTTGTACAGTTATTGTTATTTTTCTTTTGGTTCATTTTCATATTCATATTTCCCAAAGAAACTGGGGGGTTTGGGCCTAAAGTCCTCGCGGTGGCCAGCCGGGTTGAGGAGTTTTCCTTGTTATAAAATTCTGGGTTCATATTTCTGTTCGTTAAATCCGTGGTCGTGGCATGGTCATTACTAGAAGTGTTCTTTTGGTCCGCGTGCGGTCTTTGCTACTTAATTTCTCTCCCAATGTCGCTACTCGATGCTGCTTCTGATGTATTTCTTAAAGCAGTAGTTGGTGAGAAAAATTTGGCAACTGACGTAGTTGTTGATGGTTTGAGGAGGTTATCTTTTTTCAAGGTTTTGTTTCCGATTTGTTGTTCTTGGTGCAATAAGGTTTTTGGTTTCTTTTCCGTCTGTTTTGCCAGGGGTAGTGTATTTTTTTCTTCTTCTAGTGATCTAGTCCTTTTTTTTATTTCATTTTCTGTTATTAGTACTTTGATTTGCTCGTCTGTCAATGCAATACCATTTGTTATTAATTTTCCATGTACTATTTTTGCTGTAGCGTCTTTTTGTTTGATATTTATTAGTGCTTTTCTGAGGTTCTTGTCTCTCTTAGCTCTTTCTCTGGGTAAAACTAAATAGATTCTCAATGTTTGAAGATCTTTTAGTCTTGTTTTATTTTCCATAATTAGCTGTTTTTTTCTTAGTGAAAGTATTCCCAAGATCACAGGTCTAGGGGGACCGGTTCTGTTTTTTCCAATACGATATAGGAAATCGATTTCTTCAATAGAAAATTCTACTAACAAGTGTTCGTTGATCAGTTTTAATATAGTGTTTTCTAGTTCCTGTTTGTTATGTTCTTCTTCTGGAAGATTATGGATTATGATGTTTCTTTTTCTTTTTTCGAAATCGTAGGTGTTAAGCTTGCTTTCTATAGTTCTAATTTTACCATAAATTTCTTCTTCCAGTTTCAAAAACTTTTCATCAATTTTGTTATTTGTGTGGACAAATTTTTCATTTATCTCTTGGGACATGGTTCCAAGTTTTTCTAATACCGCTTTCATGTTCCTTAGCTTTCACTTTGCTTAGTTGAGGATAAGTAAAGGATTGGAAGTGAATAGTATTTAATAGATCTAAAAGTATGTAATGGTTATTGCTCGGAATTTTCAAAGATGTTTTTTTTTTTTTTTTTTAAATAAGGACTCCTAAAAGTATGCAATGATATTACTTAGTACTTTCAAAGTTTTTATATTTGTTTCCAAAATTGTGACTCCGAAAAGGTGCGGTTCGTGTTTTGGATTGTGTATAGCATATTTTTTGTTTCTCTAAATAACATGCGGTCGTCTTTTTCATTTATTCGTGGGAGCTATATGTATATGACTTTTGTTCTGCCAGTCTTGGTATAGAATATGAAAAATTATTTACCTTCAAAAATCCACAAGTATTTAGTAAACTGATAAACCTTCAACATCCATAGACTGCGAGGTGCAACCGTATTCGGTAGAATCCAAAATAGAGCAACTTCGGTTAGATTAAACTATTATATTTGAAACAAATTACTAGAGCACATTAGAAGTATGTTTTGACAATTCGACCAGCGTTGTCAGAATTGATATATATACACAATAATATATACAATAATAGAATTAAATACTAATCTTTTAAGAACCGCAGAGTTTTCCAATGGAACAATATCTCGCTGGCAAGACAAGGCAAAGTTTCTCGAACAGAGGATTTGGTAATTTTAAGTTAACGCAAGGGTGTTCAAGTTCAAACTGTGAAGATACGGTAGAAAAACGGCAAAATGAAAGGCAAACGACTTATTTGAACGACGTTATAAAAGATAATGAATTTTATTCTTCATTTGACAATTAACCTTTTGTGTGTTTGTTTACAATTTGACATTTGGGCATTGTTCTTACTATGCTTGCTGCATTCAGTGTTCGTTGGAGGTATTGACTTGTCGGCTGCACTTGCCTTGGAAACTTCGTAGTTTCCAACATTCTCCCCCGCCCGGGGACTACACTGCAAACGTTGAATCTTATCCCCTTTTGGATGGTATGGTTCACGTTGTTGAATTAATTATGCCCTTTCGCATACGCTTCTTGCTTCCTTCGGAATTCGCTGCTGGCAACTCTCATAATTAGTGCATGAAAAGAGACATAGTTGATTAAAAATGTTGATGAAACAATACATATCTACTTGTGAACCCAACAAAAAACCAAAACAGGGGACAGAACGAAACAACACAAACATTGACGGGCCTCCTGCTGCAACAGTTACGCGTTTCCACGCACAAGATCCGTTTTCTCAATATTCTCTACTCCATCTTAAGTAATTGATTCGCCTGACGATGACGAAGCGAAGCTGTATCAGTGCGGGATCCGTTGTGTAGTGAAGTCGATTCCATTGAATGTTTCATTCCCGCGACGGCGAATAACGTGTTGTTGTTTGCGAGTGTGATTCCTTCGTGGCGGTGGTGAAATAATTTAACATTAAATTCATGATCCGCAGAATTAAGTGCTTAATTCGGGTTTTCCATATTTGTGGTGTGTGCTAGAGTTGATTTCAGGTTAGTAAAGAATAATTGTGTTTATTTTAAGCCAATTTATTAGAGTTTGAAAGCTTCATGTGATATTTTTTTTGTTTTTGGGTGTTGTGCTGGTGTATACGTGTGTGTGTGTGTGTGTATGTCTAATTCATAATAATTTGATCGGTCGACAATTTAAGCGGACTGTATTACTGTGTTTGTTCGTTACTTACTTGATTTCCACAGAAAACGGATCGCTGTGAGGGGTGTGAGTTGCCGTGGGGTGGTGTGTGTAGTTTGAAATGTGATGGCTAAACACAATAGGTAAGTTCGTATGCAATTTAGTACGCTTGTTGATATTGTGTGAAATATTATATTGAATGAATGACTTATAGTTAATATGTTAAGTGGAATTGTAAATTATTGTGTAGTGCTGTGTGATTCATTGGTTGGTAGTGGACATAGTTTTGTGATAGGTCGTAGCTGTTCTCCTTGTTGGGTTTTAACCTTCACCACCCTAATTAATTGTTCTGCTCCCGGATATGTTTCCGTAATTCGGCCGAGGCTCCATCTCGCTGGAGGAAGTCGTTCGTCCTTGATTAGGACCAGATCTCCGACTTTGAGTTGGGGACACTGCTCCAGCCATTTGGGGCGCTTTTGCGCTGCCATTGTTTCCAAAAATTTTGTAAGTGGGCTTGTATTGTCTTCCATCTATCTTGGTAAGATTTTGTCACAAGCGTAAGCTCTGGCTCAGGAATAGTAAGGAGAGACTCTCCTATGAGAAAGTGCGCGGGTGTCAGTGCTTGGAAATCGTCCGGGTTTTCTGATGAGGGGCACAAAGGCCTCGAATTCAAGCACGCTTCGATTTGCGTTAAAAGCGTGGTGAGCTCTTCAAACGTGAGTGTCCCATTTCCGGCGATCCTTCTGAAGTGGTACTTGACACTCTTAACTCCCGCTTCCCACAAACCTCCAAAGTGAGGAGAAGCGGAAGGAATGAAGTGCCACTTAGTTCCCTGTGTAGATAACACCTCAGCCACTTCCTTCCAATCGTGGACTCCAGCCTTTAAAAGGCGACATAGTTCTGCCTCTGCTCCTACAAAATTTGTTCCACAATCGCTGTAGACGTGGCTGCTGACTCCTCTCCTTGCTGCAAATCGCCGAAATGCTGCTAGGAATGCCTGTGTCGTCAAGTCGCTCACCGCTTCTAAATGTACTGCCTTTGTGGATAGACAGACAAAGATGCTGATGTAGCCTTTGTAGCATTTGGCTCCGCGTCCTTTCCACGACCTAATGGTGAGTGGTCCCGCATAATCGATGCCGGCATGAGTAAAGGTTACAAGGTGAAATTGAAGCATCGATTCCAATTATCCGTAGAAACTCAATATCGCGCGGAGTTCGAATCAATATTTTACAGTGTTCACGACAAATTATTGGAAATTATAGAAACCCATACTTTAAAAATACAGAGTGTGAATTGCGATCTGATGCTGATATTGAGATAAGCAAAGCAATTTAATCGTTAACCGAAAATCAATGTTCCCTAAACGAAACAGTGAAAAGCTTAGTAGATTCCTCGCGACGACCGATAAGCATCACAAATCAGCAACTGGCACCGGGTCTCTCTGCAATGACTTTACCGGACTTTTCGAGAAAATTCGACGAATGGGTTAGATTTCGCGATTTGTTTACTGCGCTAGTTATATCAAAAAAATCGGTTACGGGTATCGAAAAATTGGAATTTCTCCAAATGCATTATCACTTGTAAATCACCTTCCTCATAGCAACGACAATTTCGATGTTGCTTGGAACTTACTAATCAAGCATTATGATAAACCGAATTTTATTATGGTGGCACATCTGGACAATAAATTTGACCAACCGTTTATCAAAAGTGGGTCGCTAGCTGAAATTAAACGCTTGTTCAGCACCACGATCGAGAACATGAACGCTCTTCGTGCTCTGAAAATCCCAGTCGAGTCGTGGGATGTACTACTCGTTTATATTTTGACGCGTACACTAGATTCGGAAAATAAAATGATATGGATTCGCGCGAGTAAGGATAAGCAAACTTTTTCAAATTTTACTAATTTTTTGAAGGAGCGTATTAACCCTAGAAAGATAATCTTATTTTTTTAGTACTGAAAAAATAAACATGCGCCTGCGAGGCGTACAATTAAAAAAAGCCTTTTTATAAAAAATTAAATAAATATTTTTTTTGTTTCTTCATTTTATTGTTAGGTACATTATTAGCAATTAAGTAAAACATAAATATATATTATTAATTTCATTAAGTAAAATAGGCTAAAAAGAGCAAGTTTGTTCGAGCGTCGATTAAAAGCAGAAAGCAATATATATATTTCGCGGGCGGCTCCGAGGCGCAGTTTATCTTTCTAGGGTTAAAGAGCTGGAAAGCTTAAACCTCTCGAATTCGCATACCGGGCGTAATACGACGAATGCGCACACGCGTTTTAAATGTAACAATTCCATCGTGTCCTAAATGCAAACAAAAACATATGCCTTATCAGTGCACGCAATTTCGTGATCTCGCGGTGACAGCTCAGTTTGAATTCGTGCAATCAAACGGAATTTGCTGCAATTTTCTTCGCGCGAAACATGCAGTGTCGGAATGCAAATACTCGAATTGTAGAACGTGTGGTTCGAAACACAAAACTATGCTACATTTACATCAAATTCCTCCCCCATTTGTGCGTACAATCCCAACGTCAAACCAACCTAGTACATCAAATGGTTTCGTGACCGCAGTGTCCGTCCGCGTAGTCCGTCGCAGCGCGAGTATTTTTCAATGTTACTCACGGCAATGGTAATGATCAGAGATATCAATGGTGAAGCACAACCGTGTAGAGCTCTCCTCAATTCCGGGTCACAAGCAACCCTGGTCTCCGAGTCGTGTGTACAACGTTTAGGATTAAAGCGTGGTCATGCCAAGATCCCTATATTAAGCTTGGGCCAGTGCGAAAGTACCCAAGGTACACGAGGTTAAATTAATCTCGTAGAGTCTTCAATATTGGACTCGAATGCTTCTATTTCGGTTCAGGCCTTCGTTCTCGCGACATTAATAAACGATCTCCCAAGTGTTGATATCCCAAGGTCTAATCTGTTATACTTTAACAATTTGCCACTGGCAGACTCCAAGAGCTGTCACCCAAATAAAATCGATGTTTTATTGGGAGCGGACGTATTCTTTGACATTATCGCGGAATCCCTCGGGTTCACCCAGAGGGATGCACGACACCATCTTAGGCTGGGTGATAGCGGGAAACATTTCCATGAGAGCAGAAGCTACTTTAAGTGTCAATCACTCAGCTGTGGATCTAGACGTGCTCTTAAAACGATTCCTTGAACCTGAACATCTTGCGGATGGGAGTCGTACCGAGTGCGAGGTAAGTGCAGTTGTCGAACATCATTTTGCCTCAACGCATTTCGTTAATCGTGACGGTAGGTTTGTAGTCAGTTTACCGTTCAACAACACACCTGTTGAGTTCGGAGACTCTCAATGCGAATGACGTACATTTCCAACGGATTGTTTGACGAGAAGAAGTGACCTAGAATCCACGCGATTATGTACTTCTCACCGTAAGAACGTTTCTCGCTACACGGGTCCTCAAACAAATCGGCATCAATAATATGCATCGTTTTCCACGGGCTTTGAATAGTCTTATTAACGAGTTCTACGTGGACGATTTCATGTCTACGTTCAACGATTTTGATGAAGCGTTCGAGTTAAGAAACGAATTGCTATCGTGCTATCGGATATAGCTCCATCCATTAGGATGGCTTTCGCATGCTGTCGTTAGGATGAAGATTTTCATGAAACGTCTTTGGATCAGAAGAGTTGGTTGGGACGAATTCATACCCGCTGACCTCTACCAAGAGTGGTCGGATTTCAGATCAAACATCACAAGTCACAAATGATGCTAGTACCGACAACTCGCTCTGGAAGGCAACAAAGAAAATGAACAGGCCAATAGCTCACATGCCGCCAGTACAAACCAGAGAAGGTATCTGGGTGAAAAGCAGCCACGAGAATACAAACACTTTTGCTGAGTATCTTGAAGACGTATTCAAACCTTATGAAGATAAAGGTTATCAATGACTCGAAGTAAGGTGCGAAGAAGATAGACCTATTCGGTCGGTAACAGCTAAAGAACTTGATAAAGAAATTAAAGAAAGCATAAATACAAAAGGAGACCCCAGGGTTTGATTTGATTATACAGGAGAAATTTTGAAACAATTTCCACGAAAATGTTAAAAAAAAACTAGCGCAGATTATAAATGCTGCAGTTAAATTAAGATATGTGCCAAGAATGTGGAAAGTTGCGGAGGTAATAATGATACCAAAATTAGGCAAGCCAATTTACCATTGTTGTCCAAGTTATTCAAAAAAGTGCTGGCAAAACGTCTACAAAAAGTAATAGATGAAAAATCGCTAGACCCAATTCACCAATTTGGATTTAGAAATATGCACTCTACCATGGATCATGTGCGTAGAATAACAGATAAAATCGAAGAAGCATTTGAAGAGAAAAATGTGTGCTCTACAGTATTTCTTGATATAGCACAAGCTTTCGATAGTCTGGCACAAAGGACTGACACACAAATTACAAAAGCCGTATTCGACCATTCTGGAGTCTTATATATCCGATCGGTTCTTCAGAATTAAGCAAGATACAGAGTACTCAACATTAAGAGAGATTAAAGCTGGTGTGCCGTAAGGCAGTGTGCTAAGTCCAGTTCTATACCTACTTTTCACCAGCGATCTGCCTGAAAGTGAAGGAACCACCGTAGCTACTTTTGCAGATGACACAGCAACATATCTTTCTGCTGTATTAGCCGAAAAGGTGTATTTTTACATAAGAGCATGGTGTGCGGTAAACATTCTGGCCGCTGCCGCTGATAAAAAAAAAATACGTTTGTGTGCGTACGGTAATTGACAATCGATCGAAATCGGTATTTCAGTCAACATTCATACGTAAAAATAATAAACATTTTTTCTCGGTAATTGCGTACTTCGTCTCAGGTTAGTGTGAGTTTCTGTCGCAATTAGGGAAGCTCTAAAACGCAAACGAGCGGCTATCAAAGGCCAGGTAACGCGGATCGTTACATTCAGTGAGTCACCGAGTGCTCCACTGGCCGAAAGTAAATTGCGTCAAGCGAAACTAGAGCAACACATGCAAGATTTCGAGCGGTTACAAGGTGAAATTGAAGCATCGATTGATGATAGTGTCCAATTATCCGTAGAAACTCAATATCGCGCGGAGTTCGAATCAATATTTTACAGTGTTCACGACAAATTATTGGAAATTATAGAAACCCATACTTTAAAAATACAGAGTGTGAATTGCGATCTGATGCTGATATTGAGATAAGCAAAGCAATTTAATCGTTAACCGAAAATCAATGTTCCCTAAACGAAACAGTGAAAAGCTTAGTAGATTCCTCGCGACGACCGATAAGCATCACAAATCAGCAACTGGCACCGGGTCTCTCTGCAATGACTTTACCGGACTTTTCGAGAAAATTCGACGAATGGGTTAGATTTCGCGATTTGTTTACTGCGCTAGTTATATCAAAAAAATCGGTTACGGGTATCGAAAAATTGGAATTTCTCCAAATGCATTATCACTTGTAAATCACCTTCCTCATAGCAACGACAATTTCGATGTTGCTTGGAACTTACTAATCAAGCATTATGATAAACCGAATTTTATTATGGTGGCACATCTGGACAATAAATTTGACCAACCGTTTATCAAAAGTGGGTCGCTAGCTGAAATTAAACGCTTGTTCAGCACCACGATCGAGAACATGAACGCTCTTCGTGCTCTGAAAATCCCAGTCGAGTCGTGGGATGTACTACTCGTTTATATTTTGACGCGTACACTAGATTCGGAAAATAAAATGATATGGATTCGCGCGAGTAAGGATAAGCAAACTTTTTCAAATTTTACTAATTTTTTGAAGGAGCGTATTAACCCTAGAAAGATAATCTTATTTTTTTAGTACTGAAAAAATAAACATGCGCCTGCGAGGCGTACAATTAAAAAAAAGCCTTTTTATAAAAAATTAAATAAATATTTTTTTTGTTTCTTCATTTTATTGTTAGGTACATTATTAGCAATTAAGTAAAACATAAATATATATTATTAATTTCATTAAGTAAAATAGGCTAAAAGAGCAAGTTTGTTCGAGCGTCGATTAAAAGCAGAAAGCAATATATATATTTCGCGGGCGGCTCCGAGGCGCAGTTTATCTTTCTAGGGTTAAAGAGCTGGAAAGCTTAAACCTCTCGAATTCGCATACCGGGCGTAATACGACGAATGCGCATAACGCCAAAGATTCGGGCACACGCGTTTTAAATGTAACAATTCCATCGTGTCCTAAATGCAAACAAAAACATATGCCTTATCAGTGCACGCAATTTCGTGATCTCGCGGTGACAGCTCGGTTTGAATTCGTGCAATCAAACGGAATTTGCTGCAATTTTCTTCGCGCGAAACATGCAGTGTCGGAATGCAAATACTCGAATTGTAGAACGTGTGGTTCGAAACACAAAACTATGCTACATTTACATCAAATTCCACCCCCATTTGTGCGTACAATCCCAACGTCAAACCAACCTAGTACATCAAATGGTTTCGTGACCGCAGTGTCCGTCCGCGTAGTCCGTCGCAGCGCGAGTATTTTTCAATGTTACTCACGGCAATGGTAATGATCAGAGATATCAATGGTGAAGCACAACCGTGTAGAGCTCTCCTCAATTCCGGGTCACAAGCAACCCTGGTCTCCGAGTCGTGTGTACAACGTTTAGGATTAAAGCGTGGTCATGCCAAGATCCCTATATTAAGCTTGGGCCAGTGCGAAAGTACCCAAGGTACACGAGGTTAAATTAATCTCGTAGAGCCTTCAATATTGGACTCGAATGCTTCTATTTCGGTTCAGGCCTTCGTTCTCGCGACATTAATAAACGATCTCCCAAGTGTTGATATCCCAAGGTCTAATCTGTTATACTTTAACAATTTGCCACTGGCAGACTCCAAGAGCTGTCACCCAAATAAAATCGATGTTTTATTGGGAGCGGACGTATTCTTTGACATTATCGCGGAATCCCTCGGGTTCACCCAGAGGGATGCACGACACCATCTTAGGCTGGGTGATAGCGGGAAACATTTCCATGAGAGCAGAAGCTACTTTAAGTGTCAATCACTCAGCTGTGGATCTAGACGTGCTCTTAAAACGATTCCTTGAACCTGAACATCTTGCGGATGGGAGTCGTACCGAGTGCGAGGTAAGTGCAGTTGTCGAAAATCATTTTGCCTCAACGCATTTCGTTAATCGTGACGGTAGGTTTGTAGTCAGTTTACCGTTCAACAACACACCTGTTGAGTTCGGAGACTCTCAATGCGAATGACGTACATTTCCAACGGGTTGTTTGACGAGAAGAAGTGACCTAGAATCCACGCGATTATGTACTTCTCACCGTAACAACGTTTCTCGCTACACGGGTCCTCAAGCAAATCGGCATCAATAATATGCATCGTTTTCCACGGGCTTTGAATAGTCTTATTAACGAGTTCTACGTGGACGATTTCATGTCTACGTTCAACGATTTTGATGAAGCGGTCGAGTTAAGAAACGAATTGCTATCGTGCTATCGGATATAGCTCCATCCATTAGGATGGCTTATGCCTGCTGTCGTTAGGATGAAGATTTTCATAAAACGTCTTTGGATCAGAAGAGTTGGTTGGGACGAATTCATACATTCATACACATTAACATTCCGAGATGGGTGCAATACGTTCAAGGGGATGTAATAGAACTGCACGGCTTTGCTGATGCATCAGAGTCAGCTTTTGCCGCCGCGGTATATTCTAGGGTGGTAGGAGTTAACGGCGCGCAAACTACGCTAATATGTAATATAAGACCAGAATTGCTCCAGTCAAGCCTCCGCTTTCGATTCCCCGTTTAGAATTCTGTGGCTCTTTATTGCTAAAGATGCTTAGCAAAGTGAAAGAAGCCCTTATCATTCACGATCTCGAGTGTTTTGCCTATACGGACTCTACCACCGTCCTACACTGGATCCAGGGATATCCACATGCGCGAAACGTTTTCGTGGACAACAGGATATCTCAAATCGTCGCCAAATTCCCTGGTTCTATATGGCATCATGTGCGTTCCGCTGAGAATCCTGCCGACTGTGCCACCCGTGGCATGATGCCGAAGCATCTATCAAATTTAGGTCTGTGGTGGAATGGCCAGTGCAAATCGCCAAAACGAGAGATGAGGCGACCCGGGAACGCCGCCTTCAGAATATCGGTTGTGGCTCGCGCAGTGTGTGCCGTAGCTCCGTCCTGTTGGAACCACATGTCCTCCAATCCTAATTCGTCCAATTTCGGCAGAAAAAACTCGGTTAACATGGCCCTATAGCGCGCACCGTCCACCGTTGTCGTTTGACCAGCGGCGTTCTCGAAAAAAAATGGCCCGATGACTCCTCCAGCGTGAACAGCGCACCATGCAGTAACTTTGAGCGGGTGTAATGGCTCCTCGTGCATTACTCGTGGATTTTCGGTGCCCCAGAAGCGATAGTTTTGCTTGTTCACGTACCCGCTGAGGTGGAAATGAGCCTCATCGCTCATTATGATTTTTGTCGAAAAATCGTCCACTTCGTCCTCGAGATTGAGGATGACTTGGGCGTAGGTTACACGCGTTTGGCGGTCGACAGGAGCTGATGCACGGACTGTCAACGTCTCGTGTGGTCCCATACTCTTCAAGGTTGGTGGCCAAACGGCGCAGTGTTTGCGCAATCGGTGTCGGACGGCCGTGGAATCGGCGACGGAATTCGCGCTGCTCCAACACTACAGACGAATTGTTACGCAAAAAATAGACACGATTATTCCGCGTTCTTGGTGAGTCTATCGCTTCATGGCTTGTCCACTTGTATTCTACATCTGTCTAGTCCACAAATTTCAAAACAGATTTGACATTGGTGGCCATTTGCAAAAATAAGAGCATCTTCCAATAGGGTGATCTCTTTTGGCCCACCTTGTATATCCAAGCTATGTCCTTTACTCATCGAGTCTAGTTGAAAGGAGCTTTCAACGGCGGGAGTATGTTCGACGATGTGTGATCAGCTTAAGTGGTCGTTTGCCGCTGAACGTTTTACATGTTAAAATATATTTCCTCTCATTCTTTTTCTTCTTTCTTTTTTTTCTAATAAAAAACACTTCCTTTTGTAACTTGAACTTCCACGCGTCTTTAATTTTTTGGGCTTACCACAATATTTTCTTTAATAGCGTTTTCAGTCGGGAAATTTCGACCAAAAATTATAATCCGAACACCCTTAATGCGAACGAATAAACACAGTCTATATTAATTTTACGTATAAAAACGTACCACACATTCCAGTCTACATTAACAACGATGTAGTGGAATGTTCAAACACAGTCAAATATCTAGGCATGACTCTAGACGCTAAACTGCGTTGAAAAGCGCACGTAAAGAAAAAAAAAGATGAGTTGAACATGCGATACAGTAAAATGTATTGGCTTATTGGGAGATACTCGTCCCTGTCCAGGTACAATAAGATATTGCTATACACGCAAGTTCTGAAACCAGTATGGACCTACGGGCTCCAGTTGTGGGCATGCACATGCCAAACAAATTTGCTAAAAAAATTTCCAAAGTCCTAAGGAATATAGTTAATGCACCTTGGTACATACGCAATGCCGATCTGCATAGAGATCTAAATGTTGAAATGGTTTAAGATGAGGTTAAGAAAGTTGCTCTGAAGCCCAGAAGTAGTCTTCTCAACCACGTAAACACAGAAATAACAGAACTTGTAAATAATGACAATATAATCAGGAGATTGAGACGGATAAAACCTCTTGATCTATAAGATTTAGCTAGGGCTAAGAAATCTGGTATTGTTTTCAAGCAAAACAAGTTTAGAAATCCGACAAACGGCGGATTTATCCCTTAAATTCATAAAATAATTCAAAAATAAATTGGTGATTATCGGACGACTAGGTGCAATCTTATTCGGGATGGCGAATGTCAGTCCCCGGGAGATTTTTTAGATGATAAAAGGTAAACAAAATAAAAGTAATGTCTAGCTTTAAAGGGCAAATGGGAAAAATATGTTTAGCACCTATACTGTTAAAATAAAATAGAATTATTATTTTAATTGGTAGTTTTTACTAAAAACACTTTTACTTAAATACCCGTTGTATGTAGTCGTTTTGAACTAAGCAATAAAGTTTAATAAAAATATCAAACTGCGCCCTACTAGTAGAAGCTCTGTTGATAATCTTTAGTTTAAGTGTTCCTTACCTGTGTGGTTGTTGCAGAAAAACTAGCATTTTGGCTCAAAACCCCTTGCATTGCAGTCGAAACAAATTGTTGCGATGACATGACAGTATTTTGTACAATTGTTTCTAATCCATAATATACTGGTGGAGCTGCTAAAAGGACTTGGTTGGCATTTGGCATTATGTCCATTGGGCCTGTGCTTCCAATTAACAATTGATTCGACCCAATATGTAGAGGATGTGGCTGATTGTATGTTCCAAATAGTTGAGGTGATGCCTGAGAAGTCAATTGAAATGATGGAATGGACAACATTTGTAATCCGGATGATAATATAAGATTTCCACTTGAATCTGTCTGCAATATAGATCCTTGCACTAAGGGATTTGTCGAAGTTGGAATTGAGGCATATTGCATTGAATTATTTGAAAGAACGACAGGAAAAATATTTTGCGGGATTGCTGCCTGATTAGGTACTTGTTGTAAAAACAAGGGTTGATTATTGCCAACACTCTGCTGAATGACGACAAATTGTTGTTGCTGTGATTGTTGATCTTTTTGCGAATACTGATTATTTAAAAGTAATTGCTGGTTTAAAAACTGTAGATAGCCCTGCTTACCTTGCGAGTTGTATTCTTTTTTTTTATTTATAGTTTCAGGTGTTACAATTGATTCTTGTTTAGATTTTGTGCAAAATTTATATTGTTCATTATTAGCTTTTCTATTTGAATTGGTAAAGGTGCACTTAAAGTTTTTGTTTTTATCACTACATTTATTATTACTACCACAACTGGTTACATTTTGCCAATTATTTTCATCATAGCTAGTGTTAAGACTTATGTTATTGTTGTTAACGTTAATGTATCCAGTTTTATTAATACTAGGATAAATTCCTTCTGCATAATTTGTAGTATTGGTTGCATAGATATTTTGGGGAAATATGTGTTCGGGCGAGATTACATTTGGTTCATTAACAATTGATATATTTGTTGGGAATTTTTGATTACTAGATAATTGATTGTTATATAATTGCAGATTAGTTTTAACAGTTTCATCCTGAAATACTATTGTTGAGTGTGATGTCTCAGGAGTTAGCGATGAGGTTTCTGTTTCGCTTTCACTTGTTGAAATTTGTTCGCATGTTACCAAATGTTTTTGAAATGAATCAAAAGACCTATAAGTACAATGACATCGATCACATTTTACTGGGCTTTTGGATGCTGAATTGGACAAATGAGTGCTTGTATAACCTATTACAGTATCGTCTGTTCCATCTAGTTGCATTAGTTTGATTTTATCGTTCTTGATTTGTGTTAAATGCTTGCCATCATCAAATAAGCAATTTATTTTTGATTTCAACTTATTGTCATCATATTCATCTTCAGATTTTCTGCATTTTGGTTGATATACTATTGTTTCACTTAATCCTTCATCAGAGAGTCCTTTCGTAAAATATCTTCTGGTACTGTCAAACTTACAGCCCCATGTAACGCTAGAAGATCGCTGGCTTCGGTAACCTTCAAAATTTCTTAAGAAAACTTCTGAATTACTGCGCTGCAACTCACGTTTAGCGCAGGTAGAGTGGACAGTAGGCAGACTCGTATCTTCTATAGTATTCACAAAATTGCAAGAAAATACATTATTTGAATCTTTTTTTTTGACAGAATTATATGAAGTACAGTCGTCTAATACCTGAAGTGCACAGTTTTCTGTTGTATCGTTTAAGAGGATATCCGGTGTGCCTTCGATAGCAATCAAATCTTCATAAATCATTAGTTTAGGAAATATATCCAACATAGAAATACCATCGAGTATATCATGCGGCAAGTCTTCAAAAATAGCATCTTTTATTTCGGGTGGTAATAAGTCTGAGTTATTTTGTGGTTCCTCCTCTACGCAAGCGTCTGATATAGTGTCATTATCATTGTCAGTCGAAGACCTATGATTTCCAAGTTGTCCATACTCGTGTTGTAAAGTAGCATCTAAGTTTTCCGCATGTGTTAATGTGTTGTGCCAACTCGCAATTTGAGATAACCCCGTTTCCACCAGATTAATGTGATTTGAATGATCAACTGTAAAGTTGTTTTCTGTATCATTTGAAAACGTTATTAAACCATGTTGGATTAATGTTCGTACACTATACTTGACAATTTTCCAGGGCTCTCTGCACGACCAATATAAGCGTGAGCAAACAAAGTTAACTGGAACGATTGCTTCAGATGTATCGGAATACTTCGATGATACAGTACCAAGTTGTATCACTGACAATGAACCGATGGAAAATTTAACTTTGGAAGGTTCCATATACTTCCTGCGGCACTTATCTGATTCTATATATAATGGTCTCGAAACCGTAAACATTTCTTTGGATGTTTCGAGGATGTTGTTTTGTGTGTCCTTAGAGTAATGAGTTGAGCAGTAAACGGATTTATCAGATAAAAACTCACATTTCGCTTCTCTTGCACACTGAAAATGGTAATTACTAAAACATGTTTTAAAGGAACATTTTATAGTAGCCCCTGGCCATTTGCAAAAACAGCATGTTATGAAACGTCCCCTGTTTAGAGCATTCTGTACATTCTGCAAAGTTCCATCGAATTCCTCATATACATCATTGGAATATATAGCACAGTTTGCATGAACCCACAAATTATAGCCGTAATAAAGTAAGCGTGATTCCTGTAAAATTCCACCATCGCCCTCTTTTAGACAAAAGATACATACTCTGCTATCCGTCTCTTGCTTAAGATAGCTTAAAACTGTTCCTAGTGACTCCGGAAACTTTGTTGTTGCATTTTGATCTTCTGTTAACACATCATCCAATTGAAACGAATAATTGCAGGACTCGAACATATCTTCCTCAAGTGCATCTGTGCACGTTTTCGTTTCGTTCTGAAACCATGAAAATTTTTCACTCAAGATTTCTTTATATGCCAGTATTAATTCGTCATTTTTCAATGGCATTATAACATCACTCATATCTGCATTAAAATCAAACAATGAAACATATTCCCCATTGATAATTCTTTTTTTAACATCAAATAGGCTTATTGAATGGTTTAGTTTTGATTGTGGAAAGTGGACGTTAGAACACAAACATGTCGATGGTTTTGATGATGCAATTTGATTATTTAATATGTAATCGTTTGCAATTTTAGAACCTTTCTTTATGTAAGAATGTTTGTAGTTTTCATACGACAGTATGTGATGATTTTTATTTATCTGCTGAAGGCCACAGGTTTTGTTTATATTCGTTTTCAAAGCATTAGCTTGTCGACTTCTACTTAGTAACCTTAAGACGTCTAATAGCCCAGCTTTAAGTTCTTCATTTACAGCGTCCCTCCACTGATTTGCAAGTGCCTTTGCATGATCATTTGCGAGCGAACATTTTTTACACACAAATTTAATATTTTCTGGAAGGTTGCTCAGTAGATTTGACTGTTCTTCTGTAAGGCCTTCGCATTTTACATGTATTAATTTCTCGCAAATACCGCATTCAAGAATAATTAAATCTAATATGTTGTCAAACAAATTATTGCAAAGTGGGCAACGACTATCTAACCGTCTTAACTTAAAGCACTGCAGACAGATAGGTTGATTCCCAACGTATTTTGAAACTTTTGTGGTTGAGCAGGTCTGACACTTAAGGCAACGTCTACATATCAGGGGACGGTCTGCACCCAGCAGTCCCTTTGATGTGCCCATACAAGTAGAGTGATAGTTTTTCTTACACTTCTGGCATTTTATTTTTGCTCCAGAGGACATATTGCATGTGTAACATATTGTACAACGAGGGCAAACCCAGTTTAATTGATTCAAAAGATTATTTGTATTTCCTGCATTGCCAGCAATGATTTTCTCTTTCAATATTGCATATATTGAGTTAACTTCTTCCTGAATACAATAGCTGTGGTAGGGCTCACAACACGACGCACAAAATAGTAAATATTCCAAATCCATACTACCGCATAAGAAACAAAGAGCACAAGTCGGTGTAGATTCCGTTAAAATTAAGCCAAAACCAGTTTGGTTAACTTCAGCAGGAACATATGTATCCCAAAAGTCAATCGAAATCATTTTTGATTTTTTTTCACAATTTAGAGCTTTCGTAATTCTTATTAAATTCATTTTTGACAACGAGTTTACATTACGATTGGCTAACATGAACACATTCTTATTTCCCCTGCATTTTTGGGCTGACTTTTGAAATCGGCATTTATTTGTTCCATGCGAAAGTTCATTTTCAACGAATAAAGGTCTGTTTTCCTTAATTGAGGGTATTTCATTATTTATTTCGCTACTTTTTGGCTGTTCTCTTTGTGTTTCAACTGCTCTTATCGCAAGACCTTTCTTTAATAATTGTTTTCTTTCTTGAAATTGATTCCGTTGCATTTCCACTTCGATTGAGTTTTGAGAACAAATTTTCTTATCGCTGGCGGAAAAATAAATGTTTCCAAAAAGGTTATTGGTGAATGCAATATTTTCTAATTTAGACTGCTCCAATTTTGATGTTTTTTCATCTTCATTAGAAAATGTTGCAATTTGTTGGCCTAATGCTATTGAAGCACTTCTACATACATGCTTGACTCTTGGACCTTTAAAGTCAATTTTTTGTCTTTTTGCATATTCAGGTGTAATTTTAGTATTTATTGATTGTAACTCTATTCTTTGAAACGGCACCGACTCCGATTTCTTGTTATTCGAATTTGAGTTAAATTTGTTGTGCTTACCACCAATGGAACTGAAACCATCTTTCGTTAAGGGTTGCGCGCTTTCAAGAACTGGTTTAGTGCTATTGTGAACCGAAGTAAACTCCACATTATGCGATTTTAGTTGTTCCATAAATCCGCTTGTTTCTGTTGTTAATCTCCAGTTCAGTGAAGTTGGTTCCGAATTTAAAGCATTTTCATTACGATCATTTTGGTTTGATGATTCACTTCCATATTTTAAAGCATTAACTGAAGACGGATGCATCGAATCGAAAGCTTTGTTAACAGATTTCGTATCACTTTTGTTTTTATAACTTTCAGATAATATCGCATTAAGACGCAATTTATGTCCAGAAGGAAAATGGAATGATTTAATACATTTTCTAAGCCAACAGGCTGAACATCTTTCGTCGTATATTTTTTTAAAACTCTTAACGTTGTTTTTCGGTAGTGAGGATATTACGCACTCCCCTGCAAAGAAAAAAATAAGAATAATATTATCAGAGTAGAATTTACAAATTTATATACAGTGTGCAGTAATACATCACTCAATTGTCAAAGAAAGCAATAGGTATGATCGTTTACAGTAAACTAACAGCCCGATTCTGCCGTTGCGAGGCCTCACAAGTCACAAGCTATTGTGAGGTTGATTTCTTGTGAGGTTTGTTGTGATTCGATAACATTTTTCGTATTCTCCATAATGTTCACAACAAACCTCACATTGGTTAGATTGCTATCACTTCAAATTTTGTACGATATGGGAACTAAATTTTATGTCTACACCATTAATTGAATAAATAAAAACAAATTTATTAAGAAAATATGCGAAATGTTGACACTAAAATGTTTTACAAACGAAGAAAATTAAATGTTAATGACATTTGTCACAAATCAAAATTTCTACATTCCTCAGTTTTTTTCATAAAAATATCAATTTTCCCCGAAGAGTTAATACATATAGCGTAAAAGGCCAGGTTCGGGTCTTTAAATGCTTGGAAAGAGGAAAACAATGCCGTCAAATACAAAATTTTGCCATTTGTGGGCGTTTATGACTGGTTTTCTATTTTGTAACTTGCTCGATATGAGATCACAATTTCGATTGTTTTTGTGAGCCTCACAATTTGTGAGTGTGCTGCCAGAATACGAAAACCTCACAAAATCTATTTCACCTCACCTTGTGAGAGTTTTGTGACTAGTTAGGTATCAGTGAGGTTTGCCAGAATCGGGCTGTAAGTCTAAGAGTAACTGATGGTCAGAACTACTTAAACATTAATAGGTCATACTCGGATAAGAAAAGAAAATATAATATGTAGTTAGAACTCTGGTTTGCGTTTTTTTTTTTTTTTGCTTACTTTATTTTTGCTGGCAATTCATCTCGGGTTGAACCAGAGCTTCAACTGACAAACCTTTGCAGTATAGCTAGCTGTCTCTAGATGCTTGCAATATTGGTTAGCCAAAACAAGGAACTCAACACTAGGCCCTGGAGAGTTCTGCAAAGATCGGACGAGAAAGATCTTTTCCATATGGTCTTTGCTATTAACGATCAGATATTGGCAGATCAGACTCATTTAAGAAAAAAACGGATATACCAACAAAACAGGGTGCTAAAAAAGCAGTCATCCCTATGACATAAATGTCGTCCGAAGTGTCTCGACACCAGGGTTTAATCCAGGAGCTATTGGCAACAGACGCATACAGGGAAATGTTCCCAAATTCATAGCCAAAATTATAAAAAAACTAATGTTTTTGTTTTGTTTTTTTAATGAAGAGTAGCAGTACAACTTTTATATAATAATTTTATTTAATTATATCATTACTCCTAAAATATTTGATCTATGTTACTTATAATCACATAAAAAATGAATGAATCATTTTCGATATTTTTAAAAAATCTTAATCACTTTGCCTATGAAAAATTTTAATGCCAAACTTTCTTTGCAAATATTCAAGCTGCGTATAATTTTTTAAAAATTTAAATGTAAGAGCTTCATTTCGGCAGTATAAAAGGACAGCCGAAACGTTGTTTATATCATAATCCTTTCGACCACCGACTAGATAAGAACTTCGAATTCTCTAAGGCCATTCCCAGGAGGTTCTCAGTGATTACCTTTACGCTGTAATTAATCATTTGGTGGACAGACAAGGCCATTTCCTCAGTCTTCCTCCAAAGTATCTTTATTTTGTTTCTTCCCTTTGTACTAAATACCATACATAGTTTCTTTTCAAATAAAAATTAAAATCGTTCAAATTCGAGTAAAATATCCACGACCTCTTTATTTTTTTCCGACATGGAGGTAATTCAAGGCTACAATTGGCACCCAACAAGTGGCCCTGTTTATGATAGACAACATTCGAAGAAGTGAAAGAACTACGACTAAATTCAGCGATTATGACTACTTTTTCACCGGAGCAATTGAGCCAGATATTGACAGTGCTGTCAACAAGAAACGTCCGAGCTGGCTCTTTAACCACCTGCACGGCCCGATTCGGCGGAGAGAGAGATGCCGCTAAAGTTGAAGAATTTATCGCAGCCATCAGCACATTCAACAAAATTGAAAACATAAGTGATGACGATGCCTTTAATGGAATGCCGCTGTTGTTGGAGGGGTATGCTGATTCACAGTAGATTGGTGAAAAGAAGGGTATAGTTCGATTTGAGGATGCTATCAAATTAACCAAATCTACCGTTTCACCCCCTAAACCCGACTGGCGGATTTACATGTAAATAATAGAGTCCAAACAACAACCCAATGAGCCTGCCGTCAGCTTTATATGCAAGAAACGAGTGCTGTTTTCACAATTGGAAAAAGCGGCTCAAGATGAAATGCAAATAAACATGGTGTACGGCTTCTTACATCAGAAGATCCGGGAACGCATGCAACAAGAAAACGTCGCTTCTTTTCAAAAACTAGTAGAATCAGGAAGAACCACTAGTTCGGTTGGTGAAAACAAAAAAACATTTTTCATTGCTCCCGAGGAGAAAACAGATAAAGCCGAAAAACGCTGCACCTTTTGCCGAAGAAGGGGACACAGAGTGGAACAGTGCTTCAAAAAAAAGGGTCATGAAGAAAATACTGGCACCCAAAGTAAACGAAGCATATTTGCATGCTATGGTTGTGGAGCTCCAGGCATTGCCAGAGCAAATTGCCCAACTTGCTCTAAAGTGAATAAAGAAAGCCCGCAATATCTGGATTTCAATTTAATAGCCACAACAATTATCGGAAGAGACGCCCCCATCGCCCATGTTAAGTTGTTTGACCTTGTTGGTGAAGGATATTATGGATTCCGACGCACGTACCAGCATAGCGAGTGCCAACCTAAAACGATTACTCACCAACAAAAGATGTGTGATGCAGAAGGTAAAAGCTGATGTTATATTGGCTGATGGCACAACAACAGAGCAAATGGTACTATCCACAATCTGTGATATAGAGATTGGTGGTAGGCGAAATGAAAATCCGTTTCATTTCATTTCCAGATGCAAATAACAGAACTCTGATTGGCGCGGACTTCAGGCAGCAGGCTGGAATTGTTCTGAACATGGGACCAAAATACTGTTTTTTTGAGGACGACCCGAAAACTAAGTTTGACTTTAAGAATCCCATGGAAATAAACTTGAACCTTATACAATTGCCCTCTGAAAAAATCGTACCTGAAGTTTCGCTAAAATCGATTGCTAAGAAGAGACATATCGACACTAATCCAGATCTCTTTTAAGGAATATCAAATTTCTCCAATTGGCTACGACAACGTGAAAAAATCAGTCCCATAACATGTACTCCAGAGCACCCTGACGCTGAGTTTTATGGACCGACTGTTAGAAACTCCGAAAACTATCAAAACGATTACTCTCCTCATTCAATCCAAGCCATTTTTAAAGATGCCCTTCCCCCAGGTGAGCATACACCAAAAAGAAAAAAAAAAATGAAAAATCTTTTCAGTACCGACAAGAAGATTGATGAGGATGAATATATAAAAACAAATTTTTTGCCGCTGTATTCTATTGACGTCGTTTTTGAAAAACTCTGATGGATGTCAACTTCAGCCAAGCGAAAAAATTGAACTGGAAGAGCTCTTAAAGGAAAATATGATAATATTTGGACCGCCGGGAAAAGCCACTCCATACGGATCTCACCATATTAACACTGGCGAAAGCGAACCAATCTTCTTGCCCCTTACCGCTGCACCCGTTGTAATGGTCCCCAAGAAAAGCGGAGGAGTCCGATTCTGTATTGACTACCGGCAATTGAACTCGGTGACTATACCAGATAGATATACACTACTAAGAATTAATGACTTATTGCACGAAGTCAAAAGTACCAAATTTAAATTAACATTGGATCTTCACTCCGGATATTGGCAAATCGGAGTACGTGAGGAAGACCAATCTAAAACGTATTCCATTTGGATTAGGGAATGCCCCAGCCACCTTCCAAAGACTCATTGACAAATTTCGTACTGGCCTTGGAGATACTATTATCCTAGCTTATCTGGACGACATAAAAGTTCAACCTTTCACCAACATCTGGAAGATCTTCATAAAGTTTTTGGAAAACTCAAAATATTTAAGCTACGAGAAAACAAAGAAAAATGCCGATTTTGTTGCCCCGAAGTTAAATACTTAGGACGCTATCTCAATGCTGACGGAATTTGTGTGGATCCAAAAAAGACTGCAGCGATCAGAAACCGCCCGGAGCCTAAAAATGTGAAATTAGTTTTATCATTTCTTCAGACTTGCTCGTGGTACAGAAGATTCATGGCCAATTTTGCTGATATTTCGAAACCATTAAGCCATCTAACAAAAAAAAAAAAACTTCATACTTTGAAAGATCTCTTAACCACCGCTCCAGTACTTAAGCAAGCTGAACCAAATAAACCTTTTATTCTTAAAACTGACGCTAGCAATTACGCTCTGGGGGCTGTATTACTCCAGGGGGAGGGTGCAGAAGAGCACCCAATCGAATATGCCAGCAGGTTATTAAATCAGCCTATGAACAAAACCAAAGAAAAAACTTAAAAAAAACAAAAAAATTAGACCGGTTCTCCTTCAAAACCGGGCAGTAGTACGGCGACTTCGCTGACTACTGATTCAGCTCCTGCGGCAGTGAGCGGTGGAAAAATCTTGAGCATTCATGATTCATACCACTGCTACCAGTACAAAAGGTTCCAAGATCGCTCAACCGTCTCCCAGTGGGACAGGGCGGCATCGCACTCCCTCAAAAAGGGCGTACAGTAAGCGCCGCTATGCTGTCAATACCCTAAAGGTCTTCGGAGAAACTTTGAAGGCTGATAGGACCGCTGACTTAAATAGTAAAGCGGAATGGGCAGAATCTTTCCTAAAGAAGGATGCACTAACGACTAGCTGGGACTTTACGTCCAACAGCCAGAGATCGTTGGAGGGGACTGCGCCGACTCCCAAAAGACCTAAGGTGCATAGCACCGTCGCCCTCAATAGGTCATCCAACGTCACATCTCAAAAGTCGTTTCTTGACGTCCTTAACGACAAAATTGTGATCGCTGTGATCGATCGTAGCGACGATGACGGCACGATCTCCCCTGAACGGTGGCAGGTGGTCAAGGCGAAGCTTTCAGGCAGCTTCTTGAGCGTCATGAGGGACAACCCGGGACCACCTCCTATCACTTGCGATGGTGCATGGCATCAGTGCCATGTGAAACTTATCGCCTGCGACGATCAGAGATCTAGTGATCTCTACAAGTTTGCTATAAGCAAATTGGGAGAAGCGACGTCGTTGCAAGGGAGGATATCCCAAGCAGACCTAGAACTCGTACCTGGATCCCAGCCGAACCCTCCTCTAGCGAAGAGATTCTCGATATAATTAGACTCAACAATCCGTCACTGCCGACTCACAACTGGAAGGTTGTAAAGCTGGAAGAGAAAAGAGGTCTCTATAGGTGCGCTCTTATAGTCATAAACAAAGAGTCGCTTGCTCCCTTGTCGCTGACCAAAGGTGTGATCAGATTTGGTTTCGAATCTATCACCCTAAAAGTCTATAAAAAAGACTAGCTAGTTTCAGGCCAAATGCCTCCTTATCCCACAGGTTCAGACCTTAGACCCTGGAGCATCGGTTTCTTTCCCATCGCTAGATGACAATGCCTCCAGCACAATTAATCCCACCATGGATCACACTTTGTCGGACATGGATATGGATGACTTTAACAAGATTCTTCTCAGCGAGGATGAACTTCTTGGTTCTTCTTCGGAAGCGGAAGAACTTAACAACACCGTGTAGAGGTTCATCCGCCTGATTATAGCAAGAATGCTGCAATTAGTGAAGATTAATCTCCATCACTCAACAGAGGCTTCGGCCGCCCTTATCCCCCGCCTCTCAAAGGGTGGAGAAGACATAGTCTTGATTCAGGAGCCATGGTTTGACAACAGCGTGGTTCGTGGACTCGAGACTCCTGGATACGAAAAGCTGTATGTTACTGATAAAGGTAGACCCAGATCATGTATACTAGCGAAACGTAGCCTTAAATTACTTTTACTCCCTATTTTCAGGTGTAACTGTAGCTAGACTAGTGACTGCGAAAGGCACGTACTGGATAGCATCAGCATATCTGGCCCATGACTACACGGGCGCTCTCCATGGGGACCAACTAGAGAGAGTGATCGCGAAGGGGGAAAGGACTAAAACCAACCTCATAATCGGTTGTGATGCAAATGCTCACCGCTCGGTATGGGGAAGCACGGATTTTAATGATAGAGGTGAGACATTTGTTGATTACATTTTAAGTACAAACCTTATAATAAGTAATGTAGAAAACGAACCTACTTTCATAACAAAAAACCGACAGGAAGTTTTAGATATTACTCTTGTCTCCGATACTGTTAGTCAGTTGATTACCAATTGGAAAGTATCAACTCAGCATTCCTTTTTAGATCATCGGTATATTCAGTTTAACGTAGCCGGTGACCCTCCTTGCCAACTTCCGTTCAGAAATACTAGGAAGACAAATTGGCTCAAATATAGGGATACCTGAAACAATCAGTTAACTCAGAGCTTTTAAGTCCCCCCTGTAACGCCAACGAGCTTGATCTGAAAGTCAAGAATCTTACGTCGGCTTTAAACAATGCGATGTCCTCCTCTTGTCCTCTTATTATACCAAGGGGAAAGAAGGAGCCACATTGGTGGACTTCGGATTTGGGACTGAGAAAGTCAAATTGCAGAAAACTTTTCAATCGTGCTAAAGACACAAGAAAAGCGACTGACTGCGATTCCTACAAGGAATCCCTAAAAATTTATAACAAAGAACTAAGAAAAGCCAAGATAGAAGAAACCTCCGAGGCATTAATGCTAAGAAAGATACTCTCGACTACCCCAACAATGCCAAGTTGTCTGAAAAAGACAGATGGCTCTTGGACGACTTCTAGCGAAGAATCGCTCAACCTGCTGCTCGACACCCACTTCCCAGGCAGCTCTGAGGGTATTGCCCATACAGATCGAAACAGATCAAATTTGCAATCTACCAACTTACAAGGTCTGATCACTAGAGACAAAGTGCTTTGGGCGCTACATAGCTTCAAACCATACAAATCCCCGGGACCAGACGGCATAATACCAGCCGAGCTACAAAACACCTCGGATATCATCCTGCCAGTGCTGATGATAATCCTAAGAAGCTGTTTAGATCTGGTATACATCCCATTGTTATGGAGAGAAGTCAAAGTGGTTTTCATACCCAAAGCAGGTAAATGCTCTCACGTGAGTCCGAAAGATCTCAGACCTATTAGTCTTTCATCATTCCTCCTAAAAACTTTAGAACGACTGATTAAAATCCATTTACGCAAAAGCATTGACAAAAGACTTCTGTCAACGGCGCAACATGCTTACTCTAAGGGTAAATCAGTAGAAACGGCCCTACACACGCTAACGCGTTCCATAGAAGATCCGCTTCGTCATAAGGAGTATACAATGGTTGTATTCCTAGACCTAGAAGGCGCTTTCAACAACGTCGACTCATCTGCGATCGCTGGTGCTCTGGCAGCTCTGAACGTGGATGCCTCACTTGGCGAGCTGATCAATTTGATGCTCAATAGCCGAATTATCAACTCAAGTCTGGGTGAGAAATCTACCAGAAGATCTGTCAGTAGAGGAACCCCACAAGGTGGCGTCCTATCTCCCCTTCTATGGATCTTGGTGGTGAATGAACTGCTGATATGCCTGAAAGCGGGAGGTTACAATGTGATTGCCTATGCGGACGACGTTGCCATTGCTGTGTCAGGAAAGTACCTAAACACTTTAAAAGAACTCCTACAACACGCTCTTAATAAGCTAATAAAATGGGCAAACAAATGTGGGCTGGGAGTAAACCCTCACAAAACTGAACTTGTCCTCTTCTCTAGGAAATACAAGATCCCACACATTGACCCTCCATCTATAAATGGCACTAGTTTGAATTTCTCAAATGAAGCTAAATACTTGGGTCTCATTTTTAATAGGAAGTTAACATGGAAACCTAACATCCAAGAAAGAATTTAAAAGGCCACTGTGGCACTTCTCTTGCAAAAAAGCCATAGGAAACAAGTGGGGTTTACAGTTTCGTATCACTTACTGCCTATACATCTCTGTCATAAGACCGATACTTACGTACGGTGTTGTTGTCTGGTGGACTGCTTTGGACAAAGCGATTTAGCGCGATAAGTTAAGCAAAGTCCAAAGAACAGCTTGCTTGTGCACCGGCGGGGCTCTTCGTACTACCCCCTCCGCTGCCCTTGACATCCTGCTTCATCTGACACCAATTGACATCTTCAGTAGGCAAATGGCAGCTTCTGCAGCCGTACGCCTCAAAGATACCTCACAATGGACCAGGAAAATAACTGGCCATTCCGCTATTTTGAACACCTTTAAAAACATCGATTACACTACACCGGAACTACAATTTGATAAAAACTTCCAGGTCTCCATCCAGACTAGATCATTCTGGGAGGAGAAAGCTTTCCTAGATGATGAATCGATCGATTTCTTCACAGATGGTTCGAAAACTGTGGACGGTTCTGGTGGCGGTGTCTTCTCCGACAGGCTAAATCTTAGTCTCTCCTTCCGTCTTCCTGATCACTGTAGCGTTTTTCAGGCGGAATTAATGGCGATTAAAGAAGTCTTATCTTGGCTGAAAGAAAACGTTATATCTGCTAAAGATATCCGCATCTTCTCGGATAGTCAAGCGGCTATAAAGTGCCTGGAATCAGTCTCTACAAATTCAATAGCTGCCCAAGACTGTCGTTCGTCTCTCAGAGAGATGGCGGAGCAGTTCAATATTCACCTCTGTTGGGTGCCGGCGCATAGGGACATATCAGGTAACTGTAAGGCTGATGAACTCGCCAAACACGGAACAACACTACCTATGCTTCCAGATAAGGACTCCTTAGGTATCCCAATCGCTACTTGCAAACTCACAATAAAGCTGAATGCTATCGAAAGAGCAAATCTTAGATGGACAACCGGCTCGACATGTCTAGCGACAAAACAGATCTGGGTAAAGCTGGATTTAAAACGTTCTAGGCATCTGATCTCCCTCGACAGGAAGTATATCAGTGCTACAATAGGTGTCATCACAGGACACTGTCTCATAGGCAGGCATGCAAAAAGGCTTGACGTATTATGTAATGATTTTTGCAGAAGCTGTCTTGACGAGGAAGAGGAAGAAACTATTCTTCATCTCCTCTGCACTTGTCCTGCTCTCTCACAAAGACGAAAACTCCATTTGGGAGAGTTCTCCTATAATGATCTAAACGATCTAAAAGACACGGGCAATCGCTGTCTCTTACGCTTCATTAGAAGCTCCAACTGGAGTAGGAAGAATTAAGTACATAGATTCATGTGGTATCACAAGGGACCTTATAATGGTCTAAGTGTGTCGGCTAGCCGACAGCCACTTCAACCTAAACTAACCTAACCTATTAAATCAGGCAGAAAGAAACTATTCCACGACCGAACGGGAAGCCTTAGCGATTGTGTGGGCAACTCTAAAATTTAGAGGCTACATTGAGGGAACACAAGTAACTATCATCACAGACCATCAACCACTAAAGTGGCTCTCTCCACTCAAATCTCCAACAGGACGACTGGCAAGATGGGCTTTACAACTTACAAGTTGATTATAAACCAGGTCGGACCAATGTCATTGCGGATACACTTTCAAGACCTACATGTAATGAAGAACATGCTGAAAATGCGAAATTTGCTCGTTCCAAATCTATTTACCACGAATGGGATCCAAAGAATTACGTGATGGGCAACTTGAAGATCCAGCCCTTATTAATTCACTTGAAAACTCAGATGAAGATTTTATCCGATGGACAAAACGAGACTACGTTATGAACGTCGGTGTTTTATACTGCTATATAATGATAGTGAACCTGAAAACGACGATGCCCAACTTGTTATCCCTAAAAACGAACGGCTTTCCATTTTAAGATCATATCACGATGAACCAACTGCAGGTCATTATGGAGTCGAGCGTTGCAAGAATCGCAAACAGATATTTCTGGTCTGGTATGAGAAGTGCAGACGCTGAACCCAATTTTCGACGGTTTTTTTTTTTTCGACTGCTGCAATTTCACGTTCGATATTCGTACGAAGTTCATCAATCGTCGCTGGCTTGTTGGCATAGACCATAGACTTGACGTAGCCCCATAGGAAATAGTCTAACGGCGTCAAATCGCACGACCGAGGCGGCCAAGCGACTGGACCATTTCGTGAGATAACACGTCCTCCAAACTTGCTTTCCAATAAATTGATTGTGACATTCGCTGTGTGGCTTGTGGCGCCGTCCTGTTGCAACCACATGTCCTCCAAGTCCATATCATCCAATTGGGGCCAAAAATATTCGGTTATCATTGAACGATTCCCATTCACAGTAACGTGCCGGTCTTGATCATCACAGAAGAAGTACGGCCCAATGACGCCGCCGGCCCATAAACCACACCAAACCGTAATTTTTTCGGGATGCCATGATGACTCATGGAGTACGTGTGGATTGCTGCCTGACCAATACCGCATATTTTGTTTATTGACGAAGCCATTCAGCCAGAAATGAGCCTCATCGCTGAAGATGATTTTTCGATGGAAATCCGAATCATTTTCAAGTTGTTGCTCAGCCCAATTCACGAACATACGACGCTTCTGGTGGTCAAGCGGCTTCAGTTCTTGCGTTAATTTAATCTTGTAAGGATGTAGGCCAAGATCTTTTCGCAAAATTCGCCACAACGACGTCACAGAGATGCCCAACGCTTGAGAACGACGTGTGAGAGACACATTTGGGTTTTCTTCAACTGAAGCCTCAGCGGCAGCAATTTTCTCGACACTACGGGCACTCCTTTGTCTCACTGGCACGGGAACATTTTGTACTGTGCCTGTGGATTCAAATTTTTCCACTAGACGCTCAATTGTTGATCTGCTAGGACGATTATGACGACCATAAATTGGACGTAGAGCTCTTAACGTTGATTTAATTTAATTTAATTTTGGTGGGGGCAGTACCCCCATATATTTGGCTTAATACAAGCTAAGACTTAAAACTATGACGCTTAAAACTATGACACTTAAAACTAGGACATGGAAAACCTTAAAACTAAGACTTAAAGATAGGGGGAATGGTGGAGGAGATGGAGTTTGAGGTGGGCAGTGCTGCGGTTGAAATCGAAAACAGAATCGTTAGAATTAACCTTTCGCAGCATACGGGAGATTGGTTCATTGGAGCCATATAAGGTATGATGGGTTGGTAGGTAAAAGAGACGTGGGCAACGTAAATTACGGGGGTTTGTGTTAAAGAAAATAGAGTTATAGAGAGACGCACAATCAACGGAGCCAGAGAGAAGTCGATAAATGAAAAGAATGTCTGCAGCGTCCCTGCGTTCCTCAAGGGTATTCAGGTTAATGAGATTGAGCCGGTCTATGTATGGTGGCAAAATGAAAGGATCGTCCCAAGGCAGACCTCGAAGAGCAAATCGAAGAAAGCGGCGTTGGACATTCTCAATTCTATGCTTATGAACTTGATGAAAGGGAGCCCACGCTTGACTAGCGTACTCAAGGAGGGGGCGAACAAAGGTGATATAGAGGGATCTGGTCACGTACGGGTTCGAGAATTCTTTAGACCATCGCTTAACAAAGCCGAGTGATGAGTTGGCCTTTAAGATAATATCCTCAATATGCGAACGAAAATTTAGCTCCCTATCGTACAATATGCCAAGGTCACGCAGAGATTGAACTAGAGAAATTGGGTGACCGTGGAGAAGGTAGAGTCGGCGAGGGGACATGTTGCGCTTTCGCGATAGGGTAATGGATTGGCATTTGGGGATGTTAAGTTCTAAGCAATTTTTAAGGCACCAGGTCGAAAAACGATCAAGGTCTAGTTGAAGGAGACAGGAGTCTTGAGGTGAAGAGATGATTTTGAAGAATTTAGTATCATCTGCGTAGAGAGAGAGAGACGAGTGTTTAATGACCTTCTCAAGATCATTTACCGTAAGGATAAAGAGAAGGGGACCTAAATGGCTGCCTTGAGGGACACCAGATATTGCTAAGAAGGAGGACGAAAGTACGGACCTAAAGCGGACGCTATAATAGCGGTTAGCAAGGTAGGATGATATCCATTTTATCAATATAGGTTCAAAGCCAAGGGCTGACAGTTTGAAGAGGATCAGTTGATGCGATATCTTATCAAAGGCCTTACTGAAGTCAGTTGCAATAACGTCGACTTCGTTGCCACTCTCTAAGGCTGATAGGGCAAAGGATACAAATTCTACGAGATTTGTTGTTGTTGATCTGCCTTTCAGGAAGCCATGTTGGTGGGGGGAAATAAGAGACTTGCACCGAAAGCTTAAGACTTCGTATAAAATACTTTCAAAAAGTTTTGGTATATGAGAGAGTTTAGCAATTGGGCGGTAATTAGTAACTTCATTTTTTGACCCTTTTTTGTGTATCGGAGTAATGAACGAAGTCTTCCAAATCTGGGGAAATTCTCCTTTTAGAAGAGATAGACGAAAGAGATTGGAAAGGGGGAGCGAGAGATTGGAAGAACACTTCTTAAGAAAAATGGCTGGAAGACCATCTGGACCGGGTGAGAACTCATCATTGAGCTTTTGTAACTTATTTACAATAAGTGAAGGGTCAACAGTTTGTGAGAGAAAGGGGCCGATAGAGAACTTAGGTAGGTAGCTAAAGTAAGAGGAGTCAGGTTCGAAGGAGTTATCGGCAAAAGATTGCTTAAAAAAAGTGGCGAAGAAGTTGGCAATGGTATGTGGGTCGGTGGATGATACATTTTCGTAAGAGAGCGAAGGAGGGTAGCCGTCGGATTTTCTTTTATAGTTTACGAATTGGAAAAAGGACTTAGGGTCGTTTATTAGATTGGTATGTGCATCATTTAGATAGCGTTGGTAGAGAGAGTTATAAAGCTGGGTAAAATTAAGGTAAGTACCGAGATAGTTGGTATAGTCAGAAGAAGAACCGGTGCGAAGAAAAACTGTCCATAACTTGTTTCTTTTGTTTCGTAAGGAACGGAGTCTCCTATTATACCACGGGGGCGATGTGGATGAAGTTTTATGGCGAGAAATGGGGACATAGAGAGATATAGCGGTAAATAATTCTCTGTAAAACATGGAAAGAGCATCGTTTAAGGAAAGGTTGGAAAAGTCGAAAGAGCACCTACTGAGATAGGTATTAATTTTTTGAAAGTTAGCTTTGTGAAAGTCGTAAGAGGAGACGACGGCGGAAGAACTGGACTGAAGTGGAGAGTTGTGGAAATATGAAAGAAGAAGAGGGGGATGAAAGTTATCAATATTAGATAGAGAAAGGGGAAAAGGTGAGACAGAGGAGTTGATGGGATCAGTTGTGAAGATTAGGTCTAATTGCCTACCCATGTAGTTTGAGACCCCGCTAACTTGGCATAGACTAGAGTCAGTCAGGCTATCTATGAAGAGACATTCCTTGGTTGATTTGGCATTTGAAGCTATAAAGAAGGACTCATCTTCTGATGGAGTCCAGTGCAGCTGAGGCAGATTAAAGTCGCCGAAAATCAGGATATCGTCAAGCGAGTCAGATGCGTCGATTATTAAGTCTATTGTACTAATGGCAAGTTGGTAGGATTCGATAGGTTGGCTGGTAGAATATAGAAACACATAACGTACAGGGACTTATGGGGGAGAGTTATTTTTATTGAAACAAAGTCTAGTTTTGAAGATGAGGAAATAGCAAGAGGAGATGCGTCAAGACTATTGTGAGTGGCCAGTAGAACGCCTCGACAAGGAGAGTCATCTACTGGGCGGTTAAGATCATCGTCTCGAAAGACATTGAAAGAAGGGGGAAATAACTCTTGGTTTTTTATGTTCGGTATTAGGTTGGTTTCAGTTAGGGCATATATATCGAATGGAAGAGCGTGAGATTGGCGCAAAACAGCACTGGTTTTGGAGCGCAGCCCTCTTACATTCTGGTAATAAAAGGTAAGAGGAATTTCGTTCGGAGATGAGGGGTGAGTCAATGGCGGTAGAGGCACCTTAGGGACGAAAAAATGTGTTGTGGTCTACGCGGCTCCGTTGGAGGTGTGATATTCTTTTGGAGTGAACAAAGTTTCCAAATGCCGTAAGGTCTTCCACTACTTTTTGTGGCGATATATTAAAAGACTCGTGGAACTTGGTGTAGATGTTCCTTCGACTGGTAAGGTCGGTAGGGAGACCTTCCTGCTGGATTGAAACCATGACGCTAGTTTTTGTCTTACCCTCGTAGCAAACCGAGTCAGATTTGTCATGAAGATATGCAAGAAAGAGACGAGTATTCTCGTAAGTCTTTTTTTCTCTAAGCCTAGAGAGCGCATATCGACATTCTGTGGAATCGAGGGTTTGCTGGGTTAGTTTAACAAGGGGTGGCAAAAGGGGATCGAGAAATGGGATAGTAGTGGTGGTCGTTGTAGGGGAAGGGATGGACGAAGAGGAAGGGGATAAAGAGGATTTGGCTGATGTATTGGATAAGTCATTAGATGTACTAGATGTGGGATTTATAAAATGGGAACTAATGAAATTTGGGTACTTAGCACCTGTTGTTAAGTCAAAACTCGGAAAAGAATTATTATTATTATTATTATTCGAGGGTGATATAGTAGATGGGGTAGAGGAGATGGTGTTAGATGCTGGAGTAAGTTTAAAAGAGACGCGGTTACGCGGGGCCTTAGATGGCTTAGAAATATTTAAAGAAGAAGAGGGTGGGTTGTTAGGGATATGGGTAGGAGGGGCGAAATTAGGAAAAAGTTTGGTTTTTAGGCTCCAATTCGGGTCAGGTTTAGGACGGGAATTGGGAACAGGTTTTGGTATCTTATTACTAGTTTTATTATTATTATTGGAGGGGACAGATTTTGATGACTTATTACTAGGAGCGTTGGAAGGCACGGATTTTGATGATTTATTACTATGAGCGTTGGAGGGCTTTTCCGTCCACTTGCATATACTCATCTTCCCGAGGTTAAGAATATCACCAGCAGACCTTAGGAATAACCATTCATACTTAGTGGGGAGGTCTAATTTAAATTTGCGGTTACCTTTATGGTTAAACATTTTGCATTGGCTGATAGTGATGCCAAATCTTTTAGTGAAAAATGTCTTAATCCAAGTGATATCTGCATATTGGGGGGCGCCTTTGATGAAGAGAGTGGTGAGGTTTTCAGACTCCAGTTTATCGAGTCTGTCTTGCCAATCGGAGGGTGTCCACGTAGTACCAAATTGTTTTATAAGCCTGCGTGGAGCAGCGGTGGGGGGAGCAGGCAAAGTAAGGGGTGCAGCAGGCGATGTGGACGGTAATGGTGTGGGCACTATTGATGATGTTTTAGGAGATGCTATTGTAGTGTTAATAGTGGTTGTTGTTGTTGCTGTAGTCGTCGTTGTTGTTGGTTGAGGAATGGGTGTAGTTTGGTAGTCTGTACTTTCATGGATTTCAGCGAGTATTGATGTATTGTATACGGAGCTCGATTGTGGCTGAATGAGCTCTGGTATGAAATCAATCTTGTTTGAAGTCATTCTAATATTCTCATCAATATCGCCCATAACTACACGAAAAGCAGCAACATCGTTACTAATATCATTGATTTTGCTTATTAAATCCAACAATAGTGGATCGACGGGTTGATGAGGTGGAGCAGTTGGCTTTGATGGGCTTTGTAAGTACGTATCCAGGTAAGAGCGAAAGGAGTAGAGATGATCATCGATCGTTATTAAATGCGGGTTCAGAATTGCATTAATATCCGATTTAATGTCACTTTTTATGTTCAAAAATTTGGAATTAAATTCAGCCGGCGATTTTTTTGTTAATTCACTAAGACTTGCCAGCTGTTTGTCTATATTTTTGAACTTCGTTTTACAGAAGGTGGTGGAAAGATCTATGCTGGTAGATATTTCTTCTACACACTTGAAAAGATCGTCAAATTTTGCAAGTTGGGTCACGATATGCTTGTGAAGCATTTTACACTCGGAGGAATTGGCGTTAAGGGTGTCACTAACACATTTTATCGCGAGCATTACATGCGAAAGGGAGATGCCCTTGCACTCATCGCAGAAAAAAAGGAAATTGTTATTATAGTCACTTAGGTATGTAGTGGAGCGCTTGCTTAACCCGGTGCAGAGAGCATGAAACGATTTACCGCATAGACCATTACATTTCACCCAGTCAGCACTAAGGTCTTGCGATGATAGCACACAAACAGAATTGCCACACTGCTTTGACATATTAAAACGAGAGGTGGGTCAGTTCTTTTAAGTAGGTGAAGGCAATGACCAAGAAATAGGTGTTCAGGGAAAAATTGCAAGTAAGCAAATAAATTAAATTGGAATTAAATAAACTCGCGCAGCGGGAGCAGAAGAAAAACACGTCCGAACGGTTGGAGGTACGAAAACGAAAAAAAAAAGGCCACTGACTCCGAATTTCGGTAGTAAATTTTAATAATTTCGACTCGTTGTTGGCTCGTATATCTTTCCATCATGAAATGGCAAACCTTACTGAAGAGCGGCAAGAAATTCGGCGTCGTTTGCTGTCCCTGTCGCTCTACTTTTGTAGCGTCCCTGTTGAAAAACCCTTTATCTTCAAAACTGTATCGATTGCCAAAGATACAAAATCAGCAACTTCAAACCCAGTAGAAAGAAAGAATAGAGACCTCAAGACGCAGATATCTATTTTTGTGGAGAACCAGCACTCCTCGCGGTCAGAGGGTCTAGCCGACATCAGATTTGCTATGAACACTGCAGCATGTCACAGCACGGGTTACTCAGCAGCTTTCCTGACCTTTGGTCCCGATCTTTGCACCCTAGATGACGTTAAACATGATTTAAGAGCAATTATCAAATCAGATAAACTTAATTCCTCAAATCACAGAACGCAAAAGAAGCTGAAGCAAAACAACAAGACAGAAATAAACAGTATGCGGACAAACGCAGAAGGAGACAATCAATTTTAGATGTTGGTAACATAGTTTTGGTTACTACTCATATCCTAAGCAATGTTGCCAGAGGCATTACTTCAAAGTTCGTCCCTAAACGAGATGGTCCGTATATAATTATAAAGAAGAAAGGATCCAATAGTTAAGAAATAGCCAGAGAAGATCAACCCAATGTTCCGCTTGGAACATACCATTCATCAGACATCACTCTTTACCGAGGAAGGAAGATACGAAGCCGCTGGTAACAAGGAGAACAAGGGGTCGACCAAAGAAGACACCATAAGTTTTGACACCTCATCGGGACGACTTCAGTGCAAAAGGGGGAGAATGTAGCAGTACAACTTTTATATAATAACTAGCTGACCCGCCTAAACTTTATTAAATTATTAACATCCCTTTTAATAGTTGAACCTCTCTGTTGAAGGAATGAAACTCCATTAAAATTAAATTGAGTTCAATGCATAGGAAAAAAGTACGCAATTCGTCACAATGACCGTCTGCAGATGCATATTAATCCTGAAATAATAGACGTCTTAAATGTACGATATAATATTCGTAGATTAAGAAGAACTAAGCCTCACGAACTTATAATCTAAAAAATATGAGAACCCGTATTTAAATTGTAATACCTTCTCAAACGCAACTGAACGTTGAAAGTAAAATCATTTGTCGATCTTTCTTTGATTGGTCATGATTAAGGAGGTGTTTTTAGTGCGGTTAGAGTCCCACACTACTCTGGGTTCTAGCCCCATTGTGTCTTTCGAGATTTTCACCTTCAATAACAAAAAAAAAAAAAAAATGCAACGACTTCATAGATTTCCGGGTCGGCTTCTTGATAGTCTTTTCCGCGCTAATGATAGAATCGATTGTCCAAAAACATTGTGCTTAACGATGAAGGCCATGATCGCTTTTATCTTTTCTTGGAAAAATCGTGCGCTGATGTCATGTTGGTCGCTCGAAGAAGCGTGGGAAGTAAGTATCACCGTTCGGATAATTGTTTTCACTTCACTTTCGATATAGGTGCTATAGAACAATAAATATCAGTAGTTGCGACTTGTGAACACGGTGTTTCAGTGGTTAGTATCCTGGACTACTTGAGTGTACGGCCTACCCCCACATATGCCACATCAAATATTCTTAAATGCCTGCGATTTGCGCCCACCACCCCAAAGCAGAGCAAGGACGGAACCATCGGGTTAACCATACCCATCCACAAAATTTTACTGAAATTGGTTGAGCGGTTTTGGAGATCGACAATCTGAGTCAGGTCCAAAACTATCGTATCTTTCAAGAGGTCGACAACACATGTATGTTCACTAAAATGCCTATAACTCGTATAACCAATACACATACAAAGACCTTATGCACATACAAACCTTGGTATTGACGTCACCTTTCATTTGAAGTTTCCAGAAACAAAATCGGTTCAAAAGCGGCATTAAGAGAACATCAGTTCAAACACAATCTGAGATGGATGAAACACGAAATTTTCCTACAGCGCCACCTGTTGAGAATTTTCAGAATTTTAATTTTTCCTATACCATCCCTGATTCAAGACAAACAAAATAAAAAAACAAATCATTCAAATACGCACCGCCCGCAATTGATTTTTATGTACAGTGGTGGTCCAGTATAACGAATGCCGATATAACGTACACTTTTTTCAATATCATTGGTGTCTCTATATAACGCATCTAAAAATGAGTTGACATTTCTTTAGTAAAGAAATATGTATATACATACATATGTAGGCATGTGTAAAGCAACTCTCTGGATTGTGAATGCATGTATGTGTATGGGCCTGTTGTAAAACTGTTAGCTACTGCGTACATGTATTTGCACTCAAAATGTTTTTTTTAACTTTATGAATAAATGAAATAGAACGAATGAATAGGAACTATATTGTACATTTTATTTAACGTTTTGTACAATTAAAATGTGCTCGATATTATCGATCTCTCTCGATCCCATCCTCCGTCCCACTTAAACGCACAGCACACTCGCACTCCATCGCCATGGATGGCCAGGAAAATATTGTAATTTTTACGTAAGAGGTAGTATATACACACATTCATATTCATACATAATCTACATCTACCCAACTGAACAAAAAAAAAATTCACTCCGCAAAACCTTAAACGCATGAGCAATTGAGCAGACCAAATGCATTCGACTCCAGTTTCGATTCCGAGTATTTACATGAAAAAAAAACCCTCCCGCTCTCTCAAAAAATACGAATATACCGTGAAAGAAAACTAAAAAAAGAAACCACCACTGAGATCGATTTGAAAATCTTGGTCAATTAACAAATTGATAAAAAAAGGAATTTCGCAAAGGTTTTGCTAATATTGCGCGTTTTAGATATCTAAAAACTGGAATTAATTCCATTCAAATAGACGAAGGAGAAGTTCACTTTTTTGTGTTCAAAGTCTAATTATTGAATCTCTTGGACTTCCACAATCAAAACCAAATATTTTTAAATGCACGAACTTGCTCCTTATAAAAACCTAATAAATACAAAAATCGGTTAACCCGTTTGCTGTGTAGCTTCCGATAAAAAAATATTCACTTTGTTTTATATTATTAGGGATTATCAATTTTAATTCACAAAAACTCACAAAATCGCAATGAAGAAATCCGAATCTGTAATGCGCTATGGCCGGCAAACGTTATTCGATTGAACAAAAAACGAATTCTCAAAGTGCAATATGGACGCTGAAACAGCAACGAATGAAGAAATTGCGCAACTGAATCAAATGGCACAGTCAACGTGGACAGCGCCACCACACATGAAACAAAATTGGCTTCTCCATTGATCCATAATAGATGGCGTTACGTTGCGTGTCTATCGATATGTTACATTCAAATTTGATTCTTTTTTTGGTTGTTGCCAAAATAAATAAATACAAAATTAAAATAAAGAAATTAAAAAAATTTTAAAAAAATCGAAAAAAACTGACCTAAAACGCTGGGTGGTCAAAATCAGACATTTTGAATTTTTTTTTTTTTACAGAGAAAATACCTTTTCAACAAAGTATAAATCATCAAAATCGATTCGGCCAATCTCGAGTTATGGGATTACATCGCTTCGGACACTTTCTTTTAAATATATATATAGATATTTTTGAATTTAACGATTACTCCTAAAATATTTTATCTATAGGCCTTTTTTATTATGCTCAAATGATCTATATAGATCATGGTTTTCCATGGTTTACAACAACAGTTGGATCACGTACTGTTGTTGTAAACCGTGGAAATCAATGATCTATATAGATCATGTGGGTAAAATAAAAAACGCCTTATGTACTTATAATCACATAAAAAATGAATGAATAATTTTATTTATATGTAAAAGCTTCATTTCGGCAGTATAAAAGGACAGCCGAAACGTTGTTTATATCATTAAGCAAATAAAAAACGACCTGGGACCTAGCTACGGAAAGAGAGTACGAAAAATGCTCGAACAATACTCCGAAGAGGTACCTACCAAACCAGAAGACCTGCAAGAAGATGAAGAATTTATGGATACCGAAGGAAGTCATGCATCCAGCTCCGATGAATCGGATGAGGAACCCATCAACGATCACTCAACACCCGACAACGGTGAAATTGCCAGCAGCAGTGAGGATGACGAATCCGAGAAGTCCAGCCGCGAATCGTCACCCATACCAGGACAAAAGCGGGCTAAGAAATCGGCCAACTCTTCGACCAAGAAGTCTAAGACTGAGATCGGAGTAGCAAAACTGCCAACTGTAGAACCTGTGGTAACTCCACCAGTTATACAACCATTACCAGCAAGTAATGCAACAAAAATGCCAACCACTGCACCAACAACCCAAAAATCAGCACCACCGAAAAAATCAGGAATGCCGCCAATAATATGCTTTTCTGGAAACATCGCCGAAATCAGCAGATTCGCCAAAGGACAACGAATTGAATTTACCCTGAAAAATATTAATACCACGAAGACAGTCATCAACGCCATCTCTCGGGAAGGATTTGAAGCCATCAGGAATTTCCTGAAGTTAAGGAAAATTCAACACCAAACATTCACCCCACGTGAAGATCAGAGGACACTAATGATGTTGAAGGGAATTCATTTCTCCTACACCACTGCCGAGGTTGAGGAGGAACTTATAGCAGAAGGAGTTCCTGTGCTGAAGGTTTCGCTGTTCAAATCGCCGAGAGCAAAAGGAAAAACATTCAACTGCTTTGTGGTAGAGATCAGCAAAGCATTCGACGTCACTGAAGTTTACAGGAAGACTCTGCTACTAAACCAGCGGATCCACTGGGAGCGCCTCAAAACTAATGACGTCGTCCAGTGCAAAAACTGTCAGCGTTTCGGACACGTCGCCACCAATTGCGGCATGACATACGTATGCGTAAAATGCAAGTTAGACCACCAACCCGGGGAGTGCAAGCGGAAGGAGACATCAGATCCCGAAGTCTATTGCGCAAACTGCAAGGCAACAGGTCACCCAGCGAGCTACAAAGGATGCCCACAGTACATATTGAAGCTTGCGGACAAAGAAAAGCAGGTCACGCAGAAGAAAGCTCAACGGGAATTTGCAGCTAAATCTGCTTGTACCCTAACCAAACCGGCAATTAGTTTTGCTGCAATGGCGAGGGTGGGTCTTAAACAAACCCAACCAAAACAGAGCCAGCCCAAGACTCCAGCAAATCAACCACCACCACCAACTGAAACCCCAAGAGCAAAAAATCAACATCCAGCTCGCAAGAACCATCCAGTAAACCTCGGCGAAGAAGTGCATCGAGTTTTCGGGGCCGATTTAGCCACCATAATGAAGAAAGCTCGTAGCGCCGTTCCTCCCAACTACTCCAGTATGAGTGAACAGAATAAGTCCGTGGCATTGGCCACCTTTATTTTTCAATTATGCAGTACATAAGGAAACTTCGTGTAATTGCCTATAACGTTAACTCGTTATACAGCCTCCACAAAAGAACGGCTTTCCATCTATTCATGAAGTCAAACAGCCCGGATATTGCACTCGTCAGTGAAACCATGCTAACCAGCCGCAACAAGATGGATCTAAAGGATTACAACTTCTTCAAGACAGACAAAGTAGAAGGCAAACGAGGGACAGGCATCTTCGTCAAAAACTACATCAACAAATCCATGATTAGACAACTCGCCATAACTGGACTCAAATCATTCGAAGCTACTGGAATAGTAATCCGAATGTCAACATCCGAAACTCTGGCAGTCATCAGCATATAAATACAACAAATACCATGCTAACACTTTGGACATTCATCACGATATGCAGATACTGAACGGACACTTAACCCAACACTCATATGGTATAATAGGCGGGGACTTTAACGCCAGCACCAGATGTGGGGGGATACCGTTGATAGCACCGAAGGTTTGGCAATAGTCAACTGGATGGAAGACAACACCGACGTCCACTCCCTTGTGGTCATATCCCAACCAAGACCGACCTTCCCCAGGACACCATCATTATTGGATTTCTTTCTGGCAACCTCGAGCCTGGTTAACGTTCTCCATGAGATCCAAAACTATGACTGCAAGACTCTTACCAGCGACTCTGACCACGAAGCAGTGCAACTAACCATAAGACTTAACCAACCAATCTTCACGAATGAACAACCAGGAGCTGACTTTATTAATTTTCAGGAAATGGATGTTGAACTATTCCAAAGAGAAGTCGTAGACAACATTACTCTGCCCGCAGCGACCAGAAATCTCACCAATAATGAGATAGATGCAGCCGTTCAAGGTTTCAAGAATGCTGTCAACAACGCACTCGATAAACAAAAGAAGCTCAGGACATCACGAGACAGATATAGCCATCTCCACGTATATATCCAGAACCTGTACCACCATAGACAACGCCTCAGGAAGCGAATGCAAAGAATTCGGACCCGGGAATGGAATACGGTCAACAGCGATTTTCAGGCCGTGTCTAGCGAACTAAACTGCTGCAACATCATGTTCAGGAACGCAGTACAGCACTTCAATGATGTTCAACTCCAAAAGAGACTGCAAGACATCAAACCTGGTCCCGACACCTTCAAGAAGATCAACAGAATTATTGGTAAAGGCCCAAAAATGCCGGACGTTCTCAGCACAAGTTCAGGAACCGCCACCTCAGCAGACGAAAAGGCAGAAGCATTAGCGGACTACTTCGAAGGCAACTTCAAACCGTCACCTCCCGACGACCCAATATTTCTCGCAGAAGTCGATGCCACGGTCAAAGGTATCGAAGAACTGAGAACCGCAAGCACCTCATTCAGCGAAAGAAATCCAGCAGACGATCCCCAGAAAGAAAGAAGCTTTTCAACGCCTGAAGAAATTGCTGAAATAATTCATGGCAGTCACTCCAAGAAATCAACCGGACCGGACAACATATCGAATTTCGTCCTAAAGAAGTTACCACAGACCATCATGATTCTGCTAGCTATAGTGATTAATAACTGCATCAACAATTGTTACTTTCCAGCAAAATGGAAGACCGCTAAGATAATAGCCATACCAAAGAAAGGCGACCGTAGCAACGTAACTGGATACAGGCCAATATCGCTCCTATGTAGTGTGAGCAAAATACTTGAAGAGCTGATTCTGCGGCGAGTAAAAGATGTATGCAGTCAACTCGACATTATACCGGACAATCAATTTGGATTTCGCGAAAAGCACTCCACGGTACACCCGCTAATGAAATTTAATCAGGATGTCACAATGGCTCTCAACAACCATCAGGTTTCAGTCGCATGCTTCCCAGACGTGGAGAAGGCATTTTACTCAGTGTGGATTTAAGAACTTGTCCACAAATTAAAACAGCTAAGTTTTCCTAGCGCTCTCATCAATATTATTTTAAGTTTTCTTCACTCCAGGTCCTTTTTTGTGCAGGTAGAAGACCGCCAATCACAAGTGAAAAGCATCAGAGCTAGCGTGGATCGAAGCTAGGACCACTGCTTTTCAACATTTTCACGTCCGACCAACCTCAGCTCGAGAACGCAACTAACAGCTGCCTATTCGCCGATGACTCCGTCACATACAGCAACTCGATGTCCCCAGCCATAGCAGCACGAAGAGTAGAAGCCTCCGTTAGGAATCTATTCCAGTACTACTTAAGATGGGGCATACGAATCAACACGGGCAAATCTGAACTAATCTGTATAAGAAGACCCATCAGAGGAACCAGAGCTAGGTCGGCCACCAACTGCCGCAACGTCAAAATAAATCTACCTGACGGATCATCACTATCAACCACGAACAATATAAGGTATCTTGGAGTCAACTTCAGCGAGCGACTTAGATTCAACCCACACCTGAACGCAACTCTCCGGAAGGCATCACTTGCATTTCACCGAGTTTACCCGCTGATGAAGAAGCAAAATGGACTAAGTAGAAGAACAAAACTGCTGCTTTACAAACAACTAATAAGACCGGTAGTAACATACGGATTCCCCATTTGGTATACCGTCTCCAAGACATAAGTACATGAAGAAGCTCGGAGTATTTGAGAGAAAACTCTTGCGGATATGCACAGGACTGCACTACGATCCAGTCCGGAAGAAAAACGTCAGAAGTTCAAGACTCTACGAAGAAGCGAAAATCCTACCGCTGGAAAATTACATGGTCACACTTTTCCAGAAAATACTCAGGAATACCTCCAGCCATCCAAACCCATTAGTCCGAAGGATTGCGGACCTGCCACACATCCCAGAGCATCGGTACCTTCATGTACTGGCTCTGCTTAACGAGGAGTTATTCCCAAGCGACACAGACAGGACAGCCCTGCCCTTCTACGAATTGACCGAGACAACCCACCATCGAGGATAATACCTAGGTGACCAACCACCTCAAAACCAAAAGACCATCAACACCCGGATTTGAACTCCCTGAGGTAAACCCAGACAACGATGCATACTACGAGTATGAATCCGAGAAGACAACCACAATTTATGTAAAATAGATCTAAGAAAACAAACACTGTATACCGTTGGGCCCCTGTTGTTGAGCCAACACATTTAAATATTAATTATTCACCATCATTTGTTACCTACTTTAAGTCAAATTGTATATACCAAAAGTTCAATAAAAGCAAATGTAATGTAATGTTTATATCATAATATTTACTTTCGACCACCGACTAGGTAAGGACTCCGAATTCTCTAAGGCCATTCCTAGGAGGTTCTCAGTGATTACCTTTACGCTGTAATTAATCATTTGGTGGACAGACAAGGCCATTTCCTCAGTCTTCCTCCAAAGTATCTTTATTTTGTTTTTTCCCTTTGTACTACCATACATAGTTTTTTTTTCAAATAAAAATTAAAATCGTTAAAATTCGAGTAAAATACCAACGACCTCTTTATTTTTTTCCGACAAGGAGGAAATTCAAGTCTACAACATATTATTCTCTCGATATTATTCTGTCGAGTGTTCTTTATTGAATGATTTTAATATCTCTATTGTTTTTATACAATATAGGAACTACCTTCTATAAATAATTAATAATATTCTAAGCTTCAGTAGTAATATATTTCAATATTATACACTACATTCTCTCCTTCTTTTTTTTAAATACTATAACGAATTACATCTAAAAAATTAATTTAACAATCTATGAAAGCAAGCAAACGAATTACAATTTAAGATCAAAATAATTGGCCCAACTATGATGTCTCATTAACCATTTCACAAGATGGTTCGGATCCTCTTTTCTGCACGGCCCATTCTCCATTCACTTTTTTTAGATGTACAAGGTGGGCCAAAAGAAGTCATCCGATGTTGTTTGGATCTCATTTTTTTTCTAAATGAAAAACTTCGATTCTGTTTTTTGATTACGTTTATTTGAACCTTTAGAATTTTATTGGTCAAGTCGAGAAGATGATATCGGCCAAATGGGCGCCGTCACAATTGATTGCCATACGGCCTCGTGTTATGGAATTTGTCATCACTTCGGAGAGAACTTCGGGCGACAGATTCTCCCACTCGTGTCGAATATTGTCCTTGAGGGCTTCTAGGGTCTCGGGATTGTTCACGTAAACACGGGACTTCAAAAAAAAGTCTGGAACGGTTAAATCGGGCGATCTTGCTGGCCAGTGCAAATCGCCAAAACGTTGGAACCACATGTTCTCCAGTCCTAATTCGTCCAATTGCGGCAGAAAAAACTCGGTTAACATGGCCCTATAGCGCGCACCGTCCATTGTTGATGGCTTGAGCGTAGGTTACACGCGTTTGGCGGTCGACAGGCAGCAGCTGATGCACGGACTGGACTTTGTACGGGAACATACGCAAGTCTTTGACCCAAATTCGAATTAGGGACGACCGGCTGATGGCTTATTGCGAGGCACGGCGTCTGGTCGATGTTTCCGGCGACAGCCCGACATCCTCGTCAACAGCGGCGATATTCTCGGCACAACGGGCGCTACGGGGCCGGCCACTCTTGGCAACGTCTCGTGTGGTCCCATACTCTTCAAGGTTGGCGGTCAAACGGCGCAGTGTTTGCACAGTCGGTGTCGGACGGCCGTGGAATTGGCGACGGAATTCGCGCTGCGCTAACACTACAGACGAATTGTTACGCAAAAAAATAGACACGATTATTCCGCGTTCTTGGGGAGTGTATCGTTCCATGGCTTGTTCACTTGTATTATACATCTGTCTAGTCCACCAATGTCAAAACAGATTTGACATTGGCGGCTATTTGCAAAAATAAGAGCATCTTCCAATAGAATGATCTCTTTTGGCCCACCTTGTACTAGTTTCGTCGTGTTATCTCGCCGGTTCCAGAATTCCTGATTAATACATCTTCATCTTTCCGTTCAAGAACATCATGAAATTTGCCGAAATTTTGCATCTAATTTATTTTATTTTCACAACAGTTTTACTAGAACATTATCACCAGGAGACAACTCGTGGTAAATTGCATGTCTTTTCTTATCTGAACATATCTTTCCCTTTTCCTTTTCCAATAAATTCCTTTCCCTGGTTTATTCATTTAAATCTTTGTCATAGTTAATGACAGAAGGAATTTTATCTTTAAGTAATATTCCATAAAACAGTTCAGCAGGTGCTTTACCAGTGGTTGAATGTGGAGTGTTGTGATACATAAGTAATCTTGTAAATCGTCATTCCAGTTCGTCTTTGTAGCCTTGATAAATTGTATTCTTTTAAGTATATCTCGATTTTGTCGTTCTAAAGCTTTACATTATAGGTTGCACAAGAAATGTTGAATTCCTCACTGACAAATTGCTTACCAATTTTCTTCAAAGTGTTAATTGTAGATATGGATGTTATATTTCTCATTACAACAATTTGTTTGTAGCGACCATAATAATCCACTATATCAAAGATATGTTCACCGCTTAGAAGTGGTCCCATCAGATCTATGGCAATATCTATCCAGGGAGCCATTGGAATTACACGCCGTTTCATTGGTTCAGGAGGTACAGAACTCGAAACTAAAAAGCAGCCTTTACAATTCTTGACGAAACTTTCAGCTTCCTGGTCAATTTTTGTCCACCACACTTTGGTTCGCAATCCTCGTTTTGTACCTACTATACCTGGATGGCCTTCGTGAACAAATTCGATTACTTTTTTACGAAGCTGTTCCGGAATGACAATTTTATTGTGCCGTCGTAACAATATGCTTCCATTAAAACAAAGTTAATTTTCAAATATTTTGAAGTGAAGAATTTCCTTCTTCCAATTATTGTTGTAAATAGCTTTTTTTACATCCAAAATCTCCTCGTCAGTTGATGACACTTTATCAATTTCATAGAGGGTCATAGCCTTGGGAACACTACTGCAAACGATTTGTTGGATATGTTCCTCCTCATCAAAATTCTGAATGCTATTGCTCGCGACACAAAGTCGAGACAAAGGATCAGCAATATTGGACTTGCCTGGTTTATAAATTATTTTATACCTATAGGACTGCAATCGCAGTACCCTCCTTTCGATTCGAGCGCATGGTTTAGATTTCGGGCTGAAAATAAATTCTAGGGGCTTATGATCCGTTTAAAGTTCAAAATCCTTTTTGTATAAATATATATGAAAATGAAATGAAAACTCTCCACACAAGTGCCAATGCCTCCTTTTCCGTCTGGCAGTATATTTTTTCACAATCGGATAAGCTTTTGTTTCCATATGCTATACTGCGTGGTTTTTCGTTACTGCTAAACTGAATCAAAACAGCACCTAGTGCTACAGGACTTGCATCAACCATTAACTGTGTTCTGTCATTTGAATCATAATATCTTAAATATTTGTTATTACGCAGATTTTTTTTAAGATCCTCAAATGAACGTATACTTCTTTTTCATTTAATTTGATTTCAGATTTGTGACGCACATTTTGATTTTTTTTAAATTCCCGTAAAGGGTCAGTTAAAGTTCGAAGATTTGCTATAGTAAATAGTAGTAGTAATTGACTTTATTTAGGCGTAGGCGCAATGGCTTAGTGGTTAGTGTGTTGGACTTGTTTCTTGAAAATTAAAAAACAAAACAAAATATGTATATATAGATAGATTTTAGGCCGAAAGGCAATAGTTTTAAGCATAATGTTAAGTTTAGAGCGCTCGCCTAGAACCAGTAAGCTAGAATAAGATAAATGTTAGTTTTAAATTAGATTTAATCGTTTTTGTCTAGTATATAAGTTTAAAGAATGAATTTAATAAAAATGAATTAAAAAGTAAAAGTAAAAAAAAGTATGTTGGACTACTAAGCGAGGGGTCCGAGGTTCGAATCCCGAAAAAAACAAAATTAGGACTTATGGTTTTTTTCCGCTGCGCCACTTCTCGCGAACGTCTGACAAACATCCGAGAGTATACTTGTCATGAAGGAGCTTCTCAATTAGCCGTTTGGACCCGGCATAAAATTGTAGATCCCTTCCATTCGTCCCAAAAATGAAAAACTCACACAAACGAATGGTTGTGAGAAGCTAGGCCTAGGGTCCCTACGGACCTGTTGCGCCAACTATTTATTTTTTATTTATTTAATTGACTTTATTTCATTATAAATTTCACAAAAAAAAGTTTCTAAGTCTATTTTGGTTTGGGCTGAGGCCGTCTACCAGATTGGCATTTAAACATATATAATTTTGTCTATCATTTACATACATATATTAAATTATACGTATGTTTTAGAAGTCTCCCTCGATGAATAATTTTCTGTGGCGAAGTGCGTTCTCTGTATAATTGAACAATAGCCTTGTTCTCCGTTTAAGATTCCGATTGCAACTACCTCATCCAGAACATAGGAACCGAAAAATTGTTTCCGGAATTCGTACTTTCATATTGCAAATATTGCACAAAATTGGTAGATCTGGTCGATGCGGTATGTAATTCAACTGGACCAACTCTCCTCTCATTTTGAAAATAGTGCTTATTTTATCTGTCGTGAAGCAGTTTAGAAAATAAGTTCGTTCTTCAAGCTGATATTTTATTTTATATTGTGAAGATTGGGCTTCATTAACATATTTTTGGTATGTAATATTGTCTTCTCCGAGAATCAGACTGCATATCTGGTGTAATGTTTAGGATTACCCCACATTTCGCCGCAAGACGCTCCCATTCTTGCACTAGATTTCCTCTTGTTCTTATGATGTGCGTAAATACTTTTTTTGGTAGCCTTTCGTCCTCCAGCTCAACCACTCTTACATTGTAGTTAAAATGCATTTTTAATGTGTCCAGGGGCGTTCCCGTTTCTAGGTTTCTAGATGTAGCATATAGTGGGGGGTACTACCAGGCAATCTAAATATTCGCTTAAGAAAGTAGCGCAGGAACTTCTCAACAGCCGCGAAAGAACAGTATCCCCACACTTGTGCCCCATATAAAAAAATGGAGGCTGCTGTTGATCGAAATAGCATTTCCTTTGCAATATATGACTTACGTGTTTATTATTGATGCATTTTTCCCAAACTGAACAGATTGCGCGCTTAGCTTCAGACAATTTGTTTTGAAGGTGTTTGTTCATGCTTAAGTTAGGTGTGATCAGAACTCCAAGATACTTATATACGCGTACAATTTCAATACTCACCTTGAAAGGACCACTTTTTACTTCGACAGTACCTCCCACCACCATTTCTAAATATCATCATCTTCGATTTTGTAGATTTACAGGTTCCAAGTTCTGCAGTAGTTATCAAGCCTGTTTATCATAAGCTGCATGCAGTCGACAGATTCTGCAAGAAAGACAATATCATCTGCAAACATGAGAGCGGGGATACTTGTTCGGTGTAACTGAATTCCACCTTTAACATTGTCTGTTATGTCATTTATGTATAATATAAACAGTAGCGTACTTAATATACAACCATATAATAATACAAAACCTTCAGACAAGTGGTTTCCATCCCAAACCAAAGCTATGGTATTGGTGTACATTGCTCGCAAAACGTTTACTACTTTTGGAGAAAAAAAAAAACGCGTAAAGCTTTTTGTGGTTTCTCTTGTATATTTCGGCAATGTTCATAAGCATAAATATCTGGTCGATCGTCGAGTAGTTTTGTCTGAAGCCCGCTTGAGATTCATGGATGATTTTCTTCTCATTTACCCACTGAATAAGTCTTTTAAAAAGCACTGCTCCAAAAAGCTTGGTTGAAGTATTTAAAAAAGATATACCTCTATAGTTTGTCGGATCATTATAGTCCACTTCTTATGCAATGGGAATAAAATCGATTTCAGAAAGCTTTCTGGTATACCTATCTGCATTTTCAAAAATTCGATTGAATTCCGATACAAGTGGTAAAAGGAATTCACGTGTATAAATCTTATAGAATTCGTAAGAAATGCGGTCATCCCCTGGGGCTTTCTTATTTTTAGCTTTCTCGATTACATATTGTACTTCATCCAGCGTTATCGGTGCATCCAGAAATTCGTCGACAATCCAGGGTTCTGCATGTTGAAACGGCTAGGAGATTTGAGTTGCGTTGAGCAGATTTGAGAAGTGGCTTTTAAGTTGTTCCGCTTGTAAGCCTAAGGCGATCGTACTTCTTCCACCATTAATACGTTTAACAGCTTTCCAAAATTCTGCTGAGCACCTTGTGATGTTTAAGAGTGTAATATTTTGCTCGTTATACTCTAGCTTTTTCTTATGGCAAATGTTTTTAAAGAGCTTTATTTTTTTATTATTTCTGTCAGGCTTTCAATATTTAGCATCACATTCGCATCTGTCAAAGCTACGAGCTCTTTGTTAAGGTTTGCCTGATACAAATTTCGAAAACTGTCTTTCCATAATAGTTTTGGTAAGAGTCTTAACAGTGTTGTGCTACTATTAATCGGGTTTCTGTTCAGATAAAACGTAACTTCCAGCGGCATGTGATCGGAGAACGTCTTCATTGCTACCTTGAAATCTTTAAGATGAGAGCAAAATCCTTAAGTTACAAAACAGTAGTCTATAACAGAACATGCTGTCCCACGAAGAAATGTGTACTCCCCAGAAGAATCTCCTTCACAGCTTCCATTAAGGACTCGGCAATCAAATGCATCCGCTAATTTCAAAATTGAAATTCCTTTGGCATTACATGTTCCTTAGAGTTGCGGTTTCTATATATCGCCGATGTACCCAATGCGCTTATAAGGTTGTTTTGCGACTCGCCTATCCTTTCATTGAAGTCGCCGATACGTACTAGATTCGCTGATCCTAAACTATTTAATAAATCGTTCAATTTGTTATATCGGTACGATGTGACAGGTGTTAATGTCCGTTTTCAGCTCAAGCACGCATGATCCTTCTATGCTTTTAAAGTTAACCTTTGCTCCATCTATCTGCTTACGAAATCCAAATAGTTCGCCACCACTTCCCCTTCCAAACAGGATTGATTTTACCGCAGGTATAAATTTTAATTCATAATTCGTGAAAATAGTCTTAAATCTAGATCCGTCATTAATGACTTTCAAATAATAGAAAAATATCAAATTCTTTAATATATTTATTTAAATGTCCTCAAATATTTGCTTATTTTTTAGCCCTGCTACATTATAACTTAAGGTTTTTAATTTTAATAATTTTATGTCGTTCTGGTAGACGAATTTTTCTCAATTAATGACTCGTGTAAGCACCGACTTATGTGTGCGCCCAAATTGGTTACAGCGGTTGCTTTGGGTGTGTTTATGTCTTTAGTTACTTGGTGGCTTTTTCGACTGTCAGATTCAGAAGACATTGACGTTTTGCACCCCCTACTTTTCCTCATCTTCCATACCCACTTTAGTTTTAATTTAGTTTAAGTCAACTTCTTGTGATAGACATCCGTCAATGTAAACGTACAACGCTACGTAAGCAAGAGCAATCTTTCTCTCTAATACATAAAGAAAAACCTAAGCCATTTGGGCATTTAAACTTATATTATGTTTAACGTAACCAAGTGAGACGGCCATACTTTTGCAGCCTCTCGTAATAACACCAAGAAACTGATCACAAATTGTATCCTACTTATAAGCAACCAGCAATTATGAAGACTTAATAAAGAAATTACAATTACAATTACGTTTTGCCCATGTTAATATTTTGGTTTTGCCATTCGTTCATACACTTTTTTAAGGATGGCGGAAATTCTCCAAACATCCCTCTGATAAGTCCCAAGTGAATAATCTTCCTCCTACATATAACTTGTCGTCTCTTAAAGCGATTTTCATTTGTGACTTGGAACGTTTCTCGCGCAGGTCTTTCATTAAAGGGATTAACTTTGCCCTTCTTTTCCTGACGTTGGGCGGAAAATCTTTGCGGATATTTATGTTTCTTTGCTTTACGTAGAACATTGATAGCTGTGTTACGGGATTTCATCTTGACGACTATTGTTGCCGTACGCTTATCTCGGGTGTTAATTATGCAGGCAGATTCAACAGCAGCAATTTTTTCACTTTCTTCCAATAAACCAACGCACACGGATTTAGCTTTTTCTGTCGGATCGCTGTCGCTTACTGACTGGAGGTGTAGCACAACATTAGATTCGGTGTTTTTTAGCATAAGCTTGTCCATTTGCTCTTCTAGAAGCTTGTTACGATTTTCCAACTACGCAACCTTTGCTGAAATTTCATCTTGCTTTATTTTCATTCCTGACAGCTCAGTATAAAGCAGTTGGAAGTCAGATTTCGAGAAAAGTTCTTTTGCGAGATCCCTATTCTTTTCTTCCAGAATCTCTTTTAGATGGTCAATTGTGATGCCCGTTATAGTTTTCGATGTCATATCGTTGGAGTTTCTACTAGATCGCCGCTTCTCGCAATTGAAATGGTGGTGAAGTTTCTTGAAGTACCCTTTTGTTCATTTATTGAGGTTAACTAACTGGTGGGATTTGGACTTCAGTTTTGCACTTAGAATGCTAGGACTTACTCAGATTTGTGTTGTTTTGCGTGGCTTATATCCTCAAATTGCACTTAAAACCAAAATTGTTCAATTGTTTCCACTTTTTCTTGTTTAATTTAAATGCTTTATCAGAGCACTTCAATAAGACAACTTTAATATGCCAGAACAGTGTTGACAGTTCGAAGATTTGCTATAAATTTTTCAACATAGTTTATAAGACCCAAAAAGCTTTCTAGCTCTTCAACCGTTTTGGGTTCTCGAAATTTGTTGATTACTTCTAATTTTGTTGGTGATGGTTGAATGCCTTTTGCAGAAAGGATATGTCCCCAAAACTCAATTTGTTGAACATTTTATGTACACTTATCGTAGTTTAATAACACATTATTTTTTTTAATTACCTTAAGTACATTCTTTAAACGAAAGTTATGTTCTTCTTCAGGCTTACCATATTAATATCGTCAATAAAGTCAATCAATTATCTTTTGAAATATTTCCGGTGCACATGTGATTGCAAACATAAGCATTTTGTACCTGAAAAGTCCATTATTGGTTATAAATGTGGTTATATAACGCGAATTTGGAGAAATCTCAACTTGATGAAAAACATTTTTTTATGTCCAGTCTTGAAAATAATATTGATTTTCGTAATTTAGGAAGAATTTGGTTTATGGTAGGTAATGGGTAATTTTCTCTTAATATCTCTGTATTCGCTCTTCTTATATCAACGCACAATCGTATATCTCCATCTTTTTTCATAATTGGCACAATGGAAGATATCCATTTTGAGTGCCCTTCGACTGGTTCAATTATTATATCTGATGCCAAGAGCTCGTGTATTTTAACCTTAATTTTTATATCTGATGCCAAGAGCTCGTGTATTTTAACCTTAATTTTTAATTCCGAAGGAATTGGTAGTTTGCGACAAGGCTGAATCACGGGAGTTATTTTTCTATCTATGGGAATATCAACCAAAGCGTCTTTAATTTTAGGAAACACAGTGCACTGTATTGAGTTCAACAACTCCAAGCCCAGTTTAAGTACTCCCAGTTTTATTGCTGTGTCTCTCCCCATTAAGCTTTTTTGACCATTTCTTACAACATAAAAGATAGCAGAATGCTTCTTACCTGGTACCAAAATGTCCGCCTCAAAAGATACTAAAACATTTAGTGGTGTATCAGAACCATAAGCTAGAAATGTTTTCTTTGGATTTATTATTTGATTTCGAACCGAAATCCCCTGGTTTTTCATTTCTATCCATGTTTTTTTTGAAATTATGTTTGATTTGCTCCCCGAGTCGATAACAATTGGTACAACAATGCCCCCAATTCGACATATTATTTCATAGATTTTTGGATTTTGAATGTTGAAAACATATTCATCCTCTTGAACAGATCTTACTGCTTCCTTTTTAAATTTGCTTATCGTTTCAACTTTGTTCGGCATTTGGATTCAAAATGTCCTGTTAATCCGCATTTATGACAATTGTTGTTCCTTGCTGGACAATTCGCATCACGTGCAGAATGTTCTTTAGACCCTCATTGAAAATATTCGAAAATTTTGTTGTTTGGATCTTGATTTTTCTAGAATTTTGTTGACTTCAATTTCATTGTTTTTAGATTTGTTTCCAAAATTTTCCATTTGAAATTTTACGATTTCCAAGGAATTTGCAAGAAAAACTATATCATTTAACGTCTTTGAATATCATCCATCTCTAATACCTTTCGTCTTAGCTTTTCAGAAAAACATTTCTCTACCACTTGGTCGGCCTCTCTTACTCGCCGTGATTAGACGTGCTTAGTCATTATTCTTAGTCACATATAAAGGGTGATTTTTTAAGAGGTTTAGAACTTTTTTAAAAAAAAAAACACAAAAAATTCGAAAAAATGAATGAAATATTTATTTGAATCGATAGTTTGAACCTTGCAATTTAATGTTTAAAGATAATTTCATGCAAATGTTGACCGCGGCTGCGTCTCAGGTAGCCCATCCGCTGAGTCCAATTTTGGCATACTCTTTCACACATATCGGCCGGTATCTCACGAATGAATGCATGGATGTTGGCTTCCAGTGCGTCAATCGAAGCGGGCTTGTCCCTATACACATTAGCCTTGGCATACCCCCACAAAAAATAATCTAATGGTGTCAATTGACCGGCCCGAAACGTGAAATTAACTGTTCACCAAACTCGCCTCGCAATTGCGCCATTGTTTCGCGTGCTGTGTGGCATGTGGCACCGTCTTGTTGAAACCACATATCATGCAAGTCAAGAACTTCCATTTCGGGCAAAAAAAAGTTTGTTATCATCGCTCGGTAGCGTTCACCATTGACAGTAACGCTGCGATTCGCATCATCTTTGAAGAAATATGGCCCAATAATGCCGCCGGCCCATAAACCGCACCAAACAGTGGCTTTTTCGGGATGCATTGGTAGCTGTTGCAATGCTTCTGGCTGATCTTCACTTCAAATGCGGCAATTTTGCTTATTTACGTACCCATTCAACCAAAAATGAGCCTCATCGCTGAACACAATTTTTCGATAAAAAAGCGGATCCTCGGCCAGCTTTCCAAGAGCCCATTCACCAAAAATTCGGCGTTGTGGTAGGTCGGCTGGCTTTAGTTCTTGCACCAGCTGTATCTTAAAAGGCTTTACGCCCAAATCCTTCCGCAAAATTTTCCACGTAGTGCTGTAACAAAGGCCTAACTGCTGGGAACGGCGCCGAATCGACATTTCGCGGTCTTCTGTCACACTAGCTGATACGGCCGCAATATTTTCTTCACTACGCACAGTACGTAAACGTGTTGGTGGTTTAATGTCCAACAAAGTAAATTTGGTGCGAAATTTGGTCACAATCTTCCGAATAGACTGCTCAGAAGGTCGAGAATGCCGATCATAAAATGGAAGCAGCGCGCGATGAACATTTCGAACCGAGCACGAATTTTGATAGTAAAATTCAATAATTTGCAAGCGTTGTTCATTTGTAAGACGATCCATGGTTAAATTGCAAACCAAACTGAAGCTGTTTGACAGTGACACAAGGTACTAAACACACGTCAGCTGTCAAAACCAGTGTTGCCAAAACCAAACCAGCTAAAAAATCACCCTTTACTAATCTGCTTAAGAATGAATTTAGCTTGCTCTATATGCTTAAATTCTCTAACTAATGATTGTTTTATATCGTGTGGACTGTGCGGTTTACCAACTCATCGCGAATGTACAGACATATCCGCTGAATTTATAAAATTTATTAATGACACAGATAATATTTTTTTCAAATGTAATAAATGCAAAAAATTCGATCTCGATAAATGCATAAAGAGTGTTAATGATCACTTTGCTCTCTTGCAAGAAAGTGTTAATGTGCTTAATAAACATATACATTCACTTTTTAAGCGAGATGAATCCAACGAAAATTTAAACATTAGTCGTGATATACGTGAAAAAACACGTCTGCAACGAAAGCCCAAGGTCAATGACCCTCCTAAATCTAAAACATCCAATAAAGAATCAATGAATAGTGCACTTTCGTCATCCTCTTTATCTCGATTCTCGCCCTATACAAGTGTTTCCCCTACTGTTCCTCGCACCGGCAGTGGACAAATTAAGTCTATTGCTAGTACCTCTCGCAGGTCATCATCATTCCCAAATATTACTTGTGTCAATAATGACAAAAACATAAAGAAAAAGAAAAAAAACTCAGTAAGTAATTGTTGTTGTGACCAATGCTAATAGCTTAAATGATGGTGATGTTGTTGGTGGTACTGCTGTTGGTGTTTCGAATGAGGTTGTTGCTGACACTGCGGCGGCTGCTGTGGGTATAGAGAACGGTTTTGGTAACGATAGTAGTGCAAGTAATAATAACGTAGAAGACTCAAAGAAAAGTAAAAGTTCAGAAGCTGTTGTTGTTGCACCTGATGCCAAAAACTTAAATAATGCTGTCGCTGTTGATGTTACTGTTTTCAATAATGTTGTTGCTGCTTATGATGATGCTGCCGTGGACGTCGTTACCAATACTGCTGCTGTTGTTGTTGGTAATGAGAGCGCAGTTGCTATGGAAAATATTGTTAGTAATGCGAATGCTTTTGATAATGCGACCCCTTCTGTCTCACATATGAGTTTGCCGGCCGATACAGCTGTTAAAGTTAAAAGCAAAACAATAATCGGTTCCAAGCCCCAATGTTATGGCCTTAAAATAGCGAAGAAACTTAAATGGTTCCATATTGGAAGTTTTCGCAACTCTACCGCTACGGATGATATCGTCAACTACATATCTACTAATCTCGAATTCCATCCAGTTCAATGCTATAAGCTTCTTAAACACCAGGAATCCGATATTAACTTGAGATTCATTAATTTTAAAATTGGTGTCTCTGTGGAATGCGCTAAGAATATCTACGTTGATACTTTTTGGCCTAGTGGGGTAAAAATACGTCCTTTTGTGTTCAAGCCAAAAAACTTGGAGGGTTAGAGGGATCTCTGTTACCCTCTAGTTCTTCTCCTCAACCAATTCGCCTAAATAATCTGCCTAATCAACATCATAATTCATCGCTGAAGGTATACTTTCACAATGCAAGTGGCATTCGGACGAAAATATCTGAACTGTTTAACAACTCAAGCCACCTTGATTACGATTTAATCATTATCGTCGAAACTTGGTTATACCCTGATATATCTTCGTCTGAACTTTTTGATTCTCGGCATTTTGTCGTATATCGACGCGACAGATGTAACTCTATCTCTGAACGTGGAGGAGGAATCCTGATTGCTGTTAGTACAAAGCTATGCTGTATGGAGGTTGCTTTACATAACTTGGACGTTGAGCAATTATGTATTTCTATTAGGTACCTTATTTTCTACACATAATGTTTCTTTTTTTTTTATCATAAGCTATATTCCACCTAGAAGTATTTTTGAAGTTTATGAAAAACACTTTCTGAATATTGATGCTATTATTAATACCTGCTCCGAATTCGATATTGTATGTTGTTTTGGAGATTTCAACTTGTCAAATATTATATGGAACTGGTCAGTTAGTGATAATATGATGTTAGCCTCTAATATGATTAAAGATTTTGAATATTATTTCAAAGATTCTCTTCACTCACTTAATCTGAATCAAATAAATAGAATTCCAAATGATTTGAATAAGATATTAGATTTAATCTTTGTATGTAGTGAGTTTCTTAATTGTAAAGTCTCTACAGTCCCTTTTTCACTCCTAAATGAGTCTATTCACCACAAAGAATTATTTGTTAATATCGAATTATATATTTTCCCGTCTTATGAATCTAACACATGTTTAAAATCGTATAACTTTAACAAGGCTAACTTCATTGAACTAAACAGTTTTCTTGAATCCTTCAATTGGTCCCATGAATTTTTAAATTTAAATCTTGAACAAATGTACTTGAGATTTACATCAATTATATTTGAAAGTTTTTCTAAATTTGTTCCTCTTTCTCTAGCGTCTAAATTGAAGAAACTACCAAAGATTCCGTGGTACAATGATCATTTAACAAATCTTAAAAATATTAAACGTAAAGCTTTTAATAAATATAAGAATACTAATAATTAGTTAGACTATGCTAAATTTAGCAAATTGCGAAACGATTTTTCAATTCTTAATAAATTCCTTCATCGGTGTTATATTATGAGTATCGAAAGTAATATCAAGTCCAATAGTAGCTCATTTTGGTCATTTGTCAATACTAAGAGAAAGTCTTCTGGATATCCGAATAATATGTCATATAAGAACTCAGATGCTTCGAACATGACTTCGATTCTGGATCTATTCGCGGATTTTTTTCAATCGGTATATTCAGATCCAAATAACTTAAACAAGTCATATTTGCCCAATATAACAAGCAAGGTTTATATTGGCGCGTTACATGTAAGTATTGATGAAGTTCTCTTAGCAATCCAGTCACTAAAGCCTAAAACTAAACCTGGTGCGGATGGTATACCAGCTTTATTTCTAAAGAACTGTGCCAATACACTATGCTTTCCTTTGCTCTGCATTTTCAACAAATCGCTCTCCGAAGGTATATTTCTTAACGAATGGAAAACTTCATATCTTATTCCAATTCATAAATCCGGCTCCAAGAACTTAATAGAAAATTACAGAGGGATCTCTAAACTTTCCTCAATTCCTAAATTATTCGAATGCATTGTGAAAACAAAATTAGAGTTTTTAACCCGCGAATCCATATCTGAATTACAGCATGGTTTTATCTCTGGGCGCTCTACAACAACAAACATGGCCCTATTTTCATCGTATGTTATCGAGAATATTGAGGGAAAGAGTCAAATTGATGCAATTTACACCGATTTCAGCAAAGCTTTTGATTCGGTTAACCATTTTAGCTTACTGCGAAAACTCAAATTATTTGGTTTCCACTCAACATTTCTAAGTTGGATCTCATCTTATTTAACAGGTAGATCACAAAAAATTGTAATCAATAATTCTTATTCGAAATCTATTAATTGTATTTCGGGTGTTCCTCAGGGAAGTCACTTGGGTCCGCTTCTGTTCAATATTTTTATAAATGATTTAACATCAGTTATAAAATATTCGTATTGCCTTCTTTATGCTGATGATCTGAAATTATTCCTTAAAATTAATAGTGTTGAGGATTGCCGCCTACTACAATTAAATATTGATCGAATTTCAGAATGGTGTAATTTAAATTGTCTAAAATTAAACATAAAAAAATGTAATGTGATCTCATTCTATAAGATTCATTCGCACATAAACTTCGATTACCAAATTGATTCAGACCCACTCTCGCGCGTTGAAAATATTAAGGACCTTGGTATAATGCTTGATTCAACTTTCTCTTTTAAAAGTCATATTGACTATATGATTGTTAGAGCTAATTTACTTGTTGGTTTCATTAAGCGAAATTGTATTGATTTTTGTGACCCATACGCTTTGCTTTCTTTGTAAATCTAGTTAGATCGTTACTCGAATATGCGGATATTATCTGGAACCCAGCCTTGAAGACTTTTTCTGAACGTATTGAAAAAGTCCAAAGACGTTTTACAAGATTTATATTTTATAAAATGAAATGGACTTTTATCCCGGAATATAAGTCTCGTTGTTTATTTCTGGGAATTAAATCACTGGAATCCAGAAGATGTATGCATGATATAATGTTTGTGAGGGATATTTTGAATTATCACGTTAGATGCCCTTCCTTACTCTCTAAAATACCACTTTATGCACCATCAAGAGTTTTACGTCCCAAGGATTTGTTTTTTGAGCAATACCACAGAACAAACTATGGTCGTAATGAACCCATCTGTAGATGTAAAATACAGTTCAATGAAGTTTGCCAAAATATTGAATTAAGCTGGACAAGAGATTTATTCAAATCTAAACTTGTCTTAATATTTACATTTTAATCGATTTTTTCTTTTATTGTAATTTATGTTGTTATTTGTTTTTTGTTATTATTTAAAACATTTTTAAAATACTTTTTCTAAAATCTGTTAGCCTTAGCTTGTAGATAATAAATAAATAAATAAATAAATAAATAAATTTGTTCATCGGTGTTAACAAATATGCACTTGGCAGCTTGGCGTCTATGATGAACAACAAATGCTTAAAATTTTTCATATTTTCCTCGACATATTTGTCTGAATATAAATATGTCTTTCATCAGTTTTATTTTGACTCGGATTAAAATATTCATCCAAGTTTTTAAGGCAGACACAATAAACATTTACATTTTTATTTGACACCAAGGTTTCATCGACGTTTGCTCCAGGTAAATTGTTTAACATTTCCCGAAGTCTTGTCCCTCACAATGCAAAAGTCTTGCTCTCTTCTTACATACAATTCGAAAGCTCGCTCCCATTTTACCCATTTCGTTCCAAGGGATCGGGAGTCACAACTGCAGTCAAATTGGTGCAGCTTAGGTATACAATTTATGTCAGACGGCATGGTAAACCTACATCAAATACAAGACCACATACATTTATGTATATTTATACATTCCAGTTATATAAAACAGAATTTTATCTCACTGTAAACATCAAAAGAACCATCTACAAGGTAGACGAATTTCAAATCATTTCAAAAGAATTTAGTCTTTCCAAACGAATTTAATCTTTTCAAACGAATTTATTATTTCCAAACGCTTTTAATCTTTCCGAACGAATTTAATCTATAATGGATGATTACCGAATTCAATACATCATCCAAAATGCTGATTTTCGAATTAAATCTTCATTTTTTAACATAGGTAATTTATTATTTTCAGAAATCTCACCAATATCAGAATTCAAATGTGGTATGCTTTTACCACAGGAAATTATTACTTCAGCGAATCAGCCGAGTACCTCCTCCTTTTTACATAACCCTGCAAGTTCGCGGAGAACTCTGGATTTGGGACAGTTGTATACGGAATGCGATACGAACTTAGTTCAGTCAGCAAAAGAGGAGCATCTCAATGAGTTGATGCAATTACAACACTTTGGTTTTCCAACGTGGAAGAATGTGAGGTATTCTAAGGCTGTTAAGTTATTGGCTGCAGGTCCTGGCTTCGTGGAGTTAAAGATAAACGATGAGTTATGCACTCTTAATAAGGGCAAAGATTTTTTAGTTTCCACTGAACAGATAATGGCCGCATTAACAAATGCATTATTAGAGCAAAAGTCATTACTTAAGTCTGGTCTGCAGTCTATTTTAGACTAGGCATTCCAAACACCGGATGAACTGAACCCAAATGCACTCTATGAACGTTTTACTGCCTTGTTCGGTTCCTCGTCGGCTTCATATAAAAACTCTGCATTACCACTCCATGTGGTCTGCGGAAAAAGGGCAGAATGCATAGAGGTGCGGCGGGAAAGGTTAGTAGGAGAAATACCGGATAAGAACGTCCAGGCAGCATTGAAAAATGTGCACCCTAGTGCGGAAAATCTCTTTGACAGGCAATCATTGTTAGCCCTAATACAGTCTTTAGGAGGAATTCAATCCTGGCTTTGTAATCCGGCTCAGGATAGGGAGAAAAAGAGCTCTCAGACACCAAAGTTATTTCATAGTCAGGGTAGAAGCAATGCAGTTGATAGTAGAAACAGTGTTCGAAAACATTACAAATATAATTACAAAGAAAATACTACAACCTGGGCCAAAAGAGATCACCCTATTGGAAGATGCACTTATTTTTGCAAATGGCCGCCAATGTCAAGTCTGTGTTGCGTAACAATTTGTCTGTAGTGTTGGCGCAGCGCGAATTCCGTCGTCGATTCACCGGCCGTCCGACACCGACTGTGCACGTTTGGCCACCAACCTTGAAGAGTATGGGACCACACGAGACGTTGCCAAGAGTGGCCGGCCCCGGAGCGCCCGTTGTGCCGAGAATATCGCCGCTGTTGACGAGGATGTCGGGCTGTCGCCGGAAACATCGACCAGACGCCGTGCCTCCCTAAGGCGAATTTTGGTCAAAGACTTGCGCATGTTCCCGTACAAAGTCCAGTCCGTGCATCAGCTCCTGTCGACCGCCAAACGCGTGTAACCTACGCCCAAGCCATCCTCAATCTGGAGGACGAAGTGGACGATTTTTCGACAAAAATCATAATGAACGATGAGGCTCATTTCCACTTCAGCGGGTACGTGAACAAGCAAAACTATCGCTTCTGGGGCACCGAAAATCCACGAGTAATGCACGAGGAGCCATTACACCCGCTCAAAGTTACTGCATGGTGCGCTGTTCACGCTGGAGGAGTCATCGGGCCATTTTTTTTCGAGAACGCCGCTGGTCAAACGACAACGGTGGACGGTGCGCGCTATAGGGCCATGTTAACCGAGTTTTCTCTGCCGCAATTGGACGAATTAGGACTGGAGGACATGTGGTTCCAACAGGACGGAGGTACGGCACACACTGCGCGAGCCACAACTGATATTCTGAAGGCGGCGTTCCCGGGTCGCCTCATCTCTCGTTTTGGCGATTTGCACTGGCCCGCAAGATCGCCCGATTTAACCGTTCCAGACTTTTTTTGTGGGGTTTTTTGAAGTCCCGTGTTTACGTGAACAAGCCCGATACCCAAGAAGCCCTCAAGGACAACATTCGACATGAGTGCGAGAATCTGTCGCCCGAAGTTCTCACCGAAGTGATGAAAAATGCCATAAAACGAGCCCGTATGGCAATCAATTGTGACGGCGCCCATTTGGCCGATATCATCTTCTTGACTTGACCAATAAAATTATAAAGGTTCAGATAAACATAATCAAAAAACAGAATCGAAGTTTTTCATTTAGAAAAAAAAAGAGAACCAAACAACATCGGATGGCTTCTTTTGGCCCACCTTGTACTAATGAAAAACAGAGTAAACGATTTAATTCTTCCTTTCGTTCAAATGTCCGACAAGAAGTGATTCAAAGACAACATTCAGTTCCAAACTTGCAGAGCGTGTTGGGAAAGTCTGGGTGCAAACTCATTTCTTATAAAAACGATTTTGGGTAAAAAGAATTTCTTTTTACAGAAAACCCCATTTAATTTTTCCGGCAGCAGCAGCTCGATTCAAATTTGCAACAACACATTCGGACCAAATGGATTTACAAATAAAAGAGTTGAAAAGATTGAAGGTTCTGGAACCTCCCCTGAGTGTTGGTACAAGTTTTCTATCAAAGATGTTTTTAGTAAAAAAGTCGGATGGATTCGTCCTATCTTCGACTTAAGAGGCCTGAACAAATACGTGACTATAAAAAAGTTCAAACTAATTTCTCATTCCACCGTTCCCGAGTTTTTGCAACCAAAAGACTGGATGGTGAAGCTAGACATATCTCAAGAATATTTCCATGTGCCAATAGCGGCGAACCATCTACGTTTCTTAAGAATAGTGTACAGAAGCGAGTTACTGGAGTTGACTTGTCTGCCATTCGGCCTAGCTTCAGCTCCCAGATTGTTTTCAGCTCTGACATGTTGGATTGCGGAGATTCTGCGTGGAAAGGGTATTCGGGTTCTGGTCTATCTAGACGACTTCTTGTTTATGAATCAGAACCCCACCAAATTAAAGAATCAGGCAGCTGAGGCCATAAGTATTCTGGAGAAATTAAGCTGGATGATAAATTACACAAAATCAGTCCTAATTCCAAGCCAAAAACAGGAGTACCTGGGTGTTATATGGCACACTTCCAAAAATGTTATGTCCCTTCCGAGCAAGAAGGTGGACAAAATGCGATTTACTCTTCAGGCGATGTCACAGCTAAAGTCATGCACTCTTCTTCGGTTGCAGCAGATTTTAGGCCATTTGAATTTCGCAAGTTTTGTTGTACCCAGAGGCCGACTTCACTGCCGATACCTTCAAATATTCTTAAAGCACAAAGGCTCACCATCCCTCGGAGGGCTTTGGAGGAGATAGATTGGTGGATCGGAGCCTTGACCAATGTCGAGCTAATACACAAAAAAGTAGTGTCACATTTTCTAACAACGGATGCTGCAGACACTGGCTGGGGTGCTCAGTTGAACGAGACAACCATTTCAGGCCAGTGGTCGAGGGGCCAGAGAAGATGGCACTCCAATATAAAACAAATGTACGCCGTTTTTATGGCCATAAAGGATCAGGCACTTTATTTGAAAGATGCGCACCTCTTCAGTCAGAAAATCGAACGTTGGTTGCTTACTTGCGCAAGGAGGGGGGAACAAGATCTATAAGCCTACTCAACTTGACGTATCAGCTACTTTATCTAGTCAGTCACCTCAGTATAACATTATCCGCGTTCTATCTTCCGGGAAAATACAACGGAGTAGCCGACAGGTTGTCAAGAGGTCGATCCATACCAGAATGGCATCTACTGCCCCAAGAGACTGCGGAAGTGTTCAAAAGATGGGGACGACCAGAAATAGAGTTCTTTGCATCAAAAGAAACAGTCATTCTCGAGAATTATGTATCGATAGACTGCAAAGATCAGGCCGCAGAATTCATAAATGCTTTCAGTCGAGATTGGGATTGTCGTCTACGCAGGTTTTTTTCCACCGCCCAACCTAATGCCAAGAGTTCTAGCGCACTTGAACAGCTCTCGCGGAAGGTATCTGATTGTGTCACCGCAATGGGACAAGGTCTTCTGGATGTCCGACCTAAAAGCTCGGGCTCTGGAGCCTCCCTTAACAATTCGGAACCTGCGGAAGGTGTTGATAGATGTTACAACGGGGTATCCCCCTCCCCAAGTAGAACATTTAATCCTGAGAATCAAGAATCCTGAATCTCCCACCGGTTCCCGTTAAGCAAGATTTTTAGGCAATCTATTCTTGAAGGAAAGATACGCTCCTAATACAATTCTGGTGCATAAGTCGGCAATTTTAGCTTTTTGTGGTCCAACTATAGATGACAGTCTTTCGGCGAACTTCTTCGTTCGACGTATCTTAAAAACAATTTGTCCTTCCCAACCAACGATTAAAAAACCACCGATATGGGATCCAAGAAGTGTGTTCAATTATTTGAAGCTTCAAGAAGAACGGCATCTATACTGCTTCTAGCATCAGGAAGAAGAATTCACGATCTAACACTCCTAAAGATATCAAAGGATTATTATAAAGAAGGTGATAAAGATATAATTCTACATCCATCGTTTTTATCAAAAACTGATTCAGCCAAACACAGGCAATGCAGTTGGCAGATAAGTAGTCATGGAAGAAGATCTGCCCCGTATTTTGGGTAAAACGATTAATCAGTCTTTCTCAAGACAGGAGGGTTCAGGAAGACGGTTTAGATAGTTTATTCATAACTATTAGTGGACCAGTAAGGGCAGCATCTAGGACAGTAATAGGAGGCTGGATTCGTACAATCTTACGAGATGCCGGCGTGGGTGCTGGAAGTTTCAATTGATGAAATTTAAGCAAGAGGCAACTGGAAAGCTGAAAATACGTTCCGGAAACACTACTCTAGAGAGATCAATTTGAAGACGAATCTCGGTTTAACTTTTCTCTTCAAGAACTTTAAACCTGTATAACATGAAAGATGTTTGCACTTTATGTCTCAGAGACTGTAAGTTCTAACAATGTAAAGAAAATTAAATTAATTTCATTATTTATTATATCAGATTATCAAAAGTAATGAATTCGATTTGATTTTAAAAACAATAAAGCTTAAGTTTGTTATAAAATACGAATAATAATAATTACAAAAACTATAATAAGAATAATCAGCGTTGTGTATTAACACCAGCAGATAACAGACAGGTCTTCAATAACGACGCTGTGTGTTTTCGTTAGGTAAATAATATGACGGTTTTACATCGAAATAAAACCGATATTGTTTGCCACAAAACACACAGGGGCGACAGAATTCGCGCTGCGCCAACACTACAAACGACTTGTTACGCAAAAAAATAGACACGATTATTCCGCGTTCTTGGGGAGTGTATCGCTCCATGGCTTGTTCACTTGTATTCTACATCTGTCTAGTCCACAAATGGCTGATCTGATTTGACATTGGCGGCCATTTGCAAAAATAAGAGCATCTTCCAATAGGATGATTTTTTTTGGCCCACCTTGTATAAATAATTCATATTCTAAACTCCAGTAGTAATATACTTCAATATTATACACTACAAAAATAACATTAGCTTTGAACCTGATTGATCACAGGATGCAGATTGAAACTGTTAAATCAGTCGATGCTTCTTAAGTGCAAACTTTAAATTGACGAGTAAGAATTGTTTTTTTTTTTTTTGCGGTTTGCAAAATAATTTAATAATTTAACATTAAAGTTAATTTATAAAAAAAAGCCGACTGACTAAAAAAAAATTAAAATATGTGAGCAAGACATATTCAAGTATACCTAGCTAATTGACAATCGGATGTGACTACCTACACGGACTAAGAAAAACATTTGTAGGCTCCGAGTGCCAAGTTGTTTGGTATATTTGAATGTGTGTTGTTCATATCTTTTTAGTTCTTTTTTACAGTCAGTCGGGTTTTTTTTTTTAATTACAATGTGGCCGGGGGCAAAATTAACACAGTCAAACAACCCTGCACTACAATCAATAACATCGCTCCTCCACAATTTTCGCAACTCGATCGTTCGTTCGGTTCGCGCATTTCCGGTATGGTGCACATAAAAAATTACCTGTCAGGGTGATTTAGTGACAAAAAAAAAAAATTGGTTCAGCAACAAAAGAGACAGTATGGCAGGTAGACCAATGACACCAGAGTCAGCACTTGCTGCCCTTGAGTCGCTTTTAAAGCAAATCAAAAACGACCTAGCTGTGGAAAGCGAGTACGAAAACTGCTCGAACAATACTCCGAAGAGGTACCTACCGAACAAGAAGAAGAAGAAGAAGCATTTATGGATACCGAAGGAAGCCAGGCATCCAGCTCCGATGAATCCGGTGAGGAATCCATTAACGACCACTCAACACCCGACAACGGGGAAACTGCCAGCAGCAGTGAGGATGAGGAATCCGAGAAGTCCAGCCGCGAATCGTCACCCATACCAGGACAAAAGCGGACTAAGAAATCGGCCAACTCATCGACCAAGAAGTCTAAAACTGAATACAGCCATTACCAGCAAGTAATGCAACAAAAATGCCAACCACCGCACCAACAACCCAAAAATCAGCACCACCGAAAAAAATCAGGAATGACGCCAATAATATGCTTTTCTGGAAACATCGCCGAAATCAGCAGATTCGCCAAAGGACAACGAATCGAATTTACTCTGAAAAATATTAATACCACCAAGACAGTCATCAACGCCATCTCTCGGAAGGATTTGAAGCCATCAGGAATTTCCTGAAGTTAAGGAAAATTCAACACCAAACATTCACCCCACGTGAAGATCAGAGGACACTAATGATGTGGAAGGGAATTCATTTCTCCTACACCACCGCCGAGGTTGAGGAGGAACTTAAAGCAGAAGGAGTTCCTGTGCTGAAGGTTTCGCTCTTCAAATCGCCGAGAGCAAAAGGAAAAACATTCAACTGCTTTATGGTAGAGATCAGCAAAGGATTCGACGTCACCGAAGGATACAGGAAGACTCTGTTACTAAACCAGCGGATCCACTGGGAGCGCCTCAAAACTAATGACGTCGTCCAGTGCAAAAACTGCCAGCGTTTCGGACACGTCGCCACCAATTGCGGCATGACATACGTATGCGTAAAATGCAAGTTAAACCACCAACCCGGGGAGTGCAAGCGGAAGGAGACATCAGATCCCGAAGTCTATTGCGCAAACTGCAAGGCAATAGGTCACCCGGCGAGCTACAAAGGATGCCCACAGTATAAGTGAGCCTTGCAGACAAAGAAAAGCAGGTTACGCAGAAGAAAGCTCAACAGGAATTGGCAGCTAAATCTGCTTGTACCCTAACCAAACCGGCAATGCGTTTTGCTGCAATGGCGAGGGTGGGTCTAAAACAAACCCAACCAAAACAGAGCCAGCCCAAGACTCCAGTTAAGCAACCACCACCACCAACTGAACCTCCAAGAGCAAAAAATCAACATCCAGCTCGCAACAACCATCCAGTAAGCCTCGGCGAAGAAGAGCAAGACAGACAAAGTAGAAGGCAAACGAGGAACAGGCGTTTTCGTCAAAAACTACATCAACAAATCCATGATTAGACAACTCGCCACTTCAGGACTCAAATCATTCGAAGCTACTGAAATAGTAATCCAAATGTCTACATCCGAAACTCTGGCAGTCATCAGCATATAAAGGGTGATTTTTTAGCTGGTTTGGTTTTGGCAACACTGGTTTTGACAGCTGACGTGTGTTTAGTACCTTGTGTCACTGTCAAACAGCTTCAGTTTGGTTTGCAATTTAACCATGGATCGTCTTACAAATGAACAACGCTTGCAAATTATTGAATTTTACTATCAAAATTCGTGCTCGGTTCGAAATGTTCATCGCGCGCTGCTTCCATTTTATGATCGGCATTCTCGACCTTCTGAGCAGTCTATTCGGAAGATTGTGACCAAATTTCGCACCAAATTTACTTTGTTGGACATTAAACCACCAACACGTTTACGTACTGTGCGTAGTGAAGAAAATATTGCGGCCGTATCAGCTAGTGTGACAGAAGACCGCGAAATGTCGATTCGGCGCCGTTCCCAGCAGTTAGGCCTTTGTTACAGCACTACGTGGAAAATTTTGCGGAAGGATTTGGGCGTAAAGCCTTTTAAGATACAGCTGGTGCAAGAACTAAAGCCAGCCGACCTACCACAACGCCGAATTTTTGGTGAATGGGCTCTTGGAAAGCTGGCCGAGGATCCGCTTTTTTATCGAAAAATTGTGTTCAGCGATGAGGTTCATTTTTGGTTGAATGGGTACCTACGTAAATAAGCAAAATTGCCGCATTTGAAGTGAAGATCAGCCAGAAGCATTGCAACAGCTACCAATGCATCCCGAAAAAGCCACTGTTTGGTGCGGTTTATGGGCCGGCGGCATTATTGGGCCATATTTCTTCAAAGATGATGCGAATCGCAGCGTTACTGTCAATGGTGAACGCTACCGAGCGATGATAACAAACTTTTTTTTGCCCGAAATGGAAGTTCTTGACTTGCATGATATGTGGTTTCAACAAGACGGTGCCACATGCCACACAGCACGCGAAACAATGGCGCAATTGCGAGGCGAGTTTGGTGAACAGTTAATTTCACGTTTCGGGCCGGTCAATTGGCCGCCTAGATCGTGCGATTTGACACCATTAGATTATTTTTTGTGGGGGTATGCCAAGGCTAATGTGTATAGGGACAAGCCCGCTTCGATTGACGCACTGGAAGCCAACATCCATGCATTCATTCGTGAGATACCGGCCGATATGTGTGAAAGAGTATGCCAAAATTGGACTCAGCGGATGGGCTACCTGAGACGCAGCCGCGGTCAACATTTGCATGAAATTATCTTTAAACATTAAATTGCAAGGTTCAAACTATCGATTCAAATAAATATTTCATTCATTTTTTCGAATTTTTTGTGTTTTTTTTAAAAAAAAAGTTCTAAACCTCTTAAAAAATCACCCTTTACAACAAATGCCATACTAACACTTTGGACATTCAACACGATATGCAGATACTGAACGGACACTTAACCCAACAATCATATGGTATAATAGGACTTTAACGCCAGGCACCAAATGTGGGGGGATACCGCTGGCTTAGCAATAGTCAACTGGATGGAAGACAACACCGACGTCCACTCCCTTGTGGTAATATCCCAACCAAGACCGACCTTCCCCAGGACACCATCGTTATTGATTTCATTCTGGCAACCTCGAGCCTGGTTTACTCCATGAGATCCAGAACTACGACTGCAAGACTCTCACCAGCGATTCTGACCACGAAGCAGTGCAACTAACCATCAAACATAATCAACCAATCTTCACGAATGAACAACCAGAAGCTGACTTTATTAACTTTCAGGAATTAGATGTTGAACTATTCCAAAGAGAAGTCGTAGACAACATTACTCTGCCCGCAGCGACCAGAAATCTCACCAATAATGAGATAGATGCAGCCGTTCAAGGCTTCAAGAATGCTGTCAACAACGCACTCGATAAACAAAAGAAGCTCAGGACATCACGAGACAGATATAGCCATTTCGCAGTATATATCCAGAACCTGTACCATCATAGACAACGTCTCAGGAAGCGAATGCGAAGAATTCGGACCCGGGAATGGAATACGGTCAACAGCGATTATCAGGCCGTGTCAAGCGAACTAAACTGCTGCAACATCATGTTCAGGAACGCAGTACAGCACTTCAATGATGTTCAACCTCAAAAGAGGCTGCAAGACATCAGACATGGTCCCGACACCTTCAAGAAGATCAACAGAATTATTGGTAAAGGCCCAAAAATGCCGGACGTTCTCAACACAAGTTCAGGAACCGCCACCTCAGCAGACGAAAAGGCAGAAGCATTAGCGGACTACTTCGAAAATGGAAGACCGCTAAGATAATAGCCATACCAAAGAAAGGCGATCGTAGCAACGTAACTAGATACAGGCCAATATCGCTCCTATGTAGTGTGAGCAAAATACTTGAAGAGCTGATTCTGCGGCGAGTAAAAGATGTATGCAGTCAACTCGACATTATACCGGACAATCAATTTGGATTTCGCGAAAAGCACTCCACGGTACACCCGCTAATGAAATTTAATCAGGATGTCACAATGGCTCTCAACAACCATCAGGTTTCAGTCGCATGCTTCCCAGACGTGGAGAAGGCATTTTACTCAGTGTGGATTTAAGAACTTGTCCACAAATTAAAACAGCTAAGTTTTCCTAGCGCTCTCATCAATATTATTTTAAGTTTTCTTCACTCCAGGTCCTTTTTTGTGCAGGTAGAAGACCGCCAATCACAAGTGAAAAGCATCAGAGCTAGCGTGGATCGAAGCTAGGACCACTGCTTTTCAACATTTTCACGTCCGACCAACCTCAGCTCGAGAACGCAACTAACAGCTGCCTATTCGCCGATGACTCCGTCACATACAGCAACTCGATGTCCCCAGCCATAGCAGCACGAAGAGTAGAAGCCTACGTTAGAAAGCTATTCCAGTACTACTTAAGATGGGGCATACGAATCAACACGGGCAAATCAGAACTAGCCTGCATAAGAAGAACCATCAGAGGAACCAGAGTTAGGTCGGCCACCAACTGCCGCAACGTCAAAATAAACCTACCTGACGGATCATCACTCTCAACCACAAACAACATAAAGTATCTTGGAGTCAACTTCAGCGAGCGACTTAGATTCAACCCACACCTGAACGCAGCTCTCAGGAAGGCATCACTTGCATTTCACCGAGTTTACCCGCTGATGAAGAAGCAAAATAGACTAAGTAGAAGAACTAAACTGCTGCTATACAAACAACTCATGAGACCGGTTGTTTGGGAATATTATCCATTTATTGTTTTTCGTTCATTATTGTTTGTACTTCAAATTTACTTTTCATTCTTTTTTTATTGTTAAAATCTTCAATTAATTTGTCTCGTATACTTCTGTGATTCACTGTACTTAATCCAGAGAAAACGTTTAGTGGCGGTTTATCACAGCAACAATTCACCATCTACGTGTTATGCTCTGAGTGCAGAGATAACAATAGATGGGTTTGTTGTTGTGATTAACGTCGTTTTTCCTTGCACATTTTCTCTGTATGCGGTACTTGGGAAATCGAATTCTACCTCTCGTCCACTTGGATTAGAGACCTAGCTGACTCAACACGCAATTTTGGTAACCGTATCAACTAAATAAATTTTGGAAATTTGTTCTTGGGAATTGCTTTTTTTGTTTGCCGTTTTCATCTCCAACCCTTGGGTTTTGTCGTCGATACTACAACACCGGTAGTGGATTCCCCATTTGGTATACCGTCTCCAAGACATACATGAGGAAGCTGGGAGTATTTGAGAGAAAACTTACGGATATGCACAGGACTGCACTACGATCCAATCCGGAAGAAAAACGTCAGAAGTTCAAGACTCTACGAAGAAGCGAAAATCTTGCCGGTGGAAAAGTATATGGTCACACTTTTCAAGAAAATACTCAGGAATACCTCCAGCCATCCAAACCCACTAGTCCGAAGGATTGCGGACCTGCCACACACCCCAGAGCATCGGCACCTTCATGTACTGGCTCTGCTAAACGAGTTTTTTTGATATTTCTGACTCGCCAACGCGATAAAGAGGCACTTCGACCTGAGTAGATCTATTGTGCCATAGGATCAGAAAAGGTTTGTTTAGGCTATTAGAGTTTCTACTTTTCTAATGTAGCTGATGATGACTTCAGCAGAGGATGTCTTTACTTCTTCTGGGCTTATAATTTCCCTGAGAAAGAAGTTCCTTCTAATACCACAGAGTGCTGGGCATTCACATAAGATATGCTCAGTTGTTTCGTCTTCTTCAAGACATAGGCGGCACTCCGAAGACTCGGCTACATGTATTTTATTTAGGTGATATCGCAAACCATGGTGCCCTGTTAGGTAACCAACTAGATTTTTGACATCATGCCTACGTAGATTTAGAATCTTTTTGGCAAATATTTCTGAAAGGTTTGATTACTTTTTGGCCTGTCTTAGGCCTGGGATGCTTTCCCAATGTGAAATACACTTGTTGTGTTTCCAGCTCTTTATGGCGAGGTTCGCCGCTGATTTAGAGATTGCACAGTAAGGTTCAGGTCCTCTAAAAGGTGTTTCCGAACCTCTTCTAGCCAGTTCGTCGTCCCTTTCGTTTCCTTCAATTCCTTCGTGGCCAGGAACCCACCATATTTTGGTATTTTTTCTGGTGCAGAGTGTTATTCCCAAGCGATACAGACAGGACAGCCCTGCCCTTCTACCGAGACAACCCACCATCGAGGGGTGATGATGGCCAACCACCTCAAAACCACAAGAACATCAACACCGGGACTTGAACACCCTGAGGTAACCCCAGACAACGATGCATACCGAGAAGACAGCCACAATTTATGTAAAATGGATCTAAAGGATTACAACTTCTTCAAGACAGACAAAGTAGAAGACAAACGCGGAACAGGCGTCTTCGTCAAAAACTACATCAACAAATCCATGATTAGACAACTCGCCATTTCTGGACTCAAATATTCGAAGCTACTGGAATAGTAATCGGAGTGTCTACATCCGAAACTCTGGCAGTCATCAGCATATACAACAAATGCCATGCTAACACTTTGGACATTCAACACGATATGCAGATACTGAACGGACACTTAACCCAACACTCATATGGTATAAAGGACCAAGCACCAAATGTGGGGGGATACCGCTGATAGCACCGAAGGCTTAGCAATAGTCAACTGGATGGAAGACAACACCGACATCCACTCCCTTGTGGTAATATCCCTACCAGGACCGACCTTCCCCAGGACACCATCGTTATTGGATTTCATTCTGGCAACCTCGAGCGTGGTTAACGTTCTCCATGAGATCCAGAACTACGACTGCAAGACTCTCACCAGCGACTCTGACCACGAAGCAGTGCAACTAACCATCAAACATAATCAACCAATCTTCACGAATGAACAACCAGAAGCTGACTTTATTAACTTTCAGGAATTAGATGTTGAACTATTCCAAAGAGAAGTCGTAGACAACATTACTCTGCCCGCAGCGACCAGAAATCTCACCAATAATGAGATAGATGCAGCCGTTCAAGGCTTCAAGAATGCTGTCAACAACGCACTCGATAAACAAAAGAAGCTCAGGACATCACGAGACAGATATAGCCATCTCCCAGTATATATCCAGAACCTGTACCATCATAGACAACGTCTCAGGAAGCGAATGCGAAGAATTCGGACCCGGGAATGGAATACGGTCAACAGCGATTATCAGGCCGTGTCAAGCGAACTAAACTGCAGCAACATCATGTTCAGGAACGCAGTACAGCACTTCAATGATGTTCAACTTCAAAAGAGGCTGCAAGACATCAGACCTGGTCCCGACACCTTCAAGAAGATCAACAGAATTATTGGTAAAGGCCCAAAATAGCCGGACGTTCTCAACACAAGTTCAGGAACCGCCACCTCAGCAGACGAAAAGGCAGAAGTATTAGCGGACTACTTCGAAGGCAACTTCTAACCTTCACCTCCCGACGACCCAATATTTCTCATAGAAGTCGATGCCACGGTCAGAGGTATTAAACTAGAATTTACCGTAATCACCGATCATGCGTCGTTGAAATGGTTAATGAGTAAACAAGACCTGAGTGGTAGATTAGGCCGATGGGCGTTAAAATTACAAGCGTACAATTTTGAAATCAAACATCGAAAGGTTGCCGAGAATATTGTCCCCGATGTTCTTTCCCGAGTATTTGAGGAAGAACTGGCAGCTCTAGAAATGGTAGAACCTCTTGTCAACTTAGATTCACCCGAATTTGACTGTGGGGAATACACCGAATTAAGGCAATGCATAGAAAAAAACCAAAACCAGTTGCCCGATCTCAAGGTCATAGATAAATATGTGTATAAGAGAACTGAGTATTCCTCTGGAGACGAATTAACCGAAAAACAAGCTTGGAAACTTTGGATTCCAAATAGACTTACTAATGACGCAATTAGGCTAGCGCACGAGTCGACAACTTCCGCACATGGTGGAATGGGAATGACCGTAGATAGGATAAAGCGAACCTTTTTCTGGCCGAAAATGATATCTCAGGTTCGAGCATGGATCCAGGCATGTTAAATATGCAAGATGACGAAGCATCCTAAGCAACCTCTGCGACCTCCGATGGGCGTGCAAAGTGTGTCATTAAGACCCTTTCAACGTCTTTATATGGATTTAATAGGCCCATTTCCACGATCTAAAGCCGGAAATATAGGTTTACTCATCATTTTGGATAATTTTTCCAAGCTTCATTTCCTCCTGTCTATGAAAAGGTTTATCACCAAACCTATATGCATTTACATTTACATTTTTCCTGTTTTCGGAGTACCGGAAGTAGTACTGTCCGATAACGGTAGCCAGCTTAAATCGTCTGAGTTTAATTCCTTGTTAACAAATCATGTGTACACCGTAATGTATGCTCCGCAATCAAATGCTTCCGAGCGAGTAAATCGCTCCATAATCGCCGCCATTCGAACTTTTGTGCATAAAGACCAACGCGAGTGGGATACTAACTTATGTCACATAAGCACTTCCTTGCGTAACTCTCTTCATTCCTCCATTGGACAATCTCCGTATTATTTGTTGTTTGGTCAAAATATAATCACTCACATCGATTACTTCGGAATCTTGATCTAGTAGAAAACCCAGATGAAGCTATAAAAAGAGAAGATCTGCTGGCTTCCACCAGGGCGAAAGCTAAATCCCTAATGAAACAAGCATATGAAAACAATGCCAAGCGCTACAATACCCGAACCTTACCTGTAAATTTTCGAGAAGGGCAAGAAGTTTTCCGGCGTAATTTCGCGCAAAGCAATTGGCAACAAGGCTTTAATGCTAAACTTGCTCCGGCCTTTTCGAAAGCCAGAGTTCAAAAGAAGATAGGAACATGTTACTACATCCTTGAAGATCTTCATGGCAAAACCTTAGGTACTTACCACGCAAAAGACATACGAGCCTAACACCTTCGTATCCCCAATTCGATCTTCAGTACTTTCCTCCTAATCACGATCAGTTTGAAAGTTCTGTTTTGTAATGTTCAAATTATATGAACCAGAATTTTTCTGCATAATACAATTTTTTTTTACCACCGATCGGCATTTTGGCCTCACGGCAACCTCTTAACTTGCAAAAGATGAGGAGCTTCATGCACAATGTAAATGCATTACTATGCAGTGTGTATGGCTGTGCGAGGTATTTGGTTGTTGGCTGAAATGGTGGTGGGTTTTGGTCATCGCCACGAAAAGAGAATTCGATGGGCGGATCTGTGTTGTGATATTTTGTGTGGCGAGAGGATTTACTTGTGTGTCAAACCACTGCATAGGGGAATGCAACAGTTTCCGCATGTAGTTCGTAAGCAGATTGTTTACGAGCAAAATGTGCCTATATGGCCTATGTGAATTGTGTTCGTGATGCGTTTTGTTTGCGAGCTAAAATGCGTAGCGGCACCGTGCAGTTGGGTTCGTAAACACTTGTTAACGAGCAAAAGTGCATAGCGGGAATGATTTTTACACACGATATTATGGGTGGCGTGACATAACGTCATTTGTTCGAAAGCATGTTTACGAGCAATGTTAGCTTATGGCGCGGCCTGGGTAGGAGCCAGTGGCGTGGCGTCCATATAACTCGATTCCTACCGAGTTACCTTTTGAAATCTCCACCAGGCAACACTATCTATCTACCAAAAACCGAATATACATGAAAACACTACCAAATGAATGTAAATACTCACCAAATGGAACACACACAAAAGCACTCATATAAAAATCGTGTGTGTATCCATTTTCATACAACGTCGTCATCGTCTCGTGGCGACAAAGCGAAGGTAACCCAAAATAAGTCGGGTTATTAAAGTTCTCACTTTATAGTTCATTTTGAGAGAAAATTTGCTTGTTATCTCTTTTTTTCTTCCCTGAGTACTTTGTCTGACTCTGACACCTCTTTGTTCAACACCCATTGTAGAAAATAACCCGCTTTTCTTCGAGTTATTCGCGGTTCTCACAAAGTTCATTTTGACTGCTGAGTACTGAGTGAACATTTGTTTGTATCTCTTTTTTTCTTCCCAGAGCCAGAGCTTGTTACTGGTACTGGCCATGGCCACTGGGTTGTGTTTTGGGTATGTCGTATGTGTTTGTTTGGTTATGATATGAACAAAATAACGCGCTTTTCTTCGAGTTATTCGATTTTCTTTTACTTCTTCTTTTCTTATTGTCTCTTGTGTGAATAATTACAAGTAGTTGTTGAGGTAGGTAAGGTGGCTTGAATTGATTTTGCTCCGACTTCCCATTTAAAAATGTTCACGCCACGCCACTCTAGGAGCTTGGCCTGAAAAGAACTTAAGAAGAAGAGTCGAGATTGGGACACAGACAAGACCAGTCGTGTTGTGTTGAGTGCGAAGGCGGTTCATTTTGTGATGGAGCGCCTCATTACACCACTAATCAGGTGTCGGAGAAAAAATTTATATTAAAGGTTTTTTTTTGTACCCGGGAATTTTGTTCGAAGACGTTGCTTTGAAAAAAAAAGGGAACAAACCCATCATCATAATTTGTGTTAATCGTGTCGCTCGTAAATCCAAAAATTGAATCTTGGAAGTTAGTTTTAGTGCACTGCGAACCAAAATAAAAATATATAACGTTCAAATACGTACATATCGGTATCAAACGAAAAGTGATAGTGCACGGTAGTGACTGTACCCACGTAGCGACTGAGTCAGGAACTTCAAACCCTCCGCCTCTCTCCAGTAAACTGTGTTAACCCCTGTCTTTGACTTCACCCTTGTCCGACAACTAACCACTAATGTGGGTTTTGATATCCTCGGCAATTGCTTGGCCGCGACTGTTAAAAAGACTATAAAGTTGGTGAAAAGGCGCAGAAATCTCGTGACGTAGTGTTTTCTTAATTCCCCATGAGGGTTAAGTATTGAATTTTCCCTGTGTGCCCACACTCTCTCCTAGGAGGTCCTTAAAAGCCCCCAAGTCTGTATAACGTTCTGAACTATTGACTTATGCTCCTTGAACCAAAGACTTACCTGTGACAGAAAAATAAAAGAGAAAGAAAGGGAAGAAAGGGCCCAAAGAAGAATTCAAATGACGATTATCCAACCGGACCAGAAGGAGCACCACAACACCCCCCGGAAGAAAGTTTTTCCGCAGCTGACGAGACAATATTTAGGTATCAGTAGAATTGTAGTTTGGTAGTAATTTTATCAAATATAATGGACCTAATCCCATATTCAAATTCATCGTCTAGTTGTTTCTAGTTTCTTGTTTGAACCATAATATTGCTTCTAACGTAATTTCATTAATGATAAGTTAGGAATTTTGTTTTTTTGACATGACATGTTGACATTTTTAATTTCTCCCTCCCGCGTCGGGCTAATAATTTACTCAGTGACAGCACTGACATTTCAGTATTGATATTTTACATTGGCTTCTAACTTCACGACAGCGCTGCCGTAGGTTAGGGTGACAGAGTTAGGATAGTTTAAATATATCTTGTCGCAGAATGGCGAAGTAACCAAAAATAAGTTAAAACCACAACTTCTCGTAACCACCTGATTGCGAATTATAAAGGATTAGACATATCTCATACAATTTAACATTTTTTTTGTGAATTAGTCGGATGAAGGCTAACTATGGTTCAGTTTAGTTTAAACTCACATGATTTTGTGATAATAATTTTGTATTTTTTTATTATTTTTATTTCTTTCAAAAATAACATACTGTTAACTATGATTAATTAGATTTGAGTATTTGGTAGTCATGTGGTGAGGATAAATCTAGTAAAAGCAGGTAAGCTGATAGCATTAGGGGTCACTAAAATTTCTGTTAAGTTACCATGGAAGGGTGGGGATAGACCAAGAGGAAACGCAACACCGTGTTTTCCATGCTTGGCTAAGACAATGGTAGGTGTACGGCAACAACAACGGCAGGCATCCTGTGTGTCTTCACCGACGTGGTGACATAGCTTATTTTACCTTTTTTTTATCTCCGTGCACGCATAAATTCAATTTTGTTTTGTGGTGTGAGACTTGCGTTGATGATAGCAAGAACCCCCCCCCCCATCCGGCGAGCCAGTTAAAGCAACGCTAGGCGTGCATGAACCGCTCTTCATCAAGCATATGCAGTATGTTTGTATGACTCCACGTCACGAGTTACTATATTCACTGCATACTTCACAGGCATTACATTACAAGGGACAGCACTCTGTAGCGTGCTAACGATTGCGCATTTTGTGGATCGCACCGAGTGGACATCGCTGGACAAGGCATTGTAAAAGTACCTTGCAAACGAGTCGCGAAATCCCTCGTTCACAATCACTTCACATACGAGACGCGCAATCCCTCGTCCGCTGCACACCTTCCTGTCGAGACGCTTCATCCCTCGTATAAGTAACAGTAGTTGTTAAAATTATTATATTGATTTCTTTATGTAGTTGTAATGTAGTTTTTTGCATTTGTAGCTAGCTTTGTAAACCACTAATCCTCGCGTTTCCACCTCCGTATATCTCGCGCGCGAGTTCCATCGAAGTAAATAAGTTTAAGTGCTATTTTTCCTTTTTGCATTGTCGCAAGCGGCGTTTTCGATTAAGCGCAGCATCATCACGTATAATTTTTCTCCTCTTCTGTTCAACCTTCATTGTCGGACATATCAGAGAACCTAACTTCTTCCATCAGAACAGCGTCAGCACACAATGCGTACCTAGCAGAAAGCAGTCACCACCAAACTATTCTTCTGGCTAATGCGCTTGTGAAGGTTTTTACAACCGATGGCCATCCTGGATCGGAGGCTTCTTTCATCTCTGAGTCTGCCGTGCAACTGTTGAAGCTGAAAAAGGAAAGGAGTTACGTAAACATACTAGGTGTTGGCGAAATCAGCACAAGCGTATCAAAGAGATGAGGCGACCCGGGAACGTCGCCTTCAGAATAATGGTTGTGGCTCGCGCAGTGTGTGCCGTAGCTCCGTCCTGTTGGAACCACATGTCCTAATTCGTCCAATTGCGGCAGAAAAAACTCGGTTAACGTGGCCCTATAGCGCGCACCGTCCACTGTTGTCGTTTCACCAGCGGCGTTCTGGAAAAAAAATGGCCCGATGACTCCTCCAGCATTACTCGTGGATTCGGTGCCCCAGAAGCGATAGTTTTGCATGTTCACGTACCCGCTGAGGTGGAAATGAGCCTTATCGCTCATTATGATTTTGGTCGAAAAATCGTCCACTTCGTCCTCGAGATTGAGGATGGCTTGGGCGTAGGTTACACGCGTTTGGCGGTCGACAGGCAGCAGCTGATGCACGGGCTGGACTTTGTACGGGAACATGCGCAAGTCTTTGACCCAAATTAAAATTAGGGACGACCGGCTGATGGCTAATTGCAAGGTACGGCTTCGGTCGATGTTTCTCGGCACAACGGGCGCTCCGGGGCCGGCCACTCTTGGCAACGTCTCGTGTGGTCCCATACTCTTCAAGGTTGGCGGCCAAACGGCGCAGTGTTTGCGCAGTCGGTGTCGGACGGCCGTGGAATCGACGACGGAATTCGCGCTGCGTCAACACTACAGAGGAATTGTTACCCAAAAAAATAGACACGAATATTCCGCGTTCTTGGGAAGTGTATCGCTCCATGGCTTGTTCATTTGCATTCTACATCTGTCTAGTCCACAAATGTCAAAACAGATTTGGCATTGGCGGCCATTTGCAAAAATAAGTGAATCTTCCAATAGGGTGATCTCTTTTGGCCCACCTTGTATTATAAACAAAGCAAAATTTATATATTACTCCCATGGCTCAACGTACTGAGCTAGGATGGGTTCTCTTCGGTTGCACATCTTCCGACAATCCAGCAACGGTAACATCTCTCCATACCACGACTAAATGTGACCTGCAAAATATTTTGCGAAAATTCTGGGAACTTGAGGAAGTGCCAAGGAAGAAGATGATTTCAACCGAAGAAGTGTGAAACGCATTTTTGCAGAACTCACCAGCGTCAAGCCGATGGAAAATATACCGTTCAACTTCCATTTAGGGAAGGAACGCGTTCTCGATTGGGCTTGTCCTATAATTCCGCACTAGTCAGGTACATTGAAAGGAAATTTAAAGCTAATTCTTCATTCTACAAATTATATAGTAATGTAGTTAATGAGTACAAGGAACTGGGGCATATGACTGAGGTATATCCCACATCTCTGAAACACGCTCACTATTTTTTTCCACACCATGCTGTGATAAAGCAGTCTAGTCCAACCACAAAACTGCGCATTGTTTTTGATGCCTCCTGTAAAACGTCCGATCGCACATCACTAAATGACCATCTCTCTGTTGGACCACGTTTACAAGATGATATCTTCGACCACATTGCAAGGTTTAGGAAACATAAAATTGTATTTGTGACAGATATAAATAAAATGTATCGGCAGATCTGGGTGCCTTTGGAGGACTCGGTCTATCAACTCATTTTGTGGAGAGTTCTTGAAGGAGAAGAGATAAAGACATATCGCTTTAAAACTGTCTCGTTTGGTACCGCTGCGGCACTGTATTTAGCGGTTCGGACCCTGCAGCAATTGGCTTTAGACGAACGAGAGTTGCATCTGAAATAGCTAGGAAGAATTTTTTACGTCGACGATCTTATACATGGTGCAGACTCAGAAGAGGAAGCTGCCGAAATGCAGCGCCAACTCATCACAATGTTAAACCATGGAGGGTACCCATTACGCAAATGGGCTAGTAGTAGCAAATAGCGAAACTATGCCTTCTGCCAATGGCAAACGAATAAAGGGCATCATTCGCAATCACCCAGACACACACACTTATGAATATAAATTAAATGAATTAACTAACTTATAATTAATTAAATTAACCCCTAGTATTGCCACACATCATTCACCGTTCCTTTTTTACTTTTCATGTACTGACCACATCGAGCGTATTACCAGTTGAAGCTTCAATCAACACATCATCTGTAATATTCAAACTAATTAACTATCAAGAAAACATTGCAACATGAAACCACACCAGCCTGCATTTTATCCAACAGCCGACGGCAAATCATGTCACTTTCACCATTTCACCGACGGCAAGACTTAACGTGCATCCCAAATTCTTACCAAAATTGGTAAAGTTCAGGAAGTAGAGCAGTACCCACTTCCCAACGCAGATTATGCCAGCCGCAGTGGTGAAGCCCACTAATAAGCACTCTCACCACTTGCATGTAGTGGTACATATGCTCCCACTGATGCTAGGCTTAACATCGCGCAGTGCAGGAGGAGGTGGTAAAGCGGTGAGCTTTGCTCATTGTTTACAGAAAATGGCAAGAAAACACCCGCAATCGCAATGGGTCAATGAACTGGAGGAATGGAAAACGGCAAATCAGCTGGATGCTAAGTTTTTATTTTAGCTAACAAGAAAGGGATCAATTATTCCCAATTGAATCATCGTGTCGGCAAACTCGATTACAGTCGAACTAAAAGTTTTCAGTCGTTTATTTTTTGCCCTTTGATTTTTTCGGTTTTTTCTAGTGTCCTTGCGGCACATACAGAAAGGACTGGATGACAAAAAATGTTGTGCTGGGTTCTTTGTAGATATCACCAAAGCCTTTGACATTGTTCATCACAATATTCTTCTAAAAAAATTGTTTAATGTAGGTTTCCGTAGATACGTTCACGATTGGTTTGCTTCCTACTTGAAGAACAGAAAGCAAACAGGTAAAGTCGGTGCCAGCCTTAGCGACTCCAAGGTAATCAACCCATGGGTTCGTTCTTGGGCCATTTTTGTTTCTGATATAAGGGGTTTTTCAATAAGAGCGCTACATTGAACGGTAGCGATTCCCATTCACAGTAACGTGCCGGTCTTGATCATCACGGAAGAAGTACGGCCCAATGACGCCGTCGGCCCATAAACCACACCAAACCGTAATTTTTCCGGGATGCAATGATGACTCATGGAGTACGTGTGGATTGCTGCCTGACCAATACCGCATATTTTGTTTATTGACGAAGCCATTCAGCCAGAAATAAGCCTCATCGCTGAAGATGATTTTTCGATGAAAATCCGAATCATTTTCAAGTTGTTGCTCAGCCCAATTCATGAACATACGACGCTTCTGGTGGTCAAGCGGCTTCAGTTCTTGCGTCAATTTAATCTTGTAAGGATGTTGGCCAAGATCTTTTCGCAAAATTCGCCACAACGACGTCACAGAGATGCCCAACGCTTGAGAACGACGTGTGAGACACAGTTGGGCTTTCTTCAACTGAAGCCTCAGCGGCAGCAATATTCTCGACACTACGGGCCCTTCTTTATCTCACTGGCACGGGAACATTTTGTACTGTGCCTATGGATTCAAATTTTTCCACTAGACGCTCAATTGTTGATCTGCTAGGACGATTATGGCGACCATAAATTGGACGTAGAGCTTTTAACGTTGAGGCCACTGACTCCGAATTTCGGTAGTAAATTTTAATAATTTCGACTCGTTGTTGGCTCGTATACCTTTCCATCATGAAATGGCAAACCTTACTGAAGAGAAATGTCAAAAGAGCGACAAGAAATTCGGCGTCGTTTGCTGTCCCTGTCGCTATACTTTTGTAGCGGCCCTGTTGAAAAACCCTTTACATCAACCCCTTATTTCAGCAACCATGTGCGCGCAAAGTACAGGCTTTTGCTAATGATTTAGATATCGCCTATGATTTAGTTAGTCTCTTAAACAAATTTGGAGTGGTATAGTTTGAAAACGTCAATATGACAAGCTAAACACTAAATATCTTCTGTGCGTTTTAACCAAGTTCCTACCTAATAAACAATAGCTTTAAATAAAAAAAAGTGTTTCATATCGCTTCATAGTCTCTGTTTTATCTGCTTGTTATATGTATTTTCTTCGAAGAAAATAATTTCTCGAGTTAATTTGCTAAAATTTCCACTATTGACAATGGCCGAATCACAACAACAATACACCCGTGAAACCCGCAAGACTGCTGCCATAAAAAACCAACATCAACATTCGCCTGCATTCCGCACACCACCCGCAGGCACTAACAGCATGAACATTGTCAAGGCAATGGAACAGGCCACAATTAAGCAAAATAAACAATACGAAGAACTAAAAAACTTAATTAAAGAAGAAAATAATAAGCTCTCGAGAAAACTAGACAAAATTGAGAATGATTTCATCGACAACATCGCACACTTCAAAGAACAAATCAACGATCTGTCTGAAAGAGTTAAACAATTGGAGGCAACAACAAACCAATCGGATAGTACACCCAACATATCTCTTCTTAACCACCGGATTGATGAACTTGTACGAGACAAAGTATCAAATAGTGATGGGCGCATTCGAGTGAAATAATCGATTATAATCGATTCTCGCAATATCTCGAGATGTCTCGATTCTTGATTTCAAATCATTCGAATGATTTCATAATTCTCTTTCTCTCAATTTTTATACACAACCCGAACACAAAACACAATACACAACCACTAGAAAACCAACATCCATAAAACAAACGATATCTACTTAGATGCTTGTGAGTCGTGACTTGTGTGCGAAAAGAATACCTGTATGAAGTATGAACATGAAGTATGATGTATGAATAATAATATCTCATTCTCATGGCATGCTTTTGCGTTTTGCCTCTTCTCTTTCCTTGGATGTTTATAGTTTCATTCGAATGATGAGCGATATCTCGTTTCTGGTATGTATACATGATTCGATGCATGAGCTCTCGAGTGAAATAAAACAGTACTACTAATGTCGTTTTCCATTGGGCAAAAAGAAGCGTCCGGAAGAGTCCGGAATCGAAAAAATCATGATGCATGCAAAGGATGCAATACTTTTTGTTTACTTTTCGTTTTTGTTACCACCCACATGTACTTGTTTTGAAGTTCTTCCAGTATTCATTAATTTATTTATTTATTTTTTATTTCAAATCAGAAATAAAGTATGACTTTATTTTTGTTTAATTACTCGTCTAAAATACCATGTATAAAATAGGTGTTTTTTAATGTACCGAACTGATTTAAGGTGATAAAATAAAAAAAAATCGAAATCTTACTCACCCCAATTTTCAGAGCAAATGTAGAATGGAGTATGGAATATTTCATTCGAATGATCATTCGATTATTCAGATCACTCGAATACTAACATCTCGATTATTGAAATCATTCGATTATGCACATCACGAGTATCAAATATTGCTGTTCTACGCGGAATACCCAAAATGGGGAAGGAGGACTTGATGACAATGTTTATGAAGTTTTGCCACTCTGTCAACTGTACACCAGCACCTATTTTACAGAACATTTTTCGCGTTAAACCGAGAAGGAATTCTGATGAAACTACTGCAATAATTATTAAATTTGTTTCTGCCGATGTTAAAAATCATTCACTGCGCTCAGTACACGGTCAATGGGTAAATCACAAAAAAAACATTTCTTTACATGATGTCGGATTACCATACCACCATACCAATGACCAAATAATTCTACGAAAAGTTCTTCGTTTAAAGCGTGGTAAAAAGCTTTCAAGTGTATACACACGGAATGGGAGAGTTTTGGATAAAATCGCCGATAATGCAAAAATTGGAAATGACAAACAAAACGATGAGTTTATGTAAATTGCTTCTCTCTATGCAGCATTTATTATATTGTATAATTTTTGTTATTTATGTTCATTTTTCTTTAGTTTTTTTTTCAATTTTAAATATTTACTATAATGTCCATGTCTGAATATTTCCTTTTTCCTCGCTTTATGTTGTCTTCTGAGTGGGGATGGTATATTTATTTTAACTTCTTTCACTACTTCGAAAAAGATTAATAACAACAACTCAATCCAAAATAATGATAACACAAGCAATGATTTGCGTATGATGATACAAATTCTGTGTAAACAAAGCAATGCACTTCGAGTGTGCCATATAAATGCGCAAAGCTTTTTTTCATCCTAAATTGGATGAGTTTAGAAGTATTTTTACAAGTTCGGCTGTTGACATTATATGTGTATCGGAAACCTGGTTTCAATGTGGTGTTTCCAATTCAGTTTACAAGTTAGATGGCTACAGATCGTGCTGATAGGTTAAATCGAACTGGAGGCGGTGCAGCAATATATATTCGTAATAATTTTCATCCCAAATACGTTACAAAGTCGGATGAAGATTCTGCTATAACTACTTTTTTATTGAACTGACGAACCGTGATAGTAAATGCCTGTTTGGAGTAGTATATCGACCAAATAAATATGTTAATTGTTCAAATCTGTTTTCAGCTTTAGAGCAATTTTCTCCTTTTTAAAGTGATGTTCTTTTATGTGGTGACTTTAATTGTAACTTAGGTACTGTGTGTTAAAGAATCGCGATCATTTATTGAGAGCATTAGTACACTTGGTCAGGTACCAGTGAACACAGATCTACCTACACATTTCTCGCATCACGGTGCCACCTTACTTGACTTTTTCCTCACCAACAATCCGAACAAAACACTCTTATTTTCACAACTATCAGCACCAGCATATTCCAAACATGATCTCATTTTTGCAACTTACGAATTTCTACCTAACTTTGGGACTTTAAAAATATTAATAATAATCAACTAGAAAATGAAATAACTCAAATTAGTTGGCAACGAATTTACTTTACGAATTCGCCGGATGAGCAAATTAACATTCTTCAAGATGCTGTTAGAGCTCTCTTTAATAGGCATGTTCCAACAAAACAAACTTCCAATTTATCTGAAAGTAATTCGTGGTTTACCCCAGAGATACGTGAGGTAATAAAAAGAAGGGATAGTGCGTATAGGCCATGGAAACGATTCAAGCTTTCAGACTTCTACAATATTTTTCGGAGCCTAAGAAATAATGTTACAATTAAAATAAGGGAAGCTAAGAAGCTGTTTTACTTTAACAGGTTAAACCCAAACTTACCTGCACGAACGCTTTGGAAAAATATTCGAGAACTAGGTGTCGGTCGGCAAAGAGATGAATGTCCTGTAGATGTAAGTCCCGACTCACTAAATATTCAATTTGCGAACATTCAATCCGGCCTGATGATGTCGAGGGATGTTTTTATTTTACAAGAATAGAAGAACAAGATGTTGTAAGAGCTGTCATTGACATAAAATCAAAGGCAGTGGGTCTCGATGAAATACACCCCCTTTTTGTAAAAATAATTTTGCCTCATATACTTCCAGCTATAACCCATATTTTTAACACAATCATTTAACAAGAAAGTAACACCGATTCTAAAGAAAGCAGCTACCCGACATGCGAATGCCGAATACCGACCTATTTCAATACTTCCATTTCTGTCAAAAGTTTTGGAAAGGATCTTGCACAAACAAATATCACTTTTTCTTAACAATAATAAACTCTTAAGTAATTTTCAGTCTGGTTTCAGGGTAAAGAATAGTTGTGTTTCAGCTGTACTAAAAGTTACTGACGACTTAAGGTATTCTATGGACAAGGACCTTGTATCTTTTCTCGGACTGCTGGACTTTTCGCAAGCGTTTGATACAGTAAATCATAATATACTTGTATCCAAAATAAAGAACTATTTTCGGTTTTCAAGCTCTGCCGCCGCTCTGATGCACTCATACCTCACAAATAGAAAACAGGCAGTTGTCTTAAATAAGAACGTGTCTAACTTTTTAGAACTTTCCTCTGGTGTGCCTCAGTGATCAATACTCGGCCCATTGTTGTTTACAATGTTTATTAATGACCTTCCGCTTGTAGTCGAAAATTCTTCACTGCACATGTACGCTGATGATGTACAAATCTATTTAAGTTGCAAGCTAGGAATGATCGAAGATTGTGCTGATAAATTAAATAAAGACCTAAAAAATATTACATCTTGGTCAGAAGAGAATTGTCTCCAACTTAATCCAAAAAAAGTCTAAATGTTTGATTATCTACAAGAATAAACTTGGGAAAAACAGTACTTGAATATACAGAAAAGGCTAGAAACTTGGGTATTTGGTTCGATTCTACCCATAGTTGGGACTATCATATACGGTTGTCAATCGGTAAGATCTATGGTTGTCTGCGAAACTTATCTTTATCCAAGCATTTTACCCCGCAGCATATTAAAATGCAAATAGCCAAATCAATAATTATGCCGATTATAACATATGGGTGTGAAATTGTTTGTGGTCATAATTCTGAAACAAAAATAAATTTTTCTGTAGCATTTAATAATGTCATCCGATACATATATAATCTCAAACGCTTCGATCACATATCAAGCTACTCGAAAAGCATTTTTGGATGTAGTTTGTATACGTATCTTAAGTATTGCGGACTTAAGACGCTAAATAACATTTTAATAAACAAGGAACCCTCGTATCTTTATGAAAAAATAAATGTTGGCACCTCGTCAAGATCGCTAATATTTGTACAGTCAAAGTTCACATGCACAAATTCCGAACGTCAATTTTTTGTTTGTGTTATCAGACAGTGGAATGCCTTACCCCTAGATATACGAAGACATCGCGGTACCAAAAATTTCGAAAACGTTTTATTTAGACATCTAGTCAATAATTCAAATTTATTATTATTTGTTAATTAAGTTATTTTTTTTTTTTGTTAATAATGTAGATTTTTTTTTCTCATCGTTTCAATTGAATATGTTTACTATTTTGCTTATCTTGTTTTGTTTAATGTAATTCATATTTATTTAGCTTAATTAATTAGTTAAAATTGCACTAACTTTTGCTATAAATGGACTTCAAGTCTAATGTAAAAGATATTTTCTGAGTCAATAAATGTAAAAAAAAACATAGTAGCTAATATAAATCATGATGTTGAATTATTATGAATCTGGTTTGCTAGTAGTTGAAAGTGAAACCAAATTAATGTTCTTTAGTCTTAGCACTGTATCAAGGTCTTACATAGATATAAATAGTTTCCCATTCTTATTCTACAAAGTTCACTGTTTCATAATATGTGTTCTGTCGAAATTGTTAACCACTTCAAATAGCTAGGAGTATCTATCGAATGTAACCTTAACTGGTCTGAACAAAAATTTAAAGCAAAAGAAAAATTAGCTTTCAACGATTCGTAGTTTCTATCATCTGAGAAGGTTTTGTTCTAATAGAACTCTACAATTTATTACGGAATTTTTCATTCAATACTTCAGTATGGTATAAGCTGTTGGGGGAGCGCTTACCGGAATAAGCTTTACCAGTTGGTAATATTGTAAAAAATGCGCAACCTCCTTCCTTTCACTAAAAGCCTTTAAAGGGAACAATCTAACGATTACCAGTGATTATTCACCTTGTCGTAGTGTGGAGGCTTAAGTAAAGCAACTCACGGTAGGTCGCCTAGGACGGCATTCGCCATCTGCCATACAACCTACCAGCTCTACGAACTAAGTGGTAATCAGCCCGTCCTATTCCATCCCTCCTTTTTCATCATTTCACTCTCCCTGGGCTGGATCAAGACGTCAGACATACCGTGCCGAGGATCAGCCAGGCCGCGGGCCCATGTCTCAACAAAAATAGCACTGGTCGAATACGGTGTATCCAGTACCGGGCGCCCTCTGGATTAATAAGCCTTGTCTGCATAGTGCATGGCTCTGTGCAGATCGAACTTCCTTTCCCTAGCTACTCATGAGATAAATACTTCAAATTTATCAAAACAACAAAAACACAAAAACCAACAAAACAACTTCGGCAGCCAGCTCCGTCATCCCCATGCAACGCGTGGAAGAGCATCCGCGGGAACTCTGCTTAAACGATGCTGCCAGTGATTGCTCGTAGCTTTCAGACGAAATCATTGTTGAATCTACTGCTGCTCTGTGCAGATTTCCGCGTCCCCCTACACCCACCCCGGCAGATCTCAAAAACAGGTCACTTGGAAAAAATATGGACCGAGCCGGAGAGAGCTTCCTATTCATGGGCAACGCCCTGGGTATTGGAATACGCCAACAGGGAACCCACCCCCTCTACTTCAAAGGCCTCCATCCCGAGAAAACCTTCTGCCCCACCGCTGTGCACCAAGAGACCGCTCGTAGTAGAAAACCGAACTCGGAAGACTCGCCCCCTAGCTTACAGCTCATCGACCGTTACAGGGGGTAGGACTGCAGTAGTGACTGGATCTGTGCCCAAAAGGCGCAGGTCCCTTGATGAGGTGTCCAACGCATCGAAGAAGGCTAGGAGCTCCACCGTGTTTTCCAAATCCAATCCTTCTCTGACACGGTCAAAGACAATCTGATAGTTGCGGTAGTCGACCTATCGGATGAGGAAGGTAAACTCTCTTACGACAAATGGGGACTCATAGAGAACAGAGTGATGAACTGTCTATGTGAGTACATGTCCAGTAACCAGCAGCCCGTCATATTTAAGGACGCTGGATAGCAGATAGCATAGGGATCCGTCAAACTGATCGCCTGCGACAATCAACGTTCGGTGGACTTCATCCGGGCAGCCATCGGTAGCCTCGGTGAAGTCTGGTCAGGGGCCAAGCTCGAGGTGGTGGACCAGAATTCCATCCCCCACCGGGCAAGAGCTAGGGTCTCTCGAACCACGCGATCCCTCCAAAGTACTTGCCCTTAGGTATGGGCTTCCAAAACCCAGGCCTTCCTGTCAAAGACTGGAAGGTTTTTAAATATCCCCGTGGTTCCGAGGAGGAGCCCAAAAAAACAGGCCGCTCTATGGTCATCTCAATGTCGGCTGAGTCTATCCCGGTTTTCAGGGATAGAAACTTCCTTATTAATTTCAGCCTGAAGGAAGTAGAGTTGAAGCTCTTCAGGAAGGACGACCTTCGCACAGCTGCAGCCAACGCACCCAGCTCCTCCGCATTATCCTCGGCGGACACCGACTCGCCATATGAGGATCTGGATGCTACCATCGTGGAGAAGTCTGTATCAGATAGCAATTCCTCTAAATGATACAGATTAATCTACACCACTCCTAATTGGCCACCGCCAACCTAATAGTCCGCCTCGTCGAGGACGGACTCGACGTCGCCCTGATCCAGGAACCGTGGCTTTTCAAGGACCTCGTAACTGGGCTCAGGGCTCCTGGCTAAACCCTCTACTACGCGGAAGGTAAAGGTAAAATCAGGGCTTGTACTCTTGCTAAAACAATGTTAAAACTTACTTTTATCCCCCAGCATAGCACAGGCGATCTTGCTGCAGCGCAGCTTACTCCGAACGACGGCAATCCGGTTTGGCTGGCGTCTGGATACCTTCCATATGGGGTAGCCAACCCGCCATCTGCTGAGCTACAACGGATGGTTAAGGAAGCCGAGGACAAAAAGACCGGAATTGTGATAGGTTATGGCACAAATGCACACCATGACCTATGGGGCAGTACCGACACAAACCCTCGAGGTGAGTCTTTATTTGGGTATCTAGTAGAAACTAACCTAGTAATCTGCAATAGAGGGGATAGTCCGACCTTCATTGTTAAAAACAGGCAAGAGATGTTCCTTTAGCCTCTTTTAGTATTTCCCCGGCTACTTCAAAGTGGGCAGTACCAGACAGTTCATCTTTCTCGGACCACCGGAACATATACTTCACTATAGGCTTCATCCCCAAAAAATGATTTTACCGCAACCGGAGGAAAACAAACTGGGTCAAATACAATATAATGCCGTCTGCGAATCTAGCTAGCCATAGAGCCTCGCCACATAGCTATCAGGTCGAACTAGATTTGCTGAGCAACGTGCCCACCTCACCCCTGGATAAGGCTTTGACGGGCTCCTGTCCTCCCACCATAGTGAGAGATGACAGGAAACCACCGCGGTGGTGCAAGCAACTTATTGCGCTTCGCTGCAAGAGCAAGAAGTCTTTTAGCAGAGACATAACAACGAAGCTAGACATGGACTGGGAAGATTAGGAAGACAGCCTAAGACTCTTTAAAAAGGAAGTCTGAAAGGCACAACGCAGCTCCTGGCGCAATTTCTGTGAGAACATTAAGAACACGAATGAGTGCTCCAGATTGCGAAAAGTCCTTTCTAAATCCACCCCTGTACCCTGCGTACTAAAAGACCCCAATGGCCAATGGGCAGAATCACAAGAACAATCGTTGAATCTGCTCATGGATGTCCATTTCCATGGCTGCACGCCTGCCACTGGTAATCCTGACTTCAGTAGGGATGCCCCTTTGGGTGCCCTTCCAAATGCAATCACCATTTGCGAGGAAAAGCTGAAGTGGGTCAACAGCTTTTAGTCGCAAAAGTCTACAGGACCTGGTGGCATCTTCCCGGCGCAACTACAGAACGCCTTTTGACATTTTCAAAGACAGTCTCGGGATGAGTCTGGCAGGCTGCTCTGGGCAGTTGTTTTCATTCCCAACTTTTGATTTCGATGGAGCTTTACGGATGCTCAAAGTCGTGGCCTACGCGGACGACGTCGCCTTACTCACAGACTCTTTCCGATATTCTGCAACTCGCTTTACGTAAACTAGTCGCCTGGACCAATGGAGGAAAAACATTGCCGAACGTTCTAGAAAATCCCTAGTGGCTCCATACTCCTGTAGGTTGGCTGTCGGCTCGAGATGGGGCTTTGGTTTTATACTGCGGTGATTGGACCGATTATTCTTTACGGCATCGTCGTGTGGTGGCCGGCCTTGGACAATTGAGAAGACTCAATGCCTGGCATGCATCAGTGTCACAGGTGCACTGTGGACATCTCCTACTGCCGCTCTACAAGTAATGCTTAATCTTCTTCCTCTAGACATCGTCAGCAAGAAATACAGGAGAGGACAATCAACCGGACATGCCAGTATCCTTCTACAGACATGCCCCTTACCCTCTATTACTAACTATCTGCCTACAAAATTTGACTTCGAAAAGGGCTTTAAATACGAAATACTGAACAGATCCCGATGGGACTCACGTAGTGTCCTACACGAAGGAGCACTGTAATTTTTTACGGACGGTTCCAAAACATTATAGGGAGTCGGAGCAGGGGTATTCTCAGAAGAACTGAGCCTGGGCCTCTCCTTCTCTCTCCCGATACACTGTAGTGTCTTCCAAGCTGAAATCACAGCTATTCGTCAAGCCACAGAGTGGCTGTCGATTAATGCAATATCACACAGGGATATTGTAATATATTTATATTGACAGTCAGGCTGCCATCAGATCCTTAGCACCAGCGAAATACGATCTAAAGGGGTTGAAGACTGCCGCGTATCTCTTAACGAGATAGCTGGACAGTACAACCTTACCCTTTGATGTGTTCCGGGACACTGAGATATCCCAGGGAACAGTGCAGCTGACGAACTTGCTAGACTAGGTTCCTCCGGCGTTGATAATGTTATTCACCGCTGTCTTACGCTAAACAAATTATCAATGCGGATGCAACCGGAATAGTAAGTCATAGATGGAAACATCTAGGATATTGTGACGCTGCCAGGCTTACTTGGCCGACACTGGATACTAAAAGCTCCAAAGAGCTTCTGCCTCTCAACAGACGTAGTATCTCACTAGTCGCTAATATCATCACCGGTCATTATGTTTTGGGCAGACACGCGCAAAGACTTGGACTGCCACATAACGACTTTTGCAGAAGCTGTAGAGATGAGGAAGAGAACGTGTCAACTGTAGCTGAACTGCCCTATCCAACCTAAGGATGGCGCCCTTAGGAAACTACTTCCTCAATGATCTTAGTGATCTATGCCAACATTCTTGGCTTTATCAACGGTAGCAAATGGTTCACAGTGAGTAACCAGTAAATGAACCCCTAAACACCAGTGGGCCGATTAACGGCCTAAGTGTTTCTCTCAGCGAGAGCCACTTAAACATAACATAGCATAACATACAAAATGCGCAATTAGAAAAGTTTGTAACTGTCCTCGCCTTCTATTCTATGGAGCTTTTTCGTCTTACGAGCATCCTTCCAGTTAGACATATATTTTATCACAAAGTGCTTAAGGTTTACTTTATGCGAGGTGGATATAATGCAGAGCCCTATTTCTGACATTTATGTCTTACGCAATAGTTCACAAGGTCGTATTGTCATCCCAGCGTTTCGCACTACCAAATACAGAACTCCATTGTTTCCCGCAAATTTTTTAACAGACTCCCTGCTATATATATGAATTATAAGAACTTAGTACGTAAAGTAGAATGTTCTTGATTTCGACCACAATGAAATTGAAGTATTGCTGCGCCACATTATTTAGTTCAAATTGTTATTACTTTAATTGCCACCTACCTACTTCCTCTTTTGTCTAACTATATTTATGACGTTTTTTAACTATATTTATGTAAACTTAATCTTCGTTAAAACAAAATTGTTATTCTGTAACGGTCATTCAATAAGTCCGTAGGATAAGTAAGAAAAAAACAAAATTTTGACAAAACTCGATTTTATTATTCAACATAGTTGCCTTCGAGGGCGATACAACTTTTCGATACCACTTTTATAGTACGATTTTTCTTTCTGGTCAAAATAGGCCTCATTTTCAGCAATTACTTCATCATTGGACTTAAATTTCTTTCCAGCAAGCATTCTGGTATGTAATAGTGAAGCCATGTTTCATCCATTGTCACATATCGACAATAGAATTCGAAAAAGGCCTTAGTTTCAGTAAATACTTCATCATTGGACTTAAATTTCTTTCCAGCAAGCATTCTGGTGTGTAATAGTGAAGCCATGTTTCATCCATTGTCACATATCGACAATAGAATTCGATTTTATTGCGGTTTAACAGCTGATAATAAAACATCAGCCAGATGATGTTTGTTGCCGTTGCAATCAGAAGATTTCTTCGAAGATATGTCCGTCAACCCCCGAGGAGAAGGAAAGTATGCCGCAAGTCCCATATATGGAGGCTGTGGGTAGTTTGCTTTTTCCAGCGCAGACTACAAGGCCTGATATAAGTTATGAAGTGTGTCTACTCAGCAGGTACTCGACAAATCCTGGGAGAGCTCAATGGATTGCTCAACGAGTGCTTCGTTATTTAAAGGGCACGTACAACAAGAAAATCGTATACTCCAAGGATGTCAGTCCATTTGGTTGAAGCGTTTGAAGCTAGAAATATTTCCAGACTTACCGAATCAGTTGGTTTTGCATTGCGATAACAAAAGTGCATTACATCTAATAACCAATAATTCTTATTCACTTCGAACGAAACACATAGAGATCAAAACAATATTAGCTGTTTTTTATTATCAGTGTGATCTGATCCGAATCAGATCACGAAAATAAAACAAAACGGATCATTGAAAAGTTTAATTTTGGAATTGTTCAAAAACAAAACAGATAATACAGGGTATTTCAAACTTGATATTGCCACCAGCCATTGCAAATATTCTTCTCAATGAAGTCACTTTCTCATTAGGTATTCAAAGCTTTTCTGGACATATTTATTTTATTTAAAAACAAATAATAATCGAAGAACAGCGCTCACTTTCTGCAGGGATACTTGTAAAACAAAAATTATTTCCCATCACGATTGGACAACTGTGAAACATTTCATAAATGTTTTTTTGGTGTCCAGATCTAAGCCAGCAAAACATTTCCAAACATTTCGGAAAAATTGTTTTGTTTAATAAGTGTTTTAGAAATAAATATGGAACATATAGGTATTTCATTGTTTTTCAAATGTTTGGCTGGTCTAGACATACCTTTATAGAACGAGAAAAACAAAATAACTGGGAATACGCACAGGGAGTTTATTCGAATGCGAAAAAAAAACAATTGATTTTTTGTGTTCCATTTTTTAGTCTGGCAACGCGATTGTGTGGCTATCGTTTACAGGCACACCAACATTTAAAAATAAAACAAGCCACCTAGTCGGAAATAGTAGAAATAATTTTCAGATCATGATTCGTGATCTCGATGAGAAGCAGGATCATGTGCTGTTGTTGTAAGTACATGTAAATCGATGATGATATGGATCATAGCTGATAGTAAAAAACAGCTATTTATAAGAGAAAAGATTCAAAACGGATCAATCACTTTGAAATATAAACCTAGCAATGAAAATTAAATTTAGCTGCCATCTTAACAAAGAGGTTAGTCAAGGTAAAATTTGAATTAAACAATAAATTATATATATCTATATTAAATTCAACTGGTTATTTAAAGAACATAACGTTAGATATAAATTAAATGTAGTAAATAAATCATTCAGGGAAAGTGTTGAAGTAAATTTTCGATCGAACAAATCTCATAATGTTCTGATTTACAATGACTCATAAATAGTATATGAGCATATCATTTTGTGACATTATTCTACTTCGTTTGAACACAATAAAGATCACTTCGTTAGTATACTCTGAGCGGTGCCGTTTCGTCCTCTTCGTTTAACCTTCTCTTTCCGGATATCATTTCATTTCAACAATTTCAAACTACATGGTGCAAATCCTGTCGAACACAAATAAACAAAACATATTTTTCTATATATCTATATACCTATTTCTTAAATGATAAATGATTCGATAGGGATGGTCTTTATGAGTTGCACAAATAGCATATAGAGCATTAATTTTTCTTTCGAAACTTGTAATCTAATATTGTTAAAACCACATTGCTTTGAAAACGGTAATCTTTTTTGTTCACACAATGAACTTTTTAATAGATTTATTTCTACTAGTTTCGATTGTGTTTGCAAATCGACCTACCTTTTATAAGTATGTAATACTTAAAACGTACCACAAATTTCAATACTGAAAACCTTCAAAAAGTGTACGTAAACGTTGAATGTTCACGTATTAATATAATGATCAGATCTACCTTTTTTGTTAGTTTAATGCCACTATTGATTCTTACTATTTTCAATGCAAGCAAATATTAAAAGAATATTTGAAGGCTATTAATCAAACAAAATATATTAGTTAAAAATGACACAAATATAATGAATATGTTAAAAAACAAACAAATATAATTACCGTCTCTTTTACTGCACTGAATTTTAAAAGCAGTTAATGGATTTGTGGAAGAAGAAACAGTTTTCTTTGTTATTTTTGAGATAAATTTCCGGCAAGCATCACACGCTATTATCCCATATTTCCGATTTTGTAGAATTTTGCTGCTAACACTACTGTTACATACGCCGCAAACTGAATGAGTACCTGTTAAAAAAAATTAGTTTTAGTTTTTTAAACTTCCAATATACAACTGGGCTTTATAAAACATAATACATAAAGTAATCAGTTAAATACAACAGATCCATGAAGGGCCCTAGATCTGGGGTGGGGTTTTGTAAAAATGAACATGCTTACATGCGTGGTGCGTTTTGGCAAGAAGGAAGATCCGATCATATGGAAGCAGATCGTGTAGTTTGTAGTAAGAGCCACCCATCGTGGAAATGATGATCAAGATTAACCTCAACCGAAATGAAGAGTGAAGGGCACATGCTCCTTTCTATTTAAAAAGAGTTGCATTTCGTTATGATTCCATACTTGCATACAATGATCTTCCGTGCGTTAAAATTAAGCCATCGAATGTCGGCTGTCAGCATTGCAATGCATTGTAGTTCTTAACGGAAACGGCCGGGATGTGCTATGCAGGACGAAAACTCAAATCGGCCATTTTAGCACTGTACCCGCAGCCATTCCGGTCGCTTTTGTATTACGATACACCTTTATTACGCCATTTTCTCGCACATACATACACTGTTACATAAGAATGCGGTTACAGCCGCTTGATAATGAATTACGGACCAAATGGCCAGAAATTATGCAGCTCTCAATTCCCGTAAAAAATTCGAGCAACCGTCCCGATATCACTCAAAACGATCATGGAATTCACCGTTGAGCACAATATTTTTGGATAACCGCCTTGCTGTACTCGGTCAAATGACAGAAGCAAATATTGCCGCTGCCCACATTCTCTTTTGGTTGATTAAGAAAATCCGACCGGATTTCATTAGCGCGCTACTACCCCATCAAGAGCTGACCCGGAATTGTAAGAAGTTGTAACTACGCAGATAATTCATGTGCCCTAAAAAAAATCACATCTAGCTTTCATATTCACTCCTGGCAGAATAGTTCACTGGCAACGACGGATACCCATTGTATCGGCGGTGATCAGCAGATGACAATGGCGAACAGTCACAATGAAAGTGAAACGGAAATGTGTCTTGGTGGACAGATTGGATTGTTCCATATTGTCCTCTCCTTTCAAAAGTGTTCAAAACGCATATTAATGTTGAATAACGATTCAGTGAAGTCCATCAAATACGTTTGCAAGCACGTCAACAAAGGAATAGACATGGCGGTTTTTGAAATTGATCCAGATAAGAATGACGAAGTGTCGTGCTATCAATTGGGCCGTTATGTAAGATGCAATGTGAAAATTTGGAAAATATTTTAATTTCCGATACACGAATGTCATTCGACTGTTCTACATTTTGCGGTTCACTTGGAAAATGGTCAACGCGTACATTTTACGGAAGAGAATGCAGCTCACAGAGCCGAACAGCCACCAGCAACAATGTTACCGAGTTTCTTCTCCACCTGCGCAAGCGACCCGTTCACTAGAATGCTGCTCTACTCGGAAATGCCTGGCTATTGCACTTAAAATGCTTCGCCAAAAAAATCCAATGCCGAAAACAAGGGTAAGCTGTTGCTGGCTACGCGGATGTGTATTCAACTGATGTGCTTGGTCGCATGTATACTGTTTGTCAAGTATATCATTAAACGTCACCTACCCGCTAATAGTGAAATAAATCAGTTCACTTCCAACGTTCTGAGGACATCACATAAATTGGCGACGAGGATAAACTCATAAGAAAAACAACAGAACAACAACAACAACAACAACAACAACAACAACAACAACAACAACAACAACAACAACAACAACAACAACAACAAAAGGAAGAAATAAAACCGGTGGAGTGCCGTAGTAACGACTGCAGCCAAGCCGTAAAGTTTTTTTCTTTTTGTTTTAAACAACAAGTATTGGAGTCAGAAGTGAAACTCGAAATCTCATATCACAGTCAAAATGGCCAACGAAAGCGTCTTAACTACTGTAATGCCAATGACAAGAAAATTGCGTGAAATTCGATCACATGTCGGTAATTTGGAAAATTGGTGCGAACTTTTAGTAAAACAACTACAATTTGCTTTATATTTTGGTATTTATAACTATTTAAACTTCTACTCCTTGTCTCGGCTTAAAAACGACAGTAGGTATTGGGTCGCTTGGGAGTGGGAATTCCGTGCTAGAGCGAGAGGGAAGATATGATCTTGGAGTTAGTGTGTTGTCTTTTTCGTAAGTACGTTATCTAGATATGTTGTGTGTTTGATGTGCCGCCGCTGTTGGTTGTTAGTTTTTGTTATCAGTTTTGTGTGTTTTGGGTGTGGGTGCAGGGGAATTGCTTGGAGATGACGTAATTATTGGTATTCCCGCCGCCGCTGATGGTTGTTAGTTTTTGTTATCAGTTTTGTGTGTTTTGACGAGTGAATTGCTTGGAGATGACGTAATTATTGGTATTCGTCGTGTTGGGTTGTTGTGGTGATGAAAATTAAAAAAGAGCGATATGTGGAGCTGTGTGTGGTTTGAACTTGGTACGATGAGTTTGGGAGTCGGGTGTCGTAGCTTTGCGCTATAGCGTATGCTTGGAGATGTAGGTTAAAGTGGTTAAATATATTGATGGTTGGGGGGCCGCGCGACGGTTATCGTTATGGTGGTTCGTAGCCATGGTCGTTGTGTATGTTAATTAGATGTGGTTTTGATATGGTTTATTTGATCGAAGGGGGGTTAATGTAGCACGATGGAGCATGTTACTCTTATCATTCTGACCAGTTAAAGTGGTTAAATATATTGAAGAGTATGTTAGTGGGTGTCTTTGCCGTGGTCATGGGTCGCTTGGGTCCGTTATCGTGGCTGTTGATTTTGGATGGTACATTATCATATTTAATGTATAAGTAGGAATATTAAGATGGGGTTGTTATAATTGGTAATCTTATTCATTGTATAAAAGAAGATAAGTAAATGAGGAGAGGTCATACATTAAGTAATGTTGTATGAGAATAGAACACAGGAAGTTCATGTGAAAATATCAGGCGATAGTTCAGTTCATCGATCAAAGAGACATTTTAGGGGAGCACTTAGTAAGGTTCAGATTGACAACGAAACCAATAAGAAGGGGTCTTCAGATATTATTGAATATACTTGCAAAAGCGAAATGTTTTGGTGCGAATCATTGAGAGAAGGTGATAATCTATGTAGTTGTGAAGTAGGATGGACGGAGATAAATTTCTCAGACATACAATTTCATAGAACGACTTGTGAGCTTCATATGACTCCTGAAAATGGAAATAGTTGTTTAATTTTTCGCTTAAGAAATGGAGAATCAACATCTTCTTTAGCTAATTTTAAAATAAAACTTCACAGATTTCAACATGTCGAAATGTATGTTGTTGGTGGTGAATTGACAATGCATGGAACAGTTTCATCAAAGCCAAAAAGGAAAACCAATCGGTTTCCAGCGGATTGTCCCTTTGGTGATGATGTTGAAACATTAAAATTGGTCTTATCTGAAGGCAAAAAAACCAATACTCGAAATCCTAGGGCAACGGCGGAGAAGGAGGAGGAGCAGGAAAATGCTGTTGTAGAAAATACTTTATAAATGAAGGATATAATTCGCAGATTGTGATATTAATTTATGATTTAAAAGAAGTTGTTGACTTTTAATTATTCATTTCAGTGATAGCCTCAGACGAATTAAGACTTATTTAATACGAGAATGTTTTTAATTGTTTTATCGATTTTCTCAATTTTTCCATTATTTCTCAATGGATTACCGCTTGAATTTGACTTAAGAAATATAAATTCTATGGAAAATGTAACTTTTGCATTGAGTTTGCCCAATAATGACACAGTAGAAGTTGGATTATCGTTTCGATTATTGACGGTTTCAACATTAAAAACTAACAACAACAACAACAACACTACTGCAAACCCATCTCTAAATAATGACATCATAACACCAACAACAGAGAGAATCGAAGGGAAAAATTTGTTACTGTGCATGAAGCAATCGAAGGATTTAGGCAAGATTTGATTAAAAAAGAAATCGAAATATCAGGGATAATCGAGAGCAAAGAAGTTTTTTATAGACATTTTAAACTGCAGTTCGATGACAACAAGGAATTAGCTATTCGCTGTACATATGATAGCAATTATAAGCTACGATCTTTGGGTATTTCATGCTTCGAGTATCGAGAATATGAACAGGAAAGGATTTTAAGTAATGGTGAAATCGAGTTCTTTACAAATCAGGAATTGAGGCATGAGCCCAACGTGGAACTAGTGAATCTCAAATCGATGAAACAAGCATATAGAATGACCATTTCATAAAATTGTTATTAATTTTTAGTAAAATAATAAAAAAAAATAAAACCATTTAATTAATTGTTTTTTATTAATCCATAAATTGTTAGTGGATGGGAAACCCAACCATTTGACATATACTTTTTCGCCTTTTGTTGCAAGAATCTTTTCCACGAGAAATATGTTGGGAAAGTTCGTCTTTTGTAATTCGTGTGTATAGAAACTCCCTCTAATAGGCTGACCTTGAAAATCTTCAACTAGATATGTAATAGGGTTTGTTATCTGAACTTTTCTTATTTTGAATATTTCAGTTGTCCAATTTGGTGTGTATCCTTTTTCGAAAGCATGTTTAAACTTGCTTATTCGAACGCTATTGCCAACTTCATATTTTCCCTTCTCAGCAATTTTTATTCGTTTATAAACTCATCTTTGGCATTGTTTTCATTTATATCAACGGGACGTCTTTTTATTGTTCTATGTATCGAGTGATTATATGCATGCACCAAATCCTTATAAATGGGTAGCCATTTGTAGTTCCCATTGAAACTGAATTCTTTCCACATTTTCTCCTTAAGGGTGCGGTTAAAGCGTTCAACAATTGATGCTTTTAATGTACTGTACGTTGGTTAGTGATTAATTTTGTAGGTATTCATCAAATTTTGGAAGACCTTGTTGAAGAATTCTTTACCATCGTCGGTTTGCAAGTTTTTAGGTGCTCGATTTGAATTGGTAAAAATTGTTCTCATAGCTTGTGTTGTAGCTGATGCAGTCTTATGTTTCAAAGGAACGACCCAAGCATACTTTGAAAAAGTATCAATTACGGTTAGTAAATAGTTGAACCCCTCATTCTCATCACTGTATGGTATCATTTCAACCAAGTCTGCTTGCCACAGATCATCAAACCCCTTAATAATAACTCTACGCCTTTTGAAATTCCTTCGGGCTGGCTTGTGCAACTCACCAACAACTTTTCTTTTACTCATTATAAAAACGAATGAATAGAAACAAGGAGAGTTTTTGTATTTTATTAGATATTTTATTTGACCAATCGTCGATAAAGTAACATCAATTTCTTAATTCTAATCAATCTGCTTTCAACCATGATTTCAAATCGAATTCCGAATGCGTACTAAATTGGTGAAAAACTAGTTGTTGCCCCGCTAATAGGTTCACCGCTATTTTTATACTTCTCGAAAATATCCAACATATACTTTCTAATTTTGTTTAATAATTCAAGAGTCTTCAAATTTTGCTCATCAGTGTATGACCGCAAATCCGCACCCATTTTTTCCAGTTTATCTTTGATGATTTGTAGCTTCAGTGCCTCATCATTTATAGTCCCCATGAGTGCATTGAAATTGTTGTCTACATACCGTCGATGATTTAGCAGGTTTTTATCATTAATGACTATAGTGCTATCTACATATTCCTTATTTGCCGCCTGTGTTGGGTTTACAGGTTTGCCAACATTGTTTAGACATTTTTCCTGAATATCGAAATCACCATTAGGTAGTAGTCTAAATCCTACGCCAGCAGGTCCTCGCGAACTCTCGGTTGTTCTATGAAATTGGTTGGAGCTTCGTCCGAACTTGTCAACACTCATTTTATTAATAATGAAGATTATTCTCTAAACGATGTCTAATATATATATATAGATAATGTTCGTTTCCAAAGCGAATTGATTTTATATAGGCCAATTCCTGAACCAAGCGTTGAGGTCAAATCCGGTCGGTTCCTATCCGGTCGGTTCCTATCCGGTCGGTTCCTATACAGTCGGTTCAGGTGTGGGACCATACTGATTTGCTTGCTTTTAATGGATTGAATTGATTATTAGTGTATGATATTTGATTCAATTGAGTTAACCTCATTTTGAAGATTATTATTGCCGGCTCTTTGAGATGCAATTAAAAGCCTTAATCTATTGACGAGTTCATTGGGGCTATCCCAATACACATATTCGATGGGTTTATTCGAATAACTCACATCAGATGAATAATTATTACTATTGTATGCTTTTCCAATTTTCTTTATGACTCTCTGCGTTCGGTGTTAATCATTTATTTATTTAATGCTTAATACAAGCGTATATAAAAAAAAAAAAAAACTAACAATCGAATAAACTTAAGACTAAGTGCAAAATACAAATATTGAAACGCAAACATAACACATTTATAAATGTAAAAACTCATTAGTTAAAAGGAAATGAGAATGGTTAGGGTAAATTGTGAAGCGCATTTTTAAGAGTTTCTTTGGTGTAGTTTAAGTCAAATAAGTTGGGAAACATATTTGCTTTGCAAAGCATTCTTGTTAAAGGCTCGTGCTGGCCATAGTCAGTACGGTGATGGGGAAGGCGGAAAAAGGGAATTGAACGTAAACGACGAGGATTTGTGTTTAATGAGATCTGATGCAGTAGATGGGGGGAATCTGTGTGTCCAGATAGTAACTGATGAATAAAAATAATATCAGCGATATCCCGACGAGTCCTAAGAGTCTGTAGATTTAGCAACTTCAGGCGGTGCTCATATGGAGGTAAATTGTGAGGGTCATCCCAGTCAAGCCCACGTAAAGCAAAGCGAATGAATTTACGCTGGACAGCTTCGATTCTCAAAATATGCACTTGGTGGTAAGGAGACCAGACTTGGGTGGCATATTCAAGAAGTGGTCTCACAAACGTCGTATAAAGGGATTTAGAGACATAGGGGTTACAGAATTCCTTCGACCAACGTTTAACGAAGCCGAGTGCAGAGTTAGCTCTGCTAATAATGTTGTCGATGTGAGAACGAAAGTTAAGTTGGGTGTCACAGATAATGCCGAGATCACGAATAGACGAAACAATGGAGACAGACTCGTTGTTGATGAAATAATACCTTTGATTCAGGGGATGGCGTTTGCGGGAGAAACTTATAGCTTGACATTTTTTCACGTTAAGTTCTAAACGATTGTTTTGACACCAGGTGTAGAAGTGGTTAAGGTCAGATTGTAGTGAGAGAGAGTCAGCAGTGCAAGATATTTGTTTGGAGAATCTCATATCATCTGCGTAAATCTCCAGGTCTGAGAATAAAATGACACGTACTACATCGTTTATCGACAAGTTAAAAATCAAAGGTCCGAGATGACTACCCTGTGGTACACCAGAGGACGCTATGACAGGTTTAGAGACGTAAGATCTAAAAAGGACACTATACTTGCGATCTTCCAAATAAGACTTAATCCATGAAGTAAACCTCTGTGGAAAACCGATCATTTTTAGTTTGAAAAGTATAACTTTGTGAGAGATCTTATCGAACGCTTTGCTGAAATCGGTAGCAACAACATCCACTTCCTTACCATCTTCCAGGGCACATAGTGTGCTAGAGACAAAATTCGTAAGGTTTGTGGTTGTAGATCTACCTTTAAAAAACCCATGTTGCTTAAAGGAGATAATTGATTTACAATGGAAGAACATTGAGTCGTATACTATGCTCTCGAAAAGTTTAGGTATAGAAGAGAGCTTAGCAATGGGTCGATAATTAGAGATATCACTTTTGCAGCCCTTTTTGTGGATGGGAATGATAAATGAGTTCTTCCACAATTTGGGAAAAACACCTTTTGAAATTGAAAGCTGGAAGAGAGCAAAAAGGGGCAGTGCTAGTTTATTAACACATTTCTTTAAAACTATGGCAGGGAGACCATCTGGACCGGAGGAGTAGTCGTCCTTGAGAAGGTTTATTTTATCAACTACTGAAGATAAGCTTAGATTCATGTATGTGAAAGAGGTTTGAGCATGGCCATCCATGTAACTGAAAAAGTTAGGGTCGGGTATATCGATCTTTTCTAGGTTTTTTTCGAAATATTAATTCATAAAGGCCATTCGTTCCATGGAAGATTTCATCATCAATGACGAAATTCTTGTGTTCGTTAATTACAAAACTTGATCTACCTAATTTCGTTGAATTTGATTCCACGTCGAAATGTGGACCATAGATTTTGTCACGATTCGAATCTGATGGGGATGATCGATTAATTGGAGTGCTTTGATCAAGGCTATTGTCGTAGGGTGTCCTAAATGAATTATCATTGTTCGTTGTCTGATTTGATTCTGGAGATGAGAAGTCAAAACTTGCATTAGAAATGGATTTTTTTTTTTCTTCTGGGTATTGTAAACGTCGCCGTCGTAGTAGTTGTTGATTCTTTATTTTCATATCTATATTATTGTAAGCAACATCTGCAGCAGCAGCAGTATCATTTTGAGTATGAGCACTTTTGACATTTTTCACGATTTCTTTTAAGGGTTCAACTATTGATTTAAAAGTAGTCTCAAGTTCCGCATCCTTCGTAGTTTTTCCAGACTGAAGAAACATATATTTTCTTTTTAAAGCTTTTTTAGTTTTTACTAAATCTTTAAGTAAATTTTCATCAACATCCATAATTGTCGAATACAGGGACGAATGCTCTAATCGTATGTAATCATTTAAACAGTTGATTTATGACTGAATAGATTTATATAGATACAGTTTCTTTAAATGAATTATTATATCGACCCTTATTCAAGCTAAAATCTTTATTAATAACCAAGAACCCATATGTATCTTTGCAGCATTTTTTACACAATTCCTTAAATTGATTGAATGTCATGTCAGAGTTGACATGATCGTTGTATATATGCTTCAGGTTAAGTTCGTCTTGCTTAAAAATAACTAAATAGTTTGCATTGTCTCGAATCAAGTGTTTTGGTATATGTGTATAAGATTGACACAAGTAGAAACTATCCACGTCATTATGTCGACCCATGCAGAAATATTCTCGAATATTGTTTTGCTTATCACAAGCCACATCATCGAATATAAAAACTGAGTTTCGATTTGCTTCAGAAGGCGTAAAAATTTCACAATTATTTGAAAATTCATTATATCCCATACCCGTGATGGACTCTATTAGCTTTCTCAGGTATGTATACTTTGGTTGATGCAGAGACTTTGAGTATATGTAGAGACTTTCAAATTTTAAACCATTTGGATCGAGGTGAATGCTCAACATGACATTGGTTTTTCCACAATTTGATGGACCCACAATTATTCCTCTAATACTATTAGGAAATATTGCTCCATGTTTCCTGTGTACTTTAATTTTACTATCAAAGTTCTTGACTTTAATAAAATATCGTTGTTGTTGTTTTATGAACCTCATTCTGCTATTGAATGAAACTAATCAATATAAAAGATCATGTTTTATAGTTGAGAAATTCATAATTGTTCAACATATACAACAAGAAAGTCGTATAAAATGATAGATTATAGTGTGAAAGGCAACAGTTGGAAAGATACATTCAAAGGGTACGGATTAGTGAATTCCTTAATCGAAAAATTACCATTTGAATTACATCTTCCCTCATATAACTTCTGTGGACCAGGGACTAAATTAAAAGAACGCCTTGCTAGAGGAGATAGGGGAGTTAATCAGTTGGATGAAGCTTGTCGCGAACACGATATTGCATATGCTAACAATAAAAATCTACCCGACCGACATATTGCTGACAAAATTTTAACTGAAAAGGCCTGGCAGAGAGTAAAGGCAAAAGACTCAGCGATAGCAGAGAAAATAAATAGTATATTAGTAACGAATATGATGAAAGCTAAAACGAAACTTGGTATGGGTTGCAAAGCCAAGAGAAGGAAAAGAAACCCACGCAAAAAGAATAATTTATTTAAAAAAGCCATTATGGAGGCTAGAAATGCTGTTCGAGACACTAGAAACGAAGATCCTAACCTAATTGCAACAACTGCTCTACAAGCAGCTAAAAAGATCATTAAAAATAAACGAAAGAGCATTACAATTCCTCGAGTAATACCTCTACCGAAAATTGGTGGTTTCTTACCATTGTTACCTATTTTAGCTGGGCTATCGGCTATTGGATCAGTAGCTGGAGGAGCTGCGGGCGTAGTTAAAGCTATAAATGAATCAAAGGTAGCCAAGAAATTGGAAGAGAATAAACGTCACAATCAGACTATGGAAGGAATTAAAATTAAACATGGTAGTGGACTTTATCTACAACCATATAAAAAAGGATTTGGACTTTTCCTTAAACCACACGATTCAAAAAACTTTTAAATTCGCTACCTAATCGTCCACTCACCAATATTGATATTATGAAATTTGGAAAATTGAATATACCATGCTTCAGGGGTGTTTACATGAGAGATAAATTACCAGTAAGATCTGATAACAATGAATGTGGTGTAATTAATTTGGACAATGAGAGTGGGCCGGGGACACATTGGGTAGCATACATTAAGAATAAAAATATTGTCAAATATTTCGATAGTTTTGGTATCTTAAGACCACCCATAGAGGTTGTACGATATTTAGGTGAAAATATTCACTATAATTATAACAGCTGTCAAAATTTCAATACATTTATATGTGGTCATCAATGTTTAAAGTTTCTAATTGAGCAAAATGTAAAATCAAAATATTGTGTTTCATTTCTATTCCAATAGTTATGTCGTTAACACTCACTTTAAGCGGAAACCAATCTACTCTCACTGCAGAGTACTGTCCTCCAATTATCCTAAATTCTGATTATGTATGTGGCTTAGTTGATCTGCAGACCTATAATTCCATACCTAATGTGGATAAATTAAATAATTTATTTCATTGTGGTGATGGTCGTGGTGGTGGTGGTGGTGATGGAGAAATCAAGATTGAATTTACAGTGGGCTCTTATGAAATTGAGGATATTAATAAAATAATTCAGAAGGTTCTGAACACACACAATGAGAATAGCATTGAAAAAGTTATAATCAAATTAAAAGCCAATAATAATACTTTGAAATGTGAACTGTACAGCAATGTGGAAATCGATTTTACACAAGACCGATCTATTGGTTCTCTTTTAGGATTCAGTAAGAAGAAACTAGCTCCTAATATTCTACATGCATCTGATCAGTATGTTAATATCAATAGAGTGAATATTGTACAAGTTGAATGTAATTTAATTGACGAAACATATATCAATAGTCAACCTGCTCATATACTACATGAATTTTCAGTCAACGTTAGTCCAGGATATAAAATAGTTGAAGTTCCACACAATGTCATCTATTTGCCAGTGAACGCTAAGAGGATAAGTTCTATAACACTGAATCTCTTGGATCAGGACGGAAATCGTATAAACTTTCGAAACGAAATCATAACAATTCGCTTGCATTTGAAACCACAATAATGATAGTATATAATTACCCCTCAAGTTATAAAAGAGCAGGTAACACTACTAACTCTAGCAATATAAAGGGTGATTTTTTAAGAGGTTTAGAACTTTTTTTAAAAAAAAAACACAAAAAATTAGAAAAAATGAATGAAATATTTATTTGAATCGATAGTTTGAACCTTGCAATTTAATGTTTAAAGATAATTTCATGCAAATGTTGACCGCGGCTGCGTCTCAGGTAGCCCATCCGCTGAGTCCAATTTTGGCATACTCTTTCACACATATCGGCCGGTATCTCACGAATGAATGCATGGATGTTGGCTTCCAGTGCGTCAATCGAAGCGGGCTTGTCCCTATACACATTAGCCTTGGCATACCCCCACAAAAAATAATCTAATGGTGTCAAATCGCACGATCTAGGCGGCCAATTGACCGGCCCGAAACGTGAAATTAACTGCGCCATTGTTTCGCGTGCTGTGTGGCATGTGGCACCGTCTTGTTGAAACCACATATCATGCAAGTCAAGAACTTCCATTTCGGGCAAAAAAAAGTTTGTTATCATCGCTCGGTAGCGTTCACCATTGACAGTAACGCTGCGATTCGCATCATCTTTGAAGAAATATGGCCCAATAATGCCGCCGGCCCATAAACCGCACCAAACAGTGGCTTTTTCGGGATGCATTGGTAGCTGTTGCAATGCTTCTGGCTGATCTTCACTCCAAATGCGGCAATTTTGCTTATTTACGTACCCATTCAACCAAAAATGAGCCTCATCGCTGAACACAATTTTTCGATAAAAAAGCGGATCCTCGGCCAGCTTTCCAAGAGCCCATTCACCAAAAATTCGGCGTTGTGGTAGGTCGGCTGGCTTTAGTTCTTGCACCAGCTGTATCTTAAAAGGCTTTACGCCCAAATCCTTCCGCAAAATTTTCCACGTAGTGCTGTAACAAAGGCCTAACTGCTGGGAACGGCGCCGAATCGACATTTCGCGGTCTTCTGTCACACTAGCTGATACGGCCGCAATATTTTCTTTACTACGCACAGTACGTAAACGTGTTGGTGGTTTAATGTCCAACAAAGTAAATTTGGTGCGAAATTTGGTCACAATCTTCCGAATAGACTGCTCAGAAGGTCGAGAATGCCGATCATAAAATGGAAGCAGCGCGCGATGAACATTTCGAACCGAGCACGAATTTTGATAGTAAAATTCAATAATTTGCAAGCGTTGTTCATTTGTAAGACGATCCATGGTTAAATTGCAAACCAAACTGAAGCTGTTTGACAGTGACACAAGGTACTAAACACACGTCAGCTGTCAAAACCAGTGTTGCCAAAACCAAACCAGCTAAAAAATCACCCTTTACTATCATCTTCTGATAAGAGAACATCAAAACTTACTATAGAAAATCAACAATTTCTATTGTCACTGGGATATAAATTAAAACATTAAATCAATCCCCAACAACATGCTGAATATTTTCGAAGAGCCAAAGTTTGAGGAGAGTATCTCAAAAATGGATTATCACACCTATTCACCATATCTGAATAACTTTGAGAAAAATGACATTATACAAATCTGTGTCCAGCATCAAAATCTTAATATTTTGCCTTCAGAAAGTTACATTTATATTGAAGGTACTGTATCGAAATCTGATGGATCGGCAGTTACGAAAACAAAACTTGTAAACAACGGAATAGCTTTCTTATTTGACGAAATACGTTATGAATTAAATGGCGTGGAAATTGATAGCAATTGTAGTGTCGGCATAACATCAACTATTAAAAACAACATTTCTTTAAACAAAAACGAAAGCGATATGCTATTGAATGCATCTTGGTCGCCCAACTCTTCAATTAATCTGGATAGTTTCTACTTTAATTTTTGTATACCTCTAAATAAATTACTGGGTTTTGCTGAAGACTATAAGAGAGTAATACCCAATGGACGCCATGATTTGATTCTAACACGATCACGCACAGATGATAATTCATTAATTGCTGACGATGATGAAAAAGCAAAGATAAAATTACTTAAAGTACAATGGAAAATTCCCCATATTACACTGTCTGATTCTTACAAATTAAAACTTTACAAACCTATTAATAATGGTCAAACTATGAAGATTGCCTTTCGTAACTGGGATCTGTATGAATATCCTGCTTTGCCCAGCACCAATCATCATATTTGGAATGTGAAGACAATCTCACAAATGGAGAAGCCACGCTACATTCTGCTTGCATTGCAAACTAACAAACGTAATCTACTAAAAGGAAATCCAACTTATTGCGATCATTGTGATATTACAAACGTGAAGGCATACTTAAATTCTGATGCTTACCCTTGTGAAGATTTAAATTTATCCTTTGATAAAAATAATTACAGTTTACTATACAATATGTACTGCGACTTTCAAAAAACCTACTACAACCGACTATGTGCTGAACCACTCTTATCAAAAGATACATTTAAATCTCAAGCGACAATTTTCGTTATAGATTGCAGACATCAGAGTGAAATAATCAAAAATGGTCCAGTTGATATTCGCATTGAATTCAAAACAACAGGAACAAAACCAATCCCAGCAAATACGTCAGCCTACTGTTTAATGTTACACGATCGCGTCGTAAATTATAATCCACTCAGTCAAATAGTTTCGCGAGAAATCTAATTTCTTAGTTCAAAGTTAACTCTTGTTGGGAAAAGACACGCACGCATAAACCATGTATTTTATACTTGACGTACAAGTTAATGTTACACGATCGCATCGTAAATTGTAATCCACTCAGTCAAATAGTTTCGCGAGAAATCTAATTTCTTAGTTCAAAGTTAACTCTTGTTGGGAAAAGACACGCACGCATAAACCATGTATTTTATACTTGACGTACAAGGTTTCAAAGGACCTAATAATAAGTTTATCGCTAAAGAAATAGCAATACTACACAATGGCCATCATCATCATTTCATCATCAAACCACCATTCAACTCTGACCAATTATCATCTGCATTAAGAAGACAAGTTCAATGGCTTTACCAAAATCATCATGGCCTAGATTGGGATGGAGGTTTCACCGAATTTAAGAAAGTTCAGAAATACCTTCGCATGAAAATAAAAAATACAATTTTGTATGTCAAGGGAGTTGAAAAAGTTCAATGGATGAAGGAGTTACTTTGTGATGAAAATGTTGAAGTGATGAATATCGAAGAAGTTGGCTGTCCTAATTTCAACGAATTGAAGCGACTCTATCCTTGTGAAATAAAATGTTCGCTCCATAGCAAATGCTGTGCCCTACAAAATGTATATTTAATAAATAAATTTTTATCTGAAAACAAATAAAAAGAATAAAAGTATTTCACTTCATCATCAGAAAAGAAAAGTTCTTTTATTTATAAACTGCCAAACATAAATTATAGCGATAAAAAATTCAAAACGCTATTGTTTATGGTTGCATGTACTTCACAATGAAAATGTCCAAGTTATAAATGTTGAAGAAATCGGTTGTTCAAGCCTAAAAGAGTTAAAACGTGTTTATCCTAATGAAATAAAATGTTTATCTCATAGTAAATGTTGCGCTCTACAAAATGTTCACCTGTTAAAGAAATGGAAAGCTAAATAAAACATTTTTTACTATGTAGAAAAAAAAAACAAAAAAACGATACAAGGTGTTATTTTTCTATTATAATAGTTATTTATTTTTATTTATTTATTTTAATTCTAGAATACACAATAAGACAGGACTTATGTCGCTGTCTAGGAAATCTCCTGCCCTGGCTCTCGCATTATATGCCGCCAGTATATGTATTGCAGCTTTCAGCTGCAACCAGCTCCTCGTTCGATGAACCTCCTTCATAGCGCCCTCCAGCTCCTTCTTAAGCTCTGGAAACTCCCAGCAGGCATCAGCGACTTTATTTTTTTCTAAACATGTTGATTATATTTAATAAGGCCTCCATTCTTGTTTATAGATACCTGCGCTCAACTCAATTTTATGAAATAAAGTAATGCTATGCTTAGATTCCAACGAGTTTTTATACTGTAAATCTTTAAAGAAATTCCAGAAAAAAAACAATATGGTCAGAATGATAAGAGTAACATGTTCCATTGGGGCTACATTAGCGGCTGGTTTTCAGATAACACCATGCTTCTTTAAAGAAATTCCAGAAAAAACAATATGGTCAGAATGATAAGAGTAACATGTTCCATCGTGCTACATTAGCGGCTGGTTTTTCGGATAACACCATGCTTCTTTAAAGAAATTCCAGAAAAAACAATATGGTCAGAATGATAAGAGTAACATGTTCCATCGGGGCTACATTAGCGCCTGGTTTTTCAGATAACACCATGCTTCTTTAAAGAAATTCCAGAAAAACAATATGATCAGAATGATGAGAGTAACATGTTCCATCGTACTACATTAGCGGCTGGTTTTTCGGATATGGTGTTATCCGAAAAACCAGCCGCTTAATAAGGCCTCCATTCTTGTTTATAGATACCTGCGCTCAACTCAATTTTATGAAATAAAGTAATGCTATGCTTAGATTCCAACGAGTTTTTATACTGTAAATCTTTCAGAAAATTCCAGAAAAAAAACAATATGGTCAGAATGATAAGAGTAACATGTTCCATTGGGGCTACATTAGCGGCTGGTTTTTCGGATAACACCATGCTTCTTTAAAGAAATTCCAGAAAAAACAATATGGTCAGAATGATAAGAGCAACATGTTCCATCGGGGCTACATTAGCGGCTGGTTTCTCAGATAACACCATGCTTCTTTAAAGAAATTCCAGAAAAACAATATGATCAGAATGATAAGAGTAACATTTTCTATCGTGCTACATTAGCGGCTGGTTTTTCGGATAACACCATGCTTCTTTAAAGAAATTCCAGAAAAAACAATATGGTCAGAATGATAAGAGTAACATGTTCCATCGTGCTACATTAGCGGCTGGTTTTTCGGATAACACCATGCTTCTTTAAAGAAATTCCAGAAAAAACAATATGGTCAGAATGATAAGAGTAACATGTTCCATCGGGGCTACATTAGCGGCTGGTTTTTCAGATAACACCATGCTTCTTTAAAGAAATTCCAGAAAAAACAATATGGTCAGAATGATAAGAGTAACATGTTCCACCGTGCTACATTTAGTTGGGTTTCCCATCCACTAACAATTCATGGATTAATAAAAAACAATTAATTTAATGGTTTTATTTTTTTAATTTACTAAAAATTAATAACAATTTTATGAAATGGTCATTCTATATGCTTGTTTCATCGATTTGAGATTCACTAGTTCCACGTTGGGCTCATGCCTCAATTCCTGATTTGTAAAGAACTCGATTTCACCATTACTTAAAATCCTTTCCTGTTCATATTCTCGATACTCGAAGCATGAAATACCCAAAGATCGTAGCTTATAATTGCTATCATATGTACAGCGAATAGCTAATTCCTTGTTGTCATCGAACTGCAGTTTAAAATGTCTATAAAAAACTTCTTTGCTCTCGATTATCCCTGATATTTCGATTTCTTTTTTAATCAAATCTTGCCTAAATCCTTCGATTGCTTCATGCACAGTAACAAGTTTTTTCCCTTCGATTCTCTCTGTTGTTGGTGTTATGATGTCATTATTTAGAGATGGGTTTGCAGTAGTGTTGTTGTTGTTGTTGTTAGTTTTTAATGTTGAAACCGTCAATAAGCGAAACGATAATCCGACTTCTACTGTGTCATTATTGGGCAAACTCAATGCAAAAGTTACATTTTCCATAGAATTTATATTATTATTATATTATATTAAGTCAAATTCAAGCGGTAATCCATTGAGAAATAATGGAAAAATTGAGAAATTTGATAAAACAATTAAAAACATTCTCGTATTAAATAAGTCTTAATTCGTCAGAGGCTATCACTGAAATGAATAATTAAAAGTCAACAACTTCTTTTAAATCATAAATTTATATCACAATCTGCGAATTATATCCTTCATTTATAAAGTATTTTCTACAACAGCATTTTCCTAATCCTCCTCCTTCTCCGCCGTTGCCCTAGGATTTCGAGTATTGGTTTTTTTGCCTTCAGATAAGACCAATTTTAATGTTTCAACATCATCACCAAAGGGACAATCCGCTGGAAACCGATTGGTTTTCCTTTTTGGCTTTGATGAAACTGTTCCATGCATTGCCAATTCGCCACTAACAACATACATTTTGACATGTTGAAATCTGTGAAGTATTATTTTAAAATTAGCTAAAGAAGATGTTGATTCTCCATTTCTTAAGCGAAAAATTAAACAACTATTTCCATTTTCAGGAGTCATATAAAGCTCACAAGTCGTCCTATGAAATTGTATGTATGAGAAATTTATCTCCGTCCATCCTACTTCACAACTACATAGATTATCACCTTCTCTCAATGATTCACACCAAAACATTTCGCTTTTGCAAGTATATTCAATAATATCTGAAGACCCCTTCTTATTGGTTTCGTTGTCAATCTGAACCTTACTAAGTGCTCCCCCCTAAAATGTCTCTTTGATCGATGAACTGAACTATCGCCTGATATTTTCATATGAACTCCTGTGTTCTATTCTCATACAACATTACTTAATGTATGACCTCTCCTCATTTACTTATCTTCTTTTATACAATGAATAAGATTACCTATTATAACAACTCCATCTTAATATTCCTCATCCACTGCCACACGACCATGGCTACGAACCATCATCCAAAATCAACAGCCACGATAACGGTCCCAAGCGACCCATGACCGCGGCAACGACACCCCACCAACATACTCTTCAATATATTTAACCACTTTAACTGGTCAGAATGATAAGAGTAACATGCTCCATCGTGCTACATTAACCCCCCTTCGATCAAATAAACCATATCAAAACCACATCTAATTAACATACACAACGACCATGGCTACGAACCACCATAACGATAACCGTCGCGCGCGCGCGCGGCCCCAACCATCAATATATTTAACCACTTTAACATACATCTCACAGCATACGCTATAGCGCTAAGCTACGACACCCGACTCCCAAACTCATCGTACCAAGTTCAAACCACACACACAGCCCCACATATCGCTCTTTTTTAATTTTCATCATCACAACAACCCAACACGACGAATACCAATAACAACGTCATCTCCAAGCAATTCACTCGTCAAAACACACAAAACTGATAACAAAAACTAACAACCATCAGCGGCGGCGGGAATACCAATAATTACGTCATCTCCAAGCAATTCCCCTGCACCCACACCCAAAACACACAAAACTGATAACAAAAACTAACAACCAACAGCGGCGGCACATCAAACACACAACATATCTAGATAACATACTTACGACAAAGACAACACACTCACTCCAAGGTCATATCTTCCCTCTCGCTCTAGCACGGAATTCTCACTCCCAAGCGACCCAATACCTACTAACGACTAAACAAGAACAATATAATTCTGCTGCTGGTTAACTTCCGTTTTCCAGCACATACCGGTGCGCACTTGCCGCTGCCTATATACGACGTAATTATATAAGTGATGGTAGACGCAGGTTGTTGCCGTGCTGCTGTGATATGCGTGCTGCTACAAACTATTAGACTCGCATTTTCTGGAGATTTCATGCACTGACGAAAGAAGCAAAGTGGCAGTATTAATAAAATCGATCGGTTAGAAGCATATGGTCTATTGAAAGATATTTGTGATCCAGTTTTACCGTCCAAAAATAAATACAGTGAACTAATAGAATTGATAAATACGCAATATTCAATACCAGTCATTGTGTTTCGGGAGCGACGCAAGTTCTTAGAAGAAAGAAAAACCGAAACGGAAACAGCGTCACAGTGGTTCGCACGTCTTAAGAAGTTTGGCGAAATACTGTAAATTTGGACATCTGTTGGACGAATTTGTAATTAATAAGTTTGTGTCTGGCTTCGAAGGAGAAGTGTTTGAACGGTTGTGCGAAGAAAATGAAAAATTGAAGTTAGGAGAAGCACTGACAAAGGCGATGGCAGTAGAAGTAAAATAAGGCAACCAGCAACTACAGCAAACGCATAATGAGGTTAGATTAATATCGAAGAAGAAGTTCCAACGAGGTCAACGTAATAGCAACAGGCAATACAACAACAACAACAACAACAACAACAACAACAACCACAACAACAACAACAACAACAACAACAACAACAACAACAACAGCAGGGACAAGGAAAAGGGAAATCCAAGGTGTTCACAATATGGGTGGAAGAATCACACCAGCGAAAAATGCAAGTACAGGACAAGCACATGTCATAAAGGCGGTAAAGTTTCGAACTTTTCGAATTTTTATATTTTTAGTGTTACGGGAAAAGCTATTGACACACCATTTGCCTTAACAGTAACCGTCAACAGGATCGTACTCCAGTTTGTGTTGGATACCGGTGCTGCGTGCTCAATTGTCTCGTTATCAGTGTTTGATAAATTTGTTCACCGAAATATGCTGAAACCGTGCGTGGATCGATTTTGTGCGTATAACGGGGAAACCATAGTAATTATTGGTGAGTTCAAAGCAACTGCAGGTTATCGTGAGCGAACGCAGGATTTACGGCTGGTACTTAGTAATACGAGTAGCCCGCCCATTTTGGGCAGAGATTTTATGCAACTATTAGGTATCGGTTTGTCTCAGGTTAATTCGGTTCAGTATGAGAGCATACCAAACGATTGGATTTCTCACATTAAAAGCTAATTTTGTAATGTTTTTAAAAATGAACTTGCACATATAACGGGCATAAAATTAAGTTAAGTATTACCGAAGAAGCGAAGCCATTTGTTTGCAAGCCCCCGTCAAGCCTTTGGCTTGGCGGCATAAGGTGGAAGATAAATTAAATAAGTTAGTAAAAACTGGGGTTTCTACCAGTAGAAAATGCAGAATGGGCTACACCGTTAGTGCCAATAGTCAAACCAAATGGCGACCTTCGTTTTTGCGGCGATTACAAAACCGCAATTAATAAGTTTTTGGTGGATGTAAAATATCCGTTACCACTGATAAACGGAATATTCGCGTCTCTTCAAGGCGATCGTTTCACTAAATTAGATTTATCAAATGTGTTGGCGCGCACACAATACGTTCCACAAATTTGTATTTCCCGCCTTGGTGTAGACCAGTCCCCATAATTAAAATTTTCTATTTTTGTATTGTATTGTTTAAATATATGACACCGTTACACTTCTATTGTATAAAAGCTATTAAACCAATAAAATCATTGAAGTATTGTTATAACCAACAGTGGTCACAAACGTCTTTTCTTTCTACTCGATAATTCTCATCGTCATTTAGGACAATTACCTTTCGTCGTCGCTCTTCCTGTATTATTTGTCGGTTGAATAAACCAACTTCAATCTCCCTTCGATTCAAGTAGAGGTTGAAAGTTGACGGTCGCAAAACGCTTCGCCCGTCCAAAATGCATATAATCAGTTGGTCTGGAGGAAGATTCTCAAATGTAATGTGCGTCGAGCACACATATTGGGGTATTTAAAATGACACGTTTACCGTTCGGGGTAAAGCCAGCTGCGGCAATCTTTCAGAAAACAATCGAAAGTCTTTTGAGAAATATTCCAAATGTGATAAATTCTTTAGATGATATTGTGATAACAGGTGCAAATACCGCCGAACATATAAAACCACTGGAGCTCGTATTCAAATTAAATGAAAGTAAATGTGAGTTTTTCAAGGAACAAATATCGTATTTAGGTTCTAACATCGATCGTTTCGGATTGAGCAAAAATTAGGATCGAATTGCATCAATTTTAGATGCTTAAATACCACAGTGTGTCTCTGAAGTTAGAGCATTCGTGGGTATCGTACGGTTGTTCGCCACGTCCAAAAAAAAGAAAAATGCCATGGACGCCATGGCTAGGTCGCGAATCCATGTGGATTTCGCTGGACCTATAAAGGGTGTCCACTTTCTTATTATTATCGACTCGTTTTCGAAGTGGGTGGAAGTATTCAAAACTCACGAGATTACATCGGCGTTCACTATTTGCAAACTAAGAGAAACATTTTGCCGTTTTGGTCTAGTTGATACCTTAGTGGCGATAACGGCCGACAATTCACATCGTTGGAATTCCAACAGTTTTGTCCAAACAACGGTATCAAACAGATTTTAACAGCTCATGGGCACCCGGCAACTAACTGTGCAACGGCCAAGAGGAGAATTTCGTCAAAACCCTTAAGAAGTCATTGCAAGCAAATTTAAATGATAGTGGTAGTAAAAACTTGGACTTAATAGTCAACCGATTTGTGTTAGACAATCGATGTGCAAAGCACTGTACTACTGAGGAATCGCCTGCGAAGTTGTTGTGTGGCAAGGAATTAAAAAATCGTTTTAGTTTATTGAAATCACCCTTGGTTTAAGAAAAGATTTGTGAGCGTCAAAAATCGAATATAAAAAATTATAAAGGGTTGAGAAACCTAGAGTTCAAGGAAGGCGCAAACGTTTTCGTGCGTGATTATTCTGATCCGAATAAGGTTAGTTGGCACAAGCCGCGGAGTATCGGTTGAAGCAAATGGGAAAGAGTCAGCAGTTTCCGTACCACGTACTACAGAAGGCTTAAGACCAGTTGAACGAATTAATTATACATTTTGAATTGTTTAAAATGAATACTATCTGTTTTGGTAAAAGTAGTCTGTCCTACGGTTACATACCGGAATCCTGGCGAAAGGTCACAGTTAGATACCTACCCAAGGCAGGAAGAAATTTGGATTCTAGCCCGAAATCCTTTCGCCCATTAGTCTCATGTCTTTCATTCTTAAAAGCATGGAAAAACTAATTGATAGACATATTAGAGATGTAGCTCTAAAGAACTTTCCGCTCAGCAAGTTTCAACATGCCTATCAACCAGGTAAATCCACCGAGTCAGCGCTTAATGACTTAGTAACCAAAATTGAATCCTCCATCAACCGTAAGGAAATCTGTCTTGTCGCTTTCCTAGACATTGAAGGAGCTTTCAACTACACATCTTTTGAGTCCACCAACAGGGCTCTCAACAATATGAATCTATCTCCTATCATAGGCAAATGGATAATGTCAATGCTGAATGACAGAATTATTCAGACCCGCATCGAAGATGTGGAAATCGTGGCAACCACAACTAGAGGGTGCCCTCAGGGGGGTGTCCTCTCGCCCCTCTTATGGTCCCTAGTAATTGACGACTTGCTCCAATGCTTAGAAGATCTGGGGATACATGCCGTTGGATATGCCGATGACGTAGCAATCGTCGTCAGTGGCAAATTCGAAAGCACGGTCTCAGAAATTCTGCAATACGCTTTATCTGTTGTTCAGAGATGGTGTAATAAAGAAGGACTTTCTGTTAATCCGAAGAAGACAACTATTGTCCCTTTTACGAAACGGAGAAAACTAGATCTCCTTATTCGCCCCACCATGTTTGGCGAAACCATTGACTTCTCTCGGGAAGCCAAATATCTGGGAATTATCCTTGACAGCAAACTATCATGGAACCAGCAGATTGAACGTACCGTAAACAGATCTTTATGGATCTGTCGTCGAGTCTGCGGTAAGAACTGGGGTCTTAAACCTCGGATGATGTATTGGCTTTACTCGCTCGTCGTAAAGCCAGCAGTTACCTATGCTGCCGTTGTCTGGTGGACAAAAACTAAAGAAGTCACCACAGTAAAAAAGCTAGACAGAGTTCAACGTTTAGCTGGAAACTGCATGACGGGCTGTTTGCGTTCCACCCCGACAATGGCGCTTAATGTCATCCTTGGTCCAACTCCCCTCCATATACATATTCAAATGGAGGCTAGACTAAGCATCCATCGCCTGTACCATTCGAATAACTTTGAACCTTTTGCATTTCAGGGAAGTCATTTGTCTTTACTCGAAACTATGGAGCCTTCAAGCCCATTTAGCATGCCTCTTGATGACATGCTACCTGAATATGGCCACCATAAAAACTTCTCCATTATTATCCCCCCTAGGGACGACTGGGAAAAATATAAACCCAATCCTTCACGACTTGACGTCATCTGGTATACAGATGGCTCTAAGATGGAGTCGGGGACTGGCTCTGGAATTTACGGTGAGTCGCCCCAGGTGAACTTGTCAGTCAGCCTTGGGAAAAACTTATCCATATTTCAGGCTGAAGTCCTCGCAATCAACCATTGCGCTAGAATAAATCTAAGTTCTAACACACGTGGAAAAACCATATTTATATTTTCAGATAGCCAAGCAGCTCTCAAAGCCCTTGACTTATCTGTCATAAAATCTAAACTCATTTTAGAAACATTCACAACAATCTATGAACTTTCTAAAAAAAACCTAGTCATCCCACTGGATCCCAGCCCATAGAGGATTTGAGGGTAACGATTCAGCTGACTCACTGGCTAAAATCGGAGCAACCACTCCACTTATCGGACCTGAACCATTCTGCGGAGTCAGCAAAAACCATTTCAGGAACTACATTAAAAACCTTTCTCGTACCGAGTCAAATGAGATCTGGCACAGCACAACTGGGCAAAACTGTACCAGACAATTTTTCCAAAAGTTATCCCCCAGAAAATCACTCTTTCTGATTAATCTGGACAAAAACAACCTGAGAATCCTAACAGGAATAATCAGCGGCCATGGCCTCGTGAAAAAACATCTCCACCGCATTGGCGTCTCACCGGACCCTATATGTAGACTCTGTCTTGAGAGTGATGAAACCTCTCTTCACATACTCACAGAATGTCCGGCTCTATGTCGTCTCAGAAAAAGCATCCTTGGCGATGAAATTGTCAAATCAGTAACCCTTTCTGACATACACCCAGAGAAGATTATAGTCTTCCTGACCGCCTCTGGAGTGAAAAGATGGCTCTAGGAATCTACCAGGGTAGGCACAATAGGCTCCTTTAAGAAGCCGCAGTGCCAGAGCCCTCCTTGAAGGCTCTCCCGCTCTACAATCTAATCTAATCTTTGGTAAAAGTTATGAGTAATTGTTTTATGAAATTGTCAACTTGGGAGGGGAGGTGTCAAGTATATCATTAAAGGCCTTCTACCCTCTAATAGGAAAGTTAATTCTAAGGAAAATTGTTAGCATTAAGAGTACCTAAAGCAAATGAAATAAATCAGTTCACTTCTAACGTCCGCCCTGAGTACATCACACTGTTCATCCGAAAAATTACGACTGCTTTCCATCTGTGCAATGGAACCAGGTTGACAGTGAAGAAAGTCTTGAACAACGTCATCCAAACCACCATAATTAAAGGCAAATTCCAAGACGAGAAAGTTCTCATTCCGAGAATTCAGATGATACCGAAAGACATGAGTTCGATTTTAAACGGATTCAGTTTCTCGTTCGACTAGCATTCCCTATGACCTATGACAATCAACAAATCGCAGGCGAGTCGTTGGAAGTATGTGGCCTTAATCTCAAACTTCCTTGCTTTTCGCACTGCCAATTGTGCGTGACGTGTTTTTGTTTCGGAAAGCTTTTGTTTGTTTATGCACCGGACAACAAAACAGACAACGGTGTTTATCTCAAACCGTTGCAGGGACCTGAAACGTGTTAAATCCATTTTCCATGGAAATAAAAGGCAAAATAGTTTCATTCTACAGAGAGGCTAGACTGACGAAAGGATATCAATAAATTAATCAATTTCGACGGGTCAAGTACCTCTTGACAGAAAAATAGTCTATTACGGTGCTCTGTTTACGTTAATTTATTATTTATTGCTGATATTTGAACTACCAAAATTATTTTTATGTGAAAATCTACGTCAAACTTGGCGAGTTTTAGGCGCCGAGTTAGGTCAATAATTCTCGAGATTTTGTCCAAATGAGTCCTGAAACCAAAGGACGCTTCACTCCGCCTGGTTGCACTTATGTAACCATATGAAAAAAATTTCAGCCCGCACTTCAAGCGAAATTGCAACTTAATTTTTTTGTCAAGTTAGCCCGCACTTTTTCTAGAATGAACATCTGGGCTTGCTTGTTTGTAGTGAATTTGTTCTTCGTTTGTAGTTTAAGCGTTAGAAAGTTAGAACCATTTGAAAAAACATTTTGCAATCCCTTAAAACTTCCAAAACCGTACTTAGCAGAGTGATCAAATTTTTGTATTTTCGAAAGTGTTCCACTTCACTAATCTAATAAAAATCAAATTGTGTCAAACTTTCTAACGGTTAAACTACAAACGAAACAAATTTACTACAAACGAATACCTATCGAACAGCAAACCCAAATTTTCATTTTAGAAAAAGTGCGGGCCAACTTCACATAGGTACACAAAGGTCCCGAGGTGAAGCGTTCGCGATCCGAGGACAATACCCCGCCTCAATCCGATGCGAAGCGAGCTCAAGCTGGTGATGCAACCGTCAACAGAGCAACATTTAGCAATATTATGAGATATGTCAGACTGGGTTTAGTAGCGACGGATCTCGATCGAAATCCTCTCAGTAATGAACATATGGTTCAGTTACAAGAGAAGATTATGGACATCACGGTCGAACTCCGTGATAAAGATGTCAAACCATTCCGCAGTACAACTTTTAGAACCGGATGGCTGCTAATAACTTGTGCATGTGCTAAAACTGCTGAGTGGTTGTAAACGAAATTCGCTAAGGTAAAGGAGAAATGTGGATTGGGGTGATGCTTCTAGAAGAGGAACATTTTCCGAAGCCACATGTCATCGGGGGTTTCTTTCCACGGAGTATCGTAGTAGCTATTGAAAGAATCCTGGCTTTTCCTGAAGAGTCCTGACAAATTAACAAACCAGGGCAAGAAAGATGTTTACCCTGCATTAAAAGTGTCAGCTAAAGGGCCGAGCACATGCGGTTTGTAGGTACAAAAAAAAAAAAACATAAATTGCTGAAAATCATTCGCCCGAGGAAATCATAGAACAAGGGCAGCTCTTTTTGTTGCGAAAGTTATAAAAGTCTCTCCCATTACGGGTTTCATAACCAACGACCTGGTAGCGATCCTTACAGAACGTCACAACGGCCGAGGGCTAACAAAAGTTGTATGCGCATCGGCGTACTTTGCAGGAGATGACGTTGAAATACCACCACAACCAGGAAAGGAACTCGTAGAGGACTGCCAGACGCTACAATAAAGTTTGAGGCAGCCGTGATACAAACAAAAGAGACGAGTCTTCATTATAAAATATAAAATAAAAATGATATTATTCTCTCATCGTTAAAAAAAAAACTGCAAGGTAAAGCGCACTGTGGTAAAAAGATGCGTACCATGTTGGAAAGAAAACCTTAAAAATCTTCGAAAACAAGTGAGAAAATTATTTAAAAAAGCTAAAAGCACCGGTAATTGGGACCAATTTCGATCCCTGTTGACCAAATACAACCTAAAATTGCGTAGATCTAAGAGAGCATCTTGGCCAACCTATTGTGAAAAGCTTGAAGAGCTTCCTGCAATAGCTCGTCTTCAAAAGGCACTTTCGAGAGATCAATCAAACTGCATGGTATTGCTTATGAAACCTGATGGCACAATCGCGACCGGGAAGAAACTTTAGCGACACTTCTTCAAGTCCACTTTCCCGGATCCACTATCACAGGTGAGGTCCATGAACAAATCATCGATCAATCACCCCCAAGATACTTAAATAGAATAAACAGTTCACATCGGATAAGTTTAAACGGGATATCAACTCATTTAAGCCATACAAGACAAGACAGGTACAGATGGTATATTTCCAGCACTAATAAAAAATGGTTCGGATTTCCTTTGTTGCTTTACTTAGGTTTAGTTGTAACTGGGGTTACTGTTGGGGAAAAAACGAAACGGGTTAAATTAAACACGTACTATGTTCTTTATGGTAGAGTTTATTAACACGACTAAAAACGATGGGGGAAAATTAAGTTCATATTTATAGGGCATCGTATATGTGCATATGTGATTATATAGTTTTGTAACATTGTATTGAATGTCTATGTATGTTATGTATAAATGATTTCAAATCCAATCAATCCTTCTCTCAAAACGATATTACTGTACATTGGTTTTATATAATAATAAAAATATATGCAAATCAATTTAATTCAATTTAATATGTATTCATACAAATCACGAACAATTTAGGAATATTAGGCTATGAAGCCAAGCAAAGAAGTTAATTCAGAGTGCTTATTCTTTTTTTCGAGGTTTTGTAAAAATATCGGCAATCATGTTACCGGTCGGGATGTACTTTAATGTTATAAGTCCATTTTTATAGACTTGACGTATATAATGTGCTTTTATGTCAATGTATTTTGTCCTGTTGTGATATACAGGATTCTTCACTAAATGCTGCGCACTTATGTTGTCACCGTATAACTCGGTTGGGCCATCCGCAACAGAATTAAATTCCAATTCTCGTAGGAAACTCCTCAAGTAAACGACCTCTTTGGATGCTGCAGAGAGAGCCATGTACTCCGCTTCAGTACTGCCTAGTGCTATCGTTTGCTGTTTTCTGCATTCCCATGAGATCGTCGCACCCGCAGCAAAAAACACAAAGCCGGTGAATTTTCGGTCATCACTACTTCCTGCCCAATCAGCATCAGCGTAGCCGATTAGTTGCCTTTGAGTCTGTGGGTTTTTGTTAAACTGAGCTAGTTTGCACCCCGAGTGCATTATATCAGGCCTGGTACAGATGCTCAGATACATTAATGAGCCGATGAGTCACTGATACAGCTTCTCGTCCACAATCGATGCACTTCTTAAATTTGCTTTCTGGTTGTAAGGGAGTTGCATAGGGTTTAGTTTGTACCATCCCAAATTCAACTAAAAGCTTATGGATGAATTGTTGTTGCGAAACTTGGATTGATCTATTTTTTCTGGTAACCTCCATCCCAAGGAAATGATCGACAGTACCCTTGTCTACCACTTCAAACTGCAAAATGATTGCCTCTTTGATTTTTTCCAAGCGTCCAAGATTAGAGCATGCCAGCAAAATGTCATCCACAGACACTGCAATCAAGTAAATATCCACATCATTATTTCCTTTGTATACGCAAGCATCGCTTTTACATTTCGTAAGCCCTATTTTTCTTAGCACTGCATTCAGTTCACTGTTCCATCCCCCCGGGATGGTTCGGGAATTCCACAATTTTATATTACTGAATGCCATTGGTTAGTTATTATAAATTGTTAAAAGGCGAATAATTTGATTTGGTTGGTTAGTAAAATTATCAAAAATATAATTTTTATATACTAGAACATATTAGGACAAACATGGTTGTGTATTTACCTCTTTTCGATATCATTAAGATCGATTTATTGTGTGAATTATTCTTTAATAACTGAAGAAAACTTGTTTAAAATGTTTTTATTTTCATGCAACCATTCTGCATTGAGAATTTTTCATAAATATTTTAAGCAAATGTACACTTATTCCCCAAAAAAATACTATCCACACGTATATAAATAATTTCAAATTTAACGGAAGTTAAATTGTGGGCTTTGCCCACAACGGAAGTGGCATATGCAAGGTGCGAGTGTGTTGGTGAGTCGGAATTTTTGAAGTTATGTGACATTTGTCAATACGAATTTCTATGTAACAATACTAACGCACTTAGCGTTTGCCACTCCATGAAAATATAGCTTGTTGGCAAGTAACGGGAAATCGGCCGAAGTTGGTAGTCTCAGTATTGTCTCTGGTCTATTCCGAATCGATGGCTACATCCTTTTGCCACTAGTCTGGCTTTGTACCTCTCAATTTCACCGTTTTTGTTACGCTTTATATTAAAAACCCACTTGCACTTTATGGCTTGGCGGTTTTTTGGCAAGTTGACTAAGTTTGTTTTTTTTTCCAAAGAATTAATTTCGCCCTGCATAGCTGCTTTCCACTGTACTGTATCTGCTCTGCTCAAGGTTTCCTTCGCACAGACTGGGTTGCTCGAGTACTCTATAGTTTCAATGAAAAAATTTGAGTTCGATGGGTTACGTGGGCGTAACGTCATTCTTGAAGAAATTTTCTCTTATGATAGCTCTCGTACATTACTCGCAGGAGCAAGCCCTTCATCGCGAGCACATTCAGCACCAACATCTTCGGCATCGTCGTTTTCAGCGGCATTTTCTTCATAATCAGCAACAAATCTACCCTCTCAGCATCATCAAACGCATCCATTTCGCAATCCTCTTCATCAGCAAAACCAACATTTTCCTTTACAACACCAGCAATAGAATTGTCATCAGCACAGACACCAATAGCAACATCCTCTCCAACAAGCTCATTTTCATCTTCAAACAAAACGTAATCTGAGTCATCCGGTTTCATCTCGAAATGCATTAGGAACTTTGCATCGCGGCTTGTATGAATTGTCCTGCTCTTGGGGTTGAAGAATCCGTAGGCCTTCGATTCCTTTGCATACCCCACCATGAAAAATTCGAAGCCTTTTGGAGAAAATTTAGATCTTCCTGGCCGTTTGTCCAAAATGATGACCTTTCGACCGAAGACCTGTAGGTGTGATACACTTGGCTTGTAACCAGACCAGGATTTGTACGCCACTGTAAGTTCTCTACGAATCCCTTCCTTTTCCAAAAAAGTATCAAACTCATTGTTAACATACTCCCGACCATTATCCGTCCGTAATACTTTTATTCGTTTATTTGTTTCTCGCTCACCGACATTTTTAAACGCTTTAAAAACTGTTAAAACTTTACTTTTTGTTTTAATAAAATATACAAACAGTTTTCGGCTGTAGTCGTCTCTAGAGGACACAAAATATTTAGAACCAACGATTGAATTCTTTCGCATTGGTCCACATACATTACTATGGATGATTTCTAATATGTCTTTACTTCGCTTACCCAAATTTTCTTCGATGGGTTTTGTGCATATTTTTCTTTTAAGACAAATTTTACACTCAAATTGCTGTTCAATGTTTTTTGGTGTTATTCCACGAACCATATTGGTTTTGATAAGAAATTCAAGGCTTTTTACATTCAGATGGCCATATTTTCTATGCCATTCTGCAATAGACGTATCATTTTGTTCTTTTGCGACACATAATGTATTATTAACATTCCCACATTCGAGTATAAAAAATTCACCACACTTTCTGGCATTATTTTTTCACCACTCGTATTTTTTATTAATCCACGATTTTTTTTTTTAATTCAACAACATATTTGTTTTTAACTGCTTTTCGCAATCCTGGAGGGAGGTAAATGTATTTGTCCCCAAATCAGGTAAATTAGCTAGCTACCTAAATCACACCGTCCAATATGCTTCACAAGATAAGGTGACGCGCTGTCATGTGACTTTTTCAATATAATTCTTGAGAAGATTGTGCGAAACTCACAAGCCAACACCAGAGGCACAATTTTCCAGAAGTCTGTGCAACTACTTGCATACGCTGACGACATCGACATCATTGGCAGACCCCAGCGAGTTGTCACTGGTGCGTTTGCAAGTATTAGTACAGAAGCGGCAAAATTGGGTTTAGTGGTGAATGAGGGCTAAACAAAATATATGCTGTCAACAAAAAGGGACACACAACATCGACGAATCGGACAGAACGTCACGATAGACAGCTTTAACTTTGAGGTAGTTCGGGACTTTGTCTACCTCGGCTCCGCTATTAACTCTGAAAATGACATCACCTCAGAAATCAAGCGAAGAATCACACTTGCCAACCGCTGTTACTTTGGCCTAAGAAGGCAATTGATAAGTAAGGCCTTGTCGAGAAATACTAAATAGACTCTATATAAGACCCTCATCATCCCAGTCCTGCTTTATGGTGCAGAAGCTTGGACCCTATAAAAGTCGGATGAAGAGCTCCTTGGTCGTTTCGAACACAAAATTCTTCGTGTGATTTTTGGTCCCGTTTGCGTTGACGGGCTCTGGAGGAGGAGATTTAACAGCGAACTCTACGAGCTGTACAGCGACATCGACCTAGTCAGAAAAGTACGTATCAGTCGTCTAAGATGGCTGGGACGTGTAGAGCGAATGGACACCAACGCTCCGGCCCGAAGAGTCTTCGATTCCAACCCGGAGGGACAACGCAGTAGAGGAAGACCTCGCCTTAGGTGGCGCGCGAAATAAGTTACTAAGAATCTTTTAGTTAAAATAATGTACTTTTATTTTACTTAAAATGTCTTAGGAGCTAAGTAACATGTAGTATTTCTCTACGATATAATTATAACTAACTAAAGGAACCAAAATGTTCCTATATATATACTTCGTCGATATGAGGTTTTTATGATACCTAAAAATAGATAACGAGTGTTATCTTGTTTACTTGGGTCATTCCTTTTCTCTTAATCTCTTCTCAGAAAGATACTTGGGATGTTTGTTTGGTCAGTTGATAGTGAGGGTATTCCGTCGCCATCCGGTTGACATGTGTGTTGGCTGTTACTTGTTATCTCTAACATAACTCCTCCCTCCTTTGTCTTTTGTTTCTACCGAAACAAGTATATTAAAAAAAAATGAAATTGTTATAACTATAATTAAAGTAATTTCATGCATACTAAGGTTTATGTTTTTGTGTGAATGGAATTTTTCTTCTATTTCGTTTATGTTATTTATGTTTAAATCAGTATTTTTTAATTTTACGTTCGTTATATCATATGGATGTTCTGTATCTATAGGGATGGGTTGATTTACAATTGCGTATTTGTTAGAAAACGTTTGGTTATTAATTTCCAATGTACAGTTTTCAAAAGTGATCAAAGCGTTTCTTTTGATTACAATTAATTTCCTTTCGTCACAATTATTATTTATTTTAACATCGCTATTTTTTGCAAGTACTGCTCCTTTCATTAATTCTACGATTACATTTTTATTTTTATTTGTCTTCGTAGTACAATTTATAATTTTATTGAGACAATTTACAAGTGGTTTTAGATGTCTTATTTCTTTATTTTCTTTATACATGTAATTACTTCCATTTATTTTTATAAAAAATTCACTTTCAATATCTAATTCTTCATTGTCTTTATTAGGTATTTAAGTAAGGAAATATTTATCAAAAGTTAACATTTTATCAGGAACTTGGATTATAAATATTAATAAATTTTCGTGAAATTCTCCAACTGATAATTTAATTTGTTTTAGTTTATACAGATCAACATCATACTTATCAATTTCTTTAGATGTTAGTAGACTTTCTACCATTATTTGCAGTCTACTAGCTAGTACTATATTTTGGATTTTTTCAATAAGTTCTTTTAATGAGTCTAATCTTCTCTGGTATTCTAGGATATTAAGTCTTTGCTCGATTAAATTTAATTTTCCTTTAAGTCCTAACTCTATGTTGACGTCCATTGTTAAGCTTTGTTTCAAAATATTTATCTCTTCTTGAAACTGGTTATTGATTTTTATTTGTTTGTTGTTATTTGTTATGAGGTTATGATTATTGTTGCTAATTGTTTCTAACTGATCTTCTATTTCTTGACTTGTTCGATTGGCGTTCACTATTCGACTGATGAATTCTTTTATCTTTTATTCTGAGTCAGGTACTGTTGTTGAGTGAACCGAGTTATTATAATAAAGTGTTGCTTTGTGTACAGCCATGCGAATTTCGTGTATGTTGGGTGTAGTTTTTCCATTTAAAATAGCACGTACTTTTTCAGCAAGTGTTCTATGAAATACCTCTATATCAGAGTTCCCTGTATGACTATTGGGCTTAGAAAAATAAATTTCAATACGTAATTCTTCTAACATTTTTGCTATTCTGGGGAAGTTGAATTCATTATCCATAACGTATCGTTTGGGCTTACCATGCGAAGCTATTAGTTGTAAAATTGTTTCTTATAAAGTTTCGTGTGAAACATTAGGTACATATGTGGTTGTGGTTAGTTTAGAAAATTTATCTATGCTAGTTAAATATTTTGTCTTAGCTATACAGTAGATATCCAAATGAACTATTTCGTTAATATCATTTGGTGTGTCTGATAAGCAGAACTTCTTTTTAATGGGGTGCCTATCGTATTTGCTTTGTTTGCAAATATTGCATGAATTTATCACGTCGTTTATTAGTTCTCTCAGATTTTTGAAATAGATTTTTGTTTTTAATCCTTGGTAATTTTCTTCGATACCAGAATGTCCGGTTTCTTTCTCGTGGTATAATTTAATCTGTTTAACAGCTTCTTCTTCTGAGTTAATGTCTTTTGCTTAGAACATGCATTTTATAAATTTTATCCTATTTCCGTATAATCTAATTAATTGTTGTTGTAGTAAATTGAAGTCACTTTCATTTACTACAGGGTTTACATAAATTCCCGTTATTTTGTTTTCTATCAGAGGTATTAACCTATCTTCTATATCTTTCTGTTTTAAAGAATCTATACCTACGAATATTCTTCGTTTTTTATTTAACATATTAACTTTCGTTTGATAACCTAATGTCAGTATTATTTGCTGACTATATATATTTATACAGGTATCTTTTATGGGGAATGGTCATTTGCTTCTTCGTGTTGAGAATGGATCGTTGGTTCTACAGAGTCTAAAGCGTTTATTTCTTCGATATTTGTGATTCCTCTACTGAGAAAGTCTGCAACTGTATTGTTTGTTCCTTTGAGATACTCGATTCTCATGTCATATTCACCTAGTTGAAGTACCCATCGCTGGAGTCGAGGTGAAATATCTTTGCCGAGGTTTTTGGTTTGAAGCCATTTTAACGGTTGGTGGTCCGTTTTTAACTCAAAACGTCTACCATATAAATAAGGTCGCAGATGTCTTACTGACCAAACAATTGCAAGTAATTCTTTCTCGGTCGTACTGTAGTTTCTCTCATGTTCATTGAGTGTTCTACTAATGTACGTTATTGGATGACCTTTTTGAGATAATACTGCACCAATTGCATAGTTGGATGCATCTGTCGTTAATACGAATATTTCATTAAAATCAGGGTATGCAAGTACAGGTTCTGTTTGAAGTGCATTTTTGAGCTCCTGATGTGCTTTTACATAGCTTATATCAAATTTATCAATTTTCGTATCTTTTTTAAGATATTTAGTTATAGGTTGGGCAATCTTTGCATAATCTTTTATAAATTTTCTGTAATAACCTGTTATACCCAGAAAAGATTTAATTTCTTTTTGTGTAGTAGGCAGTGGTATTCTTTCGATAACTGTAGTTTTGTCAGAATCAGGTTTAATACCCTTGTCAGTAATAATATGACCTAAAAAATTGGTTTCTCTTTTAAGAAAATTGCATTTATCAATTTGAATTTTTAGGTTATATTTCTTTAATCTCTGGAATACCAAATTCAAATTAATCATGTGTTCTTCGAGAGAAGTGCTGAAGATTAGAATATCGTCTAAATAAACTACACAGATTTTATTAATCAGTTCGTCTAAAACTTCGTTCATCATTCTTTGGAAGGTAGCTGGGGCGTTTTTTAATCCAAATGGCATACGTAACCATTCGTAATGTCCATATGGAGTTGAAAAGGCAGTTTTCTCAATATCTGACGGATCCATTTTAATCTGATGGAATCCTTTCGCAAGATCTAAGGTCGAAAAATATTGGGCTCTTCCGAGTTTGTCCAATATCTCATCGATATTAGGTATAGGGTGTTTGAACTCGATATTTTTCTCGTTCAATTTGTGATAGTCGATCACCAACGCCACTTCTGTCTTCCAGAATTATCTTCTTTCTTAGGGACTACCCAAATAGGTGCATTATAGGGTGAGGTACTTTTCTTAATAATGCCCTGAGCTAATAAATCCTTAACTTGTTTTTCGATCTCTTGCTCGTGTATTTTAGGATAACGGTAGATTTTGCTAATTATTGGACTATCATGTTCGGTCCTAATATTGTGCATGGTTTGAGTGGTAGATGTTAATTTATCTCCTTCTTTAAAAAATACGTGTCTATTTTTTTCAATAAATTTATTTAAAATGTTTTTCTCTTCTAAATTCAAATCCCCACTAATTAATTGATTCATTTCAGTTGAGTTACAATAATTAAGTGTATGGATTTCTTCGAATTCACACGGACATTTATTTTTATTCCTATAATTTTCGAAATAAGTTTTTCTATTATTTATTTCTACAAATCCTTCTCCTAGGTCTAAATTTGCTTTGATGGGTTTTGACCTATTATTCCATCGAAATTTTTATTTTTTATTTTCATCAACTTCCATGCCATTGTTGCTTCATTTTCGTTGAATGCAACAGGCACTTTAGTTATGATTTCTTCTTTAATGGTACTAATTGCATTATTAGCGCCTTTTATTTGAGTTGGTATCCGTACAGGATTCCGTGGTATTTCTAATAGTTCAGATTCGTCTAGTATACTTGTAGTCGAACCTGTTTCTAAGTATATTATTATTATTTGCCCTAATCTGATTACTATTCATCTCTATGTTATTTCTTTGATGAAGTTGTTGATTGTTCTGTATAAACTGAGGTCTTTGACTATAATTATTATTTTGATATTGCCTCTGGGGTTGATATGAATTATTTGGTTTGGGGTTAGGGTTTGATTTTTCACTAAGGTTTTTATACCTAATTAATAATTCATAAGCTTCCCTTTTATTTTTAATTTCATGAGCAATAATGATAGATGCTTGATTAGCGTTTAAATTATTTATAAATTTGTTCATAACTAAGTTTTCATTAGTTGTAGGGTTATATATAGGACTTACGTCTAGTATACTCTTTTTGTTAAGTTTAAGGAGGATGTCTTCAGTCTGTCTGTATCGTTGATGGACGTCTCTGCTTTGGATGGCATGCAAATCTTGCAGGATTTCTTCGTAAGTCTCATATACACCATAATCCTGGATGAGGGTTGCTTTAATTAATGGCCATGTGGGCTGCAATATCTTTCGCAGTGTGTTTGTTGCGTTTCCTTGTATTCGGTTTCTAATGATGAGCGTCGCTATTGCTTTATTTGCATCCGTAATGTGAGAGTACACATAATCAATGTACTCTATGAACGCAATGACATCTTCTTCGGGTTTTCCTGAGTATATAGGGACTTTCTCTAGTCTTTCTAGAGTCACTTTCTAGTCTGCTATTACTGCTGCTGCTGGTTGAGCCATTTTCGTTGGCTTTCTGGAGAGTGAGTAAAGTTGGTGAGTTGATATCTCGAGTTGTTTGAATATTTCTTCAAACAGTTGCGATTCTCTGTATCAATTGCCTCTGCGGATTTCGTGTATTGGGCTATTATAATTTGCTCCTGAACACTTTAACACATTCACTGATTTTACTTCGTAGGTTGTAAGTTAATTTTCAAAGTTTAACTTTATCACTGGATATTTTCTCTCACTATAATATGCGGGTATAGATCTGAGAAATATCCTACCGACTGCGCCAAATAAGTTACTAAGAATCTTTTAGTTAAAATAATGTACTTTTATTTTACTTAAAATGTCTTAGGAGCTAAGTAACATGTAGTATTTCTCTACGATATAATTATAACTAACTAAAGGAACCAAAATGTTCCTATATATATACTTCGTCGATATGAGGTATCGATACTGTTTTTATGATACCTAAAAATAGATAACGAGTGTTATCTTGTTTACTTGGGTCATTCCTTTTCTCTTAATCTCTTCTCAGAAAGATACTTGGGATGTTTGTTTGGTCGGTTGATAGTGAGGGTATTCCGTCGCCATCCGGTTGACATGTGTGTTGGCAGTTACTTGTTATCTCTAACATAACTCGCGCAAGTGGAAGGGGACCTCAACCAACTTGGAGTGCGCAACTGGAGGCAGTTAGCAAAAGATCGCGCTAACTGGAGAGGCGTATTGGTTGAGGCCCAGGTCCACCCCGGACTGTAACGCCACCTAAGTAAGTAAGTAATATGCTTCACATAATTTTTCTTGAAAACGCTGTGAAGAATAATTGACGTAAATATTAGAGAATGCTTACATAGAAGTTCTCCTCTACACCCTAACAAAAACGAAAATCTACAGAAGGTGCACTCTTAAATATTGCAGTGCAAATAAAAAGTGATTACTATTGCAGAGAAGTCGCGTTTTGAGCCTTTCTGTACATAGACGGTGCTTTTGACAATACAGGATATATCGAACGCTTTGACACATAGAGGTATTGTCCATCCTACTATCAAAGGGATCAAAGCTATGCTCGAAAGTCGTAAAATAACTGCTTCGTCAGCACTGACCTCAGTATCAGTAACAGCCGTAAGGTCGTGCCCCCAGGGAGGAGTTCTATCGCCCCTACTATGATCTCTGGTTCGATTACCTACTCCAAGACCTACGTAACTCAGACATAAATATAGTTAGGTATGCCGATTGAGTACACCGACGAACTCAAGTATCTTGGAGTAATCCTGGATAAAAGACTTAGGCCCCTATTGCAATTGTCAATTATCAATTGCTATTTGGTATTTATCAACCAATTTCTTAAATCGGTATTGTGATTGTCAATTGGTTGATTCATTGTCAATTTCTATTAATTTTTGATTGTGAATACAAAAATCGGTATTGCGAGTGTCAATTGTCATTGACTTTTCTGTCATTTCGTATCAATTTCTTTCAACTGGAAAAAACTGATTGATACAATTAAATTGTACAGGACTGCAATAAAATGTACGGTTTTTATGTAAAGTTTTTAGTTAATTTAACTGATTTGAACAATTTTACACAGGGCTAAGATAGTTAGCAACAAAATATAAGAAAAAGCATGAAGAATATTGAATATTATTCAAAGAAAAAATATGAAACAAAAAAAACGAAATAAAAGAAATCAAGAGGGACAAATTACAAGCTTAAAGGAAAACAAAACAAATAAAGACGACCGAATTTTATTTAATCCTGTTCTAATTTAAACAAAAAATATCCACAGCAAACTAATAATTGTCGATAGCAAATGTCAAAGAGCGTATTTTATTCACAACAGTCAATTTCAGTCACAATGATCACAACCTTTATCAACTGAGTTACACAATACAAAAGTATCAATTGATTGATACATTTTACCAACTATCAATCGGTTGTTAATTGACAACCGCAATAAGGGTGTTAGTTGGAGCTCCCATATAAACAACAAAACTAAAAAGGCAACCAATGCTTTTTTGGCCTGCCTCCGCGTGGTCGGTAGAAAGTGGGGGATCTCTCCAAAGATCACACACTGGATCTACACAATAATGGTAAGGCCCATCATAACATACGCTTCTATATACCATACTATTATGGTGGAATTAAACCAACCAAAAACTAGCCATTAAAAAGCTAAACAAGGTACAAAGGCTCGCATGTCTTGGGCTCTCCGGTGCCATTGCGGACCTGTGCCACAGCTGCTTTAGAAGCCTTAATCGGACTAACACCCCTGTTGTGCCCTCAAAACAGAGACCACACACATGCACTAGATATTGGCTTACCAAACATGACATAGTCGATTTCATAGAATTGCATCGTAAAGGAATGCATCGTAAAGGAGTGCCTATCTAATTGTGTCAAATGTATAAAGCATATACGCAACACAACAAACTGCGGTGTCATAGTGTCATATTGCAAACTTAAGCAATACCATTGTATAAGTTAATCTAATTCAAATTAATTTTGTTTAAAAAAAATATATTTTATTTCTAAGAAGCCTCTTCTTTTATTAGAATCCAAAATACAACTGCAAACTTAATCTAACATGCATTGCCTTGATACCTATGTTGTCCTTACAGCTCCGTGCGTAAATGTTGGAGTTTGTCGTGAGATTCGGATGGGGTGTCGTCTTACGTTACTCCAGACGCTTGCTCAGCAGCATGAATACGGCGCGTGGTTGTTGAAGTTGCTGCAGGCGCTTTTCTGTTTCTTGCACGAGGCAGATATCGGGTTGTGACGAATGTATTTAAATTTATGTGGCGTTAACTTATATAATCATTATAGTAAAGGGTTTTCCAATAAGAGGTGTTATTGTGAATGACCCTCTATTTCGGTAGCTGTCACTTCTGAAGCTTTTATTCCTTGACATTTGACAAGTAGAAACTACGCCATTAATAAAAATGGAATGATACACGCTTCAACAACGCATTGAAATTATTAAAATTCAATACAAAAATTGTGAAAATCTTGCAGTCACAGTTCGCAAAACTAAAGCATTTTTTGGTCCTCGATGATTAATGATTTTTTATGGTCGGAGTTGGATGGTATTGATCTGGACAACGGTTACTTTCAACAAGATGGCGCTACGTGCCACACAAGCAACGAAACCATTGATCTTTTACGGGAAAAGTTTCCGGACCGTGTTATCTCTCGAAGAGGTGATCACAATTGGCCACCGAGATCTTATGATTTAACACCTTGCGACTTCTTCCTTTGGGGCCACGTGAAAGATAAGGTTTACGCCAACAGCCCAGCGTCGATTCAAGACCTCAAAGATAAAATTCGTGAGGCTATCTAAGACATAGGGCAGCCACTTTGCGATTTGGTTATGGAAAATTTCATGAAAAGGATATGGTCCTGTATGCGTGCTCGTGGTGGCCATTTGGCTGATGTTGTTTTTCATTATTAACGGCATACCTTCCTCTTTATTATGAAATAAAAAGCCGATCATTTATCTCAAAAAATGGCATTTTTCTTTGAATACCAAAATAACACCTCTTATTGGAAAACCCTTTACTATCACTTCGTGTATACTACCATTGCGCTACGAGTGTCATCGCACTGTAGCTCAAATATTTTTGAGGGTGAAGATCATAGCTTTGGTTGGTTTACTTCTGCACTTCTGAAAGTTTTTAAATTGATATTAACGGTTTTTATTTCTCTTCCAAAGTTATTTTTCACACTTCTTTTTTTAAATAAAGACTCGTTATAAAATACTTCATAAGGTCATCCATTGGAAATTTCAGCCGACTTGTTGCATGGTCTGGCCAAGCTATCGTTCATATACAGTTAAGTTATATTTCAGTTCAGGTAATCCTACTCTCTTCAATTTGGACGACAATGAAATCTTGGTTGTCATGACAGTCTGCAAGAGTAGTCCTTTTAGAAATCTAAAACATGTCTTAAATCTTCTACATCCGAGTGCTAACCTATATTAAACTCTATCTATTTATTTATTTATTTATTTATTTATTTATTCATCTACAAGTCAAGTTTACAGACTACAATATTACATATAAGTACTAAAAAAAAAATGTCTGTATTATAAATTATATACCTACAAAATAATTATTATAATTTAAAGTTCATTATATAGCAGCCAGAATATGATATTTACTTTTAAAGCGGTCCCTTGGAATATGAAAATCAAAATGAGATTGGTTCATTGCGACCATAATTTGTTCGATGCCTCGTCTGAAAAAAGAATTGATGATCTCTTATCTCTGGAGCATAAATAGGTATCATAGATAAAATAATGGGACTATTTATACGTGAGGATAAAGCGTCTCTTATAAACATAATATCATATAGACGCATTCTCGCTTTAAGAGTCATAATACCCAAAAGTTTAAGTCGGGCTCCATGGGACTTAAACCAAATTTATCTAAGCATACTCGCTGAGACATACCGGTTAAATATGATGAAAACCATTTTAACATAGCAGAGTGAAATCCGAATATCTCAAGCTTTTTAGTAAGCAATCTATGATTAACAGGCCTTGCTAAAGTCGGTGTAAACAGCATCGACTTGAAACCCATTTTCAACTGCATTAGCAACAAAAGACGTAAAGTGCACCAAATTAGTTGTTGCGGAGCGACCAGGAACAAACCCATGTTGCAACTCTGATATGTGCTCTTTGATTTAAAAGCGTTGGAATTGCAGAAAGTTTACAAATACCTCTGCAGTTTGCGACATCGTTTTTAGAGCCAGACTTAAATATTGGAACCAAAAAGGAAACCTTCCAATCATCTAGGAATGATCCTGATTCCAGTGATCGGTTAAATATTTTAAGCAACGGTATACATATGGATGTACAGCAGAATTTTAAAATAATGGGTGGAATACCGTCAGCACCAGGCTTAGGATTACCTTTAAGGTTGCAAATAGCAGATTTAATATCTTCAGTTTGAAGAACCAATAAACCAAAATCAATATATGGTAGTCTATTTGAATCTGGTAAATTTGGAGATGCAGATGGTGAATACACAGTTTCAAAAAATGTTGCAAATAATTCTGCAGACTGTTTAGTATCATTAGATGTATGATTTTTATAAAACATTTGCCTTGGTAATCCGTTGGTGCGTCTTTTATGGTTAATAAAAGACCAGAACGACTTACAATCAACTTTTAGCTTATTTTCCATATTCATAAAGTTATTATTATACAAAAAACTACTCAAAATTGTAAAATCTTTCCTAGATTTAGTAAAAAATTCTTTATTGTGAGTGTTACTCAACTTCTTGTAGCGTTTGTGGGCTTTGTTTTTAAAATTTGTTAGTTGCAAGATACGTTTATTGTACCAAGGAGGATGAGAATTCGATTTTCGTGGTAAGCAAGGAACAAACAAAGAAAAACCTTTATTTATAATGGAAGAAAAATATTTGTACATATCGTAGAGACATAGATTTTCTAGTTCCATATCCCAATTGAAAGACTGGAGATACTCATTTAAAGCGACACAATTACATTTAAGAAAATTAAAAGAAGCCAATACTCTGGTGGTTCTTTTTTAATATATGAATACAAATCAATTTCAATCGATATTTGTGTATGATTTATCGAGTTATTTAGAAGAGGAAAATGTGCATCACAAACATTAACTTTAATTTCATTGGCGCTTATAAAAACAAGATCTAATAATCTATTTAAAGAATTACCAATTAAACAAACTTGATTTAAGTTAAGTGAAAACATACAATCAATCAGAGCAATTTCAAAATCTTTTTTAACATTGTAAGGGAAAAGCATATTATCTTCTTTAGACCAATTCCAGTTAACATCACCAATATTAAAGTCACCAAGAGCACAAAGAATGTTAGTTTCAGAACAAAAGTGACTTAAGAATTCTAAGTTTTCGATACAATTTTCATATACATATAATTTGCTATCTGATGGAATATATGTCACAATAAAAATTGTCTTCGTAGCACCAAAGTCAATAGAGAAGCAAGTTTGGTCAGCATTTAAGTTAGGCAATTGTATTGGCTTGCCGGAAAGCGACAACTGAACAGCAGCTAGGACACCACCACCACGCTCCTCAGAAGATTTGCAGCGATCATTTCGAAAAACATCATAAATTGAATCATCAAATAATTCAGATGATGCTATTTTCCCATACAGCCATGTCTCCGTAATTGCAATGATGTGATAGTCTCTGTGACAAGATCCCATAAACAAATCAGAAGTTTTTGTTCTGCATCCACTAGCGTTGTGATAGAATATATTTAAATGTTGCAGCTGAGGTCTACCGTTATTAGCATTAACAGAGTTCAGTTTTTTGAAACGGTTGGATTTTTAATAAAAGGCCGAATCTTAACTCCATTGGGCCAGGAGTTCGCATCGTATACTATTTTAGCACATTGAAATGGAACACCGATTTTAAAATTAACAAATCTTGGTGTGTGTTGACTTCCATCTAGCTTAATCAACTTGAAACATGAAATACATTTAGAATCAACATTCAGCTTCGACGAAATGTGAGAAATAATGGCATCCGTAGTTGTATCAGGGTGAAAACTAGAGATATGGAACCATTTTAGCTTGCGAACTACATGCAAACTACTATCCTCCAAACTTGATCCAAACACGACTTCATTGTGTTTGTTTTTAACCAATCTATCCTGGTTTTTATTTGATACAGTGATAGCGTCAGATGCACCATTCTCACTATCAGCGGCGAAAGAGTGAATTGAATCGACGTCAGCGCCAGCGGCTAGAACAGCGTTCGCGTTAACGAAACAAAAATCTGATTTCCTAGCGGTAGTAGCAACATCAGCAGAAGCGTCCTCAACGTAAATTACATCCATTATCCAAGTCACTAAGGTCCATTTACTGAATTCAAATAATTATTCCAAAAAACCGGACAATTCGCCAAATAAGTGTCACCGGCCAACATCATATTATATGTTTTGCATATTAGTGCATTTTTATATGGGGCCATAAATGTTAAAATCGAAAAATTGTCAACTTTATTTACATGGGTACAAAATCTAGAAAAACCCAAGCTAATTTTATTGAATTAGAATGGGATAAAGTTTTCGTAAGAATTGTGAAAAAAGGTAGTTCATTTATAAATTCCTTCCTTTTTTTACTTTTGGCAGCTACAAAAGAATAATTGAATATGAAAGAAGATAGTTACTTTTATTTAAATTCCTTTCAGTTTTAGGTTATAAAATAGACTATTGTGTTGGTTTCTCTTTTTAATCTGGGCAAATGCACCATTCTTTATTTTATTTGCGGCCCTTATTTAGGTTTTTCCAAATTACCAAAATATACAGTCCGTATTATTTTTCGAATAATCCATTGCGTCGGTAATATTTGGAGTACATAAAAACCTGATTTCATTTATACTATGTATGTATTTTAATTTGAGTTTAATTATTAAACTCGATAGAATTTAAGAAAAATAATACGATAGAAGAAAAATTAGTAACCAGTAGGAGTGTGTGCCTGTGCATATAAATTAAACTATTTTTAGTTATTTAATCATAAAAAAATAGTTTTATTCGTTTAACTGCCTTCACGGCTACTTACGAACTAACTTGACAATGCTTTCATACTTAAAACCTAACATACTCTAAACCCAATGGTTGCGCTGACGTCTGCATCGTTCCCACGGTGCAGTGTCGCGGTTCATGGTATCTATCCCACACTCGGTATAAGTATAATTTGCTGACTACGCGTTTGGCTGTTCCGCGCGTGTTGCTGATTTTGGATATGTTTCACGTTAACTCCTCCGACTTTAACTTCGAACGCCCTCGTTCGATGACGTGCATGTTACTAGGTGAGGAATGCCTTTAATACCTATGGTTGTTGTTGCTGTTTGAACTGTGTTTGTGGTAAGCTGTCCTTGAGTATCTTGTTTGCTCTTGTTTCTTCTTCTGCATGAGTATGCGATGATAACAATGAAGGCCATTATTAATGCTATGTTAATTGATAGATTAATCTTATGCTCAGCTTCCAATAGGTTAATTTTGGTTGTTCGGTTGACGTATAATCCTTTGATCATTTCTAATGAAAGGACTTCTTCCATTTGGTCTAGTTTGTGCGATGGTTGAAGTTTTGCTGGTAACGGTTGGAACTTAGTGATTTCGATTGTTCTTATAACCTTCCCTCTGACTTCGATGGTACTGTTAACGTGCTTGATGATGAATGTTCCGTTGAGCATCATAGTTTCGTTGTTAATTTCGATAGGACCGTTGAATTGGTTTAAAAACAATATACCTTGTGAGATCTCGTCTACCTCTGGGATGTGTTTTGCAATTTGCTTTTCGACTACGTATGAGTTTGGGAATACAAGAACTATTTCTTAAATCTACAATATTATCCTTATTGCAAATTGTTAAGCTATTATAAGATCTACATTTACTTGTTATACCATATAAAGGGTGATTTTTTAGCTGGTTTGGTTTTGGCAACACTGGTTTTGACAGCTGACGTGTGTTTAGTACCTTGTGTCACTGCCAAACAGCTTCAGTTTGGTTTGCAATTTAACCATGGATCGTCTTACAAATGAACAACGCTTGCAAATTATTGAATTTTACTATCAAAATTCGTGCTCGGTTCGAAATGTTCATCGCGCGCTGCTTCCATTTTATGATCGGCATTCTCGACCTTCTGAGCAGTCTATTCGGAAGATTGTGACCAAATTTCGCACCAAATTTACTTTGTTGGACATTAAACCACCAACACGTTTACGTACTGTGCGTAGTGAAGAAAATATTGCGGCCGTATCAGCTAGTGTGACAGAAGACCGCGAAATGTCGATTCGGCGCCGTTCCCAGCAGTTAGGCCTTTGTTACAGCACGTGGAAATTTTTGCGGAAGGATTTGGGCGTAAAGCCTTTTAAGATACAGCTGGTGCAAGAACTAAAGCCAGCCGACCTACCACAACGCCGAATTTTTGGTGAATGGGCTCTTGGAAAGCTGGCCGAGGATCCGCTTTTTTATCGAAAAATTGTGTTCAGCGATGAGGCTCATTTTTGGTTGAATGGGTACGTAAATAAGCAAAATTGCCGCATTTGGAGTGAAGATCAGCCAGAAGCATTGCAACAGCTACCAATGCATCCCGAAAAAGTCACTGTTTGGTGCGGTTTATGGGCCGGCGGCATTATTGGGCCATATTTCTTCAAAGATGATGCGAATCGCAGCGTTACTGTCAATGGTGAACGCTACCGAGCGATGATAACAAACTTTTTTTTGTCCGAAATGGAAGTTCTTGACTTGCATGATATGTGGTTTCAACAAGACGGTGCCACATGCCACACAGCACGCGAAACAATGGCGCAATTGCGAGGCGAGTTTGGTGAACAGTTAATTTCACGTTTCGGGCCGGTCAATTGGCCGCCTAGATCGTGCGATTTGACACCATTAGATTATTTTTTGTGGGGGTATGCCAAGGCTAATGTGTATAGGGACAAGCCCGCTTCGATTGACGCACTGGAAGCCAACATCCATGCATTCATTCGTGAGATACCGGCCGATATGTGTGAAAGAGTATGCCAAAATTGGACTCAGCGGATGGGCTACCTAAGACATTAAATTGCAAGGTTCAAACTATCGATTCAAATAAATATTTTATTCATTTTTTCGAATTTTTTGTGTTTTTTTTTAAAAAAAAGTTCTAAACCTCTTAAAAAATCACCCTTTATATCTTCCTTACATTCTAATATTGATTCATAATCGATTTTATTTATTATTTTATTAATTTGTACTGCTTTTATAATTGACAGATTACATATTTCCTCTGTTATTTTAGGAAAGCTTAAAATATAGATTAAATTCTTATCATTAGAGGCTATTTTAATTTGAGAAAATTCTAGTGCTTCGTCAATGTTTACATAAGGTATTTTTTCTACTTTTAGAAAGTTTTCGGTTATATTTAATTCTGTATCGGATACCTAATATAAAAGAATTAACAAGATTAGCTTTAGTCCAGTGAATAGCATATGCTATATTTGTAATTTCATCTTTGATTACATCTAATTTGTATTGGATTTTCATGACTATTTCATTTTCATTATTTTCTTTTTCCTTGAATACTTTTAATAGACTGTTTGTGATATTTGTTATTTCATTAATTTTTTCTTATAAATATGACTTTATTGATGACCATTTGGTTATTGTTATTCTGTAAAACATTATTCATCTTATCTGTTATTATTTCGTAATCGTGGTGGTCGGGGCTGCCCGCGATCCATTTCCACGTGGTTCCTATGAAGTCTAATGACCGTTTTACTTTGCTTATTTTTAATCTGTTTAGTTTGGTTTTAATTCTTTAAATTTTGAAAAGAAGGATGGAATAAAAAGGATGATTTGGATTAATGTATTTGACCACTGAATTTTGAATGCACCACTCTGAATCGCTGCATTCTCTACGTGGATTTTAATTAATATTGAGCTGGAGTAATCTAGAATTTGCAGGTTTGCTGTGCACAATGGCACTAGTAGTAAACTGGCACAAGAAAATTTAGTTTTTGATTAGACTCTTGTGAGCTTGTTATTAATGTAGAATTCTTGTTTTCGGCTACTATTTTTCTTTTCTGTATCTGGGGTTTAATTTGTTTCCTATTCTTTTGTTATTTTTGACATATATGATTTCTCCTACGGAATAGTTTTTGACAGGGTCTTTCTTCTTGTTGTGATATTCTAAGTCTGATTGCTGCTTGCTTTCTATTCTCTGTATATTTTCTTGTCTTAAGCGTGTGAGTTCTTCTGGGTTGTTGAGTAATTGTTTTCCAAAAAATGGTTTTTTACCAGTAGTAGAGTGTACGGATCGGCTGTACTCGTAAATGGATCTATCTAGTAACTCTGAAAATGTTTTGTGTGCGTTTTCCGTTTTGAGGCAACGAATCAATTCGGAGAGTGTCGAGTGAAATCGTTCGACTTGACCATTTGCCGAACTGGTGTAAGTGGGAGCTCTAAAGACATTTATGCATGTTTTGTAACATGAAGATTATGGAGTTAGAAGCTAAGGATTTTTCATTATCCATGACTATAGTTTGTGGGACTCCGAAAGCCAATATCAGTTCTCTGAGGGGTTGCTTGATATCCTCTGAGGCTCTTGATTTTAATATTTTGGCTAGGGCGTATTTTGAGAATTTGTCTATTGCAGTTAAAATGATTTTCTTAACAGTAAAATAAATGTCAATATGGATAATTTGACCGGGGTATTCTGGAATGGGTGTCGATTGAAATTGGGGTTTATTAGGGTGTCTATCGTACTTGTGTTCTTTACACACTTTACATAATTTCGTTATTTTGTCTATTTTAGATTGCATCTGAGATAATTTGGATTTTGTTTTCACAAGCGTTTCGATGAGCTCGGTTATGTTCTTTAATTATTTCTGCTTCCTGTTGGCTCTCATCTGTTAGATCAGTGACAATATTCCTTGCGAAACGTGTCCGATACTGTTTGAAGTGTACTGGATATATTTCTTGGACTATGCCCAAGGTTCGTTCTTCCGATTTCAGTCCATTAGTGACTGAAGGATTCAGATATTTCTTAAATATTTGTATTAATTTTTCTTGGGTGTATTCTGTCTCAGTGATAGTGTGTCGATGATAGGTGAGGAAAACTATCTGAAATTGGTATGACGGGGTATTTCCTACGTTTATAATGATTTGATTCTTGAATAAATTTAAGGGTGCGTCTATAATTTGAATTAGATCTTGACCGGAACTATCGTCGCTATGTTGGGTTACTGTGAGAGAATTAATTTGGCTATATCGTGGAGGTCTTGACAATGCATCGGCGACGACATTGGATTTACCAGGCGTATATTTCAACTCGTAGTTGTATTCTTCGAGTATCGCCTTCCAACGCTTCATTTTATGATTGGTGTTCTTATTGCTCAACGCATAAGTCAAGGGTTGATGGTCTGTGAAAATCTTGATTCTTGTTGGACCTTATAGGTAGCTTCTTAGTGAGTTAAGGGCCCATACCATGGCCAACATCCCTTTTTCATTGGCGGCGTAGTGTTCCTCCGCTTTATTAAGAGTTCTTGATATGAAAGTAATCGGTTTGTTGTCTTGCGACAAAACGGCGCCAATGGCGTAGTCTGACGCATCAGTTGTCAAGTGGAATTCTTTGTTGAAGTTCGGAAATGTGAGGATAACGTCTTCTGACACAAGCGAATTTTTAATTTTGTTGAATGCTTCTATTGCTGCATGTGTCAAATTAATATTTTTTTTGCTTGAGGCAGTTTTGGACGTACGTCCATCCTCTCCTCTTAAAAGGGCTGTCAGGCGTTTTGCCAACTTAGCGTAGTCCTTGATGAATCTACGGTAAACGGTAAAATCCCGAAAGACCAGGGACTGATCGCAAATCTTTTAGAGTTTTTGGATACGGAAATCCCCCCAACGCCTGCTGAAGAGTTGTGAAAATTATTTCCAGGTTTTCAAAGTGAGTTTCGACATCCTTGCTAAATACGATAATGTCGTCGATATAAACGTAACAGTTTTTACCGATGTGCTCACGTAATATATCGTCTAAGGTTCTTTGAAAAATCGACGGAGCATTTTTGAGTCCAAAGGGAAGTCTCGTGAACTCATACTTCCCATTATTGACCGAAAATTAGGTTTTTTCGATATCATCTTCGTGAAGAGGGATTTGGTGAAAACCGCTCTTAACCGAAAAATATTTATTCTTCCCTAATTGGGCCAAGACCTCATTTGTCTCGGGGATTGGGTAACGATCGGGTATTGTTATCGAATTAAGCTTCCGCTAATCGATTACCATGCGGTACTTCTTTTCGCCCGAGGCGTCCGCTTTCTTTGGTACTATCCATACCGGTGAATTGTATGGCGACCGTGAGGGTCGAATGATTCCGTCAATTAATAATTGATTAATCTGCTTATCTATTTCCTGTTTTAGTGCTACGGGATATGGGTAGTGCTTTGAATATATTGGATCCTCGGTAGTTGTGCGTATTCTACCCTTAACGTTAGTAGTAGTGAACGTAAATTTTTCGTTTGGTTCACCGAATAGGCTGGGATGACTTATAGTCAAAGAGTGTAGTTTGTCTTTTTGGTCGACTTATGCGACATATGATCGTCTCTTATGTTGTGGATTGCTGGGGAAATTTGCTGTCTCAATCTTATTTTGACGTTATTGTTTACGATCATGTAATTTTAATTAGCGAAAATTACAGCAGATAGCTCTTTAAGGCTGTCATTACCGAGAATTGCGTGAAATGACTTAAGGGATGGTAGAAGGAAGAATTTTATATCTGTGTTTGGGTCAAACAATTTAATTAGTGTATGGTGGGTGATTTTAATATTGCCGCAAATTGAATTTGCATGAAAGTTCTTTAGATTAGGTATAGGGTTTCGAACAAGGCTGGGCTGAATGTAATTTTTATTTGAACCTGTGTCCACTAGAAATTTAAAAATTTTATTATCATTCGTCCTACACTCGAAATATGGTAGAGACGAATTCGTTAATCTAAAAAATGTACATCGACGAAATCTGTACATGGTTCAGAAGCGTCGGCGTCGTTAATATTCTGTTGATCTAAGTACTCGTTGAATGTTTGGTGATTAGTTGATTGGTTGTCCATTGCAGAGATCATGGCACAATAATCATTTATTTCACTTTGGGGATCAATTGAGGTATGGTGTTTGATAATCAAATTGAGGCACCATTACAGAAGCTTCTATGTTAAGATTCCTTTGCATTTTATTTGGGGAAATATACTGTTGTTGGGGGACTATTGGTCGTTTAGGAGCAGGTGGCCAGTTTTTAACTAGTGGTGCTGGTCTATTCATATAGTTAATGTTATTTGTTCGCATGGTACTTGTATCCATTGGCTCTTCTCTTGGAACAGGTCTTGGTTGGAAGTTACTAAGTTGATGCATTCGTTGCATATTATGTGGATTATTAGTTTGGAAATTTGGTCTTTGATTCTGTTGAAAGTATTGTTGAGGACCTGGAGGGGGACGTGGTGGAAGATTCATTGGGCGTTGCGGTAGATACGCCAATTGAGGGAAAAAAGGTTCGTTATTCCGTGTAGGAATGAATGGAGCTGGTGGTGGAGGTTTTCGCATTCCTCCCATATTATGATCTGCATAATTCGATCTGAATTGTTGGTTTTCTAATTTTTGACACAGATTGAGTGCAGTTGGTAAATCAACTGGTTCACGCATGGCTAGTAGCCTGGGCAAGTCTCCTTTGAGACCTCTTATGAAGGTATCTAATGCCTTCGCCCTGTAAGATTCAGATAGATGATGCAGTGCATCGGGTGGGAGTTCCATGCTAGAAATCTTGTTCTGTATTAGGGAAAGATGATTGTAAACTGTTTGATAATAAGTTTCTATGTTGTCGTTTCCTTGGACGAGAGTCGTCATTTGGTACTCTAAGGTACCAATATCACGTCTGTCCGCATAGTGCAGTGTTAATCACTTTGAAATACACTCCCAGTTAATTGTATGATTTTAGTATAGCGTCAGCATTCGCTACAATTTTGTTACGTATCACGTTTAGTATACCAAAAAATTTTGGCGTTCCCCTAGAATGTTGGTGAGTATTCAGTATTCTCTCAATGCTTTTGCGCCAAGAGCTGAACTCGCCTGGAGTTCTAGAAAACTCTCTGAGACCTTTCACGAAATCTGGGACTCTGTCCAGGTCGGTTAAATTATTTATATGCTGATCATTAATAGTCTCATCAATGGCACTTTGGAATTGTGAATTAGGGTGGATTATTGCTTTGACTACATTCCTGCATTCCGATACACAGACTCGACTTGCAATTCCTGCAATCAGAGCCTCTAGTTCGGGGGTAGCATTAACTGCTATATTCTGTGTTGGTTGTTGTCTTGAACCTGAATGTGCAGGGTTTGGATTTTCGGGATTAAATACCGATATAAATTGAATTAAGGAATCTGCTCTACTTCTAATCTGTATTATATCTGATTAATTCTATTCCTATTACTTATTTATTTTGAGTTCACTTATCTATTCAATTTCTCTAAAAGAGTTTTAATGCTACTTTAGTTATAGTTTAGAGATTTGTTTTAAATCTTAAATATTCTATGAACTTAATAATCACTTACAGAACTAACATCAGGAACGTTACAGGTGATCTGCAGCGACGGGTTGGATGTATTCCTTTTCCTCCAGATGGTTACTCGGGATCTGCTCACGCACTTTTTCTTGCAGTGTCCTATGCTCTACAGAGATAGCACTATCACTTTTTCTCCTTTGTCCTGTGGGTTTGGGACTCAGGATAAAAGAGCTCGTTACACTACTTGAGGGTTTTCAACGAAACACTTTCATTCGCGCACTACGGAAAGTTATCTTTGCACCACTTATCTATTACTAATGCGACCTGAGCCCCACGTTGGGCGCTAATTAAACTATTTTTAGTTATTTAATCATAAAAAAAAAAATTTATTCGTGTAACTGCCTTCAGGGCTACTTACGAACTAACTTGACAATGCTCTCATACTTAAAACCTAACATACTCTAAACCCAATTGTTGCGCTGACGTCTGCATCGTTCCCACGGTGCAGTGTCGCTATTCATGGTATCTATCCCACACTCGGTGTAAGTATAATTTGCTGACTACGCGTCTGGCTGTTCCGCGCGTGTTGCTGATTTTGGATATGTTTCACGTTAACTTATACGAATTTAATGAAAAAAATAAAAAACGAATTCAAAAATTGGTATTCTTTTTGAATTCGTTTTTTATTTTTTTCAATTAATCAAAAGATTGGTGTCTTGAGTAATCCTATCTTGCTGGTGTTTTATATAGTATATCTAAAGTAAGTACCGAATTTTATTCTGAATAGCATATAAAGGGTGATTTTTTAGCTGGTTTGGTTTTGGCAACACTGGTTTTGACAGCTGACGTGTGTTTAGTACCTTGTGTCACTGTCAAACAGCTTCAGTTTGGTTTGCAATTTAACCATGGATCGTCTTACAAATGAACAACGCTTGCAAATTATTGAATTTTACTATCAAAATTCGTGCTCGGTTCGAAATGTTCATCGCGCGCTGCTTCCATTTTATGATCGGCATTCTCGACCTTCTGAGCAGTCTATTCGGAAGATTGTGACCAAATTTCGCACCAAATTTACTTTGTTGGACATTAAACCACCAACACGTTTACGTACTGTGCGTAGTGAAGAAAATATTGCGGCCGTATCAGCTAGTGTGACAGAAGACCGCGAAATGTCGATTCGGCGCCGTTCCCAGCAGTTAGGCCTTTGTTACAGCACTACGTGGAAAATTTTGCGGAAGGATTTGGGCGTAAAGCCTTTTAAGATACAGCTGGTGCAAGAACTAAAGCCAGCCAACCTACCACAACGCCGAATTTTTGGTGAATGGGCTCTTGGAAAGCTGGCCGAGGATCCGCTTTTTTATCGAAAAATTGTGTTCAGCGATGAGGCTCATTTTTGGTTGAATGGGTACGTAAATAAGCAAAATTGCCGCATTTGGAGTGAAGATCAGCCAGAAGCATTGCAACAGCTACCAATGCATCCCGAAAAAGCCACTGTTTGTGCGGTGCGGTTTATGGGCCGGCGGCATTATTGGGCCATATTTCTTCAAAGATGATGCGAATCGCAGCGTTACTGTCAATGGTGAACGCTACCGAGCGATGATAACAAACTTTTTTTTGCCCGAAATGGAAGTTCTTGACTTGCATGATATGTGGTTTCAACAAGACGGTGCCACATGCCACACAGCACGCGAAACAATGGCGCAATTGCGAGGCGAGTTTGGTGAACAGTTAATTTCACGTTTCGGGCCGGTCAATTGGCCGCCTAGATCGTGCGATTTGACACCATTAGATTATTTTTTGTGGGGGTATGCCAAGGCTAATGTGTATAGGGACAAGCCCGCTTCGATTGACGCACTGGAAGCCAACATCCATGCATTCATTCGTGAGATACCGGCCGATATGTGTGAAAGAGTATGCCAAAATTGGACTCAGCGGATGGGCTACCTGAGACGCAGCCGCGGTCAACATTTGCATGAAATTATCTTTAAACATTAAATTGCAAGGTTCAAACTATCGATTCAAATAAATATTTCATTCATTTTTTCGAATTTTTTGTGTTTTTTTTTTAAAAAAAGTTCTAAACCTCTTAAAAAATCACCCTTTATTATACTTTTTGTTATAACGTAAAAGCAATTGCCTCGTTGTCGTTTTTAAGGTAGGTATATCCCCACCCCATGCGAACATTTGTGTCCCGACTTTTTTTTATATGAACTCACTCTAAAACAATACTGTGTAACTTATAAACGTTGTCAGTTAAGTCTCTACGAACACATAGGTATTTCTTTTTGAATATACCATTATGATTATGTAGGTATGACAATTGCAAAACAGATCACATAATATACCTACACTGAAAATAAAACCCTGGTATATTTGTCAAAATATTAATAAGCTTTATCTTGTCTTAAGACTTTAGTTGAGATAACAAACAAATTTTTATGGGAACAAAAATTGTTTACCGAAATGCTGTTGATTTGACCTTTATCTTTTTGTTAAATTATATTATTTAACATCTACCATCAAAATTTGCTGTCCTTTTGTCAAATCAATAGCAAATATTGTTGATATTACAGAAATAATCTGCCAGTACTACAGTTCTTTTGTTGAATCTAAAAGAATATTGCTGGTTATACTTTATTATTATTATTATTTCAGTTAAATAATTTCAATTTGTTGATTCAACAAATAAATTGTTCAATCGATACAATATCGATTTATTGAATTGAAAATTGTGTTTTGTTGATCTGACAAAGTAGTTTTGTAGTAAATGTTTCATCCGTTTCACAAAATATCGTTGAAATTGATAAGACTTGAGTTGTATTGATAAATTTCATTTAATTTTTTTCAGTTTAACAAAACAAATTTTGTTTAAATTTTACAATCCAATTTTGTCAATATTACCTGGTATTTTATTTTCAGTGTAGGTATATGAGGATAAAAAAACAATCCGATGAAAGATCATTAGCCCATCCACCCTAAAATTCGCACGACCAAAGCTACCCGTAAATCAAGGCCGTCAATTATATATCCTTTCGCATATTTGGAAAGTGACTTTCACATCCGCAGTTGGGTTTATTAATTGTAGATGTTATTTCAAATCAATATCATTAAATTGTTGCTCATGAATTCTTAACTAACAGAAATACGACAAAAAGATTAACTGAAATAAACCATTTGCATTCAAATATCTTGAACGAATTTTCAAATCTAAAATAAAAGATCAACCTACATCTCATCATAAAAAGGAACGCGAACAGAATCGTTTTGTTTCATAAGCGCAAATATCCAGATTTGCCTTTCATATGATCGAAATTCCAAATCAGAATTTTGTCATCGTTTCTTTTTCAAAGAAACTACTCAAGCTTGAAAGGATGAAACCTCATTGTGCGAGTAACAGAGAAAAGAAACCCAAATGATGTTTGTATCCCTTTATTTGGTACCTGCCGACCAGCCACGACCAAGAAAATGTTCGTGTTGTGATAGTACTATAGTCTCTATAAGCAATGTACTGAACCACCGCAGTGTGAGGTCGCCAAGTAAGACACATGTTACACTTCCTATGAAATATACTGTGGCAACTCAGCCCGAGATTTAGACAGGTTCATTCAACGTGTCGAACTGCAAGGCAGTAAAGTAAAACTACCTCTAATTCTGAAAACGCCCAACTCTCAGATACTAACAAATCTAAATTAACTTGCCAGGCATATAATGTTATCATTAAATATAACAATTATGATGCCTGGAAAGATTTAAAGGAGGTACTTGTAAAATATTAAAAAAAAAAACTCGGTCTTTACAGGTGATAAAGACCGAAGTTCTCCAGTTTAAACAAAATTTTATAGAACCAATAAGTGTCTATGGGGTTGGGTTCGATATCCCGCTTTTTATAATACCGATTCTTAAAATCCCGTTATTAAAATCCCGCTTTTTATAATCTCGCTTTTTATAATCCCGCTTTTTTTAAATCCCGCTTTTTAAAATCCCGCCTCTTATAATCCCGTTTTTTATAATCCCGTTTGTTATTATCCCGCTTTTAGAATCAAAAGTAGTTGTTTTATTTTAAAAAATCGCGCGATTTTTTAAAATAAAACAACTACTTTTGATTCTAAAATTTTGATGAGAAAATTTAAATAAATCAAGCAATGAGTGTTTTTTTGAAATGCAGTTTATTTTAACATTTATCATTTTTAGAGGAAGTAACAAAATAAGAAATAAGTAATATCAAAACAAATTTTTAAGTAATAAATATGACAATCTTCAATAATTTAAAAAAAAAGAAAGTAATGTTATATGATATTCTGCAAAAGGGGTAATAAGTAAATTGAAATAAATTAGGCAATAAATCGCCGCGATTTTTTAAAATAAAGCAACTACTTTTGATTGTAAAAGCAGGATGATAAGAAAATTAAAATAAATTAAGCAATGTGTGTTTTTTCGAAATGCAGCTTATTTTAACATTTATCATTTTTAGAAGGAAGAAGGAAGCTTACAGTAAAAACTTAAAACATTCGGATGCATTTTCTTTTTGGTCTAGTATTTTTAATATTTTTAAATATATAATATGTAATAATATAATAACAAAGCGCATATAACCGGGTTGGGTTCGATATCCCGCTTTTTATAATACCGATTCTTAAAATCCCGTTATTAAAATCCCGCTTTTTATAATCTCGCTTTTTATAATCCCGCTTTTTTAAAATCCCGCTTTTTAAAATCCCGCCTCTTATAATCCCGTTTTTTATAATCCCGTTTGTTATTATCCCGCTTTTAGAATCAAAAGTAGTTGTTTTATTTTAAAAAATCGCGCGATTTTTTAAAATAAAACAACTACTTTTGATTCTAAAATTTTGATGAGAAAATTTAAATAAATCAAGCAATGAGTGTTTTTTTGAAATGCAGTTTATTTTAACATTTATCATTTTTAGAGGAAGTAACAAAATAAGAAATAAGTAATATCAAAACAAATTTTTAAGTAATAAATATGACAATCTTCAATAATTTAAAAAAAAAGAAAGTAATGTTATATGATATTCTGCAAAAGGGAACAGAAAAAACTTCAAACCATTAACAACATTTTTTTTTATTAGAGCTGTATATTGTAAGCAATGCGACGCAAAAAATATCAAAATAAAATAAAAATGCGTAAAAACAATGTAGAATATGTAAGCAAAAACAAATGTGTGCTTACAGTAAAAACTAAAAACATTCGGATGCACTTTCTTTTTGGTCTAGTATTTTTAATATTTTTAAATATATAATAATAATATAATAAAAAAGCGCATATAACCAACATCTATTTTTTTGATAGCAATGTTTTGTAAAAAAACGGGATTGGCGGGATTTAAAAAAGCGGGATTGTAATAGATCGGGATTTTGAACAAGCGGGATTTTAGAAGGCGGGATTTTAAAAAAGCAGTATTTTAGCAGACGGGATTTTAAAACTTTTTTTTCGGGATTTTTGAAAAGCGGGATTTCAAAAAGCGGGATTCCGATACGCTCCCCATATAACCAACATCTATTTTCTTGATAACAATGTTTTGTAAAAACACGGGATTGGCGGGATTTGGCGGGATTTTAAAAAGCGGGATTATAATAGATCGGGATTTTTAACAAGCGGGAATTTAGAAGACGGGATTTTAAAAAAGCAGTATTTTAGCAGACGGGATTTTAAAACTTTTTTTTCGGGATTTTTGAAAAGCGGGATTTCAAAAAGCGGGATTCCGATACGCTCCCGTGTCTATGCAGAAAGAGCTAATTGACTTTTTTGGTGAACTCAACAATGCAAACAGGAACACCAAAGATGAAACTGAAAATTCAGCCATTAGAAAGTAAAAAGTGCTAGATGCAAAGATTTGGACGAGGCAATTGACAAGGCGATGGAAGGAGAAAAACTTCTTGTCTCTGTTACGTCAGAAGGAGCCGGATACCTGGCGACCTCCGGATTAGCTAGCCCTATCTGTGTAATGCGGATCTCTGCACAGACGGACCTCAATTCTCCGCTACTCGTGGGTACATATGCACAAAAACAAAGAAAAAAATTTCAAAAAAACAAAAAAGAATGAGACCGGTTCTCCTTCAAAACCGGGCAGTAGTACGGCGACTTCGCTGACTACTGGTTCAGCTCCTGCGGCAGTGAGCGGTGGAAAAATCGTGACCATTCATGATTCTTCCACTGTGAGCAGCTGTAGCGGGCACAAAAAAGAAGGTGCACATCCTAGCAGTGGTGGGATTGTGCACATACATAATCCTACCACTGCTACCAGTACTAAAGGTTGCAAGACCGCTCAACCGTCTCCCAGTGGGACAGGGCGGCATCGCACTCCGTCAAAAAGAGCGTATAGTAAGCGCCGCTATGCTGTCAATGTCCTAAAGGTCTTCGGAGAAACTTTGAAGGCTGATAGGACCGCTGAGCTTATTAGCAAAGCGAAATGGGCAGAAGACTTTCTTAAGGAGGACGCACTAGCGACTAGCAAGGACTTCACGTCCAAGCGCCAGAGATCGTTGGAGGGGACCGCCCCGGCTCCCAAAAGACCTAAGGTGCATAGCACCGTCGCCCCCAATAGGTCATCCAACGTCACATCTCAAAAGTCGTTTAGTGACGTCCTTAAGGATAAAATTGTGATCGCTGTGATCGATCGTAGCGACGATGACGGCACGATCTCCCCTGAACGGTGGCAGGTGGTCAAGACGAAGCTTTCAGGCAGCTTCTTGAGCGTCATGAGGGACAACCCGGGACCACCTCCTATCACTTGCGATGGTGGATGGCATCAGGGCCATGTGAAGCTTATCGCCAGCGATGATCAAAGATCTAGTGATCTGAACAAGTTTGCTATAAGCAAACTGGGAGAAGTTTGGCCGGGTGCGAAACTCGACGTCGTTGCAAGGGAGGATATCCCAAGCCGACCTAGAACTCGCACCTGGATCCCAGCCGAACCCTCCTCTAGCGAAGAGATCCTCGAAGTCATGAGACTGAGCAATCCGTCACTCCCGACTCACAACTGGAAGGTTGTTAAGTTGGAAGAAAAAAGAGGTCTCTACAGGTGCGCTCTTATAGTGATCAACAAAGAGTCGCTCGCTCCCTTGTCGCTGACCAAAGGGGTGATTAGATTTGGTTTCGAATCTATCACCCTAAAAGTCTATAAAAAAGACGAGCTGGATTCAGGCCAAATGCCTCCTTTTCCCACAGGTTCAGAACCTGAGACCCCAGACCCTGGAGCATCGGTTTCCTTCCCATCGCTAGATGACGATGCCTCCAGCACAATCACTCCCACCATTGACCACACCTTGTCGGACATGGACATGGAGGACTTCAATAAGATCCTTCTCAGCGAGGATGAACTTCTGGGTTCATCTTCGGAAGCGGAGGATCTAAACAACACCGTGGTGGAGGTTCATCCGCCTGATTGTAGCAAGAATGCTGCAATTAGTGCAGATTAATCTCCATCACTCGATAGAGGCTTCGGCCGCACTTATCCTCCGCCTCTCAAAGGGTGGAGAAGACATAGTCTTGATTCAGGAGCCATGGTTTGACAACAGCGTGGTTCGTGGACTCGAGACTCCTGGATACGAAAAGCTGTATGTTACTGATAAAGGTAGACCCAGATCATGTATACTAGCAAAACGTAGCCTTAAATTACTTTTACTCCCTATTTTCAGCGATCAAGACGTAACTGTAGCTAGACTAGTGACTGCGAAAGGCACGTACTGGATAGCATCGGCATATCTGGCCCATGACTACACGGGCCCTCTCCCTGGGGTCAAACTAGAGAGAGTGATCGCTGAGGGGCAAAGGACCAAAGCCAACCTCATAATCGGGTGTGATGCAAATGCTCACCACTCGGTATGGGGAAGCACGGACATTAATGATAGAGGTGAGTCACTTTTTGATTACATTTTAAGTACAAACCTCATAATAAGTAATGTAGGAAACGAACCTACCTTTATAACAAAAAACCGACAGGAAGTTTTAGATATAACTCTTGTCTCCGATACTATCAGTCAGTTTATTACCAATTGGAAGGTATCAACCGAGCATTCCTTTTCAGATCATCGGTATATTCAATTCAACGTAGCCGATGACCCTCCTTGCCAACTTCCGTTCAGGAATACTAGGAAGTCAAAGTGCAGAAAACTTTTCAATCGTGCTAAAGACACAAGAAAAGCGACTGACTGGGATTTCTACAAGGAAGCCCTAAAAATGTACAAAAAAGAACTAAGAAAAGCCAAACGAGCATCTTGGAGACTCTTCTGTGGTAAGATAGAAGAAACCTCCGAAGCATCAAGGCTAAGAAAGATACTCTCGACCAACCCAATAATGCCAAGTTGTCTGAAAAAGACAGATGGCTCTTGGACGACTTCTAGCGAAGAATCGCTTAATCTGCTGCTCGATACCCACTTCCCAGGCAGCTCAAATGGTATTGCCCATACAGATCGAAACAGATCAACTTTACAATCTACCAACCTACAAGGTCTGATCACTAAAGACAAAGTGCTTTGGGCGCTACATAGCTTCAAACCATACAAATCCCCGGGACCAGATGGCATAATACCAGCCGAGCTACAAAACACCTCGGATATCATCCTGCCAGTGCTGATGATAATCCTAAGAAGTTGTTTAGATCTGGTATACATCCCATTGTTATGGAGAGAAGTTAAAGTGGATTTCATACCCAAAGCAGGTAAATGCTCTCACGTGAGTCCAAAAGATCTCAGACCTATTAGTCTTTCATCATTCCTCCTAAAAACTTTAGAACGACTGATTGAAATCCATTTACGCATAAGCATTGACAAAAGACTTCTGTCAACGGCGCAACACGCTTACTCTAAGGGTAAATCAGTAGAAACGGCCCTACACACGCTAACGCGTTCCATAGAAGATTCGCTTCGTCATAAGGAGTATACAATGGTTGCATTCCTAGACATAGAAGGCGCTTTCAACAACGTCGACTCATCTGCGATCGCTGGTGCTCTGACAGCTCTGAACGTGGATGCCTCACTTGGCGAGCTGATCAATTTGATGCTCAATAGCCGAATTATCAACTCAAGTCTGGGTGAGAAATCTATCAGAAGATCTGTCAGTAGAGGAACCCCACAAGGTGGCGTCCTATCTCCCCTTCTTTGGAACTTAGTGGTGAATGAACTGCTGATATGCCTGGAAGCGGGAGGTTACAATGTGATTGCCTATGCGGATGACGTTGCCATTGCTGTGTCAGGAAAGTACCTAAATACTTTAAAAGAACTCCTACAACACGCTCTTAATAAGCTAACAAAATGGGCAAATAAATGTGGGCTGGGAGTAAACCCTCACAAAACTGAACTTGTCCTCTTCTCTAGGAAATACAAGATTCCACACATTGACCCTCCTTCTATAAATGGCACTAGTTTGAAATTCACAAACGAAGCTAAATACTTGTGTCTCATTTTTGATAGGAAGTTAACATGGAAACCTAACATCCAAGAAAGAATTAAAAAGGCCACTGTGGCACTTTTCTCTTGCAAAAAAGCCATAGGAAACAAATGGGGTTTACAGCCTCGTATCACTTACTGGCTATACATCTCTGTCATAAGACCGATACTTACGTACGGTGTTGTTGTCTGGTGGACTGCTTTGGATAAAGCGATAAGTTAAGCAAAGTCCAAAGAACAGCTTGCTTGTGCATCGGCGGGGCTCTTCGTACTACCCCTTCCGCTGCCCTCGACATCCTGCTTCATCTGACACCAATTGACATCTTCAGCAGACAAATGGCAGCTTCTGCAGCCGTTCGCCTTAAAGCTACCTCACAATGGACCAGGAAAACAACTGGCCATGCCGCTATTTTGAACAATTTTAAAAACATCCCAGGAAACATCGATTACACTACACCGGAACTACAATTTGATAATAACTTCCAGGTCTCCATCCCTTCTAGATCATTCTGGGAGGAGAAAGCTTTCCTGGATGATGAATCGATCCACTTCTTCACAGATGGTTCGAAAACTGTGGACGGTGTTGGTGGCGGTGTCTTCTCCGACAGACTAGATCTTAGTCTCTCCTTCCGTCTACCTGATCACTGTAGCGTTTTTCAGGCGGAAATAATGGCGATTAAAGAAGTCTTATCCTGGCTGAAAGAGAACGTGATATCTGCTAAAGATATCCGTATCTTCTCGGACAGCCAGGCGGCTATAAAGTGCCTGGAATCAGTCTCTACAAATTCAATAACAGCCCAAGACTGTCGTTCGTCTCTCAGAGAGATGGCGGAGCAGTTTAATATTCACCTCTGTTGGGTGCCGGGGCATAGGGACATCCCAGGTAACTGTAAGGCTGATGAACTCGCCAAACACGGAACAACACTACCTTTGCTTCCAGACAAGGACTCTTTAGGTATCCCAATCGCTACCTGCAAACTAAAAATAAAGCTGGATGCTATCGAAAGAGCAAATCTTAGATGGACAACCGGCTCGACATGTCTAGCGACAAAACAGATCTGGCCAAAGCTGGATCTAAAACGTTCTAGGCATCTGATCTCCCTCGATAGGAAGCACATCAGTGCTACAATAGGTGTCATCACAGGACACTGTCTCATAGGCAGGCATGCAAAAAGACTTGGCGTAATATGTAATGATTTTTGCAGAAGCTGTCTCGACGAGGAAGAAGAGGAAACTATTCTTCATCTCCTCTGCACTTGTCCGGCGCTCTCACAAAGAAGAAAACTCCATTTGGGAGAGTTCTACTATAATGATCTTAACGATCTAAAAGACACGGCCATTCGCTGTCTCTTGCGCTTCATTAGAAGCTCCAACTGGTTCAACGAGTAGGAAGAATTTAGAAGATAGATTCATGTGGTATCACAAGGGACCGTATAATGGTCTAAGTGTGTCGGCTAGCCGACAGCCACTTCAACCTAACCTAACCTACGTCAGAAGGAAGCAAATATTGTCATAAAAAAAACCTAGTGTCGTCTTCAACAAAACTCTTATAATAGAAATTTTAACAGCTACAGAATAAACGGTCAAACACCTAATACGGATCAGAATGCGAGAGTTAATAATTTACAAAACACTCTATCTTGTCGATATTGCAAAAATCTGGGGCATACAATAGACACACAGTTTAGAAAGAGGCAATTCAACAATGAAAATCCATCTCAACGTTCCTCTCAAATTACGGGAAACTACCAAGCACCTGGCCCGTCCAACATTCGGAGCCATTTAAGGCACATGAATTGAGGTGTATAAGAATATTGCAAAACCAAAATGAAAAATCAAATTCACTGAATCCACTGTATAATCTGTCTCAAAATAATAAATCAAATTCACTGAATCCACTGTCTCAAAATAAGAAAGAAAACTCTCTGTATACAAACCTTAAAGATCAAACACATAAAGATTTACTATATCAGGAACACAATTCTCAAGATCGGAAATCTCAATCTCTGATTCCAAATACTAAGTCCTCTAATTCCAAATGCAATTCTATTCTAGAGAACATTTCCGCCGCCTCTGACTCCTAAGTCTTCTTTTTCAAAGGCGAAAACTAACCCATTCAAGAATGAAGAAGTCAAACTTCCCAACCAAAAACGAGAAAATACCACCAAAAGCCCACTCCACACATCAATAAATTGGGGCAGACTATCCCAATCCTTATTTAAAATTTAGGAAATCAAAGTCAGCACCCAAACGAAATACAAAAAGAAATTGAGAAAACTAACTCAATTTTAAACCAAAACCATCGTCAAAATAGAGGTCCTGGGGTCAATTTTGGTTTCGTGAAAAAGTGAAATGAAAATGTTTTCACCCTTTCACCGCATTTTCGATTCGCGTTCTACGGAAATATGAAACCAAACATCAAAAATTTCCATATGAATAATTTTTTTTCACGTACTAATTTTCAAATGAATGTTTTTAGTAAGAGATTGAAAATTGAGAACCTGATGTCGATGTCGTACAACACAGTGTGCGATATTAACTTCAACACGATATTTTCACTTGAACGAGAATCGCTTTTTAGTACTGAGTGAATCGAAAAAATGAAGGCAGTGTATGAAATCGAATGTGAAAACGTTTTATTCGGTTCACTCTTTCACAGAACCAGAATTGACCCCCTGAACAAATAAACAAATTACAAGAATTCTTAGATAAATCGTTAAGTAAGAATAATTGTTCCTATTCTTCACCAAATCTCAAAAATCAAGTCATATTTTGGCCCTCCTTCCAAACGCACGGCTAATATCGATTGTTTAACAATACACCGTCCCAAAAGCGAAATTAAAGCGACTTCTAAGGACACTAGCATCAGAAAGCGCCACGAATCCATCGCAAATTTCAGCGCTGTTACTAGGACTTCAAACTTCAAAAGCCAGATCAAAATGTCGTCAAGAGAGTTCAACTCCCAAAACGTACAAATGCTTTTAGACACCGGAGCTGCTATAAGCCTAATTAAGTTGAAAACTCTAAGGCCTGACGAATGGATAAATATGGACACCGTCACCAAATTAACTGGAATAAGCGACAGGCCTACATCTATGCTAGGTGTATTTTAATATATTAACTTAAATCTTGCACTCATAAATGGTCAGAAGATAACGGACCTATTCCACGTAATTCGATGTTTGCAAGTATTGTTGTCTGTGCTACTGTTTTCTGTGTTACGTAGGTCTGAGTCGAATTGAATGTCAGAATATTTAACAGTAATAGGCATTGATTTCAATGATGTATTTGTAGATTCATTAAATATTTCATGTTATGATATTTTGATGGTCTTATCAGCAATATCAAATAAGCGGTAGTCTGTAGAGTTTCCGTCGTATCCCACCAGAATATACTTCATAATCTTTGCTTCGAGTTTTCTGCGCCTCTCACTTGGTACTAGTTTGTAAGCATCACATTCAAAGGTTCTTAGGTGAGTAAGATCTAAGGACAACACCTACGGCTGGAATGGAGGCAATCCTCAACCTGATACCGTTAGATCTTTATATGCAAGAATCTGCAGCCAAAAGTGCCCTTAGGATCAGCCAATCCAAAAGCTGGAAACCCTATAAAATGGGACACGCACAGATTATGAACAAATACATGGGAGATGCTGTCACTTCTGACTACTTGTCTCCCTACCTTGACTTCGATAAACCATTCTCTTGCTATTTCCCCAGCAGAGAAGAATGGAACACAGATGAACCCACTAAAAGGAAACCGATATCCATCTATACAGATGGTTCTAAGATGGACTGTGGAACAGGTGCTGGAATTTTATCTGAAGAATTGAACATACATCACTCGATCAGATTACCTGACCATAGTAGTGTGTTTCAAGCGGAGGTTCTGGCTATCGGCGAAGCTGCCCATATGGTATCAATGTTGGAAATACCAAGGGATGATATTACCATATTCATTGACAGCCAGGCGGCTATAAAAGCAGTGTCTGCTATTAAAATTAAATCAAAACTAGTTCGCCGCTGCCATGAAAGGCTTAAGGTTCTCTGCTCGCAGCACATTACGCGCTTATGCTGGGTTCCTGGACACAGGGATAAAACCGGCAATGAGAGAGCTGACGAACTGGCTAGGAATGGATCCGCTATGGATCAAGATCGTGCGATCAAATTTATCAGGCCACCACTCTGCAATCTCAGAGAGAGGGTGGAAGATAAGATCCGAATGAAAGCCAACAACAGGTGGAAAGAATTAACTACCTGCGAAATATCAAGGAAGCTATGGCCGGAATACACTCCAAGTCGGACTAGCAAACTCATGCAATTTGACAGAACGTCGATGTATAAACTGGTAGGGGCCCTAACAGGTCACAACTTCCTAAGAAACCACACAATGAAACTGAAACTCAAGAATGACGACATATGTAGGGGGTGTGAAGACGAAGAGGTACACGAGGATACACCTCACTTCCTCTGTCAATGCCCCAGTCTTTGTCACTTGAGATATAGAACACTTGGTAGATACTACTTCCAAGACGTATATGAACTTTCGAATGTCTCTTTATCTGATCTTTGCAGGTTCATAAACTTATCAGGATGGCTGGACAAAGTCGAGTAACTTGAGGGAGAAAACTTCATCGCCAACGACATCGGCTAACCCCTCAACAAGGGCATCACAATGGGTCCACAAAGACCTAAGTGGGGTACTGCAGGGCTACTCTGCAGCATCCACCCATCAACCCAACCTAACCTAACCTAAGATCTGCTTTCTTCCCAGACCACATCTGAAAAGGTGTTGAATTTGGCGCTTGAGTTGATCCTGTTCTATTGAGTATGTAGACAGCGGTGTTGGCGGCTTCTGCCCAGAGATACAAAGGTGTACGAGCAGCATATAACATACAGCGTGCACTTTCCACTTTTGTGCGCATATCCCTGTCTGCTCGACCATTCTTCTCAGTCTTCTTGTGTATAATACCATTTTGTGATAAATAATTTTACATATTCTTGTTTATATACTCGGTTCCATTGTCGGTATGGAGTACTTTAAAGAGTAACCTATTTGGTTTTGATCATCTAAAGGGATTCAAAAATATCGGATTTATGTTTTAAAAAAAAATTTATCCGATAACCTCGATTTCAGGTTACCTTTTAACAGAACGAAAAATCTAGCTCAACTTATCGCTGTGAATAAATTCAACTGGTTTATAAGTCCTGTTTGTTGAGGGTTTACATGCGAATTTGTGCTGCTTTCCGTATTCACAGGCTTCGCAAAAGAAATGATTCAGGCCTGCCAAGTCTACACCCTTAACTAAGTCGTTTTTTATCATGTCACGTATGCCTTGATACCAGTTGCTGACAGATTTCCACGTGAATCAAAAATGTTTGCCATGGTTCCTTCCTTGATAATAGTATAGCCTTTGTTTGTGATTGGCCCTTCAGCGAACAACTATTTACAAATCTCTGGCACATACCAAACGTCTGTGATGATAGAGTCAATCCATTTGTTATTTAGAAGCTTCTGAATGCTTACAGTTCCAATACCTTCCACTAAGAGTTTTCCCTTACCTTTATGTATACAGTGGAAGTTGCTTATAACGACCAGTCGCTTATAACGTCCACTTTCCTTTCGTTTGGTTAATTTCAATATATTTTAAGCTATTCTGCCGTCGGATATAACGTCGTCGTATATAACGACACGTCGGATATAACAACCAATTTTCGGAAAAATATCAATCAATGTCGTCGGTTATAACGACGGAATGGGAGAAAATGAAAAAAATAACCCGCCGACGATCGGTCTACATTATCGAAGAAAACTTCGCAGCTCCTAAAGGTTAGTACCCGCTGAGATTCGAGCCCGAGGTGCTGTGAAGCTCCACTAGCGGGCGCCTTACCTTATACGGCCAAAGTCAGCGTCACGATTTGCAGTACTAAGGGGACTCCAAGTACTACTTTGCCTTTGTCTGGTAGTTTCAATGGCGGCTTTCTTAGTTGATGCTGACTGTGCGCTGCACAAGTGCTGCCTTGATATAGATTATTTGATGTATTGGTGCCTACCGAGAAAAATCATTTTTTTGAATTAGGATAATAACTCTTGTTTGGACGATTTATTATACCTGCAATTTTTCTTCTTTTCCGGTTAAGTGTGCTTGGTTCCCAAACACAAACAATTTTTGAGTTGTTTGTATACATTTTAAACAATATAACGCGCAATTTTCAAATTCTTTCGAATTATTTTTCTTTATACGCCAGCTGAATTTGAAAATGTAAAATTGAATCTCTTATTAGCCGTTGATTTCAGCGGCTTTTTGGGAAGATGGCTACTTTGAAGTTTTTAACCGCTAGTCTCCCAAAGATTTGCGATTGAAAACTCTCTCATTTGCCTAGAGTAATAGATCGAGTATCGATCTCCTCCGAGTATGTTCGTTTTATTCGTTCGTCGAACAGTTCTGTTACTAATGGGCTTTGCGTTTTGTTTACATTTAGTTGTCAGAATGTCAACAAAAATTGAAAAAATCGAACCCACATGTTTTAAAGTGCTTGTTAAGTGTAAAAATAATAAAAAAAAATATGCAGAAACCAAGGCGGAATAACATAAAACGTGGGAGCCGAACCTACTTCATAGCCGGGCAACAATATCAGATAAGTGAAATGAAAGCTAAAAAAAAATTGTGCAGTGATTCTTTGTGTTGTTTACATTTTTGTTTGCAGCTGAATTGCAATAACTGCCGAATATCCTTGGCATGGAATATTCCAATAGGTTTACCAGAAAGATTTTCAAGTTCAATAGATACAATTGCCAACAGTACGACGGATTCGGGACTTTAAAAACTTCGGTAGCAACTTGTCGTTTTGACCGTGGGCGAAGATACTTTGTGCAAAATGTCTGTGAAAAACTTTGTAAATATTGTAAGTATTCATCGATCTTTCGAGAGCCACACTGGCTGCGCGAGGTGTTACAATCATTTCGGGATTCTGCAGTGCCTTCAAGTTACGAAGTATTTTGTACGATGAACCATGGGTGATCATATTTTGCCCGAACAAGGCATAGTATGGTTGACATCCTATGGAGTCGTGCATATCAGACCGTAACGCACAGGCTATGCTTGACAGGTGTATATCCCAATGGTCCTGTCAGGTGTATATCCTCAATGGACTCTCTCCGAAATGTTCGCCTGTGGTGAGTACAAAGCTGTACAAACGTGTTGCACACCATAATTGTCCAAAAAATTGCCGAACTCACCAGACACGAATTGCTTGCCGTTGTCCGAGTGTATGAAAAAAATTAATTATATTCGTCGAAGTTGCTTTAGGCAGTGCTTTTAGGAATGTGTACTTCGTAAAGTGGTCAACAGCTATGAAGACATAGACGTTACCTCGTTTTGTGTGCGGATATGGGCCAAGCAAGTCGACGCAAAGTCTCTGCATTGGCCGCTCTGAGACGATCTGCTTTACTATTGGAGGACGAAGAACTTTGTTTGGCGCCTTTGTGGTTTTGCATATCTCACACCGACTCACAAATACCCTGATGTCATTAACCATTTTGGGCCAATAGTACTTCTCTCGAACTCGTCAATAAGTTTTTGAGAAGCCACTATGGCAACAGAATTTGGAACCCCCGATGTAGGCACGAAATTTCCTGACACTTAAGACAGCAACGAGGCACTCAAGTTCTGTAACGGTATAATTCTTCTGTAAATTATTCAACTTCTTCGACATAAATGCTATTGGTTTTTCGTTGCCATCTGCATCGAGTTATAAAAGAACTCCCCCCACTCCCTCGGACAAAGCGTCACACTGGATAGTAAAACCATTTTTAAAGTCCGGCTGGGACATCACTGGAGCAGAGGTAAGTGCTTGCTTTAACTTTTCAAATGATTCCCGGGCTGCAGACGACAACTGAAAATCCTTTTTCTTTTTCAGGCAATCAGTAAATTGAGCTGCCAGATCGGAGTAATTTTTAATAAAACGTCTGTACGAAACCGTCAATATGTGGCAGCGGATAAGCGTCTTTTTTCGTCATGCTGTTCAACTGCCGACTGTCCAAGCAGAGGCGTACTTGCCCTGGCTTTCTGACTAACACTATAGGGGAACACCAAGGTGAGTTACTTCCCTCAATAACCCTCAGTTCTACAATGCGATGAAGTTCTTTGTAGACTTCTTCTTGCCGTACCGGAGACAAGGGGTAGTGTCTGGATTTTATCGGCACAGCGTCACCGACGTCGATCTGATGGGTCTCAAGATGCGTGTGACCGAGTCCAAAGTCTACGAAGTTGGGAAATTGTTTCTTAGCCGAATCCAGCTGTATTTTTTTGTGCTGAAGGGAGTAGTATAAAGAATCATGTAAAAAGTAGTGGTCTTGGTGATGCCATTAAAAGTTGTTGGGATCTCACAATGTCCTACAATACTACCGCCGTCTTAATGAAATTCGTATACGGCATCACTTTGATCTCATTCCTTTCCACAAAGTCGAAGCAAGACTCGCCTAACACAGAAATGGATGCTCCGCTGTCTAACAAACCAAGAACTTGTTCGTCTTTCAACAGCAAACTCGCATACATCCTACCATCAGTTTTTGACGATAAGATGGTCTCAACGATGATTTTCTGGAAGAGTTTCCGCTTTCAGTTAATGTTTGGTCTTTGCAGAATAATTATGCATTCACTCTCGGAACCTGCTCGAAGTTTTGCGGAACAGTTTCTGTGCTTAATTTGTCGTGTCGGGGTAGTTCCTTAGAGAACGACTCTCGCCGACTCTTCTGTCGTTCCCCTGGTGCTTAGAGCACTCCGGAGTACTAACACCTTTTTCGCCACGGACAAAACAGAATAACTGTCGATTGTGTGACGGACACTGGTAGAAGGTGTGTCCCTGCTGATCACAATTCCAGCAAAATAATGTAGCAGTCGGTGCTCGGTTATGTGATCGGCTGAACTCTGCCACTTCTTCAACAGGCTCATCCGCTTCTTCTTCCTTGTACCTTCTACCTATATTATTTCCGATTAGTTTTATATATATATTTAAAACACTTTCCCTTACCTTTATGTATATATTTTACGTATTTGCAATGCATTACCATTATTTTAAAATGTTTGCCCAAGTTAAATTTCTAAAAAAAAAAAATGTTCTGCGACTCCTCTTCTGTTACTCGCTGAGATTCGAACCCGAGGTGCTGTCAGAAGCTCCACTAGCGGGCGCCATAGCTTATTCGGCCAAATTCAGCGTCTTGATTTGCAGTACTAAGGGACCTTCCAGTACTACTTTGCCTTTGGCTGGTAGTTTCAATGGCGGCTTTCTTAGTTGTGCTGCACAAGTGCTGCCTTAATATAGATTATTTGATGTATTGGTGCCTACCGAGAAAAATCTTTTTTTTTTTTGAATTAGGATGATAACTTTTGTTTGGACGATATATTATTGTACCAGCAATATTTCTTCTTTTCCGGTTAAGTGTGCTTGGTTCCCAAAAACAAACAAATTTTGCGTTGTTTGTATATATTTTAAACAATATAACGCGCACTTTTCAAATTCTTTCGAATTATTTTTCTTAAAATATGGCTTTATACGCCACCTGAATTTGAAAATGTAAAAATTGAATCTTTTATTAGCCGTTAATTTCAGCGGCTTTCTGGAAAGCTGGCTACTTGGAAGTTTTTAACCGGTCGTCTCCCAACGATTTGCGATTAAAAACTCTCTCATTTGCCTAGAGTAATAGATCGAGTATGGATCTCCTCCGAATATGTTCGTTTTATTCGTTCGTCGAACAGTTCTGTTACATGTTTTAAATAGTATATACCTAAAATAAATACCGAATTTTATTCTGAATAGCATATAGGTATACCGGTTGTAATAACGTAAAAGCATTTGCATTGTTTTCTTTTTTAAGGTAGGTGTATCCCCATGCGAACATTTGTATTCAAACTTTTTTTTAATGAACTGACCCTAAAACAATACTGTGCAACTTATGAACGTTGTCAGTTAATTCTCTACACATATGTGGCGACTAATATTTACTTTTAGTATCATTTCTTTATAACTTGCACTAATTAGTAAAGTCCTAATCACTACTAAATTAAGCGTACACTAGTATCATCGCATCTCTTTTAGTTGCGCAGTTATGTATGTACTTATTTTGTCAGTAGTTTCTTACACCGCTTCATCAGAGATAAAAAACTAGAGTCACGTTAATATTCGCATCGACCGGTCGCCTCCTCCCCGCTATATTCAAACATTCATTTTGTAGCTTCTTAAGTAATATTTAATAAAAACTGAATTATCTCTATTATTGGAAGAAACTCTTAAATGAATGGTTCGCACACGATCTCCACACATAGGTAGATATTTCTTTTTTAAATATGATTATGTAGGTGTTATGTCTCTTAAACGTATAAGAAACACACAAGATTTCGTTATAAAATAAATTCAGTTATTTATTCAATTCATTAGTAATTAGTTATAAATTAGACGAGTTAAGGTGTGCCGATATTGAGAGCTGGTGACGAACTGCCCGTACAGCAATTGCACGCAGGCACATAGAGTGCACCGCACTACGGGATGGTTCAGTGTTGTCGTTATGTCTGGTTAATACTCTTCACTCCTTCCCACTATAGCTGTTGAACTCCCTGAGCAGAGCGAATGTTACACTTGGAAACGTACGACTGGTTTTCGTATGCGACCTGAACGTCTTGGAGTGGCTGCAGGGCTGACAATGGAAAGCGGTGAGGAGTCATGAATTGGACTTCTTCTGGAACGACTTGACTTTTCAGGAGAACTATCTCTGGAAAATATAAAATTATCATTAAGAGATTCTGAATTACCTATTTGATAATTTGCATGCTGATCTGGAACTGGAATAGTATTAGCTAATACCAAGGCAGTATTAAAACTATTTGTGCTGTTGCTGGAGTCGTCATGTTTGAGCCTAAGCTGATTTTTATGACGTTTCCATATGCCTTTGGGAGTTTTAACCAAGTATGTAATGGCACCAATTTGCGATACCACAGTTCCTTCATACCATTTGGGACCTTTGGCAAAATTACGCACGTAGACGGCTTGGTTAACAGCAAATTTTGTCCTTGCTGATCTGCTGTTGTTGATTTTGCTTTTCGGCATCGTTTGTGATAAAATGGTTCGTTGTTCTCTTCCATGGAGAATTTCTGCAGGAGTTTTTTCAGTTATTGGATTTGGCGTTGTCCTGTACGTCATCAGGTATTTTGTTACGGCGGTGTCAATACACTTCTCCTCTTCATATATCTTCCTCAAGTTCGTTTTGAATGTGCGAACAAATCGCTCAGCTTCTCCATTTGATGAGGGATGGAATGGTGCTGTCCGTATGTGGTTTATTCCGTTGAAACGACAAAAGTCTTCGAATTCTTTCGATGAAAATTGAGACCCATTGTCACTAACAATTACTTCCGGTATTCCTTCTAGCGCAAAAATTTTCGACAGTGCTTTTATTGTGTTATTAGAAGTTGTATGTTTCAATGAAATGACAAATGGAAATCTTGAAAGGGCGTCCACGCAAATCAACCACATTTGATTTAAAAATGGACCGGCAAAATCGATATGGACTCGTTCCCATGGCTTTTCTGGTTGGGGCCAGTTTACAAATTCTTTGGGTGGATCGACTGCAGCTGATTGGCAAATCGTGCATTTTTTTACATTTGATTCGATGCTTTTATCAATGTGTGGCCACCAACAATAGCGGCGAGCAAGTTGTTTTGTACGTACGATTCCCCAGTGACCTTCATGCAGCATTCTGAGTATTTTGCTTTGCAGTTGGCTAGGAATAATTACGCGTATATGTTCAGAGTTGAGTAATATAACTCCTTTATGAACAGTCAATGAAAATCTTCGATTATAGTATGGCAGCAAGTTATTTTCAAATGAAGGCAGTGTTTCTGGCCATCCGTTCTGGATATAATGCTTAATTTTGTGCAATAACATATCCTTGCGAGTTTCTTCAGCAATATCATTAGCATTTACAGGAAAAAATTCAATTTTGTCATTGATCGCCGAAGTTATTTCCTGGCATGAATCTTCCATGGCATCGAAGGGTTCATCTGGACCCATTGGTAAACGCGACAAGGCATCTGCATTGGCATGTTTATTTGATGACTTGTATCTGATATCATAAGTAAAACTCATTAGAATTAATGCCCAACGTGTTAAGCGACCAGTAGTTATCAATGGAAGTTTTTTATTTGGATGGAACAGCGTAATCAACGGCTTGTGGTCCGTGTATAAAATGAAACGTCTGCCATACAAGTACTGGCGGAATTTAGTTATGCCAAATATAATTGAAAAAGCCTCTTTTTCAACGGGGCTGCTAGTTGGGAAAAATTGTTTATGAAACTATTATAGTAGTTTATTTTACCCATAAATGACTGCAAATCTTTGAGATTGGCCGGGCGAGGCAGTTTCCTAATGGCCTCCACTTTGCTCTCAGCTGGACGTACACCTTTCGAGCTCACAATATGGCCCAAATACTCCACTTCTGGCTTCATAAAATCACACTTGGAAAGGTTTACTCTCAGACCGTTCTCCGACAAACGTTTAAAAACGTTTTCCAAATTTTGGAAGTGCTCTTGCATATTTTTCCCTGTAATCAATATGTCATCGAGGTATACAGCACAATCAACATCAGATAAAATTGCTTCCAATGTACGCTGGAATATTGCGGGTGCACTGGCGATACCAAATGGTAGACGTTGGTATTGATAAAGCCCTAATGGTGTGTTCACCACTGCCAATTTTTTTGATTCCTCCTCTAACTCTATCTGCAAATATGCATCTGACATATCCAGCTTACTAAAAAACTGGCCTTTTGCTAGCTTGTGAAATAATTCGTCGGGGTGAGGGATTGGGTATTGATCGATTTCCAGCTGTGGATTGATCGTTACCTTAAAATCTCCACAAATCCGTAGCTTCTGATTACGTTTCGGCACTATAACGATTGGCGCAGCCCATTCGCTGAACAGAATATGCTTCCAAATACCTGCATCCTCTAACCGTTTTGCCTCTAGTTTAAATGCCTCGAGCTGTGCGTATGGAATCGGCCTTGCTTTAAAATATTTGGGTTTGGCGGACGATTTCATATGAAGCTTTGCCTTAACGGAATTGCAATGACCTAGCGATGCTGAAAATAGTTCGGTATACTTGGCACATACTGCATCCACATCGCTGGCTGATACACTTTCTAAAACGCACGGCTCAATCGCACGGTCGAAATTAACGTGCATACCGAATGCTTCTGCCCAATTCCATCCAAAAATATTATCCCCATGTTGCATATTCGTGATAAGTAAAGGTAATTTCTTAGTAACTCCATTAAAGTTAACATCGACATTAACCTCACCTAGCAAAGGCACTTCGATTCCACCATACGATTTCATTCTACGCGTTGTTTCTGAATAAGCAGGACAGTTAATTTCATTGAAACCAGGTAGTCCTATCATTGATTTGCTTGCACCGGTATCTAATAAAAATTGAACTTCCCGTCCATTTACTTGTAATGTGAGAAACAGTTTATTCCCATTTACATGCATCGAGTCGTCGACCGATAGTATGTTATCCTCCGACATACTATTGACATGATCATTATTAGAGAAACTACTTCTGTTATAATGGGAAATACGACTGCTGGTTGACAATGGGCATACCGGAGCTATGTGCCCTTTATTGTTGCATTTGCGGCAGATTGCATATAAAAACTTGCAGTTAGATTTGTGGTGATGACTGAAACAACCGGAGCATGATTTCTGAGAAGAACTGCCGTTTTGCGGCTGTTGTTGTCTGTTTCTGCTTATACTTCGATTTCTGCTTCGTCCCCTTTTTTGTATGAATTTTCGGCTGCTGTAATTTGATGAAGACGATAATTGATTTATTTCAATTAATGGCTCTGCACGTTCCCCTTTAAGTAACTGGATTGATTTTTGTGTTGTCTCGTATGCTTCGGCGATTGCTCTCACTTCCTCTAGCGTTGGATTTGTTTTTTGTAGGGCGGCTGTACGCACAGCATCATGTGGCGTGTGTAAAATAATAGAGTCCCGTATCATTTCGTCTACATACTCATTTTTGCACTGTTCGGTGTTACATGCAAATTGACAGTTTCTAGCAAGACCTCGTAACTTAGCGATCCATTCGGAGTAAGACTGTTCTTTTTGCATGCGGCATTTGAAAAAATTGTAGCGTGATGTACAGACATGTACTTTGGACTTGAAATAATTGGATAGCTTTTCAGTTAATCCAATATATGGTTCCAGCGTGAGATTAGAAGTTCCATACAATTTACCTAAAAGCTCATAAGTTTCAGCTCCAAGCCACGACAAAAAATATGCGCGTTTTTTATTTTCACATGAAACACCATAGGCTGTAAAGTGTTGCTGCAATTGCTGTTCATATGTATCCCAAGAGCACTTCTCTTTATCAAAGGAATAAAATGGAGGAATATGGTGACCGGTTTCTGAACTTTGTACACTGGGCTCATTTTTAACGCTAATTCGCTTAACTAAATTTTCTAAAAATGCATTTTGGTTGGTTACCAGCAAGCTAATTGCATTCGCGAGATCCTCACTCATGGCCAATTTCTTGATTGTAATATGTATATAACGCGGTTCGTAATTCTCGTCGCCAATTTGTTATGTCTCTTAAACGTATAAGAAACACACAAGATTTCGTTATAAAATAAATTCAGTTATTTATTCAATTCATTAGTAATTAGTTATAAATTAGACGAGTTAAGGTGTGCCGATAATGAGAGCTGGTGACGAACTGCCCGTACAGCAATTGCACGCAGGCACATAGAGTGCACCGCACTACGGGATGGTTCAGTGTTGTCGTTATGTCTGGTTAATACTCTTCAGTAGGTATGACAATTGCAAAACTACAAAAACATGATATAGCTATTTATAGCCCATCCACCCTAAAATTCGCACGACCAAAGCCACCTGTAGATCAAGCCCTTCAATTTGATCTCCTTTCGCATAATATATATATATATAGATTATATATGCAGCTCCCAACCAACCGAATGACATCATGTTCAATCGCCCTTTGCAAAATAAGAAACACCTCTGCCCAAGCAAGAAGCCTTATGAGTTGTATATGCAGCTCCCAACACACCGAATGACACATGTCCAATCGCCCTTTGTAAGATAAGAAAAACCTTCCAAGCAAGAAGTCAGGGTCGGCATTCTATAAGAAACGAAACGATCAGACGTTTTCGTGCGCACGAATGATTTGCACTATGTTACACAGCAAATTTCTTCGTGCACACGAAAACGTTTGAACGTTTCGCCTTACAGAATGCCGACCCTGATCTATTTTCGGACGATAATAGATCAGGGTCGGCAATAAAAACTACAAAGACAAACATTTGATATGGAAAACAGCAAAGGAATAACATCACGTACACCATATCAACCAACAGTATAAATAGGACTTATTTAAAGAAAAAGATTCAGAATTGTTTTAACCTCCCAAGAAATAAAGATACATCTTTTTTTAAAGGAAAAATAGTTTTTAATTAAAGAAACAAAATTAGCGCAGTCGGTAGGATAGCAGTATATTTCTGTTATCCTTGTTAAAACCTAAACACCTCTCCGTAAAAGTAAAATAAAATTTTGAGTTAATAATGAAAGTCGGAAACGCAACATAGCGAACATTGAATACAATACCTACTCACATTGATTGAAAACATTTTAATAAATCGCGAATAAAATTAATTCAGTGAAAGGACAAATAGGAAACCTAACGAAAATAAGAGTCCTTAGAACACCACTTCAGTGAAAAGATTAATTAGTAACTCACTCCAACATAAATGGTAATGTTACAAAACTCGTAGAGCAATTAATCCAATAAAATTAAGAAAATAAATAAATGACCAGTTCCTATCGAAGGAAATAAACTTAAATCATTAGAAGCAGTCAGAGCCATCAAAAATTCTAGAAACATTGAAGAAAGAATTAAATAACAAATCAGTTGCGACTGGAAAAAAGAAATAAAATTATGCCCCAACGCATAAAATAGATGTTCAACAAATTTAAGATATCAAAGAAGTAGAAGCAAGAACAAATCTAGATACACTGACGAAGAAGACAGCAATTCAACAGAAGAAGACGTTCAGCTCACAAGAATAAGACATTATCCTATTCCAGAAAATATTGTCAGTAAGAATAATTTATGAAAAATATTTTAGAAAGTAAGAATTTGGGCAAGAATGACATTATCCTATTCCAGAAAATATTGTCAGTAAGAATAATTTATGAAAAATATTTTAGAAAGTAAGAATTTGGGCGGTATATAAAAAGATAAATTAAATACTGACTATCCACTTTTGAGCAGTAAAAGTGATTCATGTAAAGCTGAAATATTAAATACAAGTGAGAAAAGAAATGATTATCAGGATAATAGAATACAAAAGATTCTCTGTGATTTAAATCAGACAAGTGTTCCGGAGGAAAAGAGCCATAAAGTAGCTAACAATAATCAAACAGCCTTAAATATCTACAAGGAAAAACTCCCAGTGAATATACGTACTATAATTTTTGCATAAATTTTGCATTTTCAAATTGACTTCGACCGTCGCCGTGTAAAGTCGCATTTTCTTTCTGCTCCCTAAATTAATTGAATTATTAACTACCCGTCAGCAATTCGTCTGACCCATTCCGCGCCTGTACCTACAATTAATTTTCGTGACCCATATTTTTCATAACAAAAAGTTTTTTTTTTTTCTGTTACCATGTCGTGCGGAAATGCAATTTGCGAAATAAACCAATGCCGACTGGATTGCTTGCAAAGGAATTTGCGGAAAAACATTCCATGCCATTTGTGTCCGCCTAAATAAAAGAAATAGTGTCTATATCAAAGAGTATCCAGACAACCTTCTTTACTTTTGTGACGAGTGTAAGATCATATCGCTATCACATGTACTTTTAGCAATAAAGTGTCTTAGTGACTCCAATGAATCATTCCATAAGACTCTGAATAAAAAAATCACTACCAAATTCTCCAAAATAGAAAGGAGTGTCAGATGTGTTGACGATCTTGGAAATTCTCTTCAGACCACAACCGATCTAATCAAATCCAAACTCACCAACATCGATAGACAAGTAGCCTCTGATCGAGTCCAATTTAGAGAAATCTAAGAACGATGAAAAGATCTCGTTACTACTTAATAACGTTTTGGCTGAGCTTAAAGTGATCAGTTCTGTGCAAAAGAAAAGCTACGAGGAAGCACGCAACTCCATGAACTCCATGCGCGAAGATTTAGATATCCACTTCCAGTCCACTTTAACCAACCAACTACATTCAAATAAACCAGATCCAATACTTGAAGTAATGTTTGACAGAATAAGCGACGTCAGCGACGAACTCACTGCGGCTCAAACAACTATGTGCGACATTCCGAATAGGATTGTAACTCTTTGCTGCAAAATCGACAACATCTCAATCCATAGTCAGCATCACCAGGATCCGCAATACAATACTTCCATTTTAGCCGAATTATTGGATGTCGAAACCAGATCAATCTCACCCCAACCACCTCGCCTCCTGCCGATGACTGAAACTGTCAACTCTTCTACCGTCCCTACAATCCAAACTCAAATCGTTTCAACGCCAACTCCTCCCGTCGCCGCCCCACGCATGCTCATTAAGCATTTTGGAACTTCGTGGACACCTTCGGAATGGCAACATAGAATTGATAAACTACGCATAGAGAATCAAACGACCACTCCCTTCTTCATCAAAGACGCTCCCCAGTATGCTGATGTTTCTTGGATCTCGCAGTTCTTCAAAAAAATATTCGATATCACCATCAGTCATTGTAAAATGTTTCTACCATCTCACCACAATGACAGGCGTAACTTCAAACTTGACATTCCGAAAAATAAAACTAAATCTAAGTCTAGTAATAAGTTACCAAAACCCGTTTCAAACTCCCTTCCTAAATCCGACTCTAACTGGAGCCTCAAAACCAACATATTCCCTAATTTTGCCCCTCCGACTCATATTCCCAACGAGCCTCCTTCATCCTCTTCAAATCCGCCACCCAAACCAACACGTAAACGTGTATCCTTCAATTTAACCGATACCTCTCTCACTCCCTCCTCTCAAAATTCCCCGCAATCATTGACCACTAATAATTCTTTCCCCAACTTCAACCTGCAAACTGGAGCTAAGAACCCTAATTTCATTAGTTCCCATTTTTTAAATCCTTCATCTGATCAGTTATCCAATACCCCGTCTTCCTCCCATAGCCCTATTTTTGATCCCCTTCTGCCTCCCACAGTTAAGCTAACACAGCAAACTATCGACTCTACAGAATGTCGTTATGCACTTTCAAGGCTTAGAGACAAAAAGACTTACGAGAATATACGACTCCTTCTAGCATATCTACATGACAAATCCGACTCAGTTTGCTATGAGGGTAAAACGAAAACAAGCGTCATGGTCTCCATCCAACAAGAAGGTCTCCCTACTGACCTAAACAGCCTGAAGGACATATATATCAGGTTCCACGAGATTTTTAATATGTCTCCCCAAAAAGTCTCGGACGACCTTGCTGCATTTGGTAATTATGTTCACTCTAAAAGGATCTCGCACCTTCAACGAAGCAGAGTTGACCACAATAAATGTTTTCGTCCCTAATCTTCAAAAAAAAAACAATGCTTCAAACACCCACATCTAAGAATATTCTTCTTACCTTCTACTATCAGAACGTTAGAGGGCTACGATCTAAAACCCGTGCTGTTTTGCGTCAATCCCACGCTCTCCCTTTTGGTATCTATGCTCTGACTGAAACCAACCTAATTCCCGATATAAAGAACCAAGAATTATTTCCCGCTACATTTAGTGTTTTTCGAGACGACGATCCTTCCCACCCAAAGGATGACTCTCCTTGCCGAGGTGTGCTAGTGGCCATACACAACAACCTCAACTCTTCCCTCATTTCCACTTCTTCTTATTCTAAGCTTGACTTCATTTCAATAAAAATAATACTCCCCCGCAGGTCCCTGTACGTTATGTGTTTTTACATCCCACCAGCTCAACCTATTGAATCCTACCAACTTGCTATTAATGCGATTGATGAAATTATCGAGTTATCTGACTCCCATGACGACATCCTCATACTTGGCGACCTTAATCTGCCTCTGCTAAAATGGAGCCTATCAGATGACGAATCCTTTTTCATAGCATCCAATCCCAATTCAATGAAGGAATGCCTCTTCTTAGATCGTTTAGTCGACTCTAGTCTATGCCAAGTTAGTGGTATCTCAAGCTTTATGGGTAGGCAATTAGACTTTATCTTCACTTCTGATCCCATTAACTCCTCTGTCTCTCTTTCTCCTCTATTGCTTTCAACTATTGATAACCTACACCCCCCACTACTCCTCTCTTTTTTTCACAACCCTCCTCCGCAGTCCACACCTTCTGCAGCTCTCCCATCCTATGATTTTCATAAAGCTAACTTCCGAAAAATTAATGAATATATCAGCAGAGCATCTTTTGACTTTGTCAATCTGTTTTTAAATGACGCCCTCTCCATGTTTTATAGAGAATTATTTAGTTCTATCTCTCTTTATGTCCCCATTTCTCGTCCTAAAACGTCTTCTACATCCCCGCCTTGATATAATCGCAGACTTCGGTTGTTACGCAACAAGCGTAATAAATTATGGACCGTTTTCCTTCGCACCAATTCTTTCTCTGACTTCTCAAACTATCTCGGTTCATACTTTCAATTCACCCAGGTTTATAACTCTCTCTACCAGCGATATCTTCATAACGCGCAAGCCAACCTTATAAACGACCCTAAATCTTTCTTCCGATTCGTCAGCTATAAAAAAAATCCGATGGTTACCCATCATCCCTCTCTTACGAAAACCTTTCTTCAAGTGATCCACACGCTATTGCCAACCTTTTCGCCACCTTTTTTAAATAATCTTTTGCTGACAACTCCTTTATACCGGATCCCTCTTATTTCAAATACCTACTTAACTTCTCCATTGGTCCCTTTCTAAATAAATCACAAAAACTTAATGATGAATATTCACCTGGCCCTGACGGTCTTCCCGCGATTTTTCTTAAAAAATCCTCCTTAAATCTCTCCATACCACTTTCATACCTCTTTCAGCTGTCGCTTTCTCAGGGCGAATTCCCTCAGATTTGGAAATCCTCCTTCATAACGCCAGTTCATAAAAAGGGATTGAAAAATGATGTAACTAACTACCGACCTATTGCTAAACTTTCGCATTTACCCAAACTCCTCGAAAGTATTTTGTACGAAGCCCTAAGCTTTCAGTGTAAGTCTTTAATATCCCCCACGCAACACGGCTTTCTAAAAGGTAGATCAACTACCACTAACCTCGTCGAATTCGTGTCCTCTGCACTCTCAGCCTTAAAAAGTGGTAAAGAAGTCGACGTCATTGCAACAGACTTCAGTAAGGCCTTTGACAAAATATCCCATAAATTAATCCTTTTCAAATTGTCTGCTCTTGGCTTTGAACCTGTTTTGCTAAAATGGATAAATTCTTTCTTGGCTACCTCTGGCGTACCTCAAGGCAGCCATCTAGGTCCCCTTCTTTTCATCCTAACCATAAACGACCTTGAAATGGTCATTCAGCACTCAGAACTTTCTCTGTATGCTGACGATACCAAATTTTTCAAGCCCATCTCCTCACAACATGACTCCAGCCTCCTTCAAATAGACCTAGATAATTTTTCCACCTGGTGCCTCAAAAACTACTTAGAACTCAATGTTGCCAAATGTCAACTATTACCTTCTCACGTAAGTGCAATAAATCTCCTCCTCGAACTTACCTCCTCCACGGTCAACCTATATCCATCGCTCAATATACTCGCGACCTTGGCGTGTTATGCGACAGAGAACTTAATTTCCGCTCACATATTGATGAGATTATTCTTAAAGCGAACTCATCGCTTGGCTTCGTCAAAAGATGGTCCAAAGAATTCTCCGACCCGTACGTGACCAGATCTCTTTACGTCACATTTGTTCGTCCCCTGCTCGAGTACGCTAGCCAAGCATGGTCTCCCTTTCAACGTGTAGACATATAGACAGAATTGAGAGCATCCAACGTCGTTTTCTTCGATTTGCTCTTCGAAGACTACCTTGGAATGATCCCCTAATCTTACCTCCCTATCAAGATTGTCTTAAACTTATTAACCTAAATACCCTTGAGGAACGCAGAGACGTAGCAGACATTCTCTTCATTCATCGTCTGCTCTCAGGCTTCATCGACTGTACGTCTCTTTACAACTCTATCTCCTTTAACACTAACCCTCGGAATCTTCATTGTCCTCGTCTCTTCTATCTATCAATTCACCGCACCTCATATGGCTCAAACGAACCAATCTCCCGAATGCTGCGGAAAGTTAATTCAAATCTTACCGTTTTTGACTTCAACCGCAGTAGTTCCTCCCTTAAAATTGACCTCCTACACCATCCTTAGTTTTAAGCCCTAGTTATTATATTTAGTTCTTAAGTTAGTTTAAATCACTGTAGCTTGTAATAAGCCAAATAAATGGGGGTTTTTGTCCCCACCAAAAATGATCTTCAAGAATTTTTACACGAGCTCACTCAAGCTGGTTTCGTAAACTCAAATCCCTATTATAAATATACAATACCAAATATTCCACATAATCAGCCGAATTTCAGACCTCAGAATAATTTCAATAATTCATAAAACAGACGGAATAATTTCCAACCTTTTAATCACTTCAAGAGAAGAATTAAAAATCAAGTAAATTATCAAAGAAGAAGTCATCAAGTTGAATTAGAAAATAAAAATGAAAGTCAAGCTAGAGATTTTCGTCTACTAGCCTCAGAAACTCAACAGGAATAGAATAGAAAATGTTAGAATAGAAAAAGGTAAAAAGATACTTAGAATGTTGATCGATACAGGAGCAACTAGCAGTCTCTTAAACGAAAAAGACGCTCCGCAAGATTACATTATAAAACGTAAAATCAATAGAAAAACAAATTTTAATTCCTAAAGATAAATTTGTTTTCTCTTCTAGATTGTATATTACAATTATTAGAATTTAATCAGAACTTCAATGGCATCATTGGAAACAACAGCTTAATACCATATAAAGGAAAGATTGATTATGAAAATAAAATACTAGAACTAAATAAAATTAAAATTCCAATATACTTCGATGAGAATGATGAAAGATCATACTTTGAAGAAATCAATCATTTAAGTAATATAGAACCCTATGATACAATCATTGACGAATTTCAAGAGAAACGAACCGATCACCTGAAATTAAAAATTAATGAACGTTTTAAAAGAAAATAAATCAACGTTTTATCACAAAGGTGATGATTTAACATTTACATCGCATCTAAAATGCAAAATTAATACAGATGATGTTACCCTATTCACACGAGAATTTATAGATACCCCGAAATACATAAATCAGAAGTCGATAGACAAATTAAAGAACTATTAGATCAAAAAATAATTACAAACTGTACTAGTCCTCATAACGCACCGATATGGGTAGTTCCCAAAAAGGCAGATAAATTAGGAAATAAACAATGGAGAATCGTAATTGATTATAGGAAATTGAATAAAGTAACAAAAGAAGATAAGTTTCCGATACCCCTAGTAGAGTATATATTAGACAAAATGGGTAGAGCTAACTACTTTTCAACACTTGATCTCACCAATGGATCTTACCAAATGGAAGTAGAGCACAGTGATAGAGAAAAAACAGCATTTTCCACAATGCCCCAGCAACTTTCCAAAGAATGATGAACGAAGTACTTCAAGAGTACGTAAGAAAGATATGTTACGTATACCTCGATGATATCATTAGCTGTTTTTTTATTATCAGCGTGATCTGATCCGAATCAGATCACGAAAATAAAACAGGACGGATCATTGAAAAGTTTAATTTTTGAATTGTGGCAACAGTTGCTTTCAAAAACAAAACAGATAATATTTAGTATTTTATGTTCAAATATGCAACACATGAACAATATTTTGCTGCTAACGCTTGAGTTTATCTTGGCATATTAAGGTGTGTCCAGACCACCGACTCATTTCAGAAATGTTTATGAAATGTTTCTGAAGCAAATCGGACAGATTTTATAAACATTTATAAAAGATTTCTGAAATTTATTTATTAACCCCCGTTAATAAACACTGCGTAAGAGTTATCAACTCGTTACTCAGCAGTTACGTAAAATTGTTGTATGCTTACTGACGTTTACTAGCTTACTTACATTTGAATATTTATTTATTAATACGGAGGTAAATGTTTATGAAGTGTTTCAACTTTATCCGGTTTTGGACTAGTTACGGACAGGGAGTTTATTCGAATGAGAAAAAAATCAATTCATTTTTTGTGTTCCATTTTTTAGTCTGGCAATGTGATTGGGTGGCTATCGTTTACAGGCACACCAACATTTAAAAACAAAACAAGCCACACAGAGGGAAATAGTAGAAAAAATTTTCAGATCATGATTCGTGATCTCTATGAGAAGCAGGATCATGTGCTGTTGTTGTAAGTGCATGTAAATCGATGATCTATATGGATCATAGCTGATAATAAAAAACAGCTATTGTTTATAGTACAACCTTAGAAGAACATATTGCTATTTCTTTAAAGAAAATGCTTAGAAAACTTCAACAAGTAAACTTGAAAATTTCATTAAACAAGTTTGATTTCTTAAAGAAAGAATCAGAATACTTAGGGAAAGTCATAGCCCCAGAAGGAATGAGGACCGAACCCAGAAAAGATTGAAACAATAACAAATTTCCCAATTCCAACAACAGTAAAAGAAATACAAAGTTTCTTAGGATTGACAGGATATTATAGGAAATTTATACAAGATTATGCTAAAATAATAAAACCAATAACAGTATGTTTGAAAAAGAATAATAAAATAGATATTGAAAACAAAGATTATAGACAATCATTCGAAAAATTAAAAACAGCAATTCAAGATACACCTATGAACAAACACCCAGATTTCACACAAAAAAATGCATACTAATTATCGACCATAGAAAAAGAACTACTAGCTATTGTTTGGGCTACGAAACAATTTCGACATTATTTGTACGGAAGACATTTTAAAATATTACCAGATCATAGACCACTAGCATGGTAACAAAACTTAAAAGAATCCAACTCAAAACTTCAACGCTGGAATATTAAGCTAGAAGAATATGATTTCGACATTGAATATATAGCAGGTAAAGAAAACAAGGTAGCAATGCTTTAGAAGAAGACCTCGCTAGTACCCAACATGGTGCAGTTTCAGACAGTTCAGAATTAATCAAGATTCCCGAGAAACCTCTTAATTTATTTAGAAGACAAATTATAGTAAAAATAGGAAATAAAAACTCAGAAGAAATAGAATTCCCCTTCAAGAATAAAAGATTAATAACTATTACAAGGAAAAGATTTTATCCAGAAGACTTTAATAAAATCACAAATGAAATTGATGTAGATATGAATAATGCTATACTTATAGAAGATGACGAATTATTCATAACATTCCAAGAACACTGGAAGAACAATCACAATAATCAAACCATATACAGATCAACAAAAAACCTCATAAATATAAAATCACCTGTAGTAGAAGAAATAATACATAGAATTCATAAAAAATATAATCACATAGGAATTGAGAATACCTTTCTAGAAATAACACGAAATCATTATTCGCCTAATTTAAGACATACCATAGACAAAGTTCTAAATAATTGCGAAGTTTGCAACCTAAAAATAGAACGTAACCGTCAATTAGTTAGGTATAGGTACTTAAATGAGTCTTGTTCATATAATTTTAATTCTTTTTTTTTCTACAATCAGTCGGGTTTTTTTGTTTTTTTTAAAATTAACTTTTTTTATTTGTTTGAAGTTTTTCTACACATATAAAATCCTTTGTTGAAATCAAGTGTTGAAAAGTAACTCTACCCATTTTGAGGATATACTCTCTACTATCGGTAGTATCTATAAATTCTCTTGTGAAAGGGGGTATCATCTTCTGTAAAACTTTTGTTACTTTATTCAATTTCCTATAATCAATTACGATTTTCCATCCTTTATTTCCTAATTTATATGCCTTTTTGGGAACTATCCATATCGGTGCGTTATAAGTATCTATAAATTCTCTTGTGAAAGGGGGTATCATCTTCTGTATTAATTTTGTGTTTTACATGCGATGTAAATGTTAAATCATCACCTTTCTGATAAAACGTTGATTTATTTTCTTTTAAAACTTTCATTAATTTTTAATTTTCTTCACTATTCAGGTGATCGGTTCGTTTTTCTTGAAATTCGTCAATGATTGTATCATAGCGTTCTAATGATGTCATTGATTAAATTCTAATAATGAAAATATACAATCTTCTACTACTGAGAAAACAAATTTATCTTTAGGAATTAAAATTTGTTTTTCTATTAAATACTGGTGTTCCTCCTGTTTTTATTATTAATGCGGAGCGTCTTTTTCGTTTAAGAGACTGTTAGTTGCTCCTGTGTCGATCAACATTCTAAGTATCTTTTTACCTTTTTCTATTCTAACAAAGGGCAATCCTGCTGAGTTTCTGAGGCTTGTAGACGAAAATCTCTAGCTTAACGTTCATTTTTATTTTCTAATTCAACATGACTTCTTCTTTGATAATTTACTTGATTTTTAAATCTTCTCATTTGACTACTAACTTGGATCTATATCCATAGGTGAGCTTTGATTGTAATTATTATTATTATAATTAAATGAGTCTGTGATATTGTTATTGTTTTGGTTAAAGTGATTAAAAGGTTGGAAATTATTCTGTCTGTATTGTACTGAATTATTGAAATTATTCTGAGGTCTGAAATTCGGCTGATTATGTGGAATATTTGGTCTTGTATCTTTATAATAGGGATTTGAGTTTACGAAACCAGCTTGAGTTAGCTCGTACAAAAATTCTTGAAGATAAGTCGGTTTTAATGCAAAAAGGATAGTACGCATATTCACTGGGAGTTTTTCCTTGTAGATGTTTAAGGCTGTTTGATTATTGTTAGCTACTTTATGGCTCTTTTCCTCCGGAACACTTGTCTGATTTAAATCAAAGAGAATCTTTTGTATTCTATTATCCTGATAATCAATTCTTTTCTCACTTTTTTTTAATATTTCAGCTTTACATGAATCACTTTTACTGCTTAAAACTGGATAGTCAGTATTTAAATTATCTTTTTCTATACTGCCCAAATTCTTACTTTCTAAAATATTTTTCTTAAATTATTCTTACTGACAATATTTTCTGGAATAGGATAATGTCTTCTTCTGTTGAATCGCTGTCTTCTTCGTCAGTATATCTGGATTTGTTCTTGCTAATTTTCTTCTTTGATATCTTAAATTTGTTGAACATCTATTTTATGCGTTGGGGCTCGGAAGCTGCCCTTTTCTTCTAGTCTTCACTTTTTATATCTTTTTTTCAGTCGCAACTGATTTATTATTTAATTCTTTCTTCAATGTTTCTAGAATATTTGATGGCTCTGACTGCTTCTAATGATTTAACTTTATTTCCTTCGATAGGAATTGTCATTTATTTATTTTCTTAATTTTATTTGATTAATTACTCTACGAGTTTTGTAACATTACCATTTATGTTGGAGTGAGTTACTAATTAATCTTTTCACTGAAGTGGTGTTATTAGGACTCTTATTTTCGTTAGGCTTCCTTTTTGTCCTTTCACTGAATTAATTTTATTCGCGATTTATTAAAATGTTTTACAATCAATGTGAGTATTGTATTCACTTTAATGTTCGCTATGTTGCGTTTCCGACTTTCATTATTAACTCAAAATTTTATTTTACTTATTTGCGTTGAGTAATTATTTTGAAATTAATTTCACTTTTACGGAGCGGTATTTAGGTTTTTACAAGGATAACAGAAATATACTGCTATCCTACCGACTGCGCCAATTTTGTTTCTTTAATAAAAACAAGTTTTCCTTTAAAAAAAAATGTATCTTTATTTCTTGAAAAGTTAACAACTTTGTGGTTAAAACAATTCTGAATCTTTTTCTTTAATTAAGTCCTATTTATACTGTTGGTTGATATGGTGTACGTGATTCGTGATGTTATTCCTTTGCTTGTTTCCTTATCAAATGTTAATCTTCTTAGTTTTTATTGTGATGTTACAGACTTTTTCGCATCGTCCGAAAATAGATCAGACTTCTTGCTTGGAAGGTTTTTTTTTATCTTACAAAGGGCGATTGGACATGTGTCATTCCGTGTGTTGGGAGCTGCATATACAACTCATAAGGCTTCTTGCTTGGGTAGAGGTTTTTCTTATCTTACAAAGGGCGATGGAACATGATGTCATTCGGTTTGTTGGGAGCTGCATAATAACATACATATATATATACAATATATCAATTTTAGATATTATTTCAAATCGATAATATCATTTAATTATTGGCCATGAATTCATAACTAACAGAAGTTCGACAAAGAGTTTAACTTGAAATAAATTCCATTTGCATTCAAATATCAACAAGAATGAATTTTCAAATCTAAAAAAGAAAAGATCACACCTTCTCCCCATAAAAAGCAACGCGAACAGAATCGTTTTCTTAATTCTCAATGCCTTGACGTGTGCGCCCTTTCTATAAGTGCGCCGGTGCGAAGGCTTAATGTTGCAATGACTCATTTGGCTATGCTGTCGAAGGCGGTTATCGTCTGAAGCAGTGCCGGCTCCAGCCAAACTAGCGCCCTGTGCAAGATTTACAAAAAGCGCCCTTTTTTCATATTTGCACACATGCAAGTCTTTTCCACATCACCCAGGAGGTAGACTTTTATTGCGCTTTTTTATAGAGGTATCCCCGGTACAGGGTATAGGTAGGGAAATTCTTTAACAACTGTAGTGCTCAGTATTTAATTTTCAAAAAAAAAAAAAAAAAAAACAAAACAAAAATTCAATTAGCCAATTATTGCTTATGTAGAACCGCCTGCGCAAGAACGATTCCAAACTCCAATGTGCGTTCATCCGCCCTCGCAGGACTTTCAATTTGCAAAGGTACTGCAGTGGAAGAGAATACTATATTTTCACATACAAAATACAATACAAAGCTTCTTGTTCTCTTCGTAGCTGTAAGAGAAATTTGATACTCTCTTTCGTCATCCCATCTTCCATACCACATGTGCAGAATCAAAAACCTGCACGTTCAACCACAAACGATTCCGTAAGAATGATTTTTTTTGTTTGAAGTTTTTCATATGAAAATTTTGCGAGTGAATTTTGAACTAGACTCTTTTGCAAAATGTAAGAGGATGTGAATGAAATATAACTACACGAAGAGGGTGGAATATTTTCAGATTAGGTAGGTAAGAAATGAAGTTGCATAGGCCTAGTGGGTTTTTTTATTTTGCGATATTTTGAGTTAGATTCTCCTTGAAGTTGCAACATTGTAAGTGATGTGATTTAATGTGTAAGAAATGATGATGGATATTGTTATTTTAAGCTAATTTTTCTTTCCTAACAATGCGCCTCCAGAACTTGGCGCCCTCTGCATTTGCACATCTTGCACATATGGCTCGTCCGGCCCTGGTCTGGGAGTAAAGGGGAGTACCGGGCACCGGCATGGGCGATGTTCTTTTCCCGGATGGTCGTGGGATCACTTTTTCAAACCAAAAAAAATAAACACTCAGACTGATGCCTCTGTAAGCGCATCAACTTCTGATACTGCCGTTGGGCAATCAGAAAAAACTCCAAATCGCACAACCGCTGGGGTCTCGATGGTCAACGAACTCTCTGCTTTATAGCATGATCTGAACACAACCTATCGGTCTGTTGTCTTTACTTTACTTCATTCAACTTGCCATTATATTCATAAAAAAACTTAAAGCCTTATTTTGGGAATACTTCTTCGAATATTGAGCTATTCACCTTTCTACTCCATCCATTAAAAGTATTTCAGGTACCCACACGTAATCACGCCACAACTCTTGTTTCGGTGGTTTTGCTGTGCGGATCCGCTCGCCGTACTTCACAGCACAGATAGGAAATATAAGAGAGAATTTTATTTTCAAAATTTGCGGGCTAATTGGGTATGGGCGCTGGAGCTGAAGGTCTATTAATACTTAGTTTGTTAGTTTACGAACAAAACATTTGGGATCCACTTTACTTCATTTAGTGTGTGCGTATTACCTATCAGACCATGGGGTGGAATCCTGTAAGGTGATAGGTGATAGCCAAATGCGATAGTCTCATAATTCTCCTTCTACGTAAGGTAATCGCAAAATAACTATACAAATTTGGCATCACTTTGTTGTTTTTATTTATTTCAAAACATAGTTTTGTTGTCAGTTGTCATTTTTTGCACAAACCAGAGATCTTGCTTACAACTATGCTTCTTTTATAAAAATTAAAATCCCCGAAAGCTGGAATACTAACAAGAAAGCCGGGATTGACTGGATGCAATCTGTAATTTACTACATTATGTGTTCCAAAGTGTGAAACGTCTCTATTTTTAGGTGATTGCTGAGTCAAAAACGAAACAAGTTGGTCAAATTGTGTCACAAGAGCGTGGTGAGCTAGTTACATTTGTTGGCATTATTAATGCTGTTGGTTCAGCTCTCCCCCGGTATACATATTCCCCAGAGTAAAGTTTAAAGATGTTTTTTTAACGGTGCTCCTAATGGAAGCATGGACTGGCAACAAAAAGTGGATGGATGACCGCTGAAAGCTTTGTAAAAACGCTGAAACATTTGAACACTTATGCAAAGTGCTCCAAAAATTATCATATTCTTCTTCTTTTTGATAACCACAGGAGCCATGTATCCATCGAAGCTGTAAACTATGCAAGAGACAACGGAATAATAATTTTGTCATTTCCGCTACATTGTAGTCACCGCTTGCAACCCCTTGATATATCCGTATACAGCCCATTTAAAAGCGCTTTAAAAGTGTCTTTTCAAGATCGCCTAACCACCAAACCAGGGTCTCCAATCACGATTTATGATATTGCCGAACTATCTCGGGCTCCATTCTATAATGCATTTTCTGCTCGCAATATTAACTTTAAGAACTCGGGAGTATGGCCACTGAATACAAAAATGTTTAATGATGATGACTTTGCAGCTTCAATGCCTTCTGAACAGCCTTACTTGTCGGAGAGGGGAGCTTTGTAAGAACTTTTTATTCCAGTTCCAGGGAGAAATGATCAATCGGAACCTAATGCTTACAATGATCTCTTAATACCACAATCAGATCATGACTCTTAAAAGCTCAATGCTTCTATAGAAAGTGTTCGTCCATTTCCAAAGTTTGTTTGAAAAAATACTAGCAAAAGAAAGCTGGCTAAATCAACCATCTACACAGATACACCGGGAAAAAAATAACTTTTAGAAAAATTTAATGAAAAACAACCGAAAAAGAAACAACATTCAAAAACTTTTCCAAAAAAGAATTTGGTAAGATTTTTAGACTTTTATTCACAGCGACAGCAGGATTCATCGGACTCTGAAATAATAATGTGAATTTAAATGATTTATCTGGCGGATCTAACTTTTGTGAATTGACGATATCTCCATCGCTTCGCGAAATGTGATAAAATATATTCTCCCTGGTCCAGTTGCTCTACCAGGAACATGTCGAGCTGCATCTAGATACACTTTCGAAACTGATTTAAGCAATTTCGTCATTCGCTAATTTATTTAAAATAATAAAATTTCATGTTTATACCTACCCCACACGAGTTTTAGTTTTGTTTACACATACCCCAAGGGCGGGGCAGATGTAAACAATTACTTTGTTTTTTAAGGGCAGTGATTTTTATATATTTAGATTCTTCATAGAAGGCCAATAGTGAAAAGTTAATTTTTGTGCCGTGATATTTAAAGCCCCATCCCCTACTCCCCTAATTTTTAAATTTCTTGTTTTCCTTGATTTGTATACAATTCTTGCAATGAAGTCATAAAAAAAAATGTATTATTTTATACAGCCGATGTTTCCCCCATATTAGATCTGTTTTATTTTGATAATTAAACCGATGTGTCATTCCACACTAACTTTTTAAGTTACGAATTGATTACTATTTTTCCGCTGTAGGTATTCTAAAGCAAAATTGTATCTCAGCTTTAAGTTATGAAGAAAAAAAATAAAATAATAATAACGCGATGCTTAATCGACAAGAATACCAACTTTCTTCCCATTCCAGAATTTTCAACAAAGGACTTAGTGGCCGTACTAATAGAGGTACCGACTGAAAACATCGTGTGTACTTCCCCGGCGACGACAACAACATACCGCCTACTAAAGTCCAAAACCTAATTAAGTACTGCCAAAACAACAACCTACATTACATCATCGGATGTGAAGCAAATGCCCACAACATTATCTGTGGAAGCAGTAATAATAATAATAAACGAGGTGAGTGTCTTCTAGACTTTCTTGTTAGTAGTAATGTTGATATTCTTAACAAAGGTTCTAAACCCACCTTTATAAATACGATTCGCGAAGAGGTAATTGACCTTACTCTTGCCAGCCCATTTTTTTTAATTTCATTGGCATTTTTCAGACGAAGCCTCGCTCTCAGACCACCAAGACATAAGGTTTGACATACCCGGTAAATCTTCAACGACCCCAAATAGATATGATCCTAAGTCGACGGACTGGAAAATGTATCGACGACTTCTTATCTCAAAAACAGAAATGTTTGTCTCTCCAATTGAGTCCACGTGAGATCTTGATGTACAGCACACCAGCTCAACAACGTGTTGTTAACCTCCTATCACAGCAGTTGCGTCAGTAAAACTAGCGTGAGTAAACGTAAGGTTCCCTGGAGGAATGACCAATGGAATGTAAGAAAGCTCTTACACCGAGCCAAACAAACAAAAATGTGGGATGAATATAGAGTCGCTCTCACAAACAATAACTCAGAACTGAGACGATCAAAAAGAGCCTCATAGAGAAAGTGCTGTGAAGTCATAGCAGACTTGCCAGTTGCGGCAAGAGTCCACAAAGCTCTAGGAAAAGATCAGACTAACTGCGTAGGATTGCTAAAGAAAGTAGATGGAACCTACACGACGGACCGAAGGATACAATTGAAACCCTACTTCAGGTTCACTTCCCAGGCCCGTCTATCTGTAAAACACACCCTGACTCAAATACCACTTACCCTAGGATCTCTTTAGCTAGTAGAGTTAATAATCTATCGGGTAAGAAGTTAAGCCCAGATATGTAAAATGGGCAATCGGCTCTTTTAAACCTTTCTGTGCCTAAAAGGCAAAACATCTTAAGTCAATTTTGTCCACTTTTCAGGAGAGCAATTTTAAACTTATGCAAGGCACTACTGTTGATGACTTAATCTATTTTAAAACAGTTATAACTTCCTCATTATTTGACATTTTTTCAACTGCTTTCGCTTAAGAAATAGAGTAAGGAGAACACAATTCAAATAACGTTAAACAGCTAAAACAACTTAAGTCCACTTGTTTTAACTTTTAGGCACAGCTTTAATGCCCCTGGTGGTAACGGCATTCTCGCAGCTCTAATTCAGAGGGTTGTTGACGTCACACACTACCAGTGGTTATTGCCTGATTTAGAGCAAGTTACAACTGGGGATACATACCACTCTCCTGGAGACAGGTAAATGTGATCTTCATCCCAAAAAGTGGCAACATTCCTAGTGACTTGCCTAAATCGTACAGACATATCAGTCTAACATCACTTGTTCTTAAAACCATGGAAAGACTTATTGATGTTCAAATTAGAGGACAGTTGACATTATCTAACTCTCAACACTCGAGCCAATTTGCGTATAGAAAGAGCAAATCCACCGACAGTGCACTGAATTATCGTGTTAGTAAGGTAGAAGAAACATTTCGGTCTTAAGATATTGCCCTTTGTGCATTTTTGGTCGTTAAGGGTGCTTTCGATAATACCGGCTACGATCGATTGCTAGGGCGATTAGCAGTAAAGGTATCCAAGACTCGACCAACCGCTGGATCAGAGCCATGTTGGAAAGTCGAATTATAATTCCTCCTCCGGGGAAGTGTCTGTTTCAGTGACTGCAGCAAAAGGCTGCCCTCAAGGTTGGGTACTCTCCCCCTGTTTGTGGTCTTTGGTCCTTGACAGTCTACTAGTCAGTCTTCATAGTCTATACTACAATGTCATTGGCTATGCTGATGACCTGGCTATCATTATCAATGGAAAGCTAGGTGCTACTATTACTCGGGACATGCAAAACGCATTACTACATGTTTTAGAATGGTGTACTAATGAAGGACTATCCATAAATCCTAGTAAAACAATTGTAGTGCCTTTTACAAGAAAAATACTATATAATCTTGAGCCCACAACCCTAAAAGGCACGACTTTGAGTTATTACCAACGAAGTCAAATATCTTGGAATTAACATAGACAAGAAGCTAAACTGGAACTATAATTTGATCTCACCATTGCACATCTTCGTTAAGAAGGTAGCAGCTAGATGTGCTACTAAGTTGCAACAAGAGTATAACTTCAAACCAGCTGACCACGTGGGACACCTGGAATTACTTAACTCAATCCCAAACATGGACATGTTCTGTTACATCCCTAACACTATGGTTAGGGAATATACTTACTTACAAAAGGTGGCGCTACAGTCCGGGGTGGACCTGGGCCTCAACCAACAAGCGTCTCCAGCCAGCGCGATCTTTAGCTAACTGTCTCCAGTTTCGCACGCTAAGTTGGTTCCCTTCCACTTGCGTGCGCCACCTGAGTCGCGGTCTTCCTCTACTGCGCCTTCCCTCGGGTATGGATTCGAAGATCTTCCGGGCCGGAGCATTCATGTCCATACGCTCTACATGATCCAGCCACCTCAGTCGTTGGACCTTCACTCTTCTGACTAGGTCTATGTCGCTGTACAGCCCGTACAGTTCGCCGTTGAATCTCCTCCTCCATTCACCGTCAATGCAGACGGGACCAAAAATCACTCGAAGAATTTTCCTCTCGAAACAACCTAGAGTTACCTCATCCGCTTTTGATAGAGTCCATGCCTCTGCGCCAAATAGCATGACTGGGACGAGTAGGGTCTTATAAAGGGTCACTTTAGTTGTTCGAGAGAGAGCTTTGCTCTACTCAATTGTCTTCTTAGCCCAAAGAAACAGCGATTGGCAAGAGTTATTCTACGTTTAACCTCAGCGCTGGTGTCATTGTCTGAGTTCATAGCGGAGCCTAAGTAGACAAAGTCCTTTACCACCTCAAAGTTATATCTGTCTATTGTGACGTTCTGTCCGAGCCGTCGGTGTTGGGTGTCCTTTTTAGTTGACAGCATATACTTCGTCTTGCCCTCATTAATCGCCAGACCCATCTTCGCCGCCTCAGTCTCAATACCTACTCACAAACGCGCCATTTACATCAAGCTGCGTTCTGCCAATTATGTCAATGTCGCCAGTGTACGCGAGTAATTGGACGGATTTTTGAAAGATCGTGCCTTTGGTGTTGGCGTTTGTTTGCAGCATGTGCTTGCCGGCACTTTTTTTTTTTTTACGTCGCCATAGGGCTCACAACCCTTTGCGAAAGAGAACAAAACAGTGATGAAAACCACAACAGCCTCGGATATGGATGATTCTTCTGTTGACGACCCCAGCAAACGAAATAAGGACAACGACCTTCGGATATACACGTGGAATGTTTTGACCCTAAACAGGCCACGTGCTGCCGAGCAGCTAACCGAGACACTAGAGGCCTACAAATCGGACATTACCGCCATCCAAGAAGTGCGATGGAATGGGCCGGGCAAAAAGAGGATGAAAAACTGCGACATCTACTACGGTGACTGCTACCGCGAACAGACGCAACGCTTATTTGGGTGTGGATTTGTCATTGGAAGCAGACTTAGGGAAGAAGTCTTGAGCTTCAGGCATGTGAGCGAACGCCTAGTGACAACCCGCATTAAGGCTATATTCGCCAACATTAGCCTGATTTGCGTGCACGCCCCAAGGGAAAGGACGACGCTGCTAAAGATAGTTTCTACGATCCCCTAGAGAGGACCTATGCGCAATGTCCTAAGTACGATATCAAAGTCGTACTTGGTGACTTTAATGCTAGAATAGGAAAGGAAAACATCTTTGGCAGCACTGTCGGCATGCATAGCCTACACGACAACACATCCGGTAACGGATATAGGCTAATCGACCTCGCAACTGGGCGAAATATCGTCGTAGCTAGCACTCGTTTCCCACATCTCGACATCCACAAGGCCACGTGGCGGTCTCCTGATCATACAACGAAAAACCAAGTTGATCACATTGCGATCGACGGAAGACATATTTCCAGTATCTTAGACGTCCGCACATTCCGTGGCGCTAACATCGATTCGGACCATTACCTGGTTGCAGCCAAGGTACGACTCCGGATAGCAAGAAAGGTCCAGCGCCATGAAAGTACTGTGAGAATGTTCACCGTAGGAACCCCGTAACGTCAGCATCAACCGCAGAAGACCAGTGGCATCACTAAGAGGAAGCCATCAGAAGTGCCGCCTCTGATGTGTTAGGTTTCACCAGGCGACCCCAAACAGGAAACCCCTGGTTTGATGACGAGTGCCGCCAGGCACATGTTGCAAAGCACGAGGCATACCTGGCGATGCTGCAGACGAGGACGAGTGCCACAGAGAGAGCTGCCCGCGAGACCTATGGCCAGAGGAGAAAAGATGAGCATAAGCTTCTCCGTAGAAAAAAAGAGGGACTTTGAAAAACGCGAGATCGAGTCGATAGAGAGATGCTACTGCAGGAATGAGGTTCGAAAATTTTACCAAAAGGTAAAAAAAGCATGTCAAGGCTATAAAGTCCGAACCGAAGCCTGCAAAGACGATCAGAGGAATAAAGTAGTAGAGACGCAGTCGATGCTGAGTATATGGAAGAACCACTTCTACAGACTGCTAAACGGCGATGACGACCAAGATCCCGCTGTCAGGCAGTTTGAGCCATTCAACGTTGACGATGAGAGCCAAGAATCCCGTCAACCCGATCAAAATGAAGTAAGGCAATAGCAATATCCAAACTTAAATCCAACAAAGCTGCAGGGGCTGATGGCCTTACCGCCGAGCTCTGCAAAGCAGGAGGAGATGACTTGGTTAGGAGCATGCACCAACTCATTTGTAAAATTTGGTCGGATGAGAGCATGCCCGAGGAATTGTGCCTCAGCATTGTTTGTCCGGTCCTGAAGAAAGAAGACCCTCTGAACAGTGCGGTTTTAGGCCTGGAAAGTCCACAATTGACCAAATATTCACATTACGGCAGATCTTGGAAAAGACCCAGGAATTCCAAATCGATACCCACCACTTGTTCATCGATTTTAAAGTTGCATACGATAGCGTGTATAGAGAAGAGCTATATAGAGCCATGTCTAGTTTTGACATCCCTGCCAAGCTCGTCCGGCTGTGCAGGATGAATTTATGGAGAACTCTCGCTGCTCTATAAAAGTCGGTAAGAACATCACCGAAGCTTTTGATGTCAAAAAAGGTCTTAGACAGGGTGACTCGCTATCGTGTGACTTCTTTAACATCATACTTGAAAGAATTGTACGTAACTCTCAAGCCAACACCAGTGCTACAATTTTTCATAAGTCTGTGCAACTACTCGCGTATGCCGATGACATTAATATTATCGGAAGAAACCAGCGGGCCGTCAGTGGTGCATTTGCGAGTATTGAGACAGAAGCGGCCAAAATGGGTCTAGCGGTCAATGAAAGCAAAACGAAATATATACTGTCTACAAAAAAGGACACGCAACACCGGCGACTTGGTCAAAACGCCACAATAGACGCATATAATTTTGAGGTAATAAAGGAGTTTGTCTACCCGGGCTCTCTGGTGAACTCCAAGAACGACATCAGCGCGGAGATCAAACGAAGAATTTCCCTTGCCAATCGCTGTTTCTTTGGGCTTGGGAGGCAATTGAGAAGCAAAGCCCTCTCACGAGCAACTAAGGAGACGTTATATAAGAGCCTCATCATCCCAGTCCTGCTATATGGTGCAGAAGCATGGACTCTTTCCAGAGCGGATGAATACTCTCTTGGTTGCTTTCAGCGAAAGGTTCTTCGTGTGATCTTCGGTCCCGTTTGTGCCGAAGGTGTATGGAGGAGAAGGTTTAACGATGAACTGTAGGAGCTGTACAGCGATAAAGACCTAGCCAAAAAAGCACGAGCCCGTCGGCTTAGATGGCTGGGTCATATTGAGCGCATGGACACCAGCGCCCCCGCCCGGAAAACATTCGAATCGACACCAGAGGGACAACGCGGTAGAGGAAGGCCATACCTACGGTGGCGTGCGCAGTTGGAAGGAGACCTCAACCAACTTGGCATACGAAACTGGCGGCAGCTAGCTAGGGATCGAGCTGGCTGGAGAGGAATGTTGGTTGAGGCCCTGGTCCACGCCCGACTGTAGCGCCATCGAAAGTAAAAAGTAAGTAAGCTTGCCGGCACTCGTCGTCGAACCAGGGGTTTCGTTGCGGTGGTCGGGTGAAACCCAGCACGCCAGAGGCGGCGTCTCTGATGGATTTTTGGCAATGTTGACACTGGTCTTCAATACTTGATGCTGGCTGCATAGGATCTCTTGAAAGATTGAGAGAGACTCGATCGGAAAAGGATCTGGTGATCTCTTGCGATTGTAGCCGTCCGACGTCAAACATCCTCACAGTATTTACTTGTCTTGGCGGTGTTCGGGATATCCGGAGTCGTACCTTGGCTAAAACAAGGTAGTGGTCCGACTCAATATTCGCCCCTCGGAACGTTCGGACATCCATAATACTGGAGGAGTGCCTTGCGTCGATCGCAATATGGTCAATCTGGTTGACGGTTGATTGGTCAGGAGATCTCCATGTGCCTTTGTGAATATCGAGATGCGGGAACCGTGTACTAGCCACGGCAACATTTCGCCCCGCCGCGAAATCGATCAGCCTAAATCCGTTGTCGGATGTGGTGTCGTGTAGGCTGTATTTTCCGACAGTACTACCAAAGATGCCCTCTCTTCCTAACTTTGCGTTAAAAACGCCTAAGACAATTTTAATGTCATAGCTAGGGCACTGCTCGTAAGTTTTGTCCTAGAGCTCGTAGAACCTCTCTTTGGTGTGGTCGTCTTTCTCCTCCGTGGGGGCATGATAGCAGTCGCCGTAATAAATATCGCAGTTTTTCACCCTCTTTTTGCCCGGGCCATCCCATCGCACTTCTTGGATGGCGGTTAAATCTGCTTTATAGTGGTTCAGGGCCTCAGCTAGTTGTTCGGCTGCACGCGGTCTGTTAAGGGAACTAACATTCCACGTACAGATCCGAAATTCGTTGTCCTTATATCGTTTGCCAGGTTCGTCAACAGTAAAATCATCCGTATCCGAGGCTTGTTGATGCTTCGCAACTACAAATGTTTTACGTAGTCGGGCAGTTACCCCGGCGTACAGCCCCCAACCTGGAGGGCCAGGCCCTTTGTTGGACCCCTTGGCAAAAGGGGCCGGATCTTCCGGTGTCAGTAACCCACTTCGGGGATGTGAGTGCTGCCATTGGCCCATAAAGGGTTCATCCGCCACCATCTCTTTTTCAGTACCCTGACCAGTCCTGAAAATTCCTCACTGACCTCAGCTCCAAATATGTCGGAATAGCTCAAGTGAGGTATCTGCCAAATTGACTGTTGACAACACCGTTGATTCAATCTAGTGAATTCATCCGCCATATATCCTCTTTCTGAGGTGCTCATGTTAGACTTCTGAGACTCGTCATTCCGACAGAGCATTATAGTGTTGCTATTTTCTTCGTGTTCAACACTCGCGCTTATAAGTTTAGCAAGTCATGCCCGGAAGGACAAGAACAGTACCCGGCGGCTACCACGCGGAGGTGGTAAAATATAAATATTCTCAGTCAGGCAGCCTTACAGGCCCTTTCGTCCAATACATTGGACTCAAAAACGGTAAAGTGCTGTTATGATGCCCTGCAAACCCTATCCAAACACAATAGGATAAGTTTCGGATGGGTATCTGGTCATAAGGGGTTCGCAGTTTCAGCCTTTGGGCAGGAATTAAAGAAAAATAAAATACCTGGAACCAGTCGGAGTCCTTGAGAAGCCCTTGTGAAGAAAACAATATGCATGTTTGGTATACCTCACACAACACTAACAGACCAAGGAACAAACTTCACCAGTGATCTTTATAAAAGTATTTGCAAAACGCTAAAGGTTCCGAAAATATAGACCATTCAATATCATTCAAAGTCGAACAGTGCGCTTGAAAGATCACATAGAACTCTAGCTGAAACTACGCCAGTAAGGATCAGACTAACTGAGACAAATAAAAATATTACGCTACCGAACATACAAATTTTAGTCCATACGAAGCACTCTTTGGGTTAAAAGCACCAATTCCACCTGTCTTAAATAGACAAACACAATCGTTTCCAACTATGTTGCCGAAATAAAATTGAAACTACAGGCAGCATATGAGACAATACGAAACACGAACTAAAAAGTAAACAAAAATCAAAACAATATTACGATCATAACTCAAAACATGTCAGTTTTAATGTATGAGGCAAGGTGTTATTAGAAATCAAGAATCGATCGAAAACAAGCTCACCCAAATCTTTGAAGGACCGTATGAGATAACAGAAATATTATCCACAGAAAACTCTAAATTAAAAATAGGAAGGAAAGAAAAGAGTGTACACAATAACCTTATCAAACTTTTTAATCGGAGAGACACGAAAACACAACCACGACACTAAAAAGTGCATATTACAACTAATCTTTGGTAATCAAAATCCTAGTACTTGTGAGACCAAAGTGTTCGCATTAAACAACCTAAGCTCATGGCTATATGCCATGCCCGAGCCAATTAGCGTTCGAATTTTGTGCGGAAACGTACCCAAAACTATCAAAACTACGATAGCGGAATCGTTTCTGTAGATCCATTTTGTAAGGCCGTCACTAAAGAGGATTACCTCCAACCATCAAATAACATATAAAGGGTGATTTTTTAGCTGGTTTGGTTTTGGCAACACTGGTTTTGACAGCTGACGTGTGTTTAGTACCTTGTGTCACTGCAAACAGCTTCAGTTTGGTTTGCAATTTAACCATGGATCGTCTTACAAATGAACAACGCTTGCAAATTATTGAATTTTACTATCAAAATTCGTGCTCGGTTCGAAATGTTCATCGCGCGCTGCTTCCATTTTATGATCGGCATTCTCGACCTTCTGAGCAGTCTATTCGGAAGATTGTGACCAAATTTCGCACCAAATTTACTTTGTTGGACATTAAACCACCAACACGTTTACGTACTGTGCGTAGTGAAGAAAATATTGCGGCCGTATCAGCTAGTGTGACAGAAGACCGCGAAATGTTGATTCGGCGCCGTTCCCAGCAGTTAGGCCTTTGTTACAGCACTACGTGGAAAATTTTGCGGAAGGATTTGGGCGTAAAGCCTTTTAAGATACAGCTGGTGCAAGAACTAAAGCCAGCCGACCTACCACAACGCCGAATTTTTGGTGAATGGGCTCTTGGAAAGCTGGCCGAGGATCCGCTTTTTTATCGAAAAATTGTGTTCAGCGATGAGGCTCATTTTTGGTTGAATGGGTACGTAAATAAGCAAAATTGCCGCATTTGGAGTGAAGATCAGCCAGAAGCATTGCAACAGCTACCAATGCATCCCGAAAAAGCCACTGTTTGGTGCGGTTTATGGGCCGGCGGCATTATTGGGCCATATTTCTTCAAAGATGATGCGAATCGCAGCGTTACTGTCAATGGTGAACGCTACCGAGCGATGATAACAAACTTTTTTTTGCCCGAAATGGAAGTTCTTGACTTGCATGATATGTGGTTTCAACAAGACGGTGCCACATGCCACACAGCACGCGAAACAATGGCGCAATTGCGAGGCGAGTTTGGTGAACAGTTAATTTCACGTTTCGGGCCGGTCAATTGGCCGCCTAGATCGTGCGATTTGACACCATTAGATTATTTTTTGTGGGGGTATGCCAAGGCTAATGTGTATAGGGACAAGCCCGCTTCGATTGACGCACTGGAAGCCAACATCCATGCATTCATTCGTGAGATACCGGCCGATATGTGTGAAAGAGTATGCCAAAATTGGACTCAGCGGATGGGCTACCTGAGACGCAGCCGCGGTCAACATTTGCATGAAATTATCTTTAAACATTAAATTGCAAGGTTCAAACTATCGATTCAAATAAATATTTCATTCATTTTTTCGAATTTTTTGTGTTTTTTTTTTAAAAAAAGTTCTAAACCTCTTAAAAAATCACCCTTTATAACAAAACCCCAATAACATACTTTTTGCAAGAACCCATAACTGATAACGTAGAAATACCATTCAATTTATCCCAAATTTATCCCCACGTAAAAAAATTGTATTGTCCTTTATCTTTTGTGTTTGCGTAATAATAGCTTTGGTTATAATAATAAAGAAGAACATACAACAAATGTAACGTGTGATGACGACACAACCCATGTATAAAAAAAAACAATGTGAAAATCAAACCAAAACCTATGTTAATATCAAAAAATATGAATAACTAATCGGAAAAAAAATCTTTTTATATAAACAAAGCAATGTAAAATACTAATAAAATATAAACTAGAGAACTCTGTGCATCGTCCTCATCCACACCGTCAATGCCGAAAGATCTTACTCGTAACCTCGTACGAATTTCTTTTTTTTTAAGGGGGGGAGGAATGTTGCGCCCTCAAAATACAGACCCTCAACACAGAGACCACACAGACGCCCTAGATATTGGCTTACATGACATAGTCGATTTCATAGAATTGCATCGTAAAGCAATTGAGTGCCTATCCAATTGAGTCAAATGTATAAATCATAAAAGCAACACAACAAACTGCGGTGTCGTATTGGAAACCTAAGCAATACTGAAGCACAGTAGCGTGAGGTCGCCAAGTAACACACATGTTGCACTTCCTATGAAAAATACCTTGAAAAAGCTATGAGTCATTTTGCGTGGCTGACCTGGAAACTGGTGTCGATCGGAGGCAACAAGAGAGGCCCAATTCTTGAGAACGTCGTGAAATTGACTGATTTGGCTCGTTTGCGACGGACGCCTCTACTTCGGGCAAAACGTAGTCTCACTGGCACGGCAACATCAAGCACCGAATATTCTGACTCAAATTTTTTCAATAGACTATGAATTGCTTGTCTACTGAGACGAGAATTACGGCCGAAAATTGGCGATAAGGCTCCTAAAGTTGCGACTACCGACTCGGAATTTCGGTAGTAAATTTTAATTATTTGTAAACGTTGTTCCTTCGTTTACTTCACCATGATGAAAATGTTGATTTTACTGAAATATTCATGACATTAACAGTTCGGTAATCGAAAAGTTTGAAGTTATCAAGGCACTAATGAAAGACCCTTTAATTTTTTTTATCACACTAGGCATAAACAACAACATTATGAAAGTCAAAAAATTGGAGAGTATCAACCTGAAATTTTTTTCAGATCGCAACTGGATACTCTTTGATATAGATCTCGAGATCGAGATCTAAACTAAATAACTCCATAACTCCATAAATTTCCAAACCAAATTCACCTCGAACACAGAACTTGAAACAAATGTAGACTTTCGAAAAAGCCTTTAGTACTGCTTTTTAGAGTCTCGTGTCCGGTCAAATACAGTAAAAATACCCTACCTCTTAACTCCTTTGTTTTAAAGACCCAAAATCTAACCGACTCATCTCAACGAAACTATCTTTTGGATGGTACTTTCAATTTGGTGCCTTCTTGCGGTTATAAGCAATAATTACTAATTGTACACTTTTCTCACAATGACCATGTAAAAAAAAAATTATGTGTCGTGAGAGTTTCTTATCAGTTTCGCATACCTTTTCAAGGCTTTGTAATAAAAAAAGGTACTTTTTTAATTTATAAGAAAATATATTGTTTTCGAAATCGATTGTTTGGGCATTTTGTTCTGTAATAAAAACAATTTACTGTTATTTTCTCAAAGAAAAAGTCTAAATATTTGAGAAAAAAAATTCACAAAATAACAGTAAATTTTATTTTATTACAGAACAAAATGCCCAAACAATCGTCACGAATTATGAGAAGGCCATACGAAACAGGTTGCAAATAGTTTATCCAATGGCAAAGTGTACCACATGTTGGTTTCATTATTGCCAAGCTTTAAGGAGAAAAGCTTGAAAAATATTATCTTTTGTCAGCTTCCTCCACAAAAGCAAGGAAGCGAATTGACTAAACTTTTTAATAATCTTAAACTCTCAGAATGGTTACTGAGTCGTATACACGTCTCAGGTAAGCAAAATCTAATATGCAATCGAGAGTGTCATAAAGCCAAATTGGTCTTATGACGCTTCCTCAAAGTGTCATAATACCAAATGCTAGAGTTGGGCTTTATGTCACTTTCACAAAGCGACGCTTGGCCTTATGTCACGGCACCCACCAAGACCAGGTGCTAACCTTCACTAGAGCATTTTCCATAATTTCACTAATTACTGAAGGAAACTTCCCTGACACCAGTAGGTATCACCACATCGTCCGCATATTCGACCAGCTTTATTTTTGTAAGCAAAACCGAATATCCAATCGAAGCCAAAGCCAAATTGGCCTTATGACGCTTTCTCAAAGTGTCAATGATTTCAATCATAATAGCTGTTTTTTATTATCAGCGTGATCCGGATCAGATCACGAAAATAAAACAAGACGGATCATTGAAAAGATAAATTTTTGAATTGTGGCAACAGTTGCTTTCAAAAACAAAACAGATAATACTGGGTATTTCAAACTTCATATTGCCACCAGCCATATTGCAAATATTCTTCTCAACGTGACGTCACACAAGGCACATGTCATTTCACTTGAAAAGTCGGGGGTGTTACCATATTTGAATCAAATTCGCATAATTTTTCTTTTCAAATTTATTTTTGTGAAACAAATTTTATGTTCAAATATGCAACACATGAACAATATTTTTCTGCTAGCACTTGAGTTTATCTTGGCATATTAAGGTGTGACCACCGAAACATTTCAGAAATGTTTATGAAATATTTCTGAAGCAAATCGGACAGATTTTATAAAAATTTATAAAAGAAATTTATTTATTAACCCCCCTATTAATAAACACTGCGTAAAAGTTATCAACTCGTTACTCAGCAGTTACGTCAAATTTTTGTATGCTATCTGACGTCTACTAGCTAACTTACACTTCCATATTTGTTCATTAATACGGGGGTAAATGTTTATGAGATGTTTCAACTTAATCCTGTTTTGGACTAGAAGAAAATAATGTGGCGGGATTATTAGCAGCGAGTAGTTTTTATTTTTGTAATTTTGGTCTCGGCAATCACGCTACACGCGATGTCGCGGCCAGACATATACAGGGTGTCCGCCGGGAAGGTATACTACTTTGTTTGTTTATAATTTTTGATTAAATGAAAGAGAATCTGGTTGACGGTTGATTGGTCAGGAGATCTCCATGTGCCTTTGTGAATATCGAGATGCGGGAACCGTGTACTAGCCACGGCAAAATTTCGCCCCGCCGCGAAATCGATCAGCCTAAATCCGTTGTCGGATGTGGTGTCGTGTAGGCTGTATTTTCCGACAGTACTACCAAAGATGCCCTCTCTTCCTAACATTGCGTTAAAAACGCCTAAGACAATTTTAATGTCATAGCTAGGGCACTGCTCGTAAGTTTTGTCCTAGAGCTCGTAGAACCTCTCTTTGGTGTGGTCGTCTTTCTCATCCGTGGGGGCATGATAGCAGTCGCCGTAATAAATATCACAGTTTTTCACCCTCTTTTTGCCCGGGCCATCCCATCGCACTTCTTGGATGGCGGTTAAATCTGCTTTATAGTGGTTCAGGGCCTCAGCTAGTTGTTCGGCTGCACGCGGTCTGTTAAGGGAACTAACATTCCACGTACCGATCCGAAATTCGTTGTCCTTGTATCGTTTGCCAGGTTCGTCAACAGTAAAATCATCCGTATCCGAGGCTTGTTGATGCTTCGCAACTACAAATGTTTTACGTAGTCGGGCAGTTACCCCGGCGTACAGCCCCCAACCTGGAGGGCCAGGCCCTTTGTTGGACCCCTTGGCAAAAGGGGCCGGATCTTCCGGTGTCAGTAACCCACTTCGGGGATGTGAGTGCTGCCATTGGCCCATAAAGGGTTCATCCGCCACCATCTCTTTTTCAGTACCCTGACCAGTCCTGAAAATTCCTCACTGACCTCAGCTCCAAATATGTCGGAATAGCTCAAGTAAGGTATCTGCCAAATTGACTGTTGACAACACCGTTGATTCAATCTAGTGAATTCATCCGCCATATATCCTCTTTCTGAGGTGCTCATGTTAGACTTCTGAGACTCGTCATTCCGACAGAGCATTATAGTGTTGCTATTTTCTTCGTGTTCAACACTCGCGCTTATAAGTTTAGCAAGTCATGCCCGGAAGGACAAGAACAGTACCCGGCGGCTACCACGCGGAGGTGGTAAAATATAAATATTCTCAGTCAGGCAGCCTTACAGGCCCTTTCGTCCAATACATTGGACTCAAAAACGGTAAAGTGCTGTTATGATGCCCTGCAAACCCTATCCAAACACAATAGGGTAAGATTCGGATGGGTATCTGGTCATAAGGGGTTCGCAGTGTCAGCCTTTGGGCAGGAATTAAAGAAAAATAAAATACCTGGAACCAGTCGGAGTCCTTGAGAAGCCCTTGTGAAGAAAACAATATGCATGTTTGGTATACCTCACACAACACTAACAGACCAAGGAACAAACTTCACCAGTGATCTTTATAAAAGTATTTGCAAAACGCTAAAGGTTCCGAAAATATAGACCATTCAATATCATTCAAAGTGGAACAGTGCGCTTGAAAGATCACATAGAACTCTAGCTGAAACTACGCCAGTAAGGATCAGACTAACTGAGACAAATAAAAAGATTACGCTATAGTTTGTTATAATACTACCGAACATACAAATTTTAGTCCATACGAAGCACTCTTTGGGTTAAAAGCACCAATTCCACCTGTCTTAAATAGACAAACACAATCGTTTCCAACTATGTTGCCGAAATAAAATTGAAACTACAGGCAGCATATGAGACAATACGAAACACCAACTAAAAAGTAAACAAAAATCAAAACAATATTACGATCATAACTCAAAACATGTCAGTTTTAATGTATGAGGCAAGGTGTTATTAGAAATCAAGAATCGATCGAAAACAAGCTCACCCAAATCTTTGAAGGACCGTATGAGATCACAGAAATATTATCCACAGAAAACTCTAAATTAAAAATAGGAAGGAAAGAAAAGAGTGTACACAATAACCTTATCAAACTTTTTAATCGGAGAGACACGAAAACACAACCACGACACTAAAAAGTGCATATTACAACTAATCTTTGGTAATCAAAATCCTAGTACTTGTGAGACCAAAGTGTTCGCATTAAACAACCTAAGCTCATGGCTATATGCCATGCCCGAGCCAATTAGCGTTCGAATTTTGTGCGGAAACGTACCCAAAACTATCAAAACTACGATAGCGGAATCGTTTCTGTAGATCCATTTTGTAAGGCCGTCACTAAAGAGGATTACCTCCAACCATCAAATAACATATATAACAAAACCCCAATAACATACTTTTTGCAAGAACCCATAACTGATAACGTAGAAATACCATTCAATTTATCCCAAATTTATCCCCACGTAAAAAAATTGTATTGTCCTTTATCTTTTGTGTTTGCGTAATAATAGCTTTGGTTATAATAATAAAGAAGAACATACAACAAATGTAACGTGTGATGACGACACAACCCATGTATAAAAAAAAACAATGTGAAAATCAAACCAAAACCTATGTTAATATCAAAAAATATGAATAACTAATCGGAAAAAAAATCTTTTTATATAAACAAAGCAATGTAAAATACTAATAAAATATAAACTAGAGAACTCTGTGCATCTTCCTCATCCACACCGTCAATGCCGAAAGATCTTACTCGTAACCTCGTACGAATTTCTTTTTTTTTAAGGGGGGGAGGAATGTTGCGCCCTCAAAATACAGACCCTCAACACAGAGACCACACAGACGCCCTAGATATTGGCTTACATGACATAGTCGATTTCATAGCATTGCATCGTAAAGCAATTGAGTGCCTATCCAATTGAGTCAAATGTATAAATCATAAAAGCAACACAACAAACTGCGGTGTCGTATTGGAAACCTAAGCAATACTGAAGCACAGTAGCGTGAGGTCGCCAAGTAACACACATGTTGCACTTCCTATGAAAAATACCTTGACAAAGCTATGAGTCATTTTGCGTGGCTGACCTGGAAACTGGTGTCGATCGGAGGCAACAAGAGAGGCCCAATTCTTGAGAACGTCGTGAAATTGACTGATTTGGCTCGTTTGCGACGGACGCCTCTACTTCGGGCAAAACGTAGTCTCACTGGCACGGCAACATCAAGCACCGAATATTCTGACTCAAATTTTTTCAATAGACTATGAATTGCTTGTCTACTGAGACGAGAATTACGGCCGAAAATTGGCGATAAGGCTCCTAAAGTTGCGACTACCGACTCGGAATTTCGGTAGTAAATTTTAATTATTTGTAAACGTTGTTCCTTCGTTTACTTCACCATGATAAAAATGTTGATTTTACTGAAATATTCATGACATTAACAGTTCGGTAATCGAAAAGTTTGAAGTTTTCAAGGCACTAATGAAAGACCCTTTAATTATCACACTAGACATAAACAACAACATTATGAAAGTCAAAAAATTGGAGAGTATCAACCTGAAATTTTTTTCAGATCGCAACTGGATACTCGAGATCGAGATCTAAACTAAATAACTCCATAACTCCATAAATTTCCAAACCCAATTCACCTCGAACACAGAACTTGAAACAAATGTAGACTTTCGAAAAAGCCTTTAGTACTGCTTTTTAGAGTCTCGTGTCCGGTCAAATACAGTAAAAATACCCTACCTCTTAACTCCTTTGTTTTAAAGACCCAAAATCTAACCGACTCATCTCAACGAAACTATCTTTTGGATGGTACTTTCAATTTGGTGCCTTCTTGCGGTTATAAGCAATAATTACTAATTGTACACTTTTCTCACAATGACCATGTAAAAAAAAAATTATGTGTCGTGAGAGTTTCTTATCAGTTTCGCATACCTTTTCAAGGCTTTGTAATAAAAAAAGGTACTTTTTTAATTTATAAGAAAATATATTGTTTTCGAAATCGATTGTTTGGGCATTTTGTTCTGTAATAAAAAAAATTTACAGTACTAGGATTTTGATTACCAAAGATTAGTTGTAATATGCACTTTTTAGTGTCGTGGTTGTGTTTTCGTGTCTCTCCGATTAAAAAGTTTGATAAGGTTATTGTGTACACTCTTTTCTTTCCTTCCTATTTTTAATTTAGAGTTTTCTGTGGATAATATTTCTGTGATCTCATACGGTCCTTCAAAGATTTGGGTGAGCTTGTTTTCGATCGATTCTTGATTTCTAATAACACCTTGCCTCATACATTAAAACTGACATGTTTTGAGTTATGATCGTAATATTGTTTTGATTTTTGTTTACTTTTTAGTTGGTGTTTCGTATTGTCTCATATGCTGCCTGTAGTTTCAATTTTATTTCGGCAACATAGTTGGAAACGATTGTGTTTGTCTATTTAAGACAGGTGGAATTGGTGCTTTTAACCCAAAGAGTGCTTCGTATGGACTAAAATTTGTATGTTCGGTAGTATTATAACAAACTATAGCGTAATCTTTTTATTTGTCTCAGTTAGTCTGATCCTTACTGGCGTAGTTTCAGCTAGAGTTCTATGTGATCTTTCAAGCGCACTGTTCCACTTTGAATGATATTGAATGGTCTATATTTTCGGAACCTTTAGCGTTTTGCAAATACTTTTATAAAGATCACTGGTGAAGTTTGTTCCTTGGTCTGTTAGTGTTGTGTGAGGTATACCAAACATGCATATTGTTTTCTTCACAAGGGCTTCTCAAGGACTCCGACTGGTTCCAGGTATTTTATTTTTCTTTAATTCCTGCCCAAAGGCTGACACTGCGAACCCCTTATGACCAGATACCCATCCGAATCTTACCCTATTGTGTTTGGATAGGGTTTGCAGGGCATCATAACAGCACTTTACCGTTTTTGAGTCCAATGTATTGGACGAAAGGGCCTGTAAGGCTGCCTGACTGAGAATATTTATATTTTACCACCTCCGCGTGGTAGCCGCCGGGTACTGTTCTTGTCCTTCCGGGCATGACTTGCTAAACTTATAAGCGCGAGTGTTGAACACGAAGAAAATAGCAACACTATAATGCTCTGTCGGAATGACGAGTCTCAGAAGTCTAACATGAGCACCTCAGAAAGAGGATATATGGCGGATGAATTCACTAGATTGAATCAACGGTGTTGTCAACAGTCAATTTGGCAGATACCTTACTTGAGCTATTCCGACATATTTGGAGCTGAGGTCAGTGAGGAATTTTCAGGACTGGTCAGGGTACTGAAAAAGAGATGGTGGCGGATGAACCCTTTATGGGCCAATGGCAGCACTCACATCCCCGAAGTGGGTTACTGACACCGGAAGATCCGGCCCCTTTTGCCAAGGGGTCCAACAAAGGGCCTGGCCCTCCAGGTTGGGGGCTGTACGCCGGGGTAACTGCCCGACTACGTAAAACATTTGTAGTTGCGAAGCATCAACAAGCCTCGGATACGGATGATTTTACTGTTGACGAACCTGGCAAACGATACAAGGACAACGAATTTCGGATCGGTACGTGGAATGTTAGTTCCCTTAACAGACCGCGTGCAGCCGAACAACTAGCTGAGGCCCTGAACCACTATAAAGCAGATTTAACCGCCATCCAAGAAGTGCGATGGGATGGCCCGGGCAAAAAGAGGGTGAAAAACTGTGATATTTATTACGGCGACTGCTATCATGCCCCCACGGATGAGAAAGACGACCACACCAAAGAGAGGTTCTACGAGCTCTAGGACAAAACTTACGAGCAGTGCCCTAGCTATGACATTAAAATTGTCTTAGGCGTTTTTAACGCAATGTTAGGAAGAGAGGGCATCTTTGGTAGTACTGTCGGAAAATACAGCCTACACGACACCACATCCGACAACGGATTTAGGCTGATCGATTTCGCGGCGGGGCGAAATTTTGCCGTGGCTAGTACACGGTTCCCGCATCTCGATATTCACAAAGGCACATGGAGATCTCCTGACCAATCAACCGTCAACCAGATTCTCTTTCATTTAATCAAAAATTATAAACAAACAAAGTAGTATACCTTCCCGGCGGACACCCTGTATATGTCTGGCCGCGACATCGCGTGTAGCGTGATTGCCGAGACCAAAATTACAAAAATAAAAACTACTCGCTGCTAATAATCCCGCCACATTATTTTCTTCTAGTCCAAAACAGGATTAAGTTGAAACATCTCATAAACATTTACCCCCGTATTAATGAACAAATATGGAAGTGTAAGTTAGCTAGTAGACGTCAGATAGCATACAAAAATTTGACGTAACTGCTGAGTAACGAGTTGATAACTTTTACGCAGTGTTTATTAATAGGGGGGTTAATAAATAAATTTCTTTTATAAATTTTTATAAAATCTGTCCGATTTGCTTCAGAAATATTTCATAAACATTTCTGAAATGTTTCGGTGGTCACACCTTAATATGCCAAGATAAACTCAAGTGCTAGCAGAAAAATATTGTTCATGTGTTGCATATTTGAACATAAAATTTGTTTCACAAAAATAAATTTGAAAAGAAAAATTATGCGAATTTGATTCAAATATGGTAACACCCCCGACTTTTCAAGTGAAATGACATGTGCCTTGTGTGACGTCACGTTGAGAAGAATATTTGCAATATGGCTGGTGGCAATATGAAGTTTGAAATACCCAGTATTATCTGTTTTGTTTTTGAAAGCAACTGTTGCCACAATTCAAAAATTTATCTTTTCAATGATCCGTCTTGTTTTATTTTCGTGATCTGATCCGGATCACGCTGATAATAAAAAACAGCTATTATGATTGAAATCATTGACACTTTGAGAAAGCGTCATAAGGCCAATTTGGCTTTGGCTTCGATTGGATATTCGGTTTTGCTTACAAAAATAAAGCTGGTCGAATATGCGGACGATGTGGTGATACCTACTGGTGTCAGGGAAGTTTCCTTCAGTAATTAGTGAAATTATGGAAAATGCTCTAGTGAAGGTTAGCACCTGGTCTTGGTGGGTGCCGTGACATAAGGCCAAGCGTCGCTTTGTGAAAGTGACATAAAGCCCAACTCTAGCATTTGGTATTATGACACTTTGAGGAAGCGTCATAAGACCAATTTGGCTTTATGACACTCTCGATTGCATATTAGATTTTGCTTACCTGAGACGTGTATACGACTCAGTAACCATTCTGAGAGTTTAAGATTATTAAAAAGTTTAGTCAATTCGCTTCCTTGCTTTTGTGGAGGAAGCTGACAAAAGATAATATTTTTCAAGCTTTTCTCCTTAAAGCTTGGCAATAATGAAACCAACATGTGGTACACTTTGCCATTGGATAAACTATTTGCAACCTGTTTCGTATGGCCTTCTCATAATTCGTGACGATTGTTTGGGCATTTTGTTCTGTAATAAAATAAAATTTACTGTTATTTTGTGAATTTTTTTTCTCAAATATTTAGACTTTTTCTTTGAGAAAATAACAGTAAATTTTGAGAAAAAAAATTCACAAAATAACAGTAAATTTTATTTTATTACAGAACAAAATGCCCAAACAATCGTCACGAATTATGAGAAGGCCATACGAAACAGGTTGCAAATAGTTTATCCAATGGCAAAGTGTACCACATGTTGGTTTCATTATTGCCAAGCTTTAAGGAGAAAAGCTTGAAAAATATTATCTTTTGTCAGCTTCCTCCACAAAAGCAAGGAAGCGAATTGACTAAACTTTTTAATAATCTTAATCTCTCAGAATGGTTACTGAGTCGTATACACGTCTCAGGTAAGCAAAATCTAATATGCAATCGAGAGTGTCATAAAGCCAAATTGGTCTTATGACGCTTCCTCAAAGTGTCATAATACCAAATGCTAGAGTTGGGCTTTATGTCACTTTCACAAAGCGACGCTTGGCCTTATGTCACGGCACCCACCAAGACCAGGTGCTAACCTTCACTAGAGCATTTTCCATAATTTCACTAATTACTGAAGGAAACTTCCCTGACACCAGTAGGTATCACCACATCGTCCGCATATTCGACCAGCTTTATTTTTGTAAGCAAAACCGAATATCCAATCGAAGCCAAAGCCAAATTGGCCTTATGACGCTTTCTCAAAGTGTCAATGATTTCAATCATAATAGCTGTTTTTTATTATCAGCGTGATCCGGATCAGATCACGAAAATAAAACAAGACGGATCATTGAAAAGATAAATTTTTGAATTGTGGCAACAGTTGCTTTCAAAAACAAAACAGATAATACTGGGTATTTCAAACTTCATATTGCCACCAGCCATATTGCAAATATTCTTCTCAACGTGACGTCACACAAGGCACATGTCATTTCACTTGAAAAGTCGGGGGTGTTACCATATTTGAATCAAATTCGCATAATTTTTCTTTTCAAATTTATTTTTGTGAAACAAATTTTATGTTCAAATATGCAACACATGAACAATATTTTTCTGCTAGCACCTGAGTTTATCTTGGCATATTAAGGTGTGACCACCGAAACATTTCAGAAATGTTTATGAAATATTTCTGAAGCAAATCGGACAGATTTTATAAAAATTTATAAAAGAAATTTATTTATTAACCCCCCTATTAATAAACACTGCGTAAAAGTTATCAACTCGTTACTCAGCAGTTACGTCAAATTTTTGTATGCTATCTGACGTCTACTAGCTAACTTACACTTCCATATTTGTTCATTAATACGGGGGTAAATGTTTATGAGATGTTTCAACTTAATCCTGTTTTGGACTAGAAGAAAATAATGTGGCGGGATTATTAGCAGCGAGTAGTTTTTATTTTTGTAATTTTGGTCTCGGCAATCACGCTACACGCGATGTCGCGGCCAGACATATACAGGGTGTCCGCCGGGAAGGTATACTACTTTGTTTGTTTATAATTTTAGATTAAATGAAAGAGAATCTGGTTGACGGTTGATTGGTCAGGAGATCTCCATGTGCCTTTGTGAATATCGAGATGCGGGAACCGTGTACTAGCCACGGCAAAATTTCGCCCCGCCGCGAAATCGATCAGCCTAAATCCGTTGTCGGATGTGGTGTCGTGTAGGCTGTATTTTCCGACAGTACTACCAAAGATGCCCTCTCTTCCTAATATTGCGTTAAAAACGCCTAAGACAATTTTAATGTCATAGCTAGGGCACTGCTCGTAAGTTTTGTCCTAGAGCTCGTAGAACCTCTCTTTGGTGTGGTCGTCTTTCTCATCCGTGGGGGCATGATAGCAGTCGCCGTAATAAATATCGCAGTTTTTCACCCTCTTTTTGCCCGGGCCATCCCATCGCACTTCTTGGATGGCGGTTAAATCTGCTTTATAGTGGTTCAGGGCCTCAGCTAGTTGTTCGGCTGCACGCGGTCTGTTAAGGGAACTAACATTCCACGTACAGATCCGAAATTCGTTGTCCTTGTATCGTTTGCCAGGTTCGTCAACAGTAAAATCATCCGTATCCGAGGCTTGTTGATGCTTCGCAACTACAAATGTTTTACGTAGTCGGGCAGTTACCCCGGCGTACAGCCCCCAACCTGGAGGGCCAGGCCCTTTGTTGGACCCCTTGGCAAAAGGGGCCGGATCTTCCGGTGTCAGTAACCCACTTCGGGGATGTGAGTGCTGCCATTGGCCCATAAAGGGTTCATCCGCCACCATCTCTTTTTCAGTACCCTGACCAGTCCTGAAAATTCCTCACTGACCTCAGCTCCAAATATGTCGGAATAGCTCAAGTAAGGTATCTGCCAAATTGACTGTTGACAACACCGTTGATTCAATCTAGTGAATTCATCCGCCATATATCCTCTTTCTGAGGTGCTCATGTTAGACTTCTGAGACTCGTCATTCCGACAGAGCATTATAGTGTTGCTATTTTCTTCGTGTTCAACACTCGCGCTTATAAGTTTAGCAAGTCATGCCCGGAAGGACAAGAACAGTACCCGGCGGCTACCACGCGGAGGTGGTAAAATATAAATATTCTCAGTCAGGCAGCCTTACAGGCCCTTTCGTCCAATACATTGGACTCAAAAACGGTAAAGTGCTGTTATGATGCCCTGCAAACCCTATCCAAACACAATAGGGTAAGATTCGGATGGGTATCTGGTCATAAGGGGTTCGCAGTGTCAGCCTTTGGGCAGGAATTAAAGAAAAATAAAATACCTGGAACCAGTCGGAGTCCTTGAGAAGCCCTTGTGAAGAAAACAATATGCATGTTTGGTATACCTCACACAACACTAACAGACCAAGGAACAAACTTCACCAGTGATCTTTATAAAAGTATTTGCAAAACGCTAAAGGTTCCGAAAATATAGACCATTCAATATCATTCAAAGTGGAACAGTGCGCTTGAAAGATCACATAGAACTCTAGCTGAAACTACGCCAGTAAGGATCAGACTAACTGAGACAAATAAAAAGATTACGCTATAGTTTGTTATAATACTACCGAACATACAAATTTTAGTCCATACGAAGCACTCTTTGGGTTAAAAGCACCAATTCCACCTGTCTTAAATAGACAAACACAATCGTTTCCAACTATGTTGCCGAAATAAAATTGAAACTACAGGCAGCATATGAGACAATACGAAACACCAACTAAAAAGTAAACAAAAATCAAAACAATATTACGATCATAACTCAAAACATGTCAGTTTTAATGTATGAGGCAAGGTGTTATTAGAAATCAAGAATCGATCGAAAACAAGCTCACCCAAATCTTTGAAGGACCGTATGAGATCACAGAAATATTATCCACAGAAAACTCTAAATTAAAAATAGGAAGGAAAGAAAAGAGTGTACACAATAACCTTATCAAACTTTTTAATCGGAGAGACACGAAAACACAACCACGACACTAAAAAGTGCATATTACAACTAATCTTTGGTAATCAAAATCCTAGTACTTGTGAGACCAAAGTGTTCGCATTAAACAACCTAAGCTCATGGCTATATGCCATGCCCGAGCCAATTAGCGTTCGAATTTTGTGCGGAAACGTACCCAAAACTATCAAAACTACGATAGCGGAATCGTTTCTGTAGATCCATTTTGTAAGGCCGTCACTAAAGAGGATTACCTCCAACCATCAAATAACATATATAACAAAACCCCAATAACATACTTTTTGCAAGAACCCATAACTGATAACGTAGAAATACCATTCAATTTATCCCAAATTTATCCCCACGTAAAAAAATTGTATTGTCCTTTATCTTTTGTGTTTGCGTAATAATAGCTTTGGTTATAATAATAAAGAAGAACATACAACAAATGTAACGTGTGATGACGACACAACCCATGTATAAAAAAAAACAATGTGAAAATCAAACCAAAACCTATGTTAATATCAAAAAATATGAATAACTAATCGGAAAAAAAATCTTTTTATATAAACAAAGCAATGTAAAATACTAATAAAATATAAACTAGAGAACTCTGTGCATCGTCCTCATCCACACCGTCAATGCCGAAAGATCTTACTCGTAACCTCGTACGAATTTCTTTTTTTTTAAGGGGGGGAGGAATGTTGCGCCCTCAAAATACAGACCCTCAACACAGAGACCACACAGACGCCCTAGATATTGGCTTACATGACATAGTCGATTTCATAGAATTGCATCGTAAAGCAATTGAGTGCCTATCCAATTGAGTCAAATGTATAAATCATAAAAGCAACACAACAAACTGCGGTGTCGTATTGGAAACCTAAGCAATACTGAAGCACAGTAGCGTGAGGTCGCCAAGTAACACACATGTTGCACTTCCTATGAAAAATACCTTGACAAAGCTATGAGTCATTTTGCGTGGCTGACCTGGAAACTGGTGTCGATCGGAGGCAACAAGAGAGGCCCAATTCTTGAGAACGTCGTGAAATTGACTGATTTGGCTCGTTTGCGACGGACGCCTCTACTTCGGGCAAAACGTAGTCTCACTGGCACGGCAACATCAAGCACCGAATATTCTGACTCAAATTTTTTCAATAGACTATGAATTGCTTGTCTACTGAGACGAGAATTACGGCCGAAAATTGGCGATAAGGCTCCTAAAGTTGCGACTACCGACTCGGAATTTCGGTAGTAAATTTTAATTATTTGTAAACGTTGTTCCTTCGTTTACTTCACCATGATAAAAATGTTGATTTTACTGAAATATTCATGACATTAACAGTTCGGTAATCGAAAAGTTTGAAGTTTTCAAGGCACTAATGAAAGACCCTTTAATTATCACACTAGGCATAAACAACAACATTATGAAAGTCAAAAAATTGGAGAGTATCAACCTGAAATTTTTTTCAGATCGCAACTGGATACTCGAGATCGAGATCTAAACTAAATAACTCCATAACTCCATAAATTTCCAAACCCAATTCACCTCGAACACAGAACTTGAAACAAATGTAGACTTTCGAAAAAGCCTTTAGTACTGCTTTTTAGAGTCTCGTGTCCGGTCAAATACAGTAAAAATACCCTACCTCTTAACTCCTTTGTTTTAAAGACCCAAAATCTAACCGACTCATCTCAACGAAACTATCTTTTGGATGGTACTTTCAATTTGGTGCCTTCTTGCGGTTATAAGCAATAATTACTAATTGTACACTTTTCTCACAATGACCATGTAAAAAAAAAATTATGTGTCGTGAGAGTTTCTTATCAGTTTCGCATACCTTTTCAAGGCTTTGTAATAAAAAAAGGTACTTTTTTAATTTATAAGAAAATATATTGTTTTCGAAATCGATTGTTTGGGCATTTTGTTCTGTAATAAAAAAAATTTACTGTTATTTTCTCAAAGAAAAAGTCTAAATATTTGAGAAAAAAAATTCACAAAATAACAGTAAATTTTATTTTATTACAGAACAAAATGCCCAAACAATCGTCACGAATTATGAGAAGGCCATACGAAACAGGTTGCAAATAGTTTATCCAATGGCAAAGTGTACCACATGTTGGTTTCATTATTGCCAAGCTTTAAGGAGAAAAGCTTGAAAAATATTATCTTTTGTCAGCTTCCTCCACAAAAGCAAGGAAGCGAATTGACTAAACTTTTTAATAATCTTAAACTCTCAGAATGGTTACTGAGTCGTATACACGTCTCAGGTAAGCAAAATCTAATATGCAATCGAGAGTGTCATAAAGCCAAATTGGTCTTATGACGCTTCCTCAAAGTGTCATAATACCAAATGCTAGAGTTGGGCTTTATGTCACTTTCACAAAGCGACGCTTGGCCTTATGTCACGGCACCCACCAAGACCAGGTGCTAACCTTCACTAGAGCATTTTCCATAATTTCACTAATTACTGAAGGAAACTTCCCTGACACCAGTAGGTATCACCACATCGTCCGCATATTCGACCAGCTTTATTTTTGTAAGCAAAACCGAATATCCAATCGAAGCCAAAGCCAAATTGGCCTTATGACGCTTTCTCAAAGTGTCAATGATTTCAATCATAATAGCTGTTTTTTATTATCAGCGTGATCCGGATCAGATCACGAAAATAAAACAAGACGGATCATTGAAAAGATAAATTTTTGAATTGTGGCAACAGTTGCTTTCAAAAACAAAACAGATAATACTGGGTATTTCAAACTTCATATTGCCACCAGCCATATTGCAAATATTCTTCTCAACGTGACGTCACACAAGGCACATGTCATTTCACTTGAAAAGTCGGGGGTGTTACCATATTTGAATCAAATTCGCATAATTTTTCTTTTCAAATTTATTTTTGTGAAACAAATTTTATGTTCAAATATGCAACACATGAACAATATTTTTCTGCTAGCACTTGAGTTTATCTTGGCATATTAAGGTGTGACCACCGAAACATTTCAGAAATGTTTATGAAATATTTCTGAAGCAAATCGGACAGATTTTATAAAAATTTATAAAAGAAATTTATTTATTAACCCCCCTATTAATAAACACTGCGTAAAAGTTATCAACTCGTTACTCAGCAGTTACGTCAAATTTTTGTATGCTATCTGACGTCTACTAGCTAACTTACACTTCCATATTTGTTCATTAATACGGGGGTAAATGTTTATGAGATGTTTCAACTTAATCCTGTTTTGGACTAGAAGAAAATAATGTGGCGGGATTATTAGCAGCGAGTAGTTTTTATTTTTGTAATTTTGGTCTCGGCAATCACGCTACACGCGATGTCGCGGCCAGACATATACAGGGTGTCCGCCGGGAAGGTATACTACTTTGTTTGTTTATAATTTTTGATTAAATGAAAGAGAATCTGGTTGACGGTTGATTGGTCAGGAGATCTCCATGTGCCTTTGTGAATATCGAGATGCGGGAACCGTGTACTAGCCACGGCAAAATTTCGCCCCGCCGCGAAATCGATCAGCCTAAATCCGTTGTCGGATGTGGTGTCGTGTAGGCTGTATTTTCCGACAGTACTACCAAAGATGCCCTCTCTTCCTAATATTGCGTTAAAAACGCCTAAGACAATTTTAATGTCATAGCTAGGGCACTGCTCGTAAGTTTTGTCCTAGAGCTCGTAGAACCTCTCTTTGGTGTGGTCGTCTTTCTCATCCGTGGGGACATGATAGCAGTCGCCGTAATAAATATCGCAGTTTTTCACCCTCTTTTTGCCCGGGCCATCCCATCGCACTTCTTGGATGGCGGTTAAATCTGCTTTATAGTGGTTCAGGGCCTCAGCTAGTTGTTCGGCTGCACGCGGTCTGTTAAGGGAACTAACATTCCACGTACAGATCCGAAATTCGTTGTCCTTGTATCGTTTGCCAGGTTCGTCAACAGTAAAATCATCCGTATCCGAGGCTTGTTGATGCTTCGCAACTACAAATGTTTTACGTAGTCGGGCAGTTACCCCGGCGTACAGCCCCCAACCTGGAGGGCCAGGCCCTTTGTTGGACCCCTTGGCAAAAGGGGCCGGATCTTCCGGTGTCAGTAACCCACTTCGGGGATGTGAGTGCTGCCATTGGCCCATAAAGGGTTCATCCGCCACCATCTCTTTTTCAGTACCCTGACCAGTCCTGAAAATTCCTCACTGACCTCAGCTCCAAATATGTCGGAATAGCTCAAGTAAGGTATCTGCCAAATTGACTGTTGACAACACCGTTGATTCAATCTAGTGAATTCATCCGCCATATATCCTCTTTCTGAGGTGCTCATGTTAGACTTCTGAGACTCGTCATTCCGACAGAGCATTATAGTGTTGCTATTTTCTTCGTGTTCAACACTCGCGCTTATAAGTTTAGCAAGTCATGCCCGGAAGGACAAGAACAGTACCCGGCGGCTACCACGCGGAGGTGGTAAAATATAAATATTCTCAGTCAGGCAGCCTTACAGGCCCTTTCGTCCAATACATTGGACTCAAAAACGGTAAAGTGCTGTTATGATGCCCTGCAAACCCTATCCAAACACAATAGGGTAAGATTCGGATGGGTATCTGGTCATAAGGGGTTCGCAGTGTCAGCCTTTGGGCAGGAATTAAAGAAAAATAAAATACCTGGAACCAGTCGGAGTCCTTGAGAAGCCCTTGTGAAGAAAACAATATGCATGTTTGGTATACCTCACACAACACTAACAGACCAAGGAACAAACTTCACCAGTGATCTTTATAAAAGTATTTGCAAAACGCTAAAGGTTCCGAAAATATAGACCATTCAATATCATTCAAAGTGGAACAGTGCGCTTGAAAGATCACATAGAACTCTAGCTGAAACTACGCCAGTAAGGATCAGACTAACTGAGACAAATAAAAAGATTACGCTATAGTTTGTTATAATACTACCGAACATACAAATTTTAGTCCATACGAAGCACTCTTTGGGTTAAAAGCACCAATTCCACCTGTCTTAAATAGCCAAACACAATCGTTTCCAACTATGTTGCCGAAATAAAATTGAAACTACAGGCAGCATATGAGACAATACGAAACACCAACTAAAAAGTAAACAAAAATCAAAACAATATTACGATCATAACTCAAAACATGTCAGTTTTAATGTATGAGGCAAGGTGTTATTAGAAATCAAGAATCGATCGAAAACAAGCTCACCCAAATCTTTGAAGGACCGTATGAGATCACAGAAATATTATCCACAGAAAACTCTAAATTAAAAATAGGAAGGAAAGAAAAGAGTGTACACAATAACCTTATCAAACTTTTTAATCGGAGAGACACGAAAACACAACCACGACACTAAAAAGTGCATATTACAACTAATCTTTGGTAATCAAAATCCTAGTACTTGTGAGACCAAAGTGTTCGCATTAAACAACCTAAGCTCATGGCTATATGCCATGCCCGAGCCAATTAGCGTTCGAATTTTGTGCGGAAACGTACCCAACTACGATAGCGGAATCGTTTCTGTAGATCCATTTTGTAAGGCCGTCACTAAAGAGGATTACCTCCAACCATCAAATAACATATATAACAAAACCCCAATAACATACTTTTTGCAAGAACCCATAACTGATAACGTAGAAATACCATTCAATTTATCCCAAATTTATCCCCACGTAAAAAAATTGTATTGTCCTTTATCTTTTGTGTTTGCGTAATAATAGCTTTGGTTATAATAATAAAGAAGAACATACAACAAATGTAACGTGTGATGACGACACAACCCATGTATAAAAAAAACAATGTGAAAATCAAACCAAAACCTATGTTAATATCAAAAAATATGAATAACTAATCGGAAAAAAAATCTTTTTATATAAACAAAGCAATGTAAAATACTAATAAAATATAAACTAGAGAACTCTGTGCATCGTCCTCATCCACACCGTCAATGCCGAAAGATCTTACTCGTAACCTCGTACGAATTTCTTTTTTTTTAAGGGGGGGAGGAATGTTGCGCCCTCAAAATACAGACCCTCAACACAGAGACCACACAGACGCCCTAGATATTGGCTTACATGACATAGTCGATTTCATAGAATTGCATCGTAAAGCAATTGAGTGCCTATCCAATTGAGTCAAATGTATAAATCATAAAAGCAACACAACAAACTGCGGTGTCGTATTGGAAACCTAAGCAATACTGAAGCACAGTAGCGTGAGGTCGCCAAGTAACACACATGTTGCACTTCCTATGAAAAATACCTTGAAAAAGCTATGAGTCATTTTGCGTGGCTGACCTGGAAACTGGTGTCGATCGGAGGCAACAAGAGAGGCCCAATTCTTGAGAACGTCGTGAAATTGACTGATTTGGCTCGTTTGCGACGGACGCCTCTACTTCGGGCAAAACGTAGTCTCACTGGCACGGCAACATCAAGCACCGAATATTCTGACTCAAATTTTTTCAATAGACTATGAATTGCTTGTCTACTGAGACGAGAATTACGGCCGAAAATTGGCGATAAGGCTCCTAAAGTTGCGACTACCGACTCGGAATTTCGGTAGTAAATTTTAATTATTTGTAAACGTTGTTCCTTCGTTTACTTCACCATGATGAAAATGTTGATTTTACTGAAATATTCATGACATTAACAGTTCGGTAATCGAAAAGTTTGAAGTTATCAAGGCACTAATGAAAGACCCTTTAATCTTTTTTATCACACTAGGCATAAACAACAACATTATGAAAGTCAAAAAATTGGAGAGTATCAACCTGAAATTTTTTTCAGATCGCAACTGGATACTCTTTGATATAGATCTCGAGATCGAGATCTAAACTAAATAACTCCATAACTCCATAAATTTCCAAACCAAATTCACCTCGAACACAGAACTTGAAACAAATGTAGACTTTCGAAAAAGCCTTTAGTACTGCTTTTTAGAGTCTCGTGTCCGGTCAAATACAGTAAAAATACCCTACCTCTTAACTCCTTTGTTTTAAAGACCCAAAATCTAACCGACTCATCTCAACGAAACTATCTTTTGGATGGTACTTTCAATTTGGTGCCTTCTTGCGGTTATAAGCAATAATTACTAATTGTACACTTTTCTCACAATGACCATGTAAAAAAAAAATTATGTGTCGTGAGAGTTTCTTATCAGTTTCGCATACCTTTTCAAGGCTTTGTAATAAAAAAAGGTACTTTTTTAATTTATAAGAAAATATATTGTTTTCGAAATCGATTGTTTGGGCATTTTGTTCTGTAATAAAAACAATTTACTGTTATTTTCTCAAAGAAAAAGTCTAAATATTTGAGAAAAAAAATTCACAAAATAACAGTAAATTTTATTTTATTACAGAACAAAATGCCCAACCAATCGTCACGAATTATGAGAAGGCCATACGAAACAGGTTGCAAATAGTTTATCCAATGGCAAAGTGTACCACATGTTGGTTTCATTATTGCCAAGCTTTAAGGAGAAAAGCTTGAAAAATATTATCTTTTGTCAGCTTCCTCCACAAAAGCAAGGAAGCGAATTGACTAAACTTTTTAATAATCTTAAACTCTCAGAATGGTTACTGAGTCGTATACACGTCTCAGGTAAGCAAAATCTAATATGCAATCGAGAGTGTCATAAAGCCAAATTGGTCTTATGACGCTTCCTCAAAGTGTCATAATACCAAATGCTAGAGTTGGGCTTTATGTCACTTTCACAAAGCGACGCTTGGCCTTATGTCACGGCACCCACCAAGACCAGGTGCTAACCTTCACTAGAGCATTTTCCATAATTTCACTAATTACTGAAGGAAACTTCCCTGACACCAGTAGGTATCACCACATCGTCCGCATATTCGACCAGCTTTATTTTTGTAAGCAAAACCGAATATCCAATCGAAGCCAAAGCCAAATTGGCCTTATGACGCTTTCTCAAAGTGTCAATGATTTCAATCATAATAGCTGTTTTTTATTATCAGCGTGATCCGGATCAGATCACGAAAATAAAACAAGACGGATCATTGAAAAGATAAATTTTTGAATTGTGGCAACAGTTGCTTTCAAAAACAAAACAGATAATACTGGGTATTTCAAACTTCATATTGCCACCAGCCATATTGCAAATATTCTTCTCAACGTGACGTCACACAAGGCACATGTCATTTCACTTGAAAAGTCGGGGGTGTTACCATATTTGAATCAAATTCGCATAATTTTTCTTTTCAAATTTATTTTTGTGAAACAAATTTTATGTTCAAATATGCAACACATGAACAATATTTTTCTGCTAGCACTTGAGTTTATCTTGGCATATTAAGGTGTGACCACCGAAACATTTCAGAAATGTTTATGAAATATTTCTGAAGCAAATCGGACAGATTTTATAAAAATTTATAAAAGAAATTTATTTATTAACCCCCCTATTAATAAACACTGCGTAAAAGTTATCAACTCGTTACTCAGCAGTTACGTCAAATTTTTGTATGCTATCTGACGTCTACTAGCTAACTTACACTTCCATATTTGTTCATTAATACGGGGGTAAATGTTTATGAGATGTTTCAACTTAATCCTGTTTTGGACTAGAAGAAAATAATGTGGCGGGATTATTAGCAGCGAGTAGTTTTTATTTTTGTAATTTTGGTCTCGGCAATCACGCTACACGCGATGTCGCGGCCAGACATATACAGGGTGTCCGCCGGGAAGGTATACTACTTTGTTTGTTTATAATTTTTGATTAAATGAAAGAGAATCTGGTTGACGGTTGATTGGTCAGGAGATCTCCATGTGCCTTTGTGAATATCGAGATGCGGGAACCGTGTACTAGCCACGGCAAAATTTCGCCCCGCCGCGAAATCGATCAGCCTAAATCCGTTGTCGGATGTGGTGTCGTGTAGGCTGTATTTTCCGACAGTACTACCAAAGATGCCCTCTCTTCCTAATATTGCGTTAAAAACGCCTAAGACAATTTTAATGTCATAGCTAGGGCACTGCTCGTAAGTTTTGTCCTAGAGCTCGTAGAACCTCTCTTTGGTGTGGTCGTCTTTCTCATCCGTGGGGGCATGATAGCAGTCGCCGTAATAAATATCGCAGTTTTTCACCCTTTTTTTGCCCGGGCCATCCCATCGCACTTCTTGGATGGCGGTTAAATCTGCTTTATAGTGGTTCAGGGCCTCAGCTAGTTGTTCGGCTGCACGCGGTCTGTTAAGGGAACTAACATTCCACGTACAGATCCGAAATTCGTTGTCCTTGTATCGTTTGCCAGGTTCGTCAACAGTAAAATCATCCGTATCCGAGGCTTGTTGATGCTTCGCAACTACAAATGTTTTACGTAGTCGGGCAGTTACCCCGGCGTACAGCCCCCAACCTGGAGGGCCAGGCCCTTTGTTGGACCCCTTGGCAAAAGGGGCCGGATCTTCCGGTGTCAGTAACCCACTTCGGGGATGTGAGTGCTGCCATTGGCCCATAAAGGGTTCATCCGCCACCATCTCTTTTTCAGTACCCTGACCAGTCCTGAAAATTCCTCACTGACCTCAGCTCCAAATATGTCGGAATAGCTCAAGTAAGGTATCTGCCAAATTGACTGTTGACAACACCGTTGATTCAATCTAGTGAATTCATCCGCCATATATCCTCTTTCTGAGGTGCTCATGTTAGACTTCTGAGACTCGTCATTCCGACAGAGCATTATAGTGTTGCTATTTTCTTCGTGTTCAACACTCGCGCTTATAAGTTTAGCAAGTCATGCCCGGAAGGACAAGAACAGTACCCGGCGGCTACCACGCGGAGGTGGTAAAATATAAATATTCTCAGTCAGGCAGCCTTACAGGCCCTTTCGTCCAATACATTGGACTCAAAAACGGTAAAGTGCTGTTATGATGCCCTGCAAACCCTATCCAAACACAATAGGGTAAGATTCGGATGGGTATCTGGTCATAAGGGGTTCGCAGTGTCAGCCTTTGGGCAGGAATTAAAGAAAAATAAAATACCTGGAACCAGTCGGAGTCCTTGAGAAGCCCTTGTGAAGAAAACAATATGCATGTTTGGTATACCTCACACAACACTAACAGACCAAGGAACAAACTTCACCAGTGATCTTTATAAAAGTATTTGCAAAACGCTAAAGGTTCCGAAAATATAGACCATTCAATATCATTCAAAGTGGAACAGTGCGCTTGAAAGATCACATAGAACTCTAGCTGAAACTACGCCAGTAAGGATCAGACTAACTGAGACAAATAAAAAGATTACGCTATAGTTTGTTATAATACTACCGAACATACAAATTTTAGTCCATACGAAGCACTCTTTGGGTTAAAAGCACCAATTCCACCTGTCTTAAATAGCCAAACACAATCGTTTCCAACTATGTTGCCGAAATAAAATTGAAACTACAGGCAGCATATGAGACAATACGAAACACCAACTAAAAAGTAAACAAAAATCAAAACAATATTACGATCATAACTCAAAACATGTCAGTTTTAATGTATGAGGCAAGGTGTTATTAGAAATCAAGAATCGATCGAAAACAAGCTCACCCAAATCTTTGAAGGACCGTATGAGATCACAGAAATATTATCCACAGAAAACTCTAAATTAAAAATAGGAAGGAAAGAAAAGAGTGTACACAATAACCTTATCAAACTTTTTAATCGGAGAGACACGAAAACACAACCACGACACTAAAAAGTGCATATTACAACTAATCTTTGGTAATCAAAATCCTAGTACTTGTGAGACCAAAGTGTTCGCATTAAACAACCTAAGCTCATGGCTATATGCCATGCCCGAGCCAATTAGCGTTCGAATTTTGTGCGGAAACGTACCCAACTACGATAGCGGAATCGTTTCTGTAGATCCATTTTGTAAGGCCGTCACTAAAGAGGATTACCTCCAACCATCAAATAACATATATAACAAAACCCCAATAACATACTTTTTGCAAGAACCCATAACTGATAACGTAGAAATACCATTCAATTTATCCCAAATTTATCCCCACGTAAAAAAATTGTATTGTCCTTTATCTTTTGTGTTTGCGTAATAATAGCTTTGGTTATAATAATAAAGAAGAACATACAACAAATGTAACGTGTGATGACGACACAACCCATGTATAAAAAAAAACAATGTGAAAATCAAACCAAAACCTATGTTAATATCAAAAAATATGAATAACTAATCGGAAAAAAAATCTTTTTATATAAACAAAGCAATGTAAAATACTAATAAAATATAAACTAGAGAACTCTGTGCATCGTCCTCATCCACACCGTCAATGCCGAAAGATCTTACTCGTAACCTCGTACGAATTTCTTTTTTTTTAAGGGGGGGAGGAATGTTGCGCCCTCAAAATACAGACCCTCAACACAGAGACCACACAGACGCCCTAGATATTGGCTTACATGACATAGTCGATTTCATAGAATTGCATCGTAAAGCAATTGAGTGCCTATCCAATTGAGTCAAATGTATAAATCATAAAAGCAACACAACAAACTGCGGTGTCGTATTGGAAACCTAAGCAATACTGAAGCACAGTAGCGTGAGGTCGCCAAGTAACACACATGTTGCACTTCCTATGAAAAATACCTTGAAAAAGCTATGAGTCATTTTGCGTGGCTGACCTGGAAACTGGTGTCGATCGGAGGCAACAAGAGAGGCCCAATTCTTGAGAACGTCGTGAAATTGACTGATTTGGCTCGTTTGCGACGGACGCCTCTACTTCGGGCAAAACGTAGTCTCACTGGCACGGCAACATCAAGCACCGAATATTCTGACTCAAATTTTTTCAATAGACTATGAATTGCTTGTCTACTGAGACGAGAATTACGGCCGAAAATTGGCGATAAGGCTCCTAAAGTTGCGACTACCGACTCGGAATTTCGGTAGTAAATTTTAATTATTTGTAAACGTTGTTCCTTCGTTTACTTCACCATGATGAAAATGTTGATTTTACTGAAATATTCATGACATTAACAGTTCGGTAATCGAAAAGTTTGAAGTTATCAAGGCACTAATGAAAGACCCTTTAATCTTTTTTATCACACTAGGCATAAACAACAACATTATGAAAGTCAAAAAATTGGAGAGTATCAACCTGAAATTTTTTTCAGATCGCAACTGGATACTCTTTGATATAGATCTCGAGATCGAGATCTAAACTAAATAACTCCATAACTCCATAAATTTCCAAACCAAATTCACCTCGAACACAGAACTTGAAACAAATGTAGACTTTCGAAAAAGCCTTTAGTACTGCTTTTTAGAGTCTCGTGTCCGGTCAAATACAGTAAAAATACCCTACCTCTTAACTCCTTTGTTTTAAAGACCCAAAATCTAACCGACTCATCTCAACGAAACTATCTTTTGGATGGTACTTTCAATTTGGTGCCTTCTTGCGGTTATAAGCAATAATTACTAATTGTACACTTTTCTCACAATGACCATGTAAAAAAAAAATTATGTGTCGTGAGAGTTTCTTATCAGTTTCGCATACCTTTTCAAGGCTTTGTAATAAAAAAAGGTACTTTTTTAATTTATAAGAAAATATATTGTTTTCGAAATCGATTGTTTGGGCATTTTGTTCTGTAATAAAAACAATTTACTGTTATTTTCTCAAAGAAAAAGTCTAAATATTTGAGAAAAAAAATTCACAAAATAACAGTAAATTTTATTTTATTACAGAACAAAATGCCCAACCAATCGTCACGAATTATGAGAAGGCCATACGAAACAGGTTGCAAATAGTTTATCCAATGGCAAAGTGTACCACATGTTGGTTTCATTATTGCCAAGCTTTAAGGAGAAAAGCTTGAAAAATATTATCTTTTGTCAGCTTCCTCCACAAAAGCAAGGAAGCGAATTGACTAAACTTTTTAATAATCTTAAACTCTCAGAATGGTTACTGAGTCGTATACACGTCTCAGGTAAGCAAAATCTAATATGCAATCGAGAGTGTCATAAAGCCAAATTGGTCTTATGACGCTTCCTCAAAGTGTCATAATACCAAATGCTAGAGTTGGGCTTTATGTCACTTTCACAAAGCGACGCTTGGCCTTATGTCACGGCACCCACCAAGACCAGGTGCTAACCTTCACTAGAGCATTTTCCATAATTTCACTAATTACTGAAGGAAACTTCCCTGACACCAGTAGGTATCACCACATCGTCCGCATATTCGACCAGCTTTATTTTTGTAAGCAAAACCGAATATCCAATCGAAGCCAAAGCCAAATTGGCCTTATGACGCTTTCTCAAAGTGTCAATGATTTCAATCATAATAGCTGTTTTTTATTATCAGCGTGATCCGGATCAGATCACGAAAATAAAACAAGACGGATCATTGAAAAGATAAATTTTTGAATTGTGGCAACAGTTGCTTTCAAAAACAAAACAGATAATACTGGGTATTTCAAACTTCATATTGCCACCAGCCATATTGCAAATATTCTTCTCAACGTGACGTCACACAAGGCACATGTCATTTCACTTGAAAAGTCGGGGGTGTTACCATATTTGAATCAAATTCGCATAATTTTTCTTTTCAAATTTATTTTTGTGAAACAAATTTTATGTTCAAATATGCAACACATGAACAATATTTTTCTGCTAGCACTTGAGTTTATCTTGGCATATTAAGGTGTGACCACCGAAACATTTCAGAAATGTTTATGAAATATTTCTGAAGCAAATCGGACAGATTTTATAAAAATTTATAAAAGAAATTTATTTATTAACCCCCCTATTAATAAACACTGCGTAAAAGTTATCAACTCGTTACTCAGCAGTTACGTCAAATTTTTGTATGCTATCTGACGTCTACTAGCTAACTTACACTTCCATATTTGTTCATTAATACGGGGGTAAATGTTTATGAGATGTTTCAACTTAATCCTGTTTTGGACTAGAAGAAAATAATGTGGCGGGATTATTAGCAGCGAGTAGTTTTTATTTTTGTAACTTTGGTCTCGGCAATCACGCTACACGCGATGTCGCGGCCAGACATATACAGGGTGTCCGCCGGGAAGGTATACTACTTTGTTTGTTTATAATTTTTGATTAAATGAAAGAGAATCTGGTTGACGGTTGATTGGTCAGGAGATCTCCATGTGCCTTTGTGAATATCGAGATGCGGGAACCGTGTACTAGCCACGGCAAAATTTCGCCCCGCCGCGAAATCGATCAGCCTAAATCCGTTGTCGGATGTGGTGTCGTGTAGGCTGTATTTTCCGACAGTACTACCAAAGATGCCCTCTCTTCCTAACATTGCGTTAAAAACGCCTAAGACAATTTTAATGTCATAGCTAGGGCACTGCTCGTAAGTTTTGTCCTAGAGCTCGTAGAACCTCTCTTTGGTGTGGTCGTCTTTCTCATCCGTGGGGGCATGATAGCAGTCGCCGTAATAAATATCGCAGTTTTTCACCCTCTTTTTGCCCGGGCCATCCCATCGCACTTCTTGGATGGCGGTTAAATCTGCTTTATAGTGGTTCAGGGCCTCAGCTAGTTGTTCGGCTGCACGCGGTCTGTTAAGGGAACTAACATTCCACGTACAGATCCGAAATTCGTTGTCCTTGTATCGTTTGCCAGGTTCGTCAACAGTAAAATCATCCGTATCCGAGGCTTGTTGATGCTTCGCAACTACAAATGTTTTACGTAGTCGGGCAGTTACCCCGGCGTACAGCCCCCAACCTGGAGGGCCAGGCCCCTTGTTGGACCCCTTGGCAAAAGGGGCCGGATCTTCCGGTGTCAGTAACCCACTTCGGGGATGTGAGTGCTGCCATTGGCCCATAAAGGGTTCATCCGCCACCATCTCTTTTTCAGTACCCTGACCAGTCCTGAAAATTCCTCACTGACCTCAGCTCCAAATATGTCGGAATAGCTCAAGTAAGGTATCTGCCAAATTGACTGTTGACAACACCGTTGATTCAATCTAGTGAATTCATCCGCCATATATCCTCTTTCTGAGGTGCTCATGTTAGACTTCTGAGACTCGTCATTCCGACAGAGCATTATAGTGTTGCTATTTTCTTCGTGTTCAACACTCGCGCTTATAAGTTTAGCAAGTCATGCCCGGAAGGACAAGAACAGTACCCGGCGGCTACCACGCGGAGGTGGTAAAATATAAATATTCTCAGTCAGGCAGCCTTACAGGCCCTTTCGTCCAATACATTGGACTCAAAAACGGTAAAGTGCTGTTATGATGCCCTGCAAACCCTATCCAAACACAATAGGGTAAGATTCGGATGGGTATCTGGTCATAAGGGGTTCGCAGTGTCAGCCTTTGGGCAGGAATTAAAGAAAAATAAAATACCTGGAACCAGTCGGAGTCCTTGAGAAGCCCTTGTGAAGAAAAAAATATGCATGTTTGGTATACCTCACACAACACTAACAGACCAAGGAACAAACTTCACCAGTGATCTTTATAAAAGTATTTGCAAAACGCTAAAGGTTCCGAAAATATAGACCATTCAATATCATTCAAAGTGGAACAGTGCGCTTGAAAGATCACATAGAACTCTAGCTGAAACTACGCCAGTAAGGATCAGACTAACTGAGACAAATAAAAAGATTACGCTATAGTTTGTTATAATACTACCGAACATACAAATTTTAGTCCATACGAAGCACTCTTTGGGTTAAAAGCACCAATTCCACCTGTCTTAAATAGACAAACACAATCGTTTCCAACTATGTTGCCGAAATAAAATTGAAACTACAGGCAGCATATGAGACAATACGAAACACCAACTAAAAAGTAAACAAAAATCAAAACAATATTACGATCATAACTCAAAACATGTCAGTTTTAATGTATGAGGCAAGGTGTTATTAGAAATCAAGAATCGATCGAAAACAAGCTCACCCAAATCTTTGAAGGACCGTATGAGATCACAGAAATATTATCCACAGAAAACTCTAAATTAAAAATAGGAAGGAAAGAAAAGAGTGTACACAATAACCTTATCAAACTTTTTAATCGGAGAGACACGAAAACACAACCACGACACTAAAAAGTGCATATTACAACTAATCTTTGGTAATCAAAATCCTAGTACTTGTGAGACCAAAGTGTTCGCATTAAACAATGTTGCGACGAGCAACATGAAGGCGGACAAAATAAACCAACAATGTAGGACAAGGTTGTCATACGATTCATCCAGGCCATCAATTCCATAAACAAACAACACAAATTGTATCACCTCGATAAACAAAACGAGTATCTGACCCACTGCCGGCTGACATACTGGAACGCAGACGATTATGTTGCAGCCCGATTCATTGTCGGTTGACATAACATCAAACTAGATATTATGTGGCAGCAGACCTACTGCCAATTGACACCGAAACAACAAACCAATTAAGCAGTGATTCATCGCTCATTAAACTGGCATGGTGCGATAAAAGGCGGACGACGTCGAAAAACAGAACACAGAAGAAGCAGTATGGCGAAAGTATACATGATTATTGCTATCGTCGGCGCACTTGGCGGTGGGGCATATCTATTAAATGAATTATGGAAGGCCGTCACATGGTACAAGGTACTAAAGACGACACGCTTATGGGATTTGCTGGACTGGGGATGATTTCTTCACGACGACAGTTAGACGATAACAGCCGCAGCGAACAGTCCTGCCTAAAACAACTCTGCCTATTGTATTTAAGTTAAGACCACAAGAAAAATAAAAGAACAAAAACTATATTATGTTTTGGTGTTTATATTTCCTTCACTAGTTTGTGATTCGGGCGAAATAAGTTATTGTCAGTTGCCGTGGCGCAACATTTGGTCCTTCGAGCCGGATATCCTTCGACAAGGATAAGTGTATGTGTATTGTGGATTTTATTGTGAACATCGGGAAAGACAGTCCCTCGAAACTTATAGTGAGAACAAATATTGTGTATTTGAACGAGAATTCAACAGTGTTGTGATCCAACATCAGAAGAAGGCAGCTATTTGGCCATCAACAACCACTGAAGAGGAAGCAGCTATTTGACCACCGGCAGATACTGTGGAACCAAAAGGAAAAATCAGGTGCGTTGGAACTTATTTAAAAAATATATAACAAAAATAAAATTGTTATTTTATTGAAGGCACAGTGCCTAAAACTATTAAGAATTTCTAAATTGAGGTAGAATAGGCAATTATGAGTAAGGCAAAAATAGCTACGGCGAGCGAAACGATCACTAACTTCTTAAGGGAAGTGAAGGGTGAATATGACAAATACGTCGATACTAAGGCCACTCCTCAATCAAGGTTCGCTCTTCAAGCACGATTGGAGGAGATGGAAGATATCTTTGCAAGTGCCAAACGGCACCATATGCTCATTGTCTCAACCACTGAGTCAAGTGAAGTCAAAGCTTCCTATTTAGAAAAGGAACTTTTCGGACAACTGAAGGAAATATATTTTCAGTATGCGGCTACATGGAAGGAAGCCCTCGACACCCTCAATGTACCCAAGGAAACAGTGGGTCCCACTATTTCCAGTGATTTTAAGCTTCCAGCCATCAAAATACCATGTTTTGGTGGCAATTATGAGAGTTGGCCAGAGTTCAGCAACTTATTCAAAAGCATTGTGCATGACAATCATACATTATCAAAGGTGCAAAAGTTGCACTATTTGAAGGCAAATGTCAGCGACGAAGCCGCGCGTCTGCTGCAGCATTTGGTGATCAACGAAAAGAACTATGATTCAGCTTGGACAATTCTGACGACGCGATACGAGCACAAACGCTTGCTAGTCAATTGTCAACTGAGACTTTTCTGTAACCAAGCGAAGTTACACAATGAAGACGTGAGAGGCATTAAAGCATTATTGGACACCACTAATGAGTGTGTCCAATCTTTGAGAAATTTGGAGGTCCCGGTGCACCAATGGGACGCCATAATTATTCATTTAATGACACAGAAATTACCGTCGCAAACTCAGGGTCTTTGGGAAGAGCATCTCGGATCCTCCAAAGCATTGCCTGATTTCGCGGATTTTACAGAATTTCTTACAAACAGGTATAGAACTCTGGAAGCCATTGGTCAGATCGCCAAGACTGGGCAGGGACCAAGCTCCAAGAAAATTTCCTTGCACACAAAGGAGAATGATCATTATGCATGTGTCTTATGCAACGGGTCCCATTCGATACGTCGATGCAGCAAATTTTTGTCAGCCGATTCAAGGAAACGACAAGAAATTACGCGTCAACTTCATTTGTGTTTTAATTGCCTGGCAAGAGGGCATGATAGAAATAATTGTGCAAGTCAATACAAGTGCGCTGAATGCCAAGGACAGCATCACACCTTATTGCATCTTCAAGGAAATCATGCCAGAGGGTCCACTACGACACACCCGGTACCTAATAGGAATGGTCAACAAATTAATAGACCAAGGGATCCTCAAGCTTCCACATCACAAAATTGTAACGCATACGTGATGGCAGGAGGTCAGGCAGCAGGAGGAAGACAGGAGAAGAAACAACCAACAGTTCTCTTGGCAACGATGCTGGTGAACGCGATTGATCAGGCAGGTCAACGAATCACACTGCGCGCGTTGTTGGATCCTGGATCGGAAGCGTCGTACATAACCGAATCTGCAGTTCAATTGTTGAAATTAAGGAAGACAAAACAAATAACTGATATTGGCGGGATTGGCGGAGTGAGTAGTTGTTGTTCAAAGGCGAGCGCTTTCGTCAGTTTATATTCGCTAATGGACCATGATTTTGGCATTACTATTCAGGTTTTAGTATTGTCCAGACTAACAGCATGGCTTCCAAGCAAGAAAATGGATAGGTCAGAGTGGCCACACATATCCGGACTTGCATTAGCTGACCCCCAGTTCAATCACCCAAACAAAATTGACATATTGTTAGGAAGTGATGTGTACCCAGAAATTGCGCTCCAAGGCCTGATCAAGGGAAAATGTGGTACACCTATGGCACAAGAAACAGTGTTTGGATGGGTGCTGATCGGCCCAATTTTTGAAAGCAATCGTGTTACGAATTCATTTTATACGAAGACAGAAAACGTGGAAGGGATTTTGCAGAGATTTTGGGAAATCGAACAGGACCCACACAAAATGGTGTTTACCCGCGAGGAAGAAGACTGTGAGTCTCATTTTTGCAAAACTCACGAACGCATGTTAGACGGAAGGTATAAGGTCGCATTGCCGTTCAAGGAAGGACATCGTCCAAAACTAGGGATGTCATACAACTCAGCCCTAGCCAGATTCATTCAGCTTGAAAAACGGTTGAAAACGAACCCAGAATTTGCTCAAAAATACAAACAAGGGATGGAAGAGTATTTCGAGTTGGACCAGATCGAAGAAGTCCCGAACGTCCAGTTGACTAACGCACATCAACAGTACTATTTACCACACCATGCTGTGATGAAGGAATCAAGTACAACCACAAAACTTCGCATTGTTTTCGATGCATCCTGTCCTACATCGGATGGATCATCACTCAACGATCACTTGCTGACTGGTCCGAAGCAGCAAGATAACATCATTGATCACATACTACGTTTTCGCAAACATCGAGTTGCGTTTGTGGCTGACATCAATAAAATGTACAGACAGATTTGGATAGCTAACCAAGACGCAATGTACCAATTAATCTTATGGAGAAGAAGAGAAGATCAAGAAGTAAAAACATTTCGTCTAAAAACAGTGACCTTTGGCACTGCAGCCGCGCCGTTCTTGGCAATTAGAACACTACGTCAACTGGCAGCAGACGAAGGGAACAATTTTCCATTGGCAAAGACCATTGCCGAAAGTAATTTTTATGTGGATGACGTGATACACGGAGCTGATTCTATTCCCGAAGCAAATCGTATGAGAGAGGAATTGATGAGAATGATGTCGTTAGGAGGGTTTCCTCTACGCAAATGGGCCAGCAATTCTAACGAATTCTTGGAAGCCATTCCAGCCGAGTTTCGGGAAGTGGAGCTACCTCTATCTTTTAGCGAAAAGGACTGCATCAAAACTCTAGGCATTCAGTGGCACCCTGCACGAGATCTATTTACGTTTAAACTACATCAGATTGAACGAGGAGCATGCACAAAACGGACAATCCTGTCAGACATTGCACGTATATACGATCCAATGGGTTGGATCTCTCCGTGCATCATAAAGACAAAAATAATCATGCAAGACTTGTGGAAACAACAAGCTGACTGGGATGATGAAGTCAACTCAGAGACTAAGGCGAAATGGGAAAGGTTCAGAATAGAACTGCCAGATCTGGAAAGATTGCGAATTCCAAGATGGATACATACAAGTAAACACACCGAGGTGCAACTACATGGGTTCAGCGATGCCTCTGAAAATGCCTATGCTGCAGCGATTTATCTTCGGGCACTGACCCATGGCATAGTAACAACGAATCTCATAATATCAAAAACCAAGGTGGCTCCGGTCAAACGGGAAACATTGCCACGTCTAGAACTATGTGGGGCACTTCTTCTAGCAAAACTTATGAATCATGTGGAAACGGCAATCCATTTGGAACAAATTCAAACCTTCAATTGGACAGACTCGCAGATCGTATTGGCGTGGATAAAACATGCACCTCATAAGCGTGAAACATTTGTCGCAAATCGGATAGCCGAAATTCAACGTCTCACTAACATATGCAATTGGAGGTACGTTCCATCCAAGGAAAACCCTGCGGATATTGCTTCTAGGGGAGTCTTTCCAAGCCAACTTATTGATTGCCGGCAATGGTGGGAAGGACCGTCATTTCTGGAAAACTTTGACGCCCAAACGCACACTGTCGAAGAAATTAGAGACACTGATCTGGGCACCAAAAAGACACTTTTAAAAAAGAGAACTGAAGCTTCATATGTGAACCACCTTAATAACTGTAACACCAAACAAAACATATTTTCAGTCTGTATGTATATCCAAGGTACAAAGGATATAGCATTAATGGATAGATTTTCGTCACTCCAACGTTTGCTTCGGGTAACCGCATATTGCCTACGATTCAATAACAATTGTCAAAAGGGGAAACCAAACCTCTCCGGCAATCTAAAAATTGAAGAACTGGAAGGGGCAATGCTTCGAATCCTCAAAATCGTGCAAAGGGAACAATTTGACGAAGAACTGAAACACCTAACGAAACAAAACACCCTGAATAAGAAAAGCACGTTAAAACGACTAAGCCCTTTTCTCGATCAAAACGGGGTGTTACGAGTAGGTGGTCGACTAGACAATGCGGATTTACCATATGATCAAAGGCATCCAATTGTGTTGCCAGCTACAAGCCCGTTTACTTCACTAGTAATCAAGGACGCCCATATGCGAACCTTACACGGAGGGCAACAGCAGATGATGGCCTATCTGCGAACTAGATTTTGGATTGTGAGAATGAAGAACGGAGTAAAAAGGTGTATTCATGCTTGCATAGCCTGTTTCAGAACCAAACCAACCATTGAGCAGCAACAGATGGGACAATTACCCAGTGCACGAGTGCAATTGGCTCGGCCATTTTACAACAGTGGTGTGGACTTCGCGGGGCCGGTACAGGTTAAGGCATGGAAGGGACGATGTAACAAAATACTGAAGGCATACATCTCAATATTTGTCTGTTTGTGCACCAAGGCCATTCACATTGAACTGGTAAGTGACTATAGCGCAGCTGCATTTCTAGCAGCATTCAAACGATTTGTAGCACGAAGAGGAATCTGTGCAAATATGTATAGCGATTGCGGAACCAACTTCGTAGGAGCTAAGAATATGATTACCGCCGAACTAAAGCAATTAATCAAACAATGGAATGCAGACATCAAGGATCAATTGATAGCAAATGGCACGACCTGGCATTTCAACCCGCCGGCAGCACCACACTTTGGTGGATTGTGGGAAGCCGGGGTAAAATCAATAAAGTTCCACTTACATCGAATCATGGGGAATTATACTTTAACATTTGAAGAACTATGCACCACATTGACACAAATTGAAGCATGTCTTAACTCACGACCATTATGTCCTCTGACAGAAGACTCGGAAGATTTGCAAATTCTAACTCCAGGACACTTTCTTATCGGGTCCGCTCTTAATACAATACCAGAAAGGGATTTGACTGAGTGCAAGGAAAATTCATTAACGCGTTGGCAGCTCATGCAGAAACTAATGCAAGACTTCTGGAAAATATGGAAAACGGAATATTTGGCACGACTTCAGCAACGGCCTAAGTGGCTGAATCCATCAACGAATCTTGACATCGGGGAGTTGGTATTGATGAAAGACGATCAAACACCTCCAACATTATGGCCTTTGGGACGAATCGTCGAGACAAAACCTGGATCGGATGGACTGACACGCGTAGTCTCGGTGAAAACAGCGAAGGGGATTTATGTTAGACCAATCGCAAAAATATGCAAACTACCAAGCGAGCCGCAAGCATGCCAACTCTAATCCTATACTGTTTTTAGAGATTTTTAATTTAGTTAGAGATATCCATAAGTTAGATCATTTCGATCAAATATGTTCCAACACAAACCAACGCACTTGCTTTTCTCCTTTATTTTCATGACCACTGGACAACCCTCACGTCGCGGGGGGGGGAGGATGTTGCGACGAGCAACATGAAGGCGGACAAAATAAACCAACAATGTAGGACAAGGTTGTCATACGATTCATCCAGGCCATCAATTCCATAAACAAACAACACAAATTGTATCACCTCGATAAACAAAACGAGTATCTGACCCACTGCCGGCTGACATACTGGAACGCAGACGATTATGTTGCAGCCCGATTCATTGTCGGTTGACATAACATCAAACTAGATATTATGTGGCAGCAGACCTACTGCCAATTGACACCGAAACAACAAACCAATTAAGCAGTGATTCATCGCTCATTAAACTGGCATGGTGCGATAAAAGGCGGACGACGTCGAAAAACAGAACACAGAAGAAGCAGTATGGCGAAAGTATACATGATTATTGCTATCGTCGGCGCACTTGGCGGTGGGGCATATCTATTAAATGAATTATGGAAGGCCGTCACATGGTACAAGGTACTAAAGACGACACGCTTATGGGATTTGCTGGACTGGGGATGATTTCTTCACGACGACAGTTAGACGATAACAGCCGCAGCGAACAGTCCTGCCTAAAACAACTCTGCCTATTGTATTTAAGTTAAGACCACAAGAAAAATAAAAGAACAAAAACTATATTATGTTTTGGTGTTTATATTTCCTTCACTAGTTTGTGATTCGGGCGAAATAAGTTATTGTCAGTTGCCGTGGCGCAACAAACAACCTTAGCTCATGGCTATATGCCATGCCCGAGCCAATTAGCGTTCGAATTTTGTGCGGAAACGTACCCAAAACTATCAAAACTACGATAGCGGAATCGTTTCTGTAGATCCATTTTGTAAGGCCGTCACTAAAGAGGATTACCTCCAACCATCAAATAACATATATAACAAAACCCCAATAACATACTTTTTGCAAGAATCCATAACTGATAACGTAGAAATACCATTCAATTTATCCCAAATTTATCCCCACGTAAAAAAATTGTATTGTCCTTTATCTTTTGTGTTTGCGTAATAATAGCTTTGGTTATAATAATAAAGAAGAACATACAACAAATGTAACGTGTGATGACGACACAACCCATGTATAAAAAAAAACAATGTGAAAATCAAACCAAAACCTATGTTAATATCAAAAAATATGAATAACTAATCGGAAAAAAAATCTTTTTATATAAACAAAGCAATGTAAAATACTAATAAAATATAAACTAGAGAACTCTGTGCATCGTCCTCATCCACACCGTCAATGCCGAAAGATCTTACTCGTAACCTCGTACGAATTTCTTTTTTTTTAAGGGGGGGAGGAATGTTGCGCCCTCAAAATACAGACCCTCAACACAGAGACCACACAGACGCCCTAGATATTGGCTTACATGACATAGTCGATTTCATAGAATTGCATCGTAAAGCAATTGAGTGCCTATCCAATTGAGTCAAATGTAAAGGGTGATTTTTTAGCTGGTTTGGTTTTGGCAACACTGGTTTTGACAGCTGACGTGTGTTTAGTACCTTGTGTCACTGTCAAACAGCTTCAGTTTGGTTTGCAATTTAACCATGGATCGTCTTACAAATGAACAACGCTTGCAAATTATTGAATTTTACTATCAAAATTCGTGCTCGGTTCGAAATGTTCATCGCGCGCTGCTTCCATTTTATGATCGGCATTCTCGACCTTCTGAGCAGTCTATTCGGAAGATTGTGACCAAATTTCGCACCAAATTTACTTTGTTGGACATTAAACCACCAACACGTTTACGTACTGTGCGTAGTGAAGAAAATATTGCGGCCGTATCAGCTAGTGTGACAGAAGACCGCAAAATGTCGATTCGGCGCCGTTCCCAGCAGTTAGGCCTTTGTTACAGCACTACGTGGAAAATTTTGCGGAAGGATTTGGGCGTAAAGCCTTTTAAGATACAGCTGGTGCAAGAACTAAAGCCAGCCGACCTACCACAACGCCGAATTTTTGGTGAATGGGCTCTTGGAAAGCTGGCCGAGGATCCGCTTTTTTATCGAAAAATTGTGTTCAGCGATGAGGCTCATTTTTGGTTGAATGGGTACGTAAATAAGCAAAATTGCCGCATTTGGAGTGAAGATCAGCCAGAAGCATTGCAACAGCTACCAATGCATCCCGAAAAAGCCACTGTTTGGTGCGGTTTATGGGCCGGCGGCATTATTGGGCCATATTTCTTCAAAGATGATGCGAATCGCAGCGTTACTGTCAATGGTGAACGCTACCGAGCGATGATAACAAACTTTTTTTTGCCCGAAATGGAAGTTCTTGACTTGCATGATATGTGGTTTCAACAAGACGGTGCCACATGCCACACAGCACGCGAAACAATGGCGCAATTGCGAGGCTAGTTTGGTGAACAGTTAATTTCACGTTTCGGGCCGGTCAATTGGCCGCCTAGATCGTGCGATTTGACACCATTAGATTATTTTTTGTGGGGGTATGCCAAGGCTAATGTGTATAGGGACAAGTCCGCTTCGATTGACGCACTGGAAGCCAACATCCATGCATTCATTCGTGAGATACCGGCCGATATGTGTGAAAGAGTATGCCAAAATTGGACTCAGCGGATGGGCTACCTGAGACGCAGCCGCGGTCAACATTTGCATGAAATTATCTTTAAACATTAAATTGCAAGGTTCAAACTATCGATTCAAATAAATATTTCATTCATTTTTTCGAATTTTTTGTGTTTTTTTTTTTAAAAAAGTTCTAAACCTCTTAAAAAATCACCCTTTATAAATCATAAAAGCAACACAACAAACTGCGGTGTCGTATTGGAAACCTAAGCAATACTGAAGCACAGTAGCGTGAGGTCGCCAAGTAACACACATGTTGCACTTCCTATGAAAAATACCTTGAAAAAGCTATGAGTCATTTTGCGTGGCTGACCTGGAAACTGGTGTCGATCGGAGGCAACAAGAGAGGCCCAATTCTTGAGAACGTCGTGAAATTGACTGATTTGGCTCGTTTGCGACGGACGCCTCTACTTCGGGCAAAACGTAGTCTCACTGGCACGGCAACATCAAGCACCGAATATTCTGACTCAAATTTTTTCAATAGACTATGAATTGCTTGTCTACTGAGACGAGAATTACGGCCGAAAATTGGCGATAAGGCTCCTAAAGTTGCGACTACCGACTCGGAATTTCGGTAGTAAATTTTAATTATTTGTAAACGTTGTTCCTTCGTTTACTTCACCATGATAAAAATGTTGATTTTACTGAAATATTCATGACATTAACAGTTCGGTAATCGAAAAGTTTGAAGTTTTCAAGGCACTAATGAAAGACCCTTTAATTATCACACTAGGCATAAACAACAACATTATGAAAGTCAAAAAATTGGAGAGTATCAACCTGAAATTTTTTTCAGATCGCAACTGGATACTCGAGATCGAGATCTAAACTAAATAACTCCATAACTCCATAAATTTCCAAACCCAATTCACCTCGAACACAGAACTTGAAACAAATGTAGACTTTCGAAAAAGCCTTTAGTACTGCTTTTTAGAGTCTCGTGTCCGGTCAAATACAGTAAAAATACCCTACCTCTTAACTCCTTTGTTTTAAAGACCCAAAATCTAACCGACTCATCTCAACGAAACTATCTTTTGGATGGTACTTTCAATTTGGTGCCTTCTTGCGGTTATAAGCAATAATTACTAATTGTACACTTTTCTCACAATGACCATGTAAAAAAAAAATTATGTGTCGTGAGAGTTTCTTATCAGTTTCGCATACCTTTTCAAGGCTTTGTAATAAAAAAAGGTACTTTTTTAATTTATAAGAAAATATATTGTTTTCGAAATCGATTGTTTGGGCATTTTGTTCTGTAATAAAAAAAATTTACTGTTATTTTCTCAAAGAAAAAGTCTAAATATTTGAGAAAAAAAAATTCACAAAATAACAGTAAATTTTATTTTATTACAGAACAAAATGCCCAAACAATCGTCACGAATTATGAGAAGGCCATACGAAACAGGTTGCAAATAGTTTATCCAATGGCAAAGTGTACCACATGTTGGTTTCATTATTGCCAAGCTTTAAGGAGAAAAGCTTGAAAAATATTATCTTTTGTCAGCTTCCTCCACAAAAGCAAGGAAGCGAATTGACTAAACTTTTTAATAATCTTAAACTCTCAGAATGGTTACTGAGTCGTATACACGTCTCAGGTAAGCAAAATCTAATATGCAATCGAGAGTGTCATAAAGCCAAATTGGTCTTATGACGCTTCCTCAAAGTGTCATAATACCAAATGCTAGAGTTGGGCTTTATGTCACTTTCACAAAGCGACGCTTGGCCTTATGTCACGGCACCCACCAAGACCAGGTGCTAACCTTCACTAGAGCATTTTCCATAATTTCACTAATTACTGAAGGAAACTTCCCTGACACCAGTAGGTATCACCACATCGTCCGCATATTCGACCAGCTTTATTTTTGTAAGCAAAACCGAATATCCAATCGAAGCCAAAGCCAAATTGGCCTTATGACGCTTTCTCAAAGTGTCAATGATTTCAATCATAATAGCTGTTTTTTATTATCAGCGTGATCCGGATCAGATCACGAAAATAAAACAAGACGGATCATTGAAAAGATAAATTTTTGAATTGTGGCAACAGTTGCTTTCAAAAACAAAACAGATAATACTGGGTATTTCAAACTTCATATTGCCACCAGCCATATTGCAAATATTCTTCTCAACGTGACGTCACACAAGGCACATGTCATTTCACTTGAAAAGTCGGGGGTGTTACCATATTTGAATCAAATTCGCATAATTTTTCTTTTCAAATTTATTTTTGTGAAACAAATTTTATGTTCAAATATGCAACACATGAACAATATTTTTCTGCTAGCACTTGAGTTTATCTTGGCATATTAAGGTGTGACCACCGAAACATTTCAGAAATGTTTATGAAATATTTCTGAAGCAAATCGGACAGATTTTATAAAAATTTATAAAAGAAATTTATTTATTAACCCCCCTATTAATAAACACTGCGTAAAAGTTATCAACTCGTTACTCAGCAGTTACGTCAAATTTTTGTATGCTATCTGACGTCTACTAGCTAACTTACACTTCCATATTTGTTCATTAATACGGGGGTAAATGTTTATGAGATGTTTCAACTTAATCCTGTTTTGGACTAGAAGAAAATAATGTGGCGGGATTATTAGCAGCGAGTAGTTTTTATTTTTGTAATTTTGGTCTCGGCAATCACGCTACACGCGATGTCGCGGCCAGACATATACAGGGTGTCCGCCGGGAAGGTATACTACTTTGTTTGTTTATAATTTTTGATTAAATGAAAGAGAATCTGGTTGACGGTTGATTGGTCAGGAGATCTCCATGTGCCTTTGTGAATATCGAGATGCGGGAACCGTGTACTAGCCACGGCAAAATTTCGCCCCGCCGCGAAATCGATCAGCCTAAATCCGTTGTCGGATGTGGTGTCGTGTAGGCTGTATTTTCCGACAGTACTACCAAAGATGCCCTCTCTTCCTAACATTGCGTTAAAAACGCCTAAGACAATTTTAATGTCATAGCTAGGGCACTGCTCGTAAGTTTTGTCCTAGAGCTCGTAGAACCTCTCTTTGGTGTGGTCGTCTTTCTCATCCGTGGGGGCATGATAGCAGTCGCCGTAATAAATATCGCAGTTTTTCACCCTCTTTTTGCCCGGGCCATCCCATCGCACTTCTTGGATGGCGGTTAAATCTGCTTTATAGTGGTTCAGGGCCTCAGCTAGTTGTTCGGCTGCACGCGGTCTGTTAAGGGAACTAACATTCCACGTACAGATCCGAAATTCGTTGTCCTTGTATCGTTTGCCAGGTTCGTCAACAGTAAAATCATCCGTATCCGAGGCTTGTTGATGCTTCGCAACTACAAATGTTTTACGTAGTCGGGCAGTTACCCCGGCGTACAGCCCCCAACCTGGAGGGCCAGGCCCTTTGTTGGACCCCTTGGCAAAAGGGGCCGGATCTTCCGGTGTCAGTAACCCACTTCGGGGATGTGAGTGCTGCCATTGGCCCATAAAGGGTTCATCCGCCACCATCTCTTTTTCAGTACCCTGACCAGTCCTGAAAATTCCTCACTGACCTCAGCTCCAAATATGTCGGAATAGCTCAAGTAAGGTATCTGCCAAATTGACTGTTGACAACACCGTTGATTCAATCTAGTGAATTCATCCGCCATATATGTTAGACTTCTGAGACCCGTCATTCCGACAGAGCATTATAGTGTTGCTATTTTCTTCGTGTTCAACACTCGCGCTTATAAGTTTAGCAAGTCATGCCCGGAAGGACAAGAACAGTACCCGGCGGCTACCACGCGGAGGTGGTAAAATATAAATATTCTCAGTCAGGCAGCCTTACAGGCCCTTTCGTCCAATACATTGGACTCAAAAACGGTAAAGTGCTGTTATGATGCCCTGCAAACCCTATCCAAACACAATAGGGTAAGATTCGGATGGGTATCTGGTCATAAGGGGTTCGCAGTGTCAGCCTTTGGGCAGGAATTAAAGAAAAATAAAATACCTGGAACCAGTCGGAGTCCTTGAGAAGCCCTTGTGAAGAAAACAATATGCATGTTTGGTATACCTCACACAACACTAACAGACCAAGGAACAAACTTCACCAGTGATCTTTATAAAAGTATTTGCAAAACGCTAAAGGTTCCGAAAATATAGACCATTCAATATCATTCAAAGTGGAACAGTGCGCTTGAAAGATCACATAGAACTCTAGCTGAAACTACGCCAGTAAGGATCAGACTAACTGAGACAAATAAAAAGATTACGCTATAGTTTGTTATAATACTACCGAACATACAAATTTTAGTCCATACGAAGCACTCTTTGGGTTAAAAGCACCAATTCCACCTGTCTTAAATAGACAAACACAATCGTTTCCAACTATGTTGCCGAAATAAAATTGAAACTACAGGCAGCATATGAGACAATACGAAACACCAACTAAAAAGTAAACAAAAATCAAAACAATATTACGATCATAACTCAAAACATGTCAGTTTTAATGTATGAGGCAAGGTGTTATTAGAAATCAAGAATCGATCGAAAACAAGCTCACCCAAATCTTTGAAGGACCGTATGAGATCACAGAAATATTATCCACAGAAAACTCTAAATTAAAAATAGGAAGGAAAGAAAAGAGTGTACACAATAACCTTATCAAACTTTTTAATCGGAGAGACACGAAAACACAACCACGACACTAAAAAGTGCATATTACAACTAATCTTTGGTAATCAAAATCCTAGTACTTGTGAGACCAAAGTGTTCGCATTAAACAACCTAAGCTCATGGCTATATGCCATGCCCGAGCCAATTAGCGTTCGAATTTTGTGCGGAAACGTACCCAACTACGATAGCGGAATCGTTTCTGTAGATCCATTTTGTAAGGCCGTCACTAAAGAGGATTACCTCCAACCATCAAATAACATATATAACAAAACCCCAATAACATACTTTTTGCAAGAACCCATAACTGATAACGTAGAAATACCATTCAATTTATCCCAAATTTATCCCCACGTAAAAAAATTGTATTGTCCTTTATCTTTTGTGTTTGCGTAATAATAGCTTTGGTTATAATAATAAAGAAGAACATACAACAAATGTAACGTGTGATGACGACACAACCCATGTATAAAAAAAAACAATGTGAAAATCAAACCAAAACCTATGTTAATATCAAAAAATATGAATAACTAATCGGAAAAAAAATCTTTTTATATAAACAAAGCAATGTAAAATACTAATAAAATATAAACTAGAGAACTCTGTGCATCGTCCTCATCCACACCGTCAATGCCGAAAGATCTTACTCGTAACCTCGTACGAATTTCTTTTTTTTTAAGGGGGGGAGGAATGTTGCGCCCTCAAAATACAGACCCTCAACACAGAGACCACACAGACGCCCTAGATATTGGCTTACATGACATAGTCGATTTCATAGAATTGCATCGTAAAGCAATTGAGTGCCTATCCAATTGAGTCAAATGTATAAATCATAAAAGCAACACAACAAACTGCGGTGTCGTATTGGAAACCTAAGCAATACTGAAGCACAGTAGCGTGAGGTCGCCAAGTAACACACATGTTGCACTTCCTATGAAAAATACCTTGAAAAAGCTATGAGTCATTTTGCGTGGCTGACCTGGAAACTGGTGTCGATCGGAGGCAACAAGAGAGGCCCAATTCTTGAGAACGTCGTGAAATTGACTGATTTGGCTCGTTTGCGACGGACGCCTCTACTTCGGGCAAAACGTAGTCTCACTGGCACGGCAACATCAAGCACCGAATATTCTGACTCAAATTTTTTCAATAGACTATGAATTGCTTGTCTACTGAGACGAGAATTACGGCCGAAAATTGGCGATAAGGCTCCTAAAGTTGCGACTACCGACTCGGAATTTCGGTAGTAAATTTTAATTATTTGTAAACGTTGTTCCTTCGTTTACTTCACCATGATAAAAATGTTGATTTTACTGAAATATTCATGACATTAACAGTTCGGTAATCGAAAAGTTTGAAGTTTTCAAGGCACTAATGAAAGACCCTTTAATTATCACACTAGGCATAAACAACAACATTATGAAAGTCAAAAAATTGGAGAGTATCAACCTGAAATTTTTTTCAGATCGCAACTGGATACTCGAGATCGAGATCTAAACTAAATAACTCCATAACTCCATAAATTTCCAAACCCAATTCACCTCGAACACAGAACTTGAAACAAATGTAGACTTTCGAAAAAGCCTTTAGTACTGCTTTTTAGAGTCTCGTGTCCGGTCAAATACAGTAAAAATACCCTACCTCTTAACTCCTTTGTTTTAAAGACCCAAAATCTAACCGACTCATCTCAACGAAACTATCTTTTGGATGGTACTTTCAATTTGGTGCCTTCTTGCGGTTATAAGCAATAATTACTAATTGTACACTTTTCTCACAATGACCATGTAAAAAAAAAATTATGTGTCGTGAGAGTTTCTTATCAGTTTCGCATACCTTTTCAAGGCTTTGTAATAAAAAAAGGTACTTTTTTAATTTATAAGAAAATATATTGTTTTCGAAATCGATTGTTTGGGCATTTTGTTCTGTAATAAAAAAAATTTACTGTTATTTTCTCAAAGAAAAAGTCTAAATATTTGAGAAAAAAAAATTCACAAAATAACAGTAAATTTTATTTTATTACAGAACAAAATGCCCAAACAATCGTCACGAATTATGAGAAGGCCATACGAAACAGGTTGCAAATAGTTTATCCAATGGCAAAGTGTACCACATGTTGGTTTCATTATTGCCAAGCTTTAAGGAGAAAAGCTTGAAAAATATTATCTTTTGTCAGCTTCCTCCACAAAAGCAAGGAAGCGAATTGACTAAACTTTTTAATAATCTTAAACTCTCAGAATGGTTACTGAGTCGTATACACGTCTCAGGTAAGCAAAATCTAATATGCAATCGAGAGTGTCATAAAGCCAAATTGGTCTTATGACGCTTCCTCAAAGTGTCATAATACCAAATGCTAGAGTTGGGCTTTATGTCACTTTCACAAAGCGACGCTTGGCCTTATGTCACGGCACCCACCAAGACCAGGTGCTAACCTTCACTAGAGCATTTTCCATAATTTCACTAATTACTGAAGGAAACTTCCCTGACACCAGTAGGTATCACCACATCGTCCGCATATTCGACCAGCTTTATTTTTGTAAGCAAAACCGAATATCCAATCGAAGCCAAAGCCAAATTGGCCTTATGACGCTTTCTCAAAGTGTCAATGATTTCAATCATAATAGCTGTTTTTTATTATCAGCGTGATCCGGATCAGATCACGAAAATAAAACAAGACGGATCATTGAAAAGATAAATTTTTGAATTGTGGCAACAGTTGCTTTCAAAAACAAAACAGATAATACTGGGTATTTCAAACTTCATATTGCCACCAGCCATATTGCAAATATTCTTCTCAACGTGACGTCACACAAGGCACATGTCATTTCACTTGAAAAGTCGGGGGTGTTACCATATTTGAATCAAATTCGCATAATTTTTCTTTTCAAATTTATTTTTGTGAAACAAATTTTATGTTCAAATATGCAACACATGAACAATATTTTTCTGCTAGCACTTGAGTTTATCTTGGCATATTAAGGTGTGACCACCGAAACATTTCAGAAATGTTTATGAAATATTTCTGAAGCAAATCGGACAGATTTTATAAAAATTTATAAAAGAAATTTATTTATTAACCCCCCTATTAATAAACACTGCGTAAAAGTTATCAACTCGTTACTCAGCAGTTACGTCAAATTTTTGTATGCTATCTGACGTCTACTAGCTAACTTACACTTCCATATTTGTTCATTAATACGGGGGTAAATGTTTATGAGATGTTTCAACTTAATCCTGTTTTGGACTAGAAGAAAATAATGTGGCGGGATTATTAGCAGCGAGTAGTTTTTATTTTTGTAATTTTGGTCTCGGCAATCACGCTACACGCGATGTCGCGGCCAGACATATACAGGGTGTCCGCCGGGAAGGTATACTACTTTGTTTGTTTATAATTTTTGATTAAATGAAAGAGAATCTGGTTGACGGTTGATTGGTCAGGAGATCTCCATGTGCCTTTGTGAATATCGAGATGCGGGAACCGTGTACTAGCCACGGCAAAATTTCGCCCCGCCGCGAAATCGATCAGCCTAAATCCGTTGTCGGATGTGGTGTCGTGTAGGCTGTATTTTCCGACAGTACTACCAAAGATGCCCTCTCTTCCTAATATTGCGTTAAAAACGCCTAAGACAATTTTAATGTCATAGCTAGGGCACTGCTCGTAAGTTTTGTCCTAGAGCTCGTAGAACCTCTCTTTGGTGTGGTCGTCTTTCTCATCCGTGGGGGCATGATAGCAGTCGCCGTAATAAATATCGCAGTTTTTCACCCTTTTTTTGCCTGGGCCATCCCATCGCACTTCTTGGATGGCGGTTAAATCTGCTTTATAGTGGTTCAGGGCCTCAGCTAGTTGTTCGGCTGCACGCGGTCTGTTAAGGGAACTAACATTCCACGTACAGATCCGAAATTCGTTGTCCTTGTATCGTTTGCCAGGTTCGTCAACAGTAAAATCATCCGTATCCGAGGCTTGTTGATGCTTCGCAACTACAAATGTTTTACGTAGTCGGGCAGTTACCCCGGCGTACAGCCCCCAACCTGGAGGGCCAGGCCCTTTGTTGGACCCCTTGGCAAAAGGGGCCGGATCTTCCGGTGTCAGTAACCCACTTCGGGGATGTGAGTGCTGCCATTGGCCCATAAAGGGTTCATCCGCCACCATCTCTTTTTCAGTACCCTGACCAGTCCTGAAAATTCCTCACTGACCTCAGCTCCAAATATGTCGGAATAGCTCAAGTAAGGTATCTGCCAAATTGACTGTTGACAACACCGTTGATTCAATCTAGTGAATTCATCCGCCATATATCCTCTTTCTGAGGTGCTCATGTTAGACTTCTGAGACTCGTCATTCCGACAGAGCATTATAGTGTTGCTATTTTCTTCGTGTTCAACACTCGCGCTTATAAGTTTAGCAAGTCATGCCCGGAAGGACAAGAACAGTACCCGGCGGCTACCACGCGGAGGTGGTAAAATATAAATATTCTCAGTCAGGCAGCCTTACAGGCCCTTTCGTCCAATACATTGGACTCAAAAACGGTAAAGTGCTGTTATGATGCCCTGCAAACCCTATCCAAACACAATAGGGTAAGATTCGGATGGGTATCTGGTCATAAGGGGTTCGCAGTGTCAGCCTTTGGGCAGGAATTAAAGAAAAATAAAATACCTGGAACCAGTCGGAGTCCTTGAGAAGCCCTTGTGAAGAAAACAATATGCATGTTTGGTATACCTCACACAACACTAACAGACCAAGGAACAAACTTCACCAGTGATCTTTATAAAAGTATTTGCAAAACGCTAAAGGTTCCGAAAATATAGACCATTCAATATCATTCAAAGTGGAACAGTGCGCTTGAAAGATCACATAGAACTCTAGCTGAAACTACGCCAGTAAGGATCAGACTAACTGAGACAAATAAAAAGATTACGCTATAGTTTGTTATAATACTACCGAACATACAAATTTTAGTCCATACGAAGCACTCTTTGGGTTAAAAGCACCAATTCCACCTGTCTTAAATAGACAAACACAATCGTTTCCAACTATGTTGCCGAAATAAAATTGAAACTACAGGCAGCATATGAGACAATACGAAACACCAACTAAAAAGTAAACAAAAATCAAAACAATATTACGATCATAACTCAAAACATGTCAGTTTTAATGTATGAGGCAAGGTGTTATTAGAAATCAAGAATCGATCGAAAACAAGCTCACCCAAATCTTTGAAGGACCGTATGAGATCACAGAAATATTATCCACAGAAAACTCTAAATTAAAAATAGGAAGGAAAGAAAAGAGTGTACACAATAACCTTATCAAACTTTTTAATCGGAGAGACACGAAAACACAACCACGACACTAAAAAGTGCATATTACAACTAATCTTTGGTAATCAAAATCCTAGTACTTGTGAGACCAAAGTGTTCGCATTAAACAACCTAAGCTCATGGCTATATGCCATGCCCGAGCCAATTAGCGTTCGAATTTTGTGCGGAAACGTACCCAACTACGATAGCGGAATCGTTTCTGTAGATCCATTTTGTAAGGCCGTCACTAAAGAGGATTACCTCCAACCATCAAATAACATATATAACAAAACCCCAATAACATACTTTTTGCAAGAACCCATAACTGATAACGTAGAAATACCATTCAATTTATCCCAAATTTATCCCCACGTAAAAAAATTGTATTGTCCTTTATCTTTTGTGTTTGCGTAATAATAGCTTTGGTTATAATAATAAAGAAGAACATACAACAAATGTAACGTGTGATGACGACACAACCCATGTATAAAAAAAAACAATGTGAAAATCAAACCAAAACCTATGTTAATATCAAAAAATATGAATAACTAATCGGAAAAAAAATCTTTTTATATAAACAAAGCAATGTAAAATACTAATAAAATATAAACTAGAGAACTCTGTGCATCGTCCTCATCCACACCGTCAATGCCGAAAGATCTTACTCGTAACCTCGTACGAATTTCTTTTTTTTTAAGGGGGGGAGGAATGTTGCGCCCTCAAAATACAGACCCTCAACACAGAGACCACACAGACGCCCTAGATATTGGCTTACATGACATAGTCGATTTCATAGAATTGCATCGTAAAGCAATTGAGTGCCTATCCAATTGAGTCAAATGTATAAATCATAAAAGCAACACAACAAACTGCGGTGTCGTATTGGAAACCTAAGCAATACTGAAGCACAGTAGCGTGAGGTCGCCAAGTAACACACATGTTGCACTTCCTATGAAAAATACCTTGAAAAAGCTATGAGTCATTTTGCGTGGCTGACCTGGAAACTGGTGTCGATCGGAGGCAACAAGAGAGGCCCAATTCTTGAGAACGTCGTGAAATTGACTGATTTGGCTCGTTTGCGACGGACGCCTCTACTTCGGGCAAAACGTAGTCTCACTGGCACGGCAACATCAAGCACCGAATATTCTGACTCAAATTTTTTCAATAGACTATGAATTGCTTGTCTACTGAGACGAGAATTACGGCCGAAAATTGGCGATAAGGCTCCTAAAGTTGCGACTACCGACTCGGAATTTCGGTAGTAAATTTTAATTATTTGTAAACGTTGTTCCTTCGTTTACTTCACCATGATGAAAATGTTGATTTTACTGAAATATTCATGACATTAACAGTTCGGTAATCGAAAAGTTTGAAGTTATCAAGGCACTAATGAAAGACCCTTTAATCTTTTTTATCACACTAGGCATAAACAACAACATTATGAAAGTCAAAAAATTGGAGAGTATCAACCTGAAATTTTTTTCAGATCGCAACTGGATACTCTTTGATATAGATCTCGAGATCGAGATCTAAACTAAATAACTCCATAACTCCATAAATTTCCAAACCAAATTCACCTCGAACACAGAACTTGAAACAAATGTAGACTTTCGAAAAAGCCTTTAGTACTGCTTTTTAGAGTCTCGTGTCCGGTCAAATACAGTAAAAATACCCTACCTCTTAACTCCTTTGTTTTAAAGACCCAAAATCTAACCGACTCATCTCAACGAAACTATCTTTTGGATGGTACTTTCAATTTGGTGCCTTCTTGCGGTTATAAGCAATAATTACTAATTGTACACTTTTCTCACAATGACCATGTAAAAAAAAAATTATGTGTCGTGAGAGTTTCTTATCAGTTTCGCATACCTTTTCAAGGCTTTGTAATAAAAAAAGGTACTTTTTTAATTTATAAGAAAATATATTGTTTTCGAAATCGATTGTTTGGGCATTTTGTTCTGTAATAAAAACAATTTACTGTTATTTTCTCAAAGAAAAAGTCTAAATATTTGAGAAAAAAAATTCACAAAATAACAGTAAATTTTATTTTATTACAGAACAAAATGCCCAACCAATCGTCACGAATTATGAGAAGGCCATACGAAACAGGTTGCAAATAGTTTATCCAATGGCAAAGTGTACCACATGTTGGTTTCATTATTGCCAAGCTTTAAGGAGAAAAGCTTGAAAAATATTATCTTTTGTCAGCTTCCTCCACAAAAGCAAGGAAGCGAATTGACTAAACTTTTTAATAATCTTAAACTCTCAGAATGGTTACTGAGTCGTATACACGTCTCAGGTAAGCAAAATCTAATATGCAATCGAGAGTGTCATAAAGCCAAATTGGTCTTATGACGCTTCCTCAAAGTGTCATAATACCAAATGCTAGAGTTGGGCTTTATGTCACTTTCACAAAGCGACGCTTGGCCTTATGTCACGGCACCCACCAAGACCAGGTGCTAACCTTCACTAGAGCATTTTCCATAATTTCACTAATTACTGAAGGAAACTTCCCTGACACCAGTAGGTATCACCACATCGTCCGCATATTCGACCAGCTTTATTTTTGTAAGCAAAACCGAATATCCAATCGAAGCCAAAGCCAAATTGGCCTTATGACGCTTTCTCAAAGTGTCAATGATTTCAATCATAATAGCTGTTTTTTATTATCAGCGTGATCCGGATCAGATCACGAAAATAAAACAAGACGGATCATTGAAAAGATAAATTTTTGAATTGTGGCAACAGTTGCTTTCAAAAACAAAACAGATAATACTGGGTATTTCAAACTTCATATTGCCACCAGCCATATTGCAAATATTCTTCTCAACGTGACGTCACACAAGGCACATGTCATTTCACTTGAAAAGTCGGGGGTGTTACCATATTTGAATCAAATTCGCATAATTTTTCTTTTCAAATTTATTTTTGTGAAACAAATTTTATGTTCAAATATGCAACACATGAACAATATTTTTCTGCTAGCACTTGAGTTTATCTTGGCATATTAAGGTGTGACCACCGAAACATTTCAGAAATGTTTATGAAATATTTCTGAAGCAAATCGGACAGATTTTATAAAAATTTATAAAAGAAATTTATTTATTAACCCCCCTATTAATAAACACTGCGTAAAAGTTATCAACTCGTTACTCAGCAGTTACGTCAAATTTTTGTATGCTATCTGACGTCTACTAGCTAACTTACACTTCCATATTTGTTCATTAATACGGGGGTAAATGTTTATGAGATGTTTCAACTTAATCCTGTTTTGGACTAGAAGAAAATAATGTGGCGGGATTATTAGCAGCGAGTAGTTTTTATTTTTGTAACTTTGGTCTCGGCAATCACGCTACACGCGATGTCGCGGCCAGACATATACAGGGTGTCCGCCGGGAAGGTATACTACTTTGTTTGTTTATAATTTTTGATTAAATGAAAGAGAATCTGGTTGACGGTTGATTGGTCAGGAGATCTCCATGTGCCTTTGTGAATATCGAGATGCGGGAACCGTGTACTAGCCACGGCAAAATTTCGCCCCGCCGCGAAATCGATCAGCCTAAATCCGTTGTCGGATGTGGTGTCGTGTAGGCTGTATTTTCCGACAGTACTACCAAAGATGCCCTCTCTTCCTAACATTGCGTTAAAAACGCCTAAGACAATTTTAATGTCATAGCTAGGGCACTGCTCGTAAGTTTTGTCCTAGAGCTCGTAGAACCTCTCTTTGGTGTGGTCGTCTTTCTCATCCGTGGGGGCATGATAGCAGTCGCCGTAATAAATATCGCAGTTTTTCACCCTCTTTTTGCCCGGGCCATCCCATCGCACTTCTTGGATGGCGGTTAAATCTGCTTTATAGTGGTTCAGGGCCTCAGCTAGTTGTTCGGCTGCACGCGGTCTGTTAAGGGAACTAACATTCCACGTACAGATCCGAAATTCGTTGTCCTTGTATCGTTTGCCAGGTTCGTCAACAGTAAAATCATCCGTATCCGAGGCTTGTTGATGCTTCGCAACTACAAATGTTTTACGTAGTCGGGCAGTTACCCCGGCGTACAGCCCCCAACCTGGAGGGCCAGGCCCTTTGTTGGACCTCTTGGCAAAAGGGGCCGGATCTTCCGGTGTCAGTAACCCACTTCGGGGATGTGAGTGCTGCCATTGGCCCATAAAGGGTTCATCCGCCACCATCTCTTTTTCAGTACCCTGACCAGTCCTGAAAATTCCTCACTGACCTCAGCTCCAAATATGTCGGAATAGCTCAAGTAAGGTATCTGCCAAATTGACTGTTGACAACACCGTTGATTCAATCTAGTGAATTCATCCGCCATATATCCTCTTTCTGAGGTGCTCATGTTAGACTTCTGAGACTCGTCATTCCGACAGAGCATTATAGTGTTGCTATTTTCTTCGTGTTCAACACTCGCGCTTATAAGTTTAGCAAGTCATGCCCGGAAGGACAAGAACAGTACCCGGCGGCTACCACGCGGAGGTGGTAAAATATAAATATTCTCAGTCAGGCAGCCTTACAGGCCCTTTCGTCCAATACATTGGACTCAAAAACGGTAAAGTGCTGTTATGATGCCCTGCAAACCCTATCCAAACACAATAGGGTAAGATTCGGATGGGTATCTGGTCATAAGGGGTTCGCAGTGTCAGCCTTTGGGCAGGAATTAAAGAAAAATAAAATACCTGGAACCAGTCGGAGTCCTTGAGAAGCCCTTGTGAAGAAAACAATATGCATGTTTGGTATACCTCACACAACACTAACAGACCAAGGAACAAACTTCACCAGTGATCTTTATAAAAGTATTTGCAAAACGCTAAAGGTTCCGAAAATATAGACCATTCAATATCATTCAAAGTGGAACAGTGCGCTTGAAAGATCACATAGAACTCTAGCTGAAACTACGCCAGTAAGGATCAGACTAACTGAGACAAATAAAAAGATTACGCTATAGTTTGTTATAATACTACCGAACATACAAATTTTAGTCCATACGAAGCACTCTTTGGGTTAAAAGCACCAATTCCACCTGTCTTAAATAGACAAACACAATCGTTTCCAACTATGTTGCCGAAATAAAATTGAAACTACAGGCAGCATATGAGACAATACGAAACACCAACTAAAAAGTAAACAAAAATCAAAACAATATTACGATCATAACTCAAAACATGTCAGTTTTAATGTATGAGGCAAGGTGTTATTAGAAATCAAGAATCGATCGAAAACAAGCTCACCCAAATCTTTGAAGGACCGTATGAGATCACAGAAATATTATCCACAGAAAACTCTAAATTAAAAATAGGAAGGAAAGAAAAGAGTGTACACAATAACCTTATCAAACTTTTTAATCGGAGAGACACGAAAACACAACCACGACACTAAAAAGTGCATATTACAACTAATCTTTGGTAATCAAAATCCTAGTACTTGTGAGACCAAAGTGTTCGCATTAAACAACCTAAGCTCATGGCTATATGCCATGCCCGAGGAAATTAGCGTTCGAATTTTGTGCGGAAACGTATCCAAAACTATCAAAACTACGATAGCGGAATCGTTTCTGTAGATCCATTTTGTAAGGCCGTCACTAAAGAGGATTACCTCCAACCATCAAATAACATATATAACAAAACCCCAATAACATACTTTTTGCAAGAACCCATAACTGATAACGTAGAAATACCATTCAATTTATCCCAAATTTATCCCCACGTAAAAAAATTGTATTGTCCTTTATCTTTTGTGTTTGCGTAATAATAGCTTTGGTTATAATAATAAAGAAGAACATACAACAAATGTAACGTGTGATGACGACACAACCCATGTATAAAAAAAAACAATGTGAAAATCAAACCAAAACCTATGTTAATATCAAAGAATATGAATAACTAATCGGAAAAAAAATCTTTTTATATAAACAAAGCAATGTAAAATACTAATAAAATATAAACTAGAGAACTCTGTGCATCGTCCTCATCCACACCGTCAATGCCGAAAGATCTTACTCGTAACCTCGTACGAATTTCTTTTTTTTTAAGGGGGGGAGGAATGTTGCGCCCTCAAAATACAGACCCTCAACACAGAGACCACACAGACGCCCTAGATATTGGCTTACATGACATAGTCGATTTCATAGAATTGCATCGTAAAGCAATTGAGTGCCTATCCAATTGAGTCAAATGTATAAATCATAAAAGCAACACAACAAACTGCGGTGTCGTATTGGAAACCTAAGCAATACTGAAGCACAGTAGCGTGAGGTCGCCAAGTAACACACATGTTGCACTTCCTATGAAAAATACCTTGAAAAAGCTATGAGTCATTTTGCGTGGCTGACCTGGAAACTGGTGTCGATCGGAGGCAACAAGAGAGGCCCAATTCTTGAGAACGTCGTGAAATTGACTGATTTGGCTCGTTTGCGACGGACGCCTCTACTTCGGGCAAAACGTAGTCTCACTGGCACGGCAACATCAAGCACCGAATATTCTGACTCAAATTTTTTCAATAGACTATGAATTGCTTGTCTACTGAGACGAGAATTACGGCCGAAAATTGGCGATAAGGCTCCTAAAGTTGCGACTACCGACTCGGAATTTCGGTAGTAAATTTTAATTATTTGTAAACGTTGTTCCTTTTTTACTGAAATATTCATGACATTAACAGTTCGGTAATCGAAAAGTTTGAAGTTATCAAGGCACTAATGAAAGACCCTTTAATCTTTTTTATCACACTAGGCATAAACAACAACATTATGAAAGTCAAAAAATTGGAGAGTATCAACCTGAAATTTTTTTCAGATCGCAACTGGATACTCTTTGATATAGATCTCGAGATCGAGATCTAAACTAAATAACTCCATAACTCCATAAATTTCCAAACCAAATTCACCTCGAACACAGAACTTGAAACAAATGTAGACTTTCGAAAAAGCCTTTAGTACTGCTTTTTAGAGTCTCGTGTCCGGTCAAATACAGTAAAAATACCCTACCTCTTAACTCCTTTGTTTTAAAGACCCAAAATCTAACCGACTCATCTCAACGAAACTATCTTTTGGATGGTACTTTCAATTTGGTGCCTTCTTGCGGTTATAAGCAATAATTACTAATTGTACACTTTTCTCACAATGACCATGTAAAAAAAAAATTATGTGTCGTGAGAGTTTCTTATCAGTTTCGCATACCTTTTCAAGGCTTTGTAATAAAAAAAGGTACTTTTTTAATTTATAAGAAAATATATTGTTTTCGAAATCGATTGTTTGGGCATTTTGTTCTGTAATAAAAAAAATTTACTGTTATTTTCTCAAAGAAAAAGTCTAAATATTTGAGAAAAAAAATTCACAAAATAACAGTAAATTTTATTTTATTACAGAACAAAATGCCCAAACAATCGTCACGAATTATGAGAAGGCCATACGAAACAGGTTGCAAATAGTTTATCCAATGGCAAAGTGTACCACATGTTGGTTTCATTATTGCCAAGCTTTAAGGAGAAAAGCTTGAAAAATATTATCTTTTGTCAGCTTCCTCCACAAAAGCAAGGAAGCGAATTGACTAAACTTTTTAATAATCTTAAACTCTCAGAATGGTTACTGAGTCGTATACACGTCTCAGGTAAGCAAAATCTAATATGCAATCGAGAGTGTCATAAAGCCAAATTGGTCTTATGACGCTTCCTCAAAGTGTCATAATACCAAATGCTAGAGTTGGGCTTTATGTCACTTTCACAAAGCGACGCTTGGCCTTATGTCACGGCACCCACCAAGACCAGGTGCTAACCTTCACTAGAGCATTTTCCATAATTTCACTAATTACTGAAGGAAACTTCCCTGACACCAGTAGGTATCACCACATCGTCCGCATATTCGACCAGCTTTATTTTTGTAAGCAAAACCGAATATCCAATCAATAGCTGTTTTTTATTATCAGCGTGATCCGGATCAGATCACGAAAATAAAACAAGACGGATCATTGAAAAGATAAATTTTTGAATTGTGGCAACAGTTGCTTTCAAAAACAAAACAGATAATACTGGGTATTTCAAACTTCATATTGCCACCAGCCATATTGCAAATATTCTTCTCAACGTGACGTCACACAAGGCACATGTCATTTCACTTGAAAAGTCGGGGGTGTTACCATATTTGAATCAAATTCGCATAATTTTTCTTTTCAAATTTATTTTTGTGAAACAAATTTTATGTTCAAATATGCAACACATGAACAATATTTTTCTGCTAGCACTTGAGTTTATCTTGGCATATTAAGGTGTGACCACCGAAACATTTCAGAAATGTTTATGAAATATTTCTGAAGCAAATCGGACAGATTTTATAAAAATTTATAAAAGAAATTTATTTATTAACCCCCCTATTAATAAACACTGCGTAAAAGTTATCAACTCGTTACTCAGCAGTTACGTCAAATTTGTGTATGCTATCTGACGTCTACTAGCTAACTTACACTTCCATATTTGTTTATTAATACGGGGGTAAATGTTTATGAGATGTTTCAACTTAATCCTGTTTTGGACTAGAAGAAAATAATGTGGCGGGATTATTAGCAGCGAGTAGTTTTTATTTTTGTAATTTTGGTCTCGGCAATCACGCTACACGCGATGTCGCGGCCAGACATATACAGGGTGTCCGCCGGGAAGGTATACTACTTTGTTTGTTTATAATTTTTGATTAAATGAAAGAGAATGGATCTTACATTGATAAATGTTTTATTTAATGTCGGCAATTATGTATGGAATACAATATCAGGTAAATGTCCGCCTCTGTTAGTCTCAAAAATTCGAGCCCTTTTGAGCACATTTTTCATTACATTCTCAAACATTTCACGCGGTATTTCATTAGTTTCATCACGAATATTTTGTTTGAGTTGCTCAAGCGTTTCTGGTTTGTTTGCATAAACCTTGCTTTTCAGATATCCCCACAAAAAGAAGTCCGGAGCAGTCAAATCAGGCGACCGTGGAGGCCAATCACCATTTCATGAAATAACTTGTTGTGGAAAGAGGTCTCGCAGTAATTCCATTGTAATCGCTGTATGCGATGTGGCACCGTCTTGTTGATACCACATGTTAATCAAGCCCAAAGCATGAAGTTGTGGCGTTAAAAAGTTTTCAATCATATCACGATATCGCTCCCCATTCCCAGTTACCGTTACGCCGTTTTCATTTTCAAATAAGTAAGGTCCAATGATTCCTCCTGACCCAAATTGCACACCAGACTGTAACTTTTAAAGGATGCAAAGGTGACTGATGAATATCACCTACAGACCCTCTTTCTTCGAAATCATTCGTTGTTTCTCCCAAAAATTTCACGTAACTTTGTCATCGTCACAGTAATCGATGATTGATTTTGATAAAATGTTTTAACGATTAAAACACGTTGGTTTATCGAATATTTTTCCATAATAAATTTGCCACGTGTCTACTTCACGACTGCCAAATATGAACTGTCAAGACTAATGTTTACCAAAATGGCAGCAAAACAAAGTAGTATACCTTCCCGACGGACACCCTGCATATGCCCCACGGGCCACAAGTCTAGTTTCTAGTTAGTCTAAACATTAACGTCGTAGGGAAAGGGTCTCTCCGTCTCTCATTCTTTATGTTAATAAATAGTTGATTTCTAGAACGGTTCGTCTATTTTCTTTTTTCTCATTTTCTCACCCGCAGCAGAAACATTGGTCCTTCTTCGCCAAATATATATGTTAAGAATCAGTGCAGTTTTACATATCGCGCAATACCCTTCCCTCAACGTCGTCAATCGGTCGCATACGTACAAGCACATTCGTATATGTAGATTCATTCAAATCACACCATCGTGTCGCGCGTTCGCGAAAAATAACAGCTTCGTTCATCGTACAAGTACATAAATGTACATTTATGCACATAACCCCGTCTTGCATTTGTGAAAGAAAACAGTTCGTCGTAAGCGAACATAAGCAGAAGCACATATATATGTATGTACGTTTGTGGAGATCACGGCGTTCGCACAAATTAATTCCGTTTTCGCTCTTTTTTTATCATTCTTTCTTCGACCAGCATTATCTCGTTATGTCAAACCCACTCATTAAACGTGACAGTACCCGAAATTCGATAAAACGGGTTTTAATATCCAGCTAAAGAGCAGAGTCTTTCGAAAAAGCGTAAATTGAAGCACATCGAATCCTCCTGCTCGAGCATTGGAACAAGTTTGACCAAGCCCCGGAAGCAGTCGAGCAGATGAGACCAGGGAGGAGCAGGAAGCGGAGCGCGATGAAGGCGAGCAGTGGTACAGAGAAGCTTTAGCCAACCTCACTCGAGCGGCGAGCAAGCTCAATTTAGCATCATCACCAATAAAACCCGACAACCTCACAAAAACTCGAGCAGACGTTAAGCTTCCCTCAATGGACCTCCCGCACTTTTCTGGTGACGCCAAAGATTGGCGAGCTTTTCGTGACGCATTCGCGTCCCTGATCCATAATGAAACTTCTCTCACCGACCCGGTTGGCTGCTCTCTTTGCGGTGTCTCTCACCGACCCGAAAGGCTGCTCTCTTTGCGGTGTAGTTTGGAATATGAGGCGCTGCAGGTTGTGAAAGGTTTCAAAATCACCGACAATAACTACGAAGAAGCTTGGAACTTGTTGTCCAAAAGGTACGACCACGAACGCATTGTAGACGCTCACTTCCATGCTCTTTTCGCTCTACAAAAAATCGACGGCGAGTCATCGTGTTCCATCAAAGCCCTGTTGGACAGAACCCAAGAACATTTTCAATCCCTTAAAGCGCTCGGAAATCGAGAATTGGGACGATTGGCTAATACACTCAACGGTTAGTAAACTAGACTGTTAAACGCATAGACAGTGGGAATTATCCCTTGGTAAAGGGCCCACTTGGGACTCCAATTGCGCAACAATCAACGCTCGGATGGGTTCTCTTCGGGAAGGTATTTGATTCCACAGTTACCAAAACAGTTTCTTCGGCAGTTTGCATGTTCACGGACGCCGCGCTCACAAAGGCTGTTTCTAAGTTTTCGGAGATTGAGGCTCTGCCCGAAGTGAGGCACCTTACCGTCGAGGAACAGCTTTGCGAGAAAACTTTTATTGAGAGTTACTATCGAAGGGAAGACGGTCGCTATGTTGTGAAGCTCCCTTTTAAGGCCGGTTGCCCACTTGGAGTTTCTCGACACACTGCGGTTCGAGCTCTTTTACGGATGGAAGCGCTGTTTTCAAAAGATGATAATCTTCGTTAAATGTACGTGGACTTCATGCAAGAATTTATCACCTTGGGGCATATGGAGCACACAAAGCAGGAGCCTATACCCGGCTAACATTATTATATGCCGCATACAGCAGTCATAAAGGAATCGAGCACAACGACCAAACTAAGAGTTGTGTTTAATGCGTCATGCCGGATCACGTCAGGTTTTTCCCTCAACGATTCTCAAATGATCGGTCCGCAGTTGCAGTCGGATCTGTTCTCAACATTCATCCGCCTCCGCTCCCATCGCTTTGCTATTGGCGCTGATGTGGCAAAGATGTATCGCCAGGTCCGAGTCTCTGAAGAGCACATTGACTATCAGCGGATAGTTTGGCGCGATTCTCCTACAGATGATATTAAAGATTTCCGGTTGTTGACTGTCACCTATGGAGTCGCGTCTGCCTCCTACTTAGCAGTTAGAGCTCTTCAGCAAGCTGCACTGGATGAAGGCTTGGACTATCCTTCCGCAACGCAAGTCATCCTACGCGATTTCTATATGGACGATCTGCTGACTGGTTGCTATGACGAGGCAGATCTACAACAGCTACAACACCAAGTATCAGCCATATTGAGTCGTGGTGGCTTCCACCTCAGAAAATGGTCTTCTAACTCCCCGCTAGTCATCAATGCTGTCCCAGAGAATCAACGCGAGATTGTGCAGTCTTTGGATTTCTCGGAAACAGATGGTGTTCGGACGCTGGGGTTACTTTGGGATCCCTCCTCCGCGGTCCACGTTTGTGGCGAATCGCGTCTCTCAGATCCAGGAGGTCATACCCGCGAACAACTGGTTCCACGTGAAGTCATCGGAGAATCCAGCTGACTGTGGAACTCGAGGGGTACTACCACATCATCTGGTTAACCATTCTCTCTGGTGGAGTGGTCCGCCATGGCTCAGTCAAAAAGAGTCACCGTGGCCCCAGCAACAACTTTTAACCAATCCAATCCAGCGTAAGCAATCTCAACAGGCGCTCTGAGCTGGTCAATCTGTCGAATCCACGTGCAGCACCACCGGTCTGGGAAATCATCGATCATTATTCGTCGTTAAGAAAGTTAAAGCGTGTCACAGCGTATATCCTGAGATAGCAGCAGTCGAAGTCAACAAGAGCGGTGATCGAAGACCACGTCGCAGCAGCAAGCATCTAAGTCTCTTTGAACTCGATAAAAGATAAAAATCACCCAAAAACATCATGTTGCGGAAGACATCCACCGACTTCAGTCCAGAAATGCGGTATGTCGTCATAGCAAACTTTCTAAACTCTATCCATATTTAGACGAAAAGGGATTGCTCAGGGTGGGCGGACGACTGCGGAACGCCTCGCTATCATCAGATGAAAAGCACCCAATTCTGTTACACGCGCAGTCCAAGCTCACTACGCTCGTTTGCAACGATATTCATCGTATCACACTACATGCAGGACCTCAAGCGATACACTGTACGCTCCAAAGCCGCTTCTGGGTCATTAACGCCCGGAACAGGATCTACAGATCGTGTGAAAAATGCCGCAGACACTCGCATATAAAGGGTTTTTCAACAGGGACGCTACAAAAGTAGAGCGACAGGGACAGCAAACGACGCCGAATTTCTTGCCGCTCTTTTGACATTTCTCTTCCATTTCATAATGGAAAGATATACGAGCTAACAACGAGTCGAAATTATTAAAATTTACTACCGAAATTCGGAGTCAGTGGCCTCAACGTTAAGAGCGCTACGTCCAATTTATGGTCGTCATAATCGTCCTAGCAGATCAACAATTGGACGTCTAGTGGACAAATTTTAATCCACAGGCACAGTACAAAATGATCCCGTGCCAGTGAGACAAAGAAGTGCCCGTAGTGTCGAGAATATTGCTGCCGCTGAGGCTTCAGTTGAAGAAAGCCCAAATGTGTCTCTCACACGTTCTCAAGCGTTGGGCATCTCTGTGACGTCGTTGTGGCCAATTTTGCGAAAAGATCTTGGCCTACATCCTTACAAGATTAAATTAACGCAAGAACTGAAGCCGCTTGACCACCAGAAGCGTCGTATGTTCGTGAATTGGGCTGAGCAACAACTTGAAAATGATTCGGATTTTCATCGAAAAATCATCTTCAGCGATGAGGCTCATTTCTGGCTGAATGGCTTCGTCAATAAACAAAATATGCGGTATTGGTCAGGCAGCAATCCACACGTACTCCATGAGTCATCATTGCATCCCGAAAAAATTACGGTTTGGTGTGGTTTATGGGCCGGCGGCGTCATTGGGCCGTACTTCTTCCGTGATGATCAAGACCGGCACGTTACTGTGAATGGGAATCGCTACCGTTCAATGATAACCGAATATTTTTGGCCCCAATTGGATGATATGGACTTGGAGGACATTTGGTTCCAACAGGACGGCGCCACAAGCCACGCAGCGAATATCACAATCAATTTATTGGAAACCAAGTTTGGAGAACGTGTTATCTGACGAAATGGTCCAGTCGCTTGGCCGCCTCGGTCGTGCGATTTGACGCCGTAAGACTATTTCCTGTGGGGCTACGTCAAGTCTATGGTCTATGCCAACAAGCCAGCGACGATTGATGAACTTCGTACGAATATCGAACGTGAAATTGCAGTAGTATCGGCCGATTTATGCTTGAAAACCGTCGAAAATTGGGTTCAGCGTCTGGACTTCTGCAAGCGTGCCGTGGTGGCCATGCAAAAGAAATCGAATTCCATACATAATGGCATCGAATGTACTTTCACAGGAATAAAGAATTTCATTGATATCCAAAACCGTTTTTGTTTTATTTAAAACTTTAGAAAACTTTTGTAGCGGTCTTATTGAAAAACCCTTTACTACAACAACAGCTGGTGGGTGATCAACCGAGGCCTCGTGTAGAAGCGTGCCGTCCTTTCCTTCGCACTGGCGTCGATTTCGCTGGACCAGTACATCTTCGCTTTTTGTTTTATTTAAAAAAAACTTTTGTACCGCTCTTATTGAAAAACCTTTTACTACAACAACACCTGATGGGTGATCAACCGAGGCCTCGTGTAGAAGCTTGCCGTCCTTTGGTGCTATGCATCTAGAGCTGGCGAGCGATTTGTCTTCAGCAAACTTTGTAGCGGTTTTCAAGCGGTTTGTGGCTCGTCGTGGTCAATGTAGAGAGCTCTACAGCGACAACGGCACTAATTTTGGCGGCGCAGAAAAGGAGCTCAACAGCCTGCTTTCACGTGCTACCGAGGATGAACATCTGGCTAAATATCTTTCAGACGATGGCACCACCTGGCACTTCAATCCGACAGCATCACCACACATGGGTGGTTATTGGGAAACGCCGTAAAGCGTGTCAAGTATCACTTGCGGCGCACTTTGGGTGACAGTCTTCTCACCTCGCGACGCTGTTGACGGAAGTTGAAGCCTGTGTCAACTCACGACTACTTTGTTCGATATCCACCGACGTCAATGATTTCCATGTCCTAGCTCCGGGACATTTCCTGATCGGGGAATCTCTCAAAGTCATTCCTGAACCCAACTCAACAATCTTCAAAGGAAACCTGAAAAACAGATAGCAACTTTTGAGTAATATGAGGCAACATTTCTGGCGAAGATGGAGTTCCGAATATCTTGTCCAACTTCAGCAGCGCTCTAAGTGGACACGGCCAAGTCCCAACATCGGCGTAGGCGAATTGGTAGTAATCCGTGACGAAAGATTACCTCCAACCAAGTGGAAATTGGGAAGAGTCATCCGGGAGCAGACGGTAATATGCGAGTCGTTACACTTAAGACAGCCGAAGGGATGCTTACTGGTCCAGTTGTCAAAGTGTCTCCACTCCTTCCGATAAACGACGAACCAAACGAATCAAACAGCGGAATTTCGCGGCCAGACATATATATGCCGCACGGGCCACGAGTCTAGTTTCTAGTTAGTCTACACATTAACGTCGTAGGGAAAGGGTATCTCTGTCTCTCATTCTTTATGTTAATAAATAGTTGATTTAAAGAACGGTTCGTCTATTTTCTTTTTTTCATTTTCTCACCCTCAGCAGAAACACGCGATTTAATTCAAATAATCGTATAAAATGAATCACTTTCTAAAACAAAATAACTCGGAATATGGACAGGGAGTTTATTCGAATGCGAAAAAAAATCAATTGATTTTTTGTGTTCCATTTTTTAGTCTGGCAATTTGATTGTGTGGCTATAGCTTACAGGCACACCAACATTTAAAAGTAAAACAAGCTACCTAATCGGAAATAGTAGAAATAGTTTTCAGATCATGATTCGTTATCTCGATGAGAAGCAGGATCATGGGCTGTTGTTGTAGGTGCATGTAAATCGATGATCTATATGGATCATAGCTGATAATAAAAAACAGCTAATATTGCATTCAGAAAAAAATGCACTCGAAAATAACTGTACAGTGTGAGACTTCACTATCTCATAAACCTTTTTTATGATTGTAAAAATGTTGGTTCGACTAACAAAAACGAAGTTAGGAAAGTGACATCCAAATTTTTGTGCAACATGGGTGATGGATAGGGCGTATTCCTTGGCGATCTCTAATGATTGGAACCTCAGCATCGCGACCCCATCCACAAGAAAGGAAATACTTTGAACTGCGCTAACTACAGAGAATTAAGTCTGCTAAATATCGCAGTTATATTGAGTGAACGCCTTAGACTTTTCTCTACTAACCTAATCAACCGTCGGCCAAAGTTTTACACTTCCACAGATCTTAGAAAAAACGCTACAAGCCACCTCTTTATCGACTTCAGAGGCGCCTACGATATCGTATAAAAGGAATTATACAAGGTGGGCCAAAAGAGATCACCCTATTGAAAGATGCTCTTATTTTTGCAAATGGCCGCCAATGTCAAATCTGTTTTAACATTTGTGTGTGCGGAATAATCGTGTCTATTTGTTTGCGTAACGATTCGTCTGTAGTGTTGGCGCAGCGCGAATTCCGTGGCAGATTCCACGGCCCCGGAGCGCCCGTTGTGCCTAGAATATCGCCGCTGTTGACGAGGATGTCGAGCTGTCGCCGGAAACATCGACCAGACGCCGTGCCTCGCAATTAGCCATCAACCGGTCGTCCCGAATTTGGGTCAAAGACTTGCGCATGTTCCCGTACAAAGTCCAGTCCGTGCATCAGCTGCTGCCTGTCGACCGCCAAACGCGTGTAACCTACGCCCAAGCCATCCTCAATATCGAGGACGATTTTTCGACCAAAATCATAATGAGCGATGAGGCTCATTTCCACCTCAGCGGGTACGTGAACAAGCAAAACTATCGCTTCTGGGATCATTGCTGGATACTCTATGACTTGCAAATGGTATCTCAAGGTAGGAAACAGTTCAGAAATCCTAGAAGAGCGAACTGGGAAAAATTCAAGGAGAAAGTGCAGAGTTTCAGGAACCTCTGTCCGGGTAAAGATCTTGAATCTGCTGAAGAGGTAGACGTTGCAGTCGAATCTTTAACAGATGTGCTATCCAGATCTTTTGAAAAATCCTGTCCGAAAAGTGGAACTAGTGGGAAGAGACGCCCCCCCTGATGGAGCCCCAAGATCGCGGAGCTAATAAGAAGCTTAAGGTCTAGATGGAATCTCGCGAAAGAGGGACTCATCGAGTGGTCAACCTACAGGGAGAGTGTCAGAATCCTGAAAAAAGAGATCAGATTCGCAAAGAAAAACTCCTGGAGAACTTTCTGCGAATCAATTGAATCTACAACCGAAGCATCTAGGCTGAGGAAAGTCCTTTCAAAGGTACCGACGCCGATATCTTCGCTAAGAAGGAGCGACGGAAGCTGGACCGAATCACACATTGAGACGCTTGAAATACTAACGGAAACTCATTTCCCAGGATGCACGGATGTGTCTGACGGTTACGATGTAGTAGCACCAGGCACGAGGGAGGGAATGGAGGAAGTAACAATTGCCGAGATAATAGACGATAGCCTGGGCAATCAACACATTTGCCCCCTTCAAAGCACCTGGAATAGATAATATTAAGTCAGAGGAAGCTATTATTGCATGGATGGCTAAAATGCATTTACACGGGCTGTCTAAGGCTATGTTACGTTCCTAGGGCATGGCGTGACGTACGTGTGATTTTCATTCCTAAAGCAGAATAGGCTAGTCACACCACAGCAAAGGACTATCGACCAATAAGTCTGTCGTCATTTATGCTAAAAACAATGGAGCGATTGATCTGTATGTACGGCAGGCGATCGGCGATAACTACCTATCAAAATCACAACATGCGTACATGAAAAGCAGATCTGTTGACACGGCGCTACATAGGGTAGTATCGGTAGTGGAAGAATCACTACAACACAAAGAGTACACACTGAGCGCGTTCCTAGACATCGAGGGGGCCTTCAATAACATCAAAGCTGACCTATGTGACTGGATTGGACTCATGCTAGGCACACGTAGGATCAAGTCACAGCTAGGGGACGTGAGCACTGAACGAAGGGTCAGTAGGGGTACACCCCAAGGTGGAGTCCTCTCACCGCTCATATGGCTACTCGTTAGGGTGTCCCTTATATGGGTAAAAAAAATTTTTTTTTAGATATCAAAATGCATACCCTCTATTTCTTTTAAGACTACACAGAATTACTTAAATACAAAATTTTATCTTCCTAGGTTAACGTTAACCCGTGCCGACAGAACTCTGAAGATTTTGAAAAAAGCTGTTTTTAACCCTTTCCGTTATGTAGCTAAATCAATTGAAATATTTAAATTTTATAAAATATTTATTAAAAGATGATAAAATTACAGATCAGGCAGGATATTTTCTTTTGAGGGTCTCTTTTTTACAGTCTGGATAGAGATTCCTGTGCTCCTGAACACAGCGTAGCAAAAATTGCTTTTGCTCTTCCTTTGCAGTGATCAAACCATGAAAATCATTCATAAGCTTTACAGCTCTTTCAGTTGTATCATTAACTGCCCTTAAAGAAAACACTTTCCTTTTTGCCTCTAAATAGGCAACATCTTCAATCTTCATCCCATGTAGAAACGGGTCTCTGGAGGATATTCTTATCAATTTTGAATCGAGAAAATAAATTAGTGCTCTTGACAGACACAAAATCACTTAACGATTTTCCTGCAACAATAAATAAAGCACTATTATTATTAATTTATTGAAAACAGTATTGAAAATAGTATTATGTATTGTATTCTACTTACCATACAAATAATCAGACATATCTTCTTCAGATGGAATGTATCTCTTCCCAGAATCATACAAACTTTGTCTTTGTAAGTTTAATACAATGTTCGTCTTGGTTTGTTCATTAACTTCATCATCAAAGAGTGATAAAACGGCAATTTCTTCTGACAAGTACCAAAGATGTTGACTAAACTTGCTCAGGGCTGCTTTGGAGATCAATTTGTCAACAGTTTCATATTCCTTAAGTCTCTTTAAAAAACACAAATCTTGATTGGGTGCCTTCACCGCCAGACTACATCCAAGCAATGGTTTCACATACATAGCCGCAATGAATAAACAGACGTCTTGAAGTGCTTGTTTATCCTTGGCGCTAATTTTAAACTGGGATTGCAACAAACATATCTTTAAAGAGTAAATAGCTCTAGCCATCCACCTTGCTTGATGCATCGCTCCAGGAGGTTTAATTTTAATTTTTTTTTCACTGTCTCCTCCTAAGAAAATAATAGACAGTTCAACCATTTCCCGATAATCGTCACGTAGAATGGTTTTTTGCAGTTCTTGATTATAAAATGTCACCAAATCTTCTATTGTTTTCTTACAAAAATGTCGTGTGACGATATTGGTGTATGTTTCAATGGCAGTAGGATTAATAGTTTTCCAGTTGTCTCTAAACTTTTTGAACAGTGGGATATCAGGGCTACTTGTGACTTGGCGGATTTTTGTTTCGAACACACATTTTAAAACCAGTTCGTAAACGTGAAAAAAGTAGTAATTCTCTGTCTAGTTTTTGTTCCAAAAGTACACAAGCTCCTTTCAATCGCCCTGTATTAGACGCAGTTGTGTCACAGCACATTATTTGTACTTTGTCATCTAGGTTCCACTCATAAAGTGCGTTCAACACAGCTATAGCTTGATCCTGGCCGGAAGAGCTCTCCAGTTTGGGTACAGCCAGAAGTTGTTCCTTTTCTTCAAATGAAATCAGAATTGGCAGGCGTTCTTCTTTAGAACTTCTCACGTCAAGTCCAGGTAATAATTTCCCATCCCAATGAACGGTTACCATTTCAGGCATATTATTCTGAAAATCTGATTTAATACATTCCGCTCTATCTTTTCGACTCTGTGTGCGAATGCGTTGAATGGACGATTTGTTTATCGGAAAATCATCACAGCTAAGATCCAGTGCTTCTACTACAGCCTGAAGTATATAGACAGAATCCCTTATGCTTAATTGACATCTATCTAAAGCTGCAACTAACTTGGGCGTAATAAAGTCTTTCCTTCCTCGCTTTGTAGTAGTTTCAGAACATACCATTTGAGAGGTGGATGGCAAGGGTTCCTCAAGGCTTTCATCAGAGCTGATAAGTTGATCATGATGTCCTTGCGTTTGTATAGAATCTTGCGTAGTAAGAGATGTCGATAAACCTCCGAAACGAAACGCATTTCCTCATATCTTTTTGTCTCTTCATTTAATTTTCTTTGTCTTACCCTTTCTTCTTTTTCGGCTAACTTTTTGTCTACACCCGCTAAACACCCTGGTCGTCCTGGTTCTCTTTGTTTTTGTAAAAATATTCTATCTTCTTCAATTTTCATGCGTTCAAGAGCATCAGTGTGTGCTATATCAAATAAATTATTTAAATTGTTTTTAAAGTCCTCCTCACGGCGCTTGTACATATCTTGTATTTTTTTAGAATTTTTTTGCAACTCCCTCCAAGCATGGTGAAGATTCACAAGTTTGTTTACACAGTTAGGTATAGCTCTGGTAGGGATTCTAGCTTTTTCCCAAAATATAATACACTCCCGAATGACGAGATTAGCGCTTTCACTAACAGTCAATTTAACTTCGCGAATGTTAAAAAAAAGTACTGCAAGAACTTGACGATTAGACGGTAACTTTGCGCCTGTTATTTGATAATTTACGTCACCAACTAAAAAAATACTTTTTTTATTGCTTCTTAATTCCACTGCCATCTTTTAAATGTAAAATAATACGTGTTAATCGCGAGGATAATTGTAAACAAATGAAAAATGCCGCAAATATGCACCGCTACTGCCGCACAACATGTATGAACACGATGCGATGCAATTCGGCACGGGTTATCGTAATCCAAATAAGGTAAAAATTTATTTCCGAGTGTTTTAGAGGCAAATGAACAAAACTAAGACCTATGCGTTACAAATTTGAAACTTCGAAAAATAAGGGACACCCTACTACTCGTAGTTGATGAACTGCTTAAAATCCTGGAAAAGGAAGGCTTCATTGTGAGCGCATACGCAGACGATGTTGTCATTCTGGTTCCAGACAAATTCACCTCAGTTCTTAGCGAAAGACTCAGCTACGCACTCCTGCTAGTCAATAACTGGGTCGCAGGTCGTGGACTTGGAGTGAATCCATCGAAGACGGAAATTCTACTGTTTACGAGAAAAAGGAGGATCCCCGCCTTCAGTCCCCCAAGGATGGGAGGGGTGGATCTGGAAATTTCAAAGACAGCGAGATATCTGGGAGTAATCCTTGATTCGAAACTCAGTTGGAAGGAAAACATAGAGGATCGCAACAAAAGCATACGTGGCACTATATGCCTGCAGAAGAGCATTCGGCAATACATGGGGATTCAGGCCGCACGTGGTGCACTGGCTATACACAGCTGTAGTGCTACCCATCTTAACATATGGTAATGGTACAACAGTGTGGTAGAAGGCTATTGAAAGAAATACCATCTTTCAAACCTGACCATAGTACAAAGGGCAGCATGTATCGGGATTACGGGGTCCTTACGGACCACTCCCACCGAAGCTATGGAGGTGATGCTAAACCTCACCCCTCTGGACATCTACTGCAGCAGCAAGGCGGTCAAAACCGCAATCAGGCTGAGAGAATCCGGACTATGGTCATCAAAACCCTATGGTCACGCCTCCATTGCAAGCCAATGGGAAGCGGCGAAAGAGAAGGTGACCACAGACTACATACCCTCTACCCTCGCTTTTGGAAGGAGATTCAATACTAGAATTTCGAGCAGAAGCGATTGGGAGAACAACGCAGTTACGGACGAAGAGGAGCTAGCCCTCTACACCGACGGCTCCAAGATGGATATCGGTACAGGCGCGGGCATCTTCAGCGAAGCACTGGACCTGCGAGAATCATTCCGAATCAGCGATGATTACAGTGTCTTTCAAGCAGAAATAGCCGATATTGCCCAAGCGGCGAAGGACATAAGGAGACGTCATATTGTCGGTAAACAAATCACTATTTACGCCATGGAGTCAGTCATGGTGAAGTCAAGGGCAGTAAGGCACTGCAAGAAATTACTGGATGAAATATCACAAGCCAACGCGGTGACCCTATGCTGGGTACCGGGGCATATGGATATTCCAGGTAATGAACAGGCGGATGAGCTTGCAAGAAACGGGTCGAATATACATACATCTATGGCCCTAAGATCAATAAGAACTCCGCTAAGCACGCTCGCAAGAAAGATTGACGTTGAATCTCGAGTATTCAATCTCAATACTTGCAGGCACACAAAAGAATTATGGCCAGAGGTGAGCCAAAAGAGATCAAAATATATGATCGGACTTAGCCGCAAGGATATTCGCATACTCACGGGGGTCATTACTGGACACTGTGCGATAGGCTTACATGCGGAAAGGCTGGGTATACTGCATAATGATTTCTGCAGAAGCTGTAGGGACGTTGAAGAAATAGAATCTGTTCGCCACCTGCTCTGCGAATGCCCAGCCCTTAAGAATAGCAGACTAAGGATTCTCAACAGCTACTTCTTCGACGACTTAGAGCATCTGAGGAATGTCGATCTTAAAGCACTCCTGAGATTCATACTCAAATCTGGGTGGTTCTAGTAGAAAGACAGACCTCATATCGCTAGGTACTCTTAGGACAAACTAGAGGGTGTGGTCATAACGGAGCTTAAGAACCCATGAGATTCATTCTAATCTATGTGGCTCTAATTTAAAAAGCGGTAAATTTCTTGTCTTTAACAGGTATTCAATGCATGGTGCGCTCTTCACGCTGGAGGAGTCATCGGGCCATTTTTTTTCGAGAGCGCCGCTGGTCAAACGATAACAGTGGACGGTGCGCGCTATAGGGCCATGTTAACGGAGTTTTTTCTACCGCAATTGGACGAATTAGGACTGGAGGACATGTGGTTCCAACAGGACGGAGCTACGGCACACAATGCGCGAGCCACAACCGATATTCTGAAGGCGGCGTTCCCGGGTCGCCTCATCTCTCGTTTTGGCGATTTGCACTGGCCCGCAAGATCGCCCGATTTAACCGTTCCAGACTTTTTTTGTGGGGTTTTTTGAAGTCCCATGTTTACTTGAACAAGCCCGAGACCCTAGAAGCCCTCAAGGACAACATTCGACACGAGTGCGAGAATCTGTCGCCCGAAGTTCTCGCCGAAGTGATGAAAAATGCCATAAAACGAGCCCGTGTGGCAAACAATTGTGACGGCGCCCATTTGGCCGATATCATCTTCTCGACTTGACCAATAAAATTCTAAAGGTTCAAATAAACATAATCAAAAAACAGAATCGAAGTTTTTCATTTAGAAAAAAATGAGAGCCAAACAACATCGGATGACTTCTTTTGGCCCACCTTGTACAAAGCGATCCCAAATTTCGACATTCCCGCAAAAGGCGTTGTTCTGTTCATTATAAAGATGGAGAAATCTCGCCGTTTGTCAAAGTTGAAATGAGCATTACTGAATCCTTCGGTGTTAAAAAAATGTTTAAGTCAAACTGACGTGAAATTATTTCTATATTTATTTAGAACTACGAATAACAGCATCAACAGATCGCGGAAAAAAAATTACAAACAAAAATAAAAACTTGAAAATCTTAGATTTAACAAAATTATATCAAGTTGCTCATATAAAGGGTGATTTTTTAAGAGGTTTAGAACTTTTTTTTAAAAAAAAAACACAAAAAATTCGAAAAAATGAATGAAATATTTATTTGAATCGATAGTTTGAACCTTGCAATTTAATGTTTAAAGATAATTTCATGCAAATGTTGACCGCGGCTGCGTCTCAGGTAGCCCATCCGCTGAGTCCAATTTTGGCATACTCTTTCACACATATCGGCCGGTATCTCACGAATGAATGCATGGATGTTGGCTTCCAGTGCGTCAATCGAAGCGGGCTTGTCCCTATACACATTAGCCTTGGCATACCCCCACAAAAAATAATCTAATGGTGTCAAATCGCACGATCTAGGCGGCCAATTGACCGGCCCGAAACGTGAAATTAACTGTTCACCAAACTCGCCTCGCAATTGCGACATTGTTTCGCGTGCTGTGTGGCATGTGGCACCGTCTTGTTGAAACCACATATCATGCAAGTCAAGAACTTCCATTTCGGGCAAAAAAAAGTTTGTTATCATCGCTCGGTAGCGTTCACCATTGACAGTAACGCTGCGATTCGCATCATCTTTGAAGAAATATGGCCCAATAATGCCGCCGGCCCATAAACCGCACCAAACAGTGGCTTTTTCGGGATGCATTGGTAGCTGTTGCAATGCTTCTGGCTGATCTTCACTCCAAATGCGGCAATTTTGCTTATTTACGTACCCATTCAACCAAAAATGAGCCTCATCGCAGAACACAATTTTTCGATAAAAAAGCGGATCCTCGGCCAGCTTTCCGAGCACGAATTTTGATAGTAAAATTCAATAATTTGCAAGCGTTGTTCATTTGTAAGACGATCCATGGTTAAATTGCAAACCAAACTGAAGCTGTTTGACAGTGACACAAGGTACTAAACACACGTCAGCTGTCAAAACCAGTGTTGCCAAAACCAAACCAGCTAAAAAATCACCCTTTACAATATTAAATAGTCTACAGCAAAACGTAATAGGCTGACTGACTTCAAATAACTAAGGTCTGAACCTTAAAACTTGTTAGCGGTAGTCGGTGGAAGAACGGAGTAATTCTCGGGAATCAAATCCCAGCAGCAAATATTTAGAACGTTAATGGTGGCCATGAACATTGTCATTCGAAAAGAAACGGCGCAATGCAAACAAATTTTTTGAACTTTCTCAATATTCCAGACACAGACTAACCATGCTAATAAAGGGTGATTTTTTAAGAGGTTTAGAACTTTTTTTAAAAAAAAAACACAAAAAATTCGAAAAAATGAATGAAATATTTATTTGAATCGATAGTTTGAACCTTGCAATTTAATGTTTAAAGATAATTTCATGCAAATGTTGACCGCGGCTGCGTCTCAGGTAGCCCATCCGCTGAGTCCAATTTTGGCATACTCTTTCACACATATCGGCCGGTATCTCACGAATGAATGCATGGATGTTGGCTTCCAGTGCGTCAATCGAAGCGGGCTTGTCCCTATACACATTAGCCTTGGCATACCCCCACAAAAAATAATCTAATGGTGTCAAATCGCACGATCTAGGCGGCCAATTGACCGGCCCGAAACGTGAAATTAACTGTTCACCAAACTCGCCTCGCAATTGCGCCATTGTTTCGCGTGCTGTGTGGCATGTGGCACCGTCTTGTTGAAACCACATATCATGCAAGTCAAGAACTTCCATTTCGGGCAAAAAAAAGTTTGTTATCATCGCTCGGTAGCGTTCACCATTGACAGTAACGCTGCGATTCGCATCATCTTTGAAGAAATATGGCCCAATAATGCCGCCGGCCCATAAACCGCACCAAACAGTGGCGGGATGCATTGGTAGCTGTTGCAATGCTTCTGGCTGATCTTCACTCCAAATGCGGCAATTTTGCTTATTTACGTACCCATTCAACCAAAAATGAGCCTCATCGCTGAACACAATTTTTCGATAAAAAAGCGGATCCTCGGCCAGCTTTCCAAGAGCCCATTCACCAAAAATTCGGCGTTGTGGTAGGTCGGCTGGCTTTAGTTCTTGCACCAGCTGTATCTTAAAAGGCTTTACGCCCAAATCCTTCCGCAAAATTTTCCACGTAGTGCTGTAACAAAGGCCTAACTGCTGGGAACGGCGCCGAATCGACATTTCGCGGTCTTCTGTCACACTAGCTGATACGGCCGCAATATTTTCTTCACTACGCACAGTACGTAAACGTGTTGGTGGTTTAATGTCCAACAAAGTAAATTTGGTGCGAAATTTGGTCACAATCTTCCGAATAGACTGCTCAGAAGGTCGAGAATGCCGATCATAAAATGGAAGCAGCGCGCGATGAACATTTCGAACCGAGCACGAATTTTGATAGTAAAATTCAATAATTTGCAAGCGTTGTTCATTTGTAAGACGATCCATGGTTAAATTGCAAACCAAACTGAAGCTGTTTGACAGTGACACAAGGTACTAAACACACGTCAGCTGTCAAAACCAGTGTTGCCAAAACCAAACCAGCTAAAAAATCACCCTTTATAAATCGCTTTAATAATGTAGGGATCTTTGAAGTCCGATGAATTTTTTTTTATTTAAATCCTAAAACAGAGTTAGCCTTTGACATTACGTTGTTAACATGAAGATCAAGAGTAAGTTTACGGTCAAAAACAACACCAGAATCGTTAAGCTCAACTGCAATATCGATAGTTCTGCCGCCAAAAATTTAATTATTTTATTAATACGAGAAAAAAAATTCAGTTTTGAATTTCCCGCCTTTTATTAGGCTTTCCTTATATACAACTTCAGATGATGTCTATACCGTAGATTTTCCCCAAAGATTGAACTCACCACAGTAATTTTTTTTTTCTTTTTTTTTTTTTAATTTTAGACTACTTTTGGTACTTTTTGTAAGGTAAACGGATACACCATGTCACTTTTACTACGTTATCTTTGGATATCAATGGGCTTCCTTAGGTTGAATTTAATGCAATAAAACTAGCGCCGTTTCCATTGGTCAAAAATAAGCGTCCGGGAGAGTCCGGAATCGAAAATATCCGATCCGACATAAACTGAATTGATTACATTCTCAAGGATTGAATGAATTTGAAAAACCTGGAAAGAAAAATAAATTCCCAACCGTGCAAATAATTCAGGTTACGGAAGAGATTTACTCCTTTTAAAATATTTATGGGCTGTTTTTTGCATTTTTAAAATTGAGTAACTGGGGGTTGTATAATGGTGGATGTAGTTTACTCGTTTTCGTAGTCTAGGCGCAGAATAATATAAAATTAAATTAAAATATCAAAGAAAGCGTTAAAGTTGTCCGCAACTGAGGTGTGCCGATGTTCATCACAGCAGTTCACTGATAAAAACTGATCCCTCATTAATCTCTGGTTGGAACTATTAAACTTAAGAATGACTAGATGAATTATTAAGCAACATTTGATTATAATAGCCGTTAGTTTTGATTAAAATAATAATAGCACTATGAGACACAGAGCTTCTTAATAATGGTTAACAAGTATGTATAAACCGAAATGTCTTTTCAACTTCCAAAGAAAAACATTACGGTAGAACTTTACTGCCATCAGACAACCGACCGAGAACTCAAAATTTAAAGTCTCCCACAACACAAGAATTATTGGATAGCTCGTCCACGAAAGTTGAGATGAAATTATCGATATTTTGTAGATAAGTATCATATATGTACATTAGGGTGTCCCTTATTTTTCGAAGTTTCAAATTTGTAACGCATAGGTCTTAGTTTTGTTCATTTGCCTCTAAAACACTCGGAAATAAATTTTTACCTTATTTGGATTACGATAACCCGTGCCGAATTGCATCGCATCGTGTTCATACATGTTGTGCGGCAGTAGCGGTGCATATTTGCGGCATTTTTCATTTGTTTACAATTATCCTCGCGATTAACACGTATTATTTTACATTTAAAAGATGGCAGTGGAATTAAGAAGCAATAAAAAAAGTATTTTTTTAGTTGGTGACGTAAATTATCAAATAACAGGCGCAAAGTTACCGTCTAATCGTCAAGTTCTTGCAGTACTTTTTTTTAACATTCGCGAAGTTAAATTGACTGTTAGTGAAAGCGCTAATCTCGTCATTCGGGAGTGTATTATATTTTGGGAAAAAGCTAGAATCCCTACCAGAGCTATACCTAACTGTGTAAACAAACTTGTGAATCTTCACCATGCTTGGAGGGAGTTGCAAAAAAATTCTAAAAAAATACAAGATATGTACAAGCGCCGTGAGGAGGACTTTAAAAACAATTTAAATAATTTATTTGATATAGCACACACTGATGCTCTTGAACGCATGAAAATTGAAGAAGATAGAATATTTTTACAAAAACAAAGAGAACCAGGACGACCAGGGTGTTTAGCGGGTGTAGACAAAAAGTTAGCCGAAAAAGAAGAAAGGGTAAGACAAAGAAAATTAAATGAAGAGACAAAAAGATATGAGGAAATGCGTTTCGTTTCGGAGGTTTATCGACATCTCTTACTACGCAAGATTCTATACAAACGCAAGGACATCATGATCAACTTATCAGCTCTGATGAAAGCCTTGAGGAACCCTTGCCATCCACCTCTCAAATGGTATGTTCTGAAACTACTACAAAGCGAGGAAGGAAAGACTTTATTACGCCCAAGTTAGTTGCAGCTTTAGATAGATGTCAATTAAGCATAAGGGATTCTGTCTATATACTTCAGGCTGTAGTAGAAGCACTGGATCTTAGCTGTGATGATTTTCCGATAAACAAATCGTCCATTCAACGCATTCGCACACAGAGTCGAAAAGATAGAGCGGAATGTATTAAATCAGATTTTCAGAATAATATGCCTGAAATGGTAACCGTTCATTGGGATGGGAAATTATTACCTGGACTTGACGTGAGAAGTTCTAAAGAAGAACGCCTGCCAATTCTGATTTCATTTGAAGAAAAGGAACAACTTCTGGCTGTACCCAAACTGGAGAGCTCTTCCGGCCAGGATCAAGCTATAGCTGTGTTGAACGCACTTTATGAGTGGAACCTAGATGACAAAGTACAAATAATGTGCTGTGACACAACTGCGTCTAATACAGGGCGATTGAAAGGAGCTTGTGTACTTTTGGAACAAAAACTAGACAGAGAATTACTACTTTTTTCACGTTTACGAACTGGTTTTAAAATGTGTGTTCGAAACAAAAATCCGCCAAGTCACAAGTAGCCCTGATATCCCACTGTTCAAAAAGTTTAGAGACAACTGGAAAACTATTAATCCTACTGCCATTGAAACATACACCAATATCGTCACACGACATTTTTGTAAGAAAACAATAGAAGATTTGGTGACATTTTATAATCAAGAACTGCAAAAAACCATTCTACGTGACGATTATCGGGAAATGGTTGAACTGTCTATTATTTTCTTAGGAGGAGACAGTGAAAAAAAAATTAAAATTAAACCTCCTGGAGCGATGCATCAAGCAAGGTGGATGGCTAGAGCTATTTACTCTTTAAAGATATGTTTGTTGCAATCCCAGTTTAAAATTAGCGCCAAGGATAAACAAGCACTTCAAGACGTCTGTTTATTCATTGCGGCTATGTATGTGAAACCATTGCTTGGATGTAGTCTGGCGGTGAAGGCACCCAATCAAGATTTGTGTTTTTTAAAGAGACTTAAGGAATATGAAACTGTTGACAAATTGATCTCCAAAGCAGCCCTGAGCAAGTTTAGTCAACATCTTTGGTACTTGTCAGAAGAAATTGCCGTTTTATCACTCTTTGATGATGAAGTTAATGAACAAACCAAGACGAACATTGTATTAAACTTACAAAGACAAAGTTTGTATGATTCTGGGAAGAGATACATTCCATCTGAAGAAGATATGTCTGATTATTTGTATGGTAAGTAGAATACAATACATAATACTATTTTCAATACTGTTTTCAATAAATTAATAATAATAGTGCTTTATTTATTGTTGCAGGAAAATCGTTAAGTGATTTTGTGTCTGTCAAGAGCACTAATTTATTTTCTCGATTCAAAATTGATAAGAATATCCTCCAGAGACCCGTTTCTACATGGGATGAAGATTGAAGATGTTGCCTATTTAGAGGCAAAAAGGAAAGTGTTTTCTTTAAGGGCAGTTAATGATACAACTGAAAGAGCTGTAAAGCTTATGAATGATTTTCATGGTTTGATCACTGCAAAGGAAGAGCAAAAGCAATTTTTGCTACGCTGTGTTCAGGAGCACAGGAATCTCTATCCAGACTGTAAAAAAGAGACCCTCAAAAGAAAATATCCTGCCTGATCTGTAATTTTATCATCTTTTAATAAATATTTTATAAAATTTAAATATTTCAATTGATTTAGCTACATAACGGAAAGGGTTAAAAACAGCTTTTTTCAAAATCTTCAGAGTTCTGTCGGCACGGGTTAACGTTAACCTAGGAAGATAAAATTTTGTATTTAAGTAATTCTGTGTAGTCTTAAAAGAAATAGAGGGTATGCATTTTGATATCTAAAAAAAATTTTTTTTTACCCATATAAGGGACACCCTAATGTACATTGTACATGCGTGGGGCTCTTTAAGAAAAATAACTATGAAATAATAGCAAATCTGAATCTCCAGCTTTAGCAGCAATCGAACACAAAATTGCTCGACTTTTTATACGCCTTTCACCAAAAATAGGTCAATAGGACCTCGCTAAAGCCGTAAATTTACGATGAAGAGCAATCAAAACGTTCCCACCATGGTTTTTGTTCACATCAAATCTCACGGCGAAAAAAGGACTCATCAAATAGCTCATTCGTATATATAATCGGTCGCGATTCTGTATTCCCATAGATCAGTTCTTGGCGCCTTAAAGTTGCAAAATCTTAAGTATAATAAATAGTGTGCTCTGTGAAACTACACATTTATTTAATTTTTATATCGCTGAGCGGGATTGTGAATCAAACCATATTTCACCATATTCATATTTGTTTCTTTCTTCCTAACTCATTTTTTATACCGGTGAGTTCAAATATTAGTGGATGTTCTGCCACTGAAGCTTTTGTTTGCATTTGAGTGCAAAGTCGTTTCGGCCTCCTCTATCATCCGTGGAATTACTGGTCTTCCTACTCCATCGCCCGTGTGAGTACACTTTTAGTGTGTATTCTGCCGCTAAAGCAAGCCTGGTATTCACCACATTATTTGTATTTATCTTATCCACAAACCGCATATCATCTATATCATTCGAGCTGAGCTTTTGGTGGAAGCAGAGTTACCATCGTGTTCATATCGGAGTATGAGTACCTCAAAGACTACCCCAAATTAGGCCTTTTTTACATTTGTGGAATGGACACGAATGATATACATTTTTCGTGCGGTATTTGCCTTGATACTGCTCATGCTAAATGCATAGGCCTAAAAGGAAAGTATGTTGATAAGATTATCTCTACTCCCGGTATTTGCTTTTATTGCGTTAAGCACCGAAGCATTTCACCTGATGCCTTGCACTGGAAAATTATTAAACTGCAAAAAGCCTTTAATAGCATGTCAATGCTATTTTCTGAAATACAGGATGTGTTCAACTTCAATGTCAGCAGCGGTAGCAAGTTGATTGAAGGGTTTTCGAGCATGGATCGGATCCTACAGCACCAATCACCCGGACAAAGCCCAAATATCATCCAAGTGCAATCGAACTGCGAAAGCCAAGCACTTCATCCACCGCTGCAACTACCAAATGAGGTCATAACACCGACTTTGCTTGAACCGGTCTTGCATCTTCAGCCTCAGCCTCGTGGTCAGACTCCTCAAACTGGTACTTGCATGGATCTACCGGAAGGATCTAAACGCCCGTTTCAGGAAGTTCTACAGGATCCTATTCCACAACTCCAGCTCCCTTTGGCGAAAAGAACTCTTCGGTATAATTCGCAAGGCAAATCGCCATCAGGGAGTGCCATACCCATAGGAGTCAACGAGAAAGAGAGTACTGCCTCAATTCCGATAGACAAACCATCTACTAGTGTGGTGGCCTTGAATTCCCACCAACGATTGCTCGGTGCTCCGAGACGGACTGTACTCTTAGAGTGGTACCACCCCACTTTGCAGTGTTTTTGTCAAGACTTGAATATGGTACCAAATGCAGTGAAATTATTAATTACATTGCTGGGAAAGGCATTTTTACTAGCAATATAAAATGCCATAGCCTGACAGCGGATAACCTCACAGATCGCTTGACATCGTCATTCAAACTTTTAACGCCTCAACTAACTGGAAAACTGCTGGTCAACACGAACTTTTGGCCTAATGATATTCTCGTTAAAGAATTCGTGAGCAGACCTAGCTCCAAGAAGACTCAACCAAAAAACATTCCAAAAAACTCCAATCGAGTTGCTTAGATCCTACAGCCTTTAGTCTTTACTACCAAAATACTGGTGAGCTAAGAACTAAACTCCGTGATGTCTTACTCTTTTCTTCTTCTGGGCAATATGATATTATTGTATTCACTGAGACTTGGCTTACACAGAATCATCACAACGAAGAATTGTTCAACAAGGACCAGTACGAAGTTTTTCGCAAGAACCGTTGCTCCGTTCTAACCGATTGTGAGAGAGGTGGTGGAGTATTGGTTTCGGTTCGGGCCACCAACAGCAGCAGATTTAGATGTTGACCAAGTAGCAGTCTCAATAAAACTCATTTGTGGAACTGAATTTATAGTTATTGTAAGTTATATACCACCAAGGGGTCCTTACCTATTATACAAAGCACATATAGATAATTGTTCCTTTATCTTAAATAATTTAAAAGTTCATCAGCACGTTGTCCTTCTTGGGGACTTTAATTTACCTAACTTAATTTGGTCACTTGACTGCGATGATTCTAAGCTTCTTCCATTTAATGTTAACTTAAATCATGAGCGTGAAGTCGTTGATACTCTTGCCCAGTTTGACCTTCGTCAGATAAATAATTTTCCTAATGAATTTAATAATATCCTTGATTTGAATTCTATGCATTTTTTAAACCAGGTTCCAGTGACTCTGATTTTAAATATAACTATGCTAAAGCCAACTTCAGCAACATTTCAAACTATTTAGATAGCATGAATTGGTTAGATATATTTCTGTGGCAACAAGGAAAAACAGCATAAGTCATTTTTAGCCACTTTTCAGGAGCGAAGGTTAAAAGTTTGAATTCAGATATGCCTGAATATCTTATGCGTTTTTTCCTGATCCATAACACTGCAACCGTAAAAGATATTTGAATGAAAAAAATATAACGTATAGAACAGGGTACGGTGCATCCGATAGTAACATTAACTCAATTTTGACATAAGTCGACTTATGCTGTTCTTCATTGTTGCCACAGATTTAATAATTGTAATTAAGATAATTCTTATGATGTATTTTTGAATACTGTAAAAATGGCAATTGATCTGTTCACACCTAAAGTAAAGTCTGTCAATAGTAATAAACCCATCTGGTTTAATGATAGAATCATAAATTTAAATAATAGAAAAAATAAGGCTTATAAACGATTTCGCAATAGTAATAACGACCCGGAACTTTTGAAAATTTATTGGACGCTCCAAAAACAATTTGATGTTTTAAATAAGTTTCTTTACAGACAGTATGTTCTCTCTGTCGAATCAAATTTAAAGACAAATAGTAAACGCTTTTGGAACTTTATTAATAGCAAAAAACAATCTAATGGTATTCCTAACTGTATGCGTCTAAATAACGTATCTTCATCTGATCTCTCAACCATCCGTAATATGTTCGCTAAGCACTTTCAACCTGTATATTCTTGTGGTACTACCACATATATAGTCTCTAGTAATAGCTCAATGTCCTGTGATCTCTTTAATATCGGCAACTTAGAGTGCTCAATCCCGGAAGTTCAAGTTGCTCTTTCTTTATTAAATTTAGATAAAAATCCTGGTATGGATGGCATCCTGCCAATTTTACTTCAAAAGTGCTCCTTCGCGTTTTCTGTACCTCTGTGTTCAGTCTTTAACTTGTCTCTCCGGTCCGGAAATTTTTTTAAAAATTGGAAGAGCTCATTTTTAACGCGCATGTACAAATCTGGATCGAGACATAATATTACTAACTATCGTCCAATCTGTAAGATTTCAACTATTCCTAAGTTGTTTGGAAAACTAGTTTGTGACAAACTTACACCTCTATTAAAGAGATTTATCTCTCAGTTTCAACATTGCTTCGTCGCAGGCAGATCTACTACCACAAATCTCTCAATTTTTTATAATTCCATCTTGAATTACCTTGAGAAGGGTTTGATGTCATATAAATACTGATTTTGCCAAAGCGTTTGATCGCGTTAACCACAATATATTAATTTCTAAACTAACTGGCTTAGGACTTCACTCTAATTTCCTAATGTGGATTCATTCCTACTTAACGGATCGTATCCAGTATGCTCGCATAAATGACACTTTCTCGTCACCAGTTTATGTTACCTCTGGAGTACCTCAAGGTAGTCATTTAGGCCCTCTCTTCTTCTTCCTTTTGTTTATTAATGACATTCCTGACTTGTTTTTGAGTTCCCAGTGTCTTATGTTTGCCGACGATTTGAAGGTTTTCCGGCCTATATGTACAGTTCATGATTGTATTCTTTTACAAGAGGATCTTAAACGACTGTCCATATGCTGTCACAGTAATGACCTTCATCTCAAAGTCTCTAAATGTCAAAACCTTTCATTTTATCGTAACCTCTCCCCAAATCACTTTACGTACGTAATCGATAATACCCCTCTGTCCATTATTTCATCCAAAAATGATCTTGGAGTTATCTTTGACGTAAAACTTAGCTTTTGCAAGCACATTGAGTCTTTGGTTGCCAAAGGTAATCAGATGTTAGGTTTCGTATTGCGCAATTCGAAAGACTTTAAAGATCCACATACTCTTAAATGTTTATTTTTTGCATTTGTCCGATCTCATCTTGAGTACTACAGTATAATATGGAATCCGTTTTATGAAGTTCATTCTATTAGAATAGAGAGGATCCAAAAGCGTCTTACTAGAGTAGCTGTTCGTAGACTGCGATGGATTATTGAAATGCCATCTTACGATACGAGGTGCAAAGTACTTGGTATCTTACCTCTCTTTAAACGGAGGCAATATTTTTCTATTATGTTTATTCGAGATTTAATAAATGATCATATCGATTGCCCTTTCCTATTATCATTAATAGGATTTTATGATCCTTCGAGAGGTCTTAGAAATCGTCTTTTCCAATTTCTAGATGCCTTAGGGGATCCAATAAATATAGTAGTTTACTCGATTTTCATCTTAGTAGGGATTCATTTAGGAATAAATTAATTCTGTTGTTAAGCTTTGGTGGTCGTTTTTAAGAATATTTTTGTATTAAGTAATCTAGCGAGAACAGTAGATGTACTCATTTGATTGAAAAAAAAAAAAAATATATATATATATACATATATCATTATACAGCCACGTCTCGGTAAGAGCAATGACACTTTAATCGCAGGCATCATTAATAGTCTTGATCTAGTGGTAGCTGCCAGGGCTTCGACTAGTGTAATAAAATAAAGGAAAGAAATGTTATATAGTCATCGAGTTTTAGGACGGCTATAATTTTGTAAACGTCATTTATATTTTTTGAATTGATGTCTGATAGTAGATTAGAGAGATTGTGGTCGGTTAGGTGTGCCATGGCGTAGTTAGGTCGTTCGTCGCAGAAATGATATGGTGGATTCTCTTTTATGAATGACCAAGTCTGAGTCTTGTGTATGTTTTCAGCTTATTGTAAGGGATATTGTCGGATAAGACTGCTTTGACGCCGTTGGGATTGAAGTTTTGTAAGTGGGGTAATAATTTTTCAACGCGCTTTTTTGGGTTTTATTGAGGGTTTTATTATTGCTGCTTTAGCTGCTGTGTCAGCTGCCTCATTGCCTTTGATCATAATGTGGCCAGGATCCAGGCGATTTTTAATGTTTCTATGTTTTTTATTAGAAGGTCGCGTATTTTTTCAACGATCGCAGTGGAGTTTGTGATATTTCTCACAGCGGATATTGTTGATACTGTCTGAAAATACGACAGTCTTTGAGTTTAGTAATAAGTCCGACATCTTCATCAATACCGATAGCACAAGCAACGATCGGTTGGCTGTAAAAATGAAGAATGTGCAGCAAGAATCGAGCTACAGTTAATTTGGCTAAACATTTATACCTTATTTTTTGAATCTGGTTTTAAAATCCGAATGCAAAGCCCCATTTTTTCAAGTATTCGACTTAATAAAGATGTCAAGCATATCTTCCGGCACGCCAAGTTTACATTTTAAGAAATTAAGAGTATTTACATCAGCATCGAGTTTAATCAGCTTATGACAGAAAATTATCGATGAATCCACATTAAATGCCGATGACCCATAGGCAATAATTGACTGACGTGATGTAAATAATAGTTTTAAATGACGATAAATATTCCAACAACCTTTTAAGCACTATATTTTAATGTCTAGATATTTTTTTGTGCTTTTAGCTGGTACAGCACTAGTCATTGGTCACGCTAGAAATGGTATCGACTTTTAACGAAATATTAATTGGGTTTTTCCACAATAAGCATCAGCAATAACTTTTTCATCATCAACAACAGCAGCAGCTTGCTCAGATGAATTTATTTGCATAGACGATTTTTTGATTTTATCATATATTAGTGGGTCGCAAAATTATATCCGTCTGTATGTCTTTCCGTATGCTCCTGAGGCCCACAACTTTCCTATGCTACTTCCCACTTAAATGTTCATACCAGTTTGATTTGTTCGAAAACGGTTTTAATTCATATTTGAGCTTAATTAGGTGAGGTTAATACAACAGCATACCTAGTTTTTAAATAAAAAAAATCGAGTGTACTTTGAAATTTGGACATATATCAAAAACGTTCAATACGATTGTAACAAAAATACATTCGTACAATGGATTTCTGGAAAAAAAAGAATTTTTTTTTAAATATTTGGTTTTCTTTAGTTTACCTGAAATCGGCACGATCGGTTTTGACCAAAATGCAAACTTAGATTAAGACCGATGTTTTCAAAACGATTGAGTCCTTAATCTTCAATTCGAATCACCGAAAACGCTTATTTTAGAAACCGCTCATTTTTCGAAACCCCATTTTTGATTTTTGAAAAGCAAGTTATGCTTACATCCCGAACACTATCTAATACTCAGTTTTAAGCTATACAGTTAGCAATAGTATTTTTTAAACAAAACATTGCAATATTTGTTACTGTTTTGTCTGCATAATTTTAAAAAAAAATTTTCATCAAAATACATATTAAAGATAATATAAGTATTCTTAATAAGATCCCGCTAAGTGAACTAAACAATTGCAAAGACCATTACCAACAACTACAACACCTAAAAGTGTAACGGCGTTAACCAGTAACCAACCAGTCTATAAACGAAAGTGCAGTGATAGTTGATACATATCAATGTGGACTTAGCTCGTCAATAAGTATCCGAGCTGAATCATGGGAAAAACAATACAACTCCCGAAATCTTGCTTCCGGCATTTCAAAAGGGTTTGTGCTATCTTAGTACACTTAGTTAGTGCTATGTAGTACACGCCTTTGAATCCGTAACGTCTATCATATTCTTCACCCAAAAATAGTAAAAAGCTAAAGATTTTTAAAAACAACGTTAATTTTTAATTTTTATTGTTTTGTTTTGCAGTATTTTGACAGCTTTGGGAAATCTTTCCAAAATTCCCATGAAATTAAAAGTTACTACAGAGAACTTTAGAGAACTCCAAATTTTCCAGATGCGATAAACAGCGGAATGTTTTGTTCCTAAGTTTTGGATGCGAAAAGTTATCGCATGAGTTACAGAACATGGGCACTGATTCAGAATATATATATTTTATGAGGTCTCCGGTGGCGTTACAAATGCAATGACAAAGTGAATATACCTTCCTGTGGAGGGTATAAAAAGGGAGGACAGAGTAAAGAGCCTGAGCACTTGTTATAACGGTTGATGCGATCAACGAGATTTTAAAGGCAACACAACATCAGGAGCGAGACGACTCGGTATGTTTTCCATGTTTTGACCCGGATGATTCCAGGGTAGACAGAAAAAAATGGTGCTATGATGTTCAGGAGAGGGCAAACCGGGAAAAAATGACCGACTATGATAAATAATAAAAAATTGTTTTCAACTCAATAGACTTGCTGGCAACTGGCTTGAAATTTGGCAATCACTTGATCCCGAGGTTACCGAAATCACTGAAAAACTAACCGAGAAAGATGAGCAGACGACAGAAAATTATACAATTAAAAACAATTTATTGTATCGCACAACGAACGAAGTTGAAAAACAGTTTGTTCTACAAAAATGTCGACTGGCCCTTACGAGAAGTCATAATGAGGACAACTGCCACATTGGGTGGGACAAAACCCTGCTTAGTTGCCAAAAGATTGTCGGGAAGGAAGCAATGCGAACTTCATCCATTCGAAAAGAAAAAAATTCCTTTCCATACCCTCCACGCTGACTGCATGGGACCATTTCACGAAGGAAAGAAGGGTTAATAATAAAACAGTCGTTGAGTGATTAGTTATAAAGTTTATTTTGATTCGTGATGTTGGACTGCCGTTTTTAGACTAAATGTTATTCGCGGATGCCAAGAGCTTAAATAGAAATGTGCATGCGCAAATAGATACATACTTATTCTTGCTGATGCAAGTATCACTTGTGATTGTTGTAAACAATTCCTTGGAAATTCTTGAAGGTGCAAGAGTTTGCAAGATAGAGAATTACATTTAGACAATTGCATTTAGACAATTCTCTGGTAACAATTCTATGGAATTTTAGAATTTGATATTTCTTTGCCATTGCAATAAACGTAGTGTGCAATCAGAGCAATAACCAAGCTCATTTCAATAAAAAGTGCGTAATCAGATCAATAACCACGCTCATCTCGAAAAATATAGTGCGTGCCCAGGGCAATAACCAAGCCCATCGCGAGAAACTACACCCAAAAAGCAAAAACATAAATTAAAGTGGACATCAAGCCACTGGAAGCACTGTGTGAAAGGAAAGAGGCCCCTCAGTAGTCACACAAGGACAAACAGGACGTCAAACGAAGACAGCCGCCTTACCAGCGGTCAGCAGTCCGGAACCCCAATATCGTTAACGGAAACCACATTATTTTTACTGTAAGCCATATTCCATAAGTCTTTTGTGAAGTTATCAACTCAATTAAAAGTATCAAAACTCATAGAATAATATAAATTTAATTAAAACCTTGAATTATCTCTATACTTGCAAGAAAATAATAACAAAGAATATTATTATTAGAATATTTAAATTGTCTTAACCATTGATTATAAAAGTTACTCCGAAGTGATAAAATTGATCCTTTCACTATCAAGAGAAACAAATTATCCTTAATTACAAAATGGCAAACCCAAATAATCTAATAAGACCAGCTCGTCTGGAAGTACCCCAGGAAAATGTTGCACCTCATGTTCTTATCCCTGCCCCTGGCCCCGCTCCTGCGGCACATAACCTTATTAACGATGACATGATTCAAGTCATTACAAGACTAGTAGCAGATTGTTTGCAAATACAGGGACGACAACTTTTTAACTCCTTTATGAATCCTGCGTCTGATATATAGACCAACCAATTAACCTAACCAATGACAGAAATCTGTCCGACATGGACAAAATACCAGACTTGGTGAAGAGTTTGAGAGAATTGTCTGGCCAAGACCATGAATTCAATTCATGGAAAAAGAGTGTCGATAGAATACTCAAAATCTACGATCACCTTAAAGGCACCCCGAAATACTACGGTATTTTGTCAGTCATCAGGAATAAGATTACGGGCTACGCAGATATTGCCCTAGAATCTTACAGCACGCCACTAAACTGGGAAAAAATGTCCAAGTGCCTAACCCTACATTATGCGGACAAGAGGGACTAAGGAACCCTCGAATATCAGATGACAACTCTGTAGTAGCACAATCCCTGAATTCTATCACGCCGTCTACCGCCATTTGTCGCTTATTCTGAACAAACTCGGAGCCATGGATATGAGCCAAGAATCCATGAACAATATGACGCAATGCTATCGAGACAAAGCGCTCGATACATTCGTCAGAGACCTGAAAGGCGATTTGCCTAGGCTACTTAGCATCCGCGACCCCGCTGACCTACCAAAAGCTCTGCACCTGTGCCTGAAATTGCAAAATGTTGATTTCCGGGCTCAGCATGCCAACAATTCGCAATCCAGTACTCGGAAGTTCCACCTCGGAGAAACAACCTATCCTATTCGGGACCAACCCCAGATCCCGCTCCTAGACGCGAATTCCACCCAGAGTTACTCCATAACCCTCGAAATCCTCAACCACCTCAATTCTACAGGCAGGCACAACACTATCCACAACAGCAATATCTACAACAACGACCACCACCAAATCAACGTCCGCTCCCTCCCAAACCAATGGACATTGACCACTCCGTTAAGTCTCAAAATGTCAATTACCAAAACAGACCCCGAAACCAGCAGCAGTTTGCACAGAAACGTCAACACTCCCAACAGGTTCACCAACCGTAAAAAAAGCAGAGGGTGTATAACGCCTTCTTCGCTTCCCTACTTCGAGCATATTGCAAGGAGCGGAGAGACACTAATATGCTTAGTAGATACAGGATCCAAGACTACGTTCACCCCCGCCATATCAAGAATCCTATTTTGAACGAAAAAAGCTTTTACGTTAAATCAATCGGAGGAGACGTAGAAATTACACACCATTCCTTCGTTCAATTATTCGGCCCTAATAAATACAAATAAAATACAATTTTCCATTCTTCGTAACCTTGTTTCGTTTGATGGTATAATAGGCAACGACACGTTGAGAAAAGTAAAGGGTTTTTCAACAGGGACGCTACAAAAGTAGAGCGACAGTGACAGAAAACGACGCCGAATTTCTTGCCGCTCTTTTGACATTTCTCTTCAGTAAGGTTTGCCATTTCATGATGGAAAGATATACGAGCCAACAACGAGTCGAAATTATTAAAATTTACTACCGAAATTCAGAGTCAGTGGCCTCAACGTTAAGAGCGCTACGTCCAATTTATGGTCGTCATAATCGTCCTAGCAGATCAACAATTGAGCGTCTAGTGGAAAAAATTTTAATCCACAGGCACAGTACAAAATGTTCCCGTGCCAGTGAGACAAAGAAGTGCCCGTAGTGTCGAGAATATTGCTGCCGCTGAGGCTTCAGTTGAAGAAAGCCCAAATGTGTCTCTCACACGTCGTTCTCAAGCGTTGGGCATCTCTGTGACGTCGTTGTGGCGAATTTTGCGAAAAGATCTTGGCCTACATCCTTACAAGATTAAATTGACGGCACGTTACTGTGAATGGGAATCGCTACCGTTCAATGATAACCGAATATTTTTGGCCCCAATTGGATGATATGGACTTGGAGGACATGTGGTTCCAACAGGACGGCGCCACAAGCCACACAGCGAATGTTACAATCAATTTATTGGAAACCAAGTTTGGAGAACGTGTTATCTCACGAAATGGTCCAGTCGCTTGGCCGCCTAGGTCGTGCGATTTGACGCCGTTAGACTATTTCCTATGGGGCTACGTCAAGTCTATGGTCTATGCCAACAAGCCAGCGACGATTGATGAACTTCGTACGAATATCGAACGTGAAATTGCAGCAGTATCGGCCGATTTATGCTTGAAAACCGTCGAAAATTGGGTTCAGCGTCTAGACTTCTGCAAGCGTGCCCGTGGTGGCCATGCAAAAGAAATCGAGTTCCATACATAATGGCATTGAACGTACTTTCACAGGAATAAAGAATTTCATTGATATCCAAAACCTTTTTTGTTTTATTTAAACTTTTGTAGCGCTCTTTTTGAAAAACCCTTTAGATGCGGTCATTCATACCAAAGAAAGTTGCATGACTATTCACCCAAACATAACAATACCTCTCAAGCAACATATTTCACAAACAATCAATAACGTTACCCTTAGGACCTCCCACATGAGTACAGACCAGTCCACCAAACTCACTCGCATAATCAACGAGTGCCCAAATCTTTTTTCCAACCCCGACACACCAGTACTGTAAGAGGAGAAATTCGAACCACAACCAACGTCCCCATTAACTATCATACCCTTATCCTATAGCCCTTAAAGAAGAAGTCGAGAAACAAATAAATGACTTATTAAAAGACGGCATAATTAGACCATCTAAATCACCATATAACTCTCGTTCCCAAGAAAATGGATGCCTCTGATCTCAAAAGTGGCTTTCATCAGATTTCACTTAAAGCATCTGATATCGAAAAAACAGCTTTTTCCGTAAATAACGGAAAATTTGAACTTACCCGCCTACCCTTCGGGCTAAAGAACGCCCCTTCCATCTTTCAAAGAACTCTAGACGATATTCTGAAAGACTACATTGGAAAATGTTGCTACATCTATATTGACAATATTGTCCAAAAATTTGAAGGATATCCGCTCATTCCTCGGCATGTCAGGGTACTATCGGCGATTCATCAAAGATTATGCCAAAATAGCGAAACCCTTGACATCCCTTTTAAGAGGAGAAGATGGACGAGTGTCCAAAAATATGTCAAAGAACAGACCCATGCATTTAAATAAAGAAGCTCTGGAAGCCTTTAACAAAGTAAAACAAGTTCACTTGTTTCGGCAGAAGTCATTCCGTCATACCCCAACTTTGAAAAAGAACTCGAGCTAACAACAAGCCAAGTACATTTCTCTTCAGAACACTGAGCACAACTGGGGAATTGCGCCACCAACGAAAAAGAAATGTTGGCTATCATATGGTCCTTAAACTCATTAAGAAACTTCCTTTACGGATCCCGGAAAGTTAAAATCTTTACAGATCACCATCCTCTCACGTACGCTCTGAGCAACAAAAACACCAATAGTAAGATGAAAAGGTGGAAGGCTATACTAGAGGAATACAATTATGAGCTCAAGTATAAGCCAGGGCAAGCAAACGTGGTAGCCGACTCTCTTTCAAGGCCCCCTCCAGTAACCGAAATCCACTCGATGACACCAACTGAACATAGTTGCTGACAAAAGATTATATTTTGCAAGCTTTTCTTCTTAAAGCTTGACAATAATGAAACCAACATGACTGTGGTACACTTTGCCATTGGATAAACTATTTGCAGCCTGTTTCTTATGGCCTTCTCATAATCCGTGACTATTGTTTGGGCATTTTGTTCTGTAATTTTTGTTCGCAAGAAGGCACCACATTGAAAGTACCATCCAAAAGATAGTTTCGTTGAGATGAGTCGGGTAGATATTGGATTACTGGGGACAAGAATATGGAGTAACTTAAGTTTTCCTCCAGTACTGTACTCCTATAAAAAGGATCTATATTTTAATATCTGGACATACTAAATTTATCCATGTCACCACCAATTTTAAATATAATGAGGACTTCAAGTAGATAAAAAAAAAATAGGTACAAGGTGGGACAAAAGAAGTCATCCGATGTTGTTTGGCTCTCATTTTTTTTTCTAAATGAAAAACTTCGATTATGTTTTTTCATTATGTTTATTTGAACCTTAAGAGTTTTATTGGTCAAGTCGAGAAGATGATATCGGCCAAATGGGCGCCGTCACAATTGATTGCCATACGGCCTCGTTTTATGGCATTTTTCATCACTTCGGCGAGAGCTTCGGGCGACAGATTCTCGCACTCGGGTCGATTGTTGTCCTTGAGGGCTTCTAGGGTCTCGGGCTTGTTCAAGTAAACATGGGACTTCAAAAAACCCCACAAAAAAAGTCTGGAACGGTTAAATCGGGCGATCTTGCGGGCCAGTGCAAATCGCCAAAACGAGAGATGAGGCGACCCGGGAACGCCGCCTTCAGAATATCGGTTGTGGCTCGCGCATTGTGTGCCGTAGCTCCGTCCTGTTGGAACCACATGTCCTCCAGTCCTAATTCGTCCAATTGCGGTAGAAAAAACTCCGTTAACATGGCCCTATAGCGCGCACCGTCCACTGTTATCGTTTGACCAGCGGCGCTCTCGAAAAAAAATGGCCCGATGACTCCTCCAGCGTGAACAGCGCACCATGCAGTAACTTTGAGCGGGTGTAATGGCTCCTCGTGCATTACTCGTGGATTTTCGGTGCCCCAGAAGCGATAGTTTTGCTGTTCACGTACCCGCTGAGGTGGAAATGAGCCTCATTGCTCATTATGATTTTGGTCGAAAAATCGTCCTCGAGATTGAAGATGGCTTGGGAGTAGGTTACAGGCATTTGGCGGGTGACAGGCAGCAGCTGATGCACGGACTGAACTTTGTACTGGAACATGCGCAAGTCTTTGACCAAAATTCGCCTTAGGGACGACCGGCTGATGGCTAATTGCGAGGCACGGCGTCTGGTCGATGTTTCCGGCGACAGCTCGACATCCTCGTCAACAGCGGCGATATTCTCGGCACAACGGGCGCTCTGGGGCCGGCCACTCGTGTGGTCCCATACTCTTGAAGGTTGGTGGCCAAACGGCGCAGTGTTTGCGCTGTCGGTGTCGGACGGCCGTGGAATCGGCGACGGAATTCGCGCGGCGCCAACGCTACAGACGAATTGTTACGCAAAAAAATAGACAAGATTATTCCGCGTTCTAGGGAAGTGTATCGCTCCATGGCTTGTTCACTTGTATTCTACATCTGTCTAGTCCACAAATGTCAAAACAGATTTCACATTGGCGACCATTTGCAAAAATAAGAGCATCTTCCAATAGGGTGATCTCTTTTGGCCCACCTTGTACATAAACACATTAAATAATAATAAAAAACACTATCCCAGGCTACTTCAGGGCAATGCGAGAATTATGTATACTTAGCAATAAGAGCATTGTACTTGAGTGTCCCAATAAACACAAAAACCGCATGTAAGGTCAACTCAATGTATTGCACAGAAGATTTGATAAGGTATAAAAACAATCCAAGAATCAATAATAAAACACAGTCCAGTACCATCTACCATAGAAAGTGATAACAACATCCGGCTCGAAAGACCAGTGATAATTCAATGGTAGATGGTAGTGGACTTGTTATTCTTGTCTCAGAGCCTCTAATGTGCTTAGCTTGCGTGACTGCTGTGTGCACTTCTTCAGCTTGGCTCTCCTCAATCGGGAGACCTTGATGTTCGATGGTTAGACGATAACTTTTATCGGAAATTGATCAATTCTTGGGGACCAATAAATTCCAAAGCGTGAATTTATTCGTCATGGACGAAGTTGGGTGCCGGGGCATAGGGACATCACATGTAACTGCAAGGCTGATGAACTCGAAAAACACGGAACTACACTACCTACGCTTCCAGTTAAGGATTCTTTAGGTATTCCAATCGCTACTTGTAAACTCATAACAAAGCTGGATACTACCGAAAGAACAAACCTTAGGTGGACAACCGGCACAACATGTCTAGCGCCAAAACAGATCTGGCCAAAGCTGGATCTAAATCTAAAAGGTTCAAGGTATTTGATCTCCCTCGATAGGAAGCATATAAGTGCTACAATAGATGTCATCACAGGACACTGTCTCATAGGCAGGCATGCAACAAGGCTTGGCATATTATCTAACGATATTTGCAGAAGCTATTTTGACGAGGAGGAGGAAGAAACTATTCTCCATCTTCTGTGTGGGTTCTTGTCCGGCTCTTTCACAAAGAAGAAAACTCCATTTAGAAGCGTTCTACTATAGAGATCTAAACGACTTAAAAAAAACAGGGACATTCGAAACCTCCTACGCTTCATCAGAAGCTCTAACTGGTTAAGCGAGTAGGAAGAATAACTATATAGATTCATGTGCTAGCACAAGGGATCTTGTACTGGTCTAAGTGTGTCGGCAAGCCGACAGCCACTTCAACCTAACCTAACCTACTGTTCACCCGACACTGTATTAATTTATAAATGTTATGTGAAATTACCTCAATTTTTCCATTAAATATGAAATGTCACTTTTCTCTAATTCATGTTAGGATTACTTTGAATTGTAACAACATTTACTGTTTTATAATTAACTTCAGAATAAAGAACAATAATTATAAAAAAACTGTTTTTCTCAAAAAATTATGATAAATCAGTTCAATGATCCCCGCTGATTATTGTCTAATAAACCCAGGCCTGATGACATGAAAGAAGGATATGGACCAGAACCATGGTAAACAAACACATACCACCCTTGATTTTTCAAAATAACGACTATTCGCCTTATTCCATTAGCAGCATTTTTAGTGACTCTTTACGTAATGAATTAATCCCTAAAATGAAGAATATGGAAGAAGATTTGTTCCCAAACTTATGTAAAAATGAAGAACGCATAAATACTGATGAGTTCTGCACTGAAATTGTGTTCATTTCTATCAGTGGCTTGGCGTCCATATAACACGATTCCTACCGACTACCCATTTTAAATTTCCACCAGTCAACACTATCTACCAAAAACTAAATATACATGAAACTTCATCCAATGAATTTGATATTCACAAAATGGTACAAACACGTAAGCCAAAAAATAAATATTGTATGTTTATCCGTTTTCATCCATCATCGTCATAGTCACGACAAAGCGAAGGTAACCCAAAATATGTCGGTTTATTAAAGCTCTCACTGGATAGTTGATTTTGGGAGAAAAATTGCTTGTTACCTCTCTTCAATGATTATCCCAAGGTTCTGTCCTAGGTCTGATTCTCTCTTTTATCTATATAAACTCTCTTTTAAATCTAAATTTTAAATATGTTCCAACTGATTTTGCAGATTTTGTAGGTTTCGCACATTTTTGTCCAGTCGCCCCGACATAAATTGAGACCTAAGTTTTTTAGGAATCTGGTTTTCGAAACACAACTTGGTTATAAGCTTAATTTTATTTAATAAAATAAATAAGTACAAATTTTGATTATTTAAGGGTCACCCCACCCATATATAATTTTTTGAAATGCATTAAATTTAAAGTTTAATGGTATTCAAAACTATTTTTACTGCATAAGCATAGAAAATACAGAATGTCAAATGAATTTGATATATTTGAATTAATGTGCAAATTGAATTATTGAATTATGTATATTATATGGGAATTTTTGAAAATACACTAAGCAAAATAAATTAGTAAACAAACTAAGATTGCTACTGTTTGTTTCTACGCGTCTAAAATTTACTTTAGAAACATATTAATGAATACTTACATAAATGAGTGATTGGGATATTAACATTATTGGTATTGTGTAAAGTATTTTGTTTTCCTTTTGCTGGTATTTCACTCTGGGGCTCAAAATGTAATCGAGGCTGCCTTAAAATAATTTTGTTATGAGCTGTACTGTCCTTTCTTTTAGGTGACCATTTCCGACATTCGTCCTTGCTCAGATCCTCTATATAAAAAGATAAATAAAATAGTATTCATTTCATAAAAAAATCGATATACTTAGAATACAAAGAAAAATAAGACAATATTTATTATGACTGGAAAACATTGACCCTGCCTGTTTTTAATAAAAGACTCAAGAATTATTTTTTTATTTCGCAGTGCCTTTATTGAAAGATGGTACCTCTAAAAGACTTTGTGAAACAATTTTAAGTCGTAGTCTTAACACTAAAGTATTATGTCCAGGATGGCTAATTCATTATACAGGGTATCCGCCGGGAAGGTATACTACTTTGTTTTGCCGCCATTTTGGTAAACATTAGTCTTGACAGTTCATATTTGGCAGTCGTGAACTAGACACGTGGCAAATTTATTACGGAAAAATATTCGATAAACCAACGTGTTTTTATCGTTAAAACATTTTATCAAAAACAATCATCGATTACTGTGACGATGACAAAGTTACGTGAAATTTTTGGGAGACACAACGTGCCAACAAAACGCACTATTTATCGTGTAGTGAATGATTTCGAAGAAGTCTGTAGGTGATAGGCCCAAGCACCTTTGCATCCATTAAAAGTTACAGTCTGGTGTGCAATTTGGTCAGGAGAAATCATTGGACCTTACTTCTTTGAAAATGAAATGGCGCAACGGTAACTGTGATTGGGGAGCGATATCGTGATATGATTGAAAACTTTTTAACGCCACAACTTCATGCTTTGGGCTTGATTAACATGTGGTATCAACAAGACGGTGCCACATCGCATACAGCCAGGATTACAATGGAATTACTGCGAGACCTATTTCCACAACAAGTTATTTCAAGAAATGGTGATGTTGATTGGCCTCCACGGTCGCCTGATTTTACTGCTCCGGACTTATTTTTGTGGGGATATCTGAAAAGCAAGGTTTATGCAAAAAAACCAGAAACGCTTGAGCAACTCAAACAAAATATTCGTGATAAAACTAATGAAATACCGCGTGAAATGCGTGAGAATGTAATGAAAAATATGCTCGCATTTGTGAGACTAACAGAGGCGGACATTTACCTGATATTGTATTACATATAAATAAAACATTTATCAATATAAGATCCATTCTCTTTCATTTAATCAAAAATTATAAACAAACAAAGTAGTATACCTTCCCGGCGGATATTACTTTCCGAGAGGCTCGATTCACAAAAATCACCAACTCAGAATGTATGGAATAGTTGATTTTGTCTAAATTTTAGTTTGCAACTAGCTGACTCAGCTTACTTCGTCCCGACAATTTTTTTTTACAGCAGTTTGCTATAGTAAATCGTGCAGTCATAGTCGAAAGCGGAGATATGACATTCACGGAACGTTTTCTCATATCACGATGCAGGTCGCGATTGCGATGCAAAGTATCAGATTGAATAATCAACTATGGATAAAGAAATAAACAAAGTTTCACAATTTACCCAAAAATCAGTCACAAATTATTACAAACGGGTTCAGTCAAAGAAATCTTAAATCAATCAAAATCAGGCAGAAGTTTTTGACAAATGTGATCTCATTTTATATAACAATCAAAATTGAAAAATATAAAATTCCCCGTAGAAAATGTATGGAAAATCAACTATTACGAATTTTCATGTCCCTTTAAAAATTTTAAATTTGCCGTATGTAGTTTTCTTGGGCGGAGACAAACACAACAAAGAATAGATAGATAAAATCGGATATGGTCTTACGGATGCAACTTTGTTATTGTATATATAGATTACACAACAATTTTCAGTTTTAACATATATCAATTTATTATATAGTAGGTAATTATATATTATATTCTTTTCAATATTAAATCCTATGCTTATGTAAAATTATAATACTTTTTTTTTTTTAATTTTTTTTTTTTTTGCGAAACAGTTTTACAATGTTATTTATTGCTACTTCTACAAAGATTTATTTTTAGTTTTTTCTTTATTTTTAAATATCTACTAGGTATGAATATACATAGTTTTTGTTTTTGTTCATTTACTTCGACATTTAGGAAATAATTTCTTTACGCTAAACTTTTCGAATATTATTTAATTTCCACTAATTCCTAATTACTTATTAATTGATACATTATAAAGGGTTTTCCAATAAGAGGTGTTACTTTGGTATTTAAAGAAAAACGTAATTTTTTTGAGATAAATGATCGGATGTTTATTTCATAATAAAGGGAAAGGTATGCCGTTAATAATGAAAAACAACATCAGCCAAAGGGCCACCACGAGCACGACCATATCCTTTTCATGAAATTTTCCATAACCAAATCGCAAAGTGGTTGCCCTATGTCCTCGATAGCTTCACGAATTTTATCTTTGTGGTCTTGAATCGACGCTGGACTGACTAAGGCGAAGACCTCATCTTTCACCTGGCCCCAAAGGAAGAAGTCGCAAGGTGTTAAATCACAAGATCTCGGTGGCTTGTGTGACACGTAGCGCCGTCTTGTTGAAAGTAAACGTTGTCCAGATCAATACCATCCAACTCCGACCATAAAAAATCATTAATCATCGACGACCAAAAAATGCTTTAGTTTTGCGAACTGTGACTGCAAGATTTTCACCATTTTTGTAGTGAATTTTAATAAAAACAATTTCAGAGACATTTTAGGAGAAAGAGCTACGGTTCGCAGCCTTGTTGCGTTAAATTTTACCGCAACAAGGTCTGCTCTCTTTCCTTTCTTTCCTACCCATGGTCCTTCTTTTCTTGGGTTATGTACTCGAGATCCTGGGATGTGGACGGGCATCCGAGGCCCCATCAGCCTTGGACCACCTCCTTGGAGCCTTAAGATTACAACCAAATAGGTACTCGATAGTGACAGGCCGGTCACAAGCCATCAGACGGGCGGTCTGAATGGTAGAGGATGGACGTTCCGGTTGCGTAGCCCTCGGACGGAAGGGAGACTCACAACCGTCGATTAAGAAGGAGCACAAGTCGGATGGTAAGCCTGGCAGGTCGTCAGGAGACTCCCACCGACTCAACATGAAAAATTTTACCGACAGGAGGTCGGCACAATCGAAAGAGTGGGGGGAGGACGATCCCCTTAGCCAACACTCCACCGAGGGATAATCAGACAAACAAGTGTGTCTATAAAGGGGGTGACGGCCAACACAAAACACCCCAACGTTTGTCATACCACAATTAGTGACAACACCCGAAAAATACGTTCGATGGGTGGAGAGACGGCGATCTCTCTTACAAATCACCCCGCCGCTGGAGCAACGGAGGAGCAGCAGAGGAGTGTAGGCGGACGGCCAATTAAAAGACACTCTTCGTCAGATCTATCATCACCACTACGGTAGAGAAATTGGTTGGATGGGCATAGGGAAGACGATCCCTAAGTTCATGCCCCGACGATGGAGCAACGGAGGAGCAGCACAATAAAAATGCGGCCAAGAGCCCAATAAAAAAGAAAACTTGTAAGGAATGGTCTGCTATCTGCAGATCTCCCCAGATTTTGTGCTGAATACCCATTCACACAAAATAATTAAATAAACGGAGCAAAATCGGAGAAAAATACACAAGAACATGTAGGAGCATGCAACGGCAACGGATATTATTATTTTGCTGAATTCACATTCACACAATATGAACAAAAAAAAAAAAAAACGGATAAAAATATGTGTCAGTATGCATACAGCCATGTGCAATTCATTTGCGCACAACAGAACCCACAAATGAGACTCGAGTCTCGAAGTGAGTCAAATGGATGGAATGGAACAAAACGATGGAAAAAGAAAAAATTTCCACTCGTTGTCAATAAGTCAAACAGATAAGAAAGCAATGGCGACTAAAATCGAAAAAAATTACAACCTAATAAAACCACAAGGGATAAAAACAAAAAAGTTAACAACAAACAAATAAACCAAATAGTTAATAAATAAAATAAGCTCAGTCATCATCTTACTCTCGTAGCGTGAAGACCTTTCTTTCGGCTGTGCACTGATTTCGTAAAATCTCATTGGCAACTATTTCTGTCTCCCTTGCACCTGTCAATTTTTGCAATTTTTTCGCGTGTGGTTTGTTTAGTTAACCTCACTTACATAACTTTTCCCTTCTGATCATAAAAATCATGGGCCCACCGGGGCCCAAGGATAAGCCCGGGAATTACTTCGACCTTTTGTCCGACGATTGGTCGTTTGAGCCCAGGGCAAAGAAAAACAAACGTCTAACTAACCCTCAAGAATTCCCTGAATTACCAACATCAAGGAACACTCGAAACCCAAAGTTCATTATCATTACTGCAAAAAATGCCGACACTCCTTTATCAAGTGTAAGCATATTCTTACTAAAAAAAGTCATTGACGGAGTTAGCACTGAGTATGACAGCGTCTCCTCACTTCGTGACGGTAGCCTACTTATCCTTGCTAGATCCGAAAAAGTCGCAGAAAAATTCCTTAAGTTAACAAACATAGCTAATCATTGCCCAGTGTCTGTTTCCCTACACAAACAACTCAACTCATCTAAAGGCATAGTATACGCTCCATGGCTTATTAACCTCACTGACGCCGAAATAATATCAAATATGAAATCTCAAGGTGTCAGCGAAGTCTACAAGTTTACAAAGAGAATAGACGGAATTCAGAAGCCTACAGGATTAATGCTTTTCACCTTCGACTTATATTTCTTACCTCAAACGATTGTAATTGGATTTTACACTGCCAAGGTCAAAGAATACATCCCGTCTCCTATGAGATGCAGGAACTGCCAGCTACTGGGACATACCACCAGACGGTGCACCAAAAGTAAGGTATGCGAAAATTGCAATCTCCCCCCTCATGATCCTAGCGAATGTACACGTGTAATGTGCTCTAACTGCTTAGATAATCACCCATCCTCATCAAAATTATGTCCTAAATACATACAGAACAAAGAAGTATTAAGAATCAAAACCACCAACAAATGCAGCATGGCCGAAGCCAGGAAACTCTATAACCATCAAAACCCTCTACCTGCAAATCCAACTACAGTCCCTTTCTCGGAAATAGCTAGACAAGCAATTTCCCAACCCAAACCCTCCGAAAATGTTAATCCTAACCAACCCGCTTTACCCAATTCTGCCATAGCCACAAAAACTAAACAAACCAACGAACCCGCCAAAACCTTAACAATAAATCAACATAACCCCCAAACATTGGCAGCGACTTTCAATGTAGATATGCACCCCACCTCTTCATCACAAGAAACAATCTCACACAAATCAAATCAACACAATCTTATTAAAATTGCCCCAACTCGCAATTCTCAATCTATCTCCATTATCCCAACAGACACCATAAATAACTCAAACAACCCACATTCTCTCCAAAACAATAACCCTTTAAAAACAAACCAAGTTAATAATCCGACATGCAAGCAAAGCCCAACTCCAACAGGAAATACCCAAAACAATACTCCCCCCAACTCGCCTATATCCGCCTTCACCCAATCGCTGATCAAAAACAGCGAATACTTCATTCACACCATGGAACCCGATGGTGATGACTTCTAATAAGCCATTTCTTACCCCCAACCCTGACTCCGCAGTCCGGGAATTGAGCCGACCAAGCACGTCTACGTGCTTGGGCAGTTCAACATCCGGATTGCGGAGTCAAAGCTTACCATCATCCAACTTGACCCCCCCTGATTTTTCACAATATCCCTCAGAATATATTGTTCAAAAGTCTCCGGTATCAAAAAAAACAGAATTAAAAGTTTTACAATGGAATTCGGATGGTTATTTCAATAACTATCAAGAACTCCAGTTACTTATAAATGATCTCAATCCCTCTATCATATCGCTTCAAGAAACACATTTACCCGAAAATGTCACAAAACCCTACTCGCCCAAGCAATACGCTCCCTTTTTTCATAACCTTCCAACTAACACTACAGCCAAACAGGGAGTAGGTCTCCTAGTCCACAAATCTCTTCCCCACAGATTTATCGAAATCAACTCTCCTATATCAGCAGCCGCCGTTATAATCGATCTAAAACAGAAAATCACTGTAATATCCCTATATATTCCACCTGATCAAACCTTTTCTGTTTCTGAATTAGAGAACATTTTTAATGCCTTCCAACCCCCCCTATTGATCACAGGCGACTTTAACTCTTGGAGCCCTCTTTGGGGCTCTCCCCTCACAAATACAAGGGGCAAAATACTGGAAGACTTTCTGTCTCACTCCAACTTTTCCGTATTAAATGATGGTAATCCTACCCACTTCTCTACCCACAATACCTTCACCCATGTCGACATATCCCTAATCTCCTCCCAATTATATCCCAACACCACATGCACAACCCTCCCACACCTGCACGGTAGTGACCATTTTCCCCTTATCACAACAGTGTTGGTAGGAACTCAGCCCTTAACTCCAAGTCGACTTCCAAAGTTTCTATTCGATAAAGCCAACTGGTCCCTGTTTCAAAACGTAGCGTCGAATCTCATAACATCTACGACTCCATCGCATAACATAAATAAAGAAGCAGCCGTCATACATAAATGCATTAGAAGCGCAGCTAACACTGCCATACCACAAAGCCAATACCGTCCAAAAAAAAAATCTGTTCCCTGGTGGAATAACGAAATAGGTAATCTCCGAAAAATAAAACAGAAAACTTGGCACGACTTAAAAAAGCATCCTAGCCAGGAAAACCTCATTGCCTACCGTAAATCCAACGCTCATTTCCGCAAATCAGCCAAACTCGCCAAAAAGACTTGTTTTGAAAATTTTACCTCAAGCATTAATCCAAAAGCCACATGCAAACAACTCTGGAATAACATAAGATCACTCACGGGAGATTACATCCCTCGCTCTATAAATATTATCAGATCGGGAACAAACACTATGTCCTCTCCTTTTGATATCACCGAACATTTTGCCAATACCTGGTCTAGCCAAGCCGAAGACTCAAATTTTTCTTCTGCCTTCCATCTAGCAAAATATTCTGCAATCAATACAAATCCACCCCACCAAAACCATCCATCCACAGCTGGCACGATTGAACTGCCTATTAAAATGATAGAATTTGAAAACTGTCTCCGCACAGTTAAAGGGAAAACACCCGGATTCGATAGAATATCATACCCAATGATCAAAAATGCACCCCTTGCCTTAAAACAACGCATAGTAACGCTCTACAATCAGATCTTTGACCAAGGAATTATTCCCCAAGCATGGCGGACTGCAAACGTGGTACCAATTCATAAGCCGAATAAAGCAAACACTGAAGTCAGTGGATATCGACCAATATCCCTCTTACCTTCTAGAAAAGATCATCTCAAAAAGGCTGTTCTGGTTCCTAGAAAAAAAGAACCTCATAAGTATAAATCAAGTTGCTTTCAAACACGGTCGTGGTACCATTGATTCCCTCCTCCATATTGACGATTTTGTCTCATCCGCCTTATCAACAAAAAATCATATTACAATTCTGTCAATAGACTTCGAAAAAGCTTTTGACAGAATTGGGATACATATAGTTTTAAACAAACTAATTCAATGGAAAATCGGTCCAAAGATTTATAAATATATTAAGTCATTTCTAACTAACAGACAGTTCCGAATCAAATTAAACAATGTACACTCTAAAATCCACAGCTCACAAAACGGTATCCCACAAGGATCTCCACTCTCAGTTGTTGTTTTTATGATCGCGTTCAATGAATTAAGCCATATCTTACAAAAATATAGTACCATAAGGCACTGTCTTTATGCCGATGACCTTATAATTTTTTCTAAATGTAAAGACCTGATAAAAACTACCTCCACATTTTCTAATATCCTAACAGATATTGACCAGTGGTGTACTCTCTCTGGGTCAAAAATATCTTTGGACAAAACTAAAATATTACATATTTGTAAAAAAACGAGCTGTTCAAAACACCTTACACTTAATTTTAAGAACAACAATATTAATAATGTTAATTCCTTAAGCATACTAGGCGTTATTTTTGACTCTAAGTTTAACTTTAAAGATCATTGTATATATCTGAAAAAAAGCCTAGCTACCAGACTAAATATAATTAAATATCTTACATCAAAACACTCCTGTTCACACATAAATACTATGATCCGAATTATTAAAGCCATTACGGTGTCCAAGATTGATTACGGCTAAGTCATTTATGGTAAATGCCCAAAGGCCTCGCTTCAAATTTTCAAACCGCAGTATCACTCCGCTGTTCGTGTCGCTCTTAAAGCATTCAGGACGACTCCAATAAAATATATGTTTGTAGAAGCTGGCCTACTCTCCGTGGAAGAAAGACGCGATTACCTCACAGATCTCCTCATCCCAAAAATGATGACATCCCGAGAGTCACCCATTATACTGGACGCCAAAAAAGTACTATCTTGGAAGAAACTACCCCGACGGTCATCGGCTATTTACAACGCACTGCGCTCCCCGTCATGGTCCGACATGCCAATCAATATTCAAACACACAAAACACCTAGACATCCTCAATGGCTATTCGAAGAATCATCTATAATAACTCATCTTCACAACTACCACAGAACAACTACAAACAACCAGTTGTACAAAGCGATCTTTAAGGACCTAACGCTTAAATTCATAGACGCAAACTGGACTCTTCTCTTCACCGATGCGTCAAAGACAGAAGACTGCACCGCTTTTGCGGTAGTAGATGCAAACAGCAACGTCCTCATAAAGGGTCTAGTGCCTCAGTTCTCCTCTATTTTCACTGCCGAAGCCCTTGCAGTATTCCATGCTACAAAACTATTCCCAAACAAAAAGATTCTCGTTTGCAGTGACAGCTTATCCACAATATCTGCCATCCAAAACATCTACAACACGACACCAATAATAGAAAGGATCAGGGACAACCTAATTACAAACAAAAACAGACTTAAAATTATGTGGACCCCTGGTCATGCTGGAATAATAGGGAATGAGCAAGCCGATATGGCAGCAAAAGCTGCAACAACAGAACCACTTATCACCTTCTACACACACAACAAAAAAGACCTTCAAAAAAAAATAAAAACTTCCTGGAGCAACAAAAGAAGGGCTATCTGGAATGAATGCACGCACCACTACTCTATAATTAACCCCCATGCAGAAATGGCATTATACCCTACAAACTGCCCAAAAAAAATGATCAAATGCTTTCTACGACTCCGCATGGGCCACACAAGCCTCACACACAGTCATCTTCTGTCCAGAAGTGATCCACCTACTTGCCACACCTGCCTCAACAATACCGTCCTCTCCACCAAACATTTATTTGAATGCCAAAAGACCAACGACATAGTAAAAAACTTCACCACCGCCCCTCTTACTGAACTGTTAAAAACACCAACTGAAGCCAATATTAGACTTGTATACAATATATTAGAAAAACTAAAAATCAATAATTTTATTTAAATTAATCACTCCTCAAAAACTAGCCGATAGCCCTGGTAGCTAGTGCTATAGCCTGTTTCACATTATTATTGTAATTAATTACGTAATAATAAAAAATAATGTAATGTAATGTAATGTAAAATAAGCTACGCGGAATAAAAATATTTTTTTAGTGTGTTGCTATGACCAAAAGGGTTGATTTGTGTTGCAGTGTATTGTGTGTGGATAAATAGGTGTGCGGCGTCGTCGCCGGCGCAGTCTGTAGGTAGTTAGGTAAACAAAAAAACAAAAAAATTATGGAATAAAAACTGCGTCGAATTAAATCCTGCGTATGATTTTGGAGTGGACGGGAATATAAAAGTGCATTTCGGTGTTTAGGATCAAAAATGAAAATTATTAGAAGTTTCCAAAATGTTTACGGAGGAATACGGAGTTAATTAAATTCATGAAAACAAAATTCAATATATTTTTTTTCTGTGAAATCTTTGTGTGAGAAAAAAAGTAGGTATAGCTATGAAGTTATATTGAATTAATATCGGAATATTGATTTATTTCCTGGAGATCTCAAGTCGCATTTACTATGGAAAATGAAACTATAAACAAGAAAATGTACTGCGGAGAATAATAAATAAATTCGGAATAATTTTATTTGCTTCTTGGAGCTCGGAGTGGGACAATTCTAATTGTTCACTGGAGTAAGAAAATCACGGGGCAATTTATTTTGTTCCTTGGAGTTGAAATAGTTCTTTATGTTGCAAATTGGATGTTTTTAAATTTATTTTGGAGACGAGAAAAGGAGAAATCGGGCTTGGAATTACAGCTTTCTTAACTGAAATCAAAAGGGGCTTTGTAATTATTATTTTTTTTTTTCGCTATGTAGGATAGGATTGGAACGAAAAACATGGGAATATTTTATTCGTTTCTTGAAGTCAGAATGTTTTCATTCATTGATCATATTCTATTACGGAGTTATATATATTTTTCGGGAGAAAAATGGAGTTATATGTTTATATTTTTGTGGAGAAAAATGGAGCTATATTATCGGGAGAAAATTGGAGTTGGAGGAAATTGTTTCGCGTGACCACATAGATGCGTGGACCGCAAACAGAATTAAAATTAAATTTTTTTTTTTTTTTGTTAATTTTCTCTTTTTCTAAAAATGGGGCTTTGTAATTTTTTTTCGATAGGTAGGATAGGATTGGAACGAAAAATATGAGAATATTTTATTCGTTTCTTGGAGTCAGAATATTTTCATTCATGGATCATATTCTATTATGGAGTCATGTATATTTTTCGGGAGAAAAATGGAGCTATATATATATTTTCGGGAGAAAATTGGAGTTGGAGGAAATTGTTTCGCGTGAGCACATAGATGCGTGTATATACATATATATTTTTTTTTTTTTTGCACATCACACGCATTGGCGGACACACGCACAATCTTGGGGTTTATTTCTTATTATTAAAATAGGTATTCATTTGATACATGGAGGAAATTCTTTTACCAAAAGGAAGTAATTGGGGTCCAGCAATGCCATCAGCGGCTTTGGATCCTACTTTAGTGCATAATCCAACTGGAATACCCTGGGCGGACCCAGACTATTGGAAACCAAATCCAACTTACATACTTTTTGGAGTAGGTTTCTTTGCAAAAATTGTCAGATCAGTTATTCAAAGAAATATGAGTGGGGTAGCGCTATGAGAAACGCTTTTGGGAGTTATTGTTTTAGGAACACAAAATAAAACAATAGACGAGTTGACAGGGGAGTCGATTTCCTCTATTCAATATAAGGACGAGGAGCAATTAGATAAGCTATTAGAGCGACTTTGGCAACAAGATCAGGTCAGATCATGATCTATGTTTACGGAGGAAGAAATGTTAGTTGAAAATCATTTCATGGAGACATTTAGACGGGATGAATCAGGAAGGTTCATAGTAAAAATCCCGTTAAAGGAGAATATTAAAGAACTGGGAAGTTCAAGGGAGAAAGCGTTAAGGCGTTTCCTATATTTAGAGAGGCGTCTTGCAAAGAATCAGGAGATGAGGAGAATTTATGTGGAGAAAATGAGGAAAGAAATACAATAAGGTCATCTTGTTTTGGCCAGGGAGAAACCAAGAGTAGGAGAAATGGTATATTACATACCACACCATTGCATACCGAAGGACAATCGGATTGTGTACGATGCAAGTTGCAAAACAGACAAAGGGTTGTCGCTTAATGACATTCAAATGCTTGGTCCAAAGTTGCAGATATTCGCAAAATGTTTAATCAGGTTAGGGTAGATAGGGAACAGTGGAACCTACAAGGGATATTTTGGAGGGAGAATGCAAATCAAAGATTGCAGGAGTATTGGCTAAAAGTAGTTGCATTTGGATTAACAGCATCGCCATTCGTTGCTATGCGTTCAGTGATTGAAACTGAAAGGAGCTAATTTCGAAATACGGAAATGGAAGTCAAACAGCCGGGGGGTTGAGTGCTATGGATTCAGAATTGGAGAAAACACTATTGTTTTCGGAGGGGGAAGGTACAACCATTTTAGAACTTAAATGGTTGATAGAGGAGGACAAGTTTAATTTTGTAGTAAAAAATCCTACATTCAATGGAGAGGAGAATTGTGAGTCATGTAGCGCAACTATATGATCCAAATGGATATATATATCCAGTAACAGTTATCGGAAAAATATTAATTCAGGAGCTATGGTAACTTAAAATAGATGGGGATGATAGGATGCCAGTTGAACTAGAAAACAGGTGGTTAGAATTTTGGAATTCTATTATTTATTCAGAAAAATTTAGAATCGATAGGTGGTTGTGTACAGGGAAAATTCCAAAGATACAAATTCACGGATTTTCAGATACGGCGAAGTTAATGTACTATGCTCACAGGGAGACGGAACATGGAGGCATCCAAGTTATGATGCAATTTATTAGGCAAAGGTACTGGATACCGAAACTAACGAGTGGATTACGGAGTCATATTCATAAATGTGTTGTGTGTGTGCGTTTAAATGCGCGAATGGAGGGACAGCTGATGGCGGAATTACCATAAGAAAGAGTCCAGGTTGGGAAACTATTCTTAGCCACAGGAGTGGATTATGCTGGCCCTTTTGAATTAAAAGTGGTCGGTGGAGTAGGAAGGAGAAATAGGAGAAAATGTTGGGTTGCAATATTTTGTCTGTCTTAGGACCAGGGCAGTACATATTGAAATCGTAGGAGATTTATCTTCAATAGCTTTCATAGCTTGTTATGAGAGATTTATTGCAAGGAGAGGGAGAGCACGGAAGTGCTTTCGTTGGAGCATCCAAAGAATTAAATAAAGCTTTGAAAGTATTTTCAGATAAAGGAGTATTGGAGAATCTTAATCAAAAAGGTACTGACTGGCACTTTATGACACCAGCAGCACCTCATCAAGGAGGGATTTATGAAGCCGCTGTCAAGTCAATGCAGGGGCAAAGGATATTGCCTTACGAGGAGTTCGGAACTTTACTCACTCAAATAGAAGTCATTCTCAATTCGAGACTTCTTCATCCTTTGAGTGATGATCCAATGGATATTCAGGCGCTAACGCCGGGACACTTTCTGGTGGGTGAACCATTAATTTTACCTATTCCTTTCAGATTGGAAGAAAGACCGGAGAAGGCGGGAGCTATACTGTTTAAGGAGAGACAGCAGATGGTCAACCATTTCTGGAACGGATGGCAGTCAGAATACTTGACTACTCCGCAGGAGCGGAAAAAATGGAGAAAGGAGAAGGTGAGCCTAAAAGTCGGACAGTTGGTGGTCCTCAGGAGCGAGAACTTCCCACCGACCAGTTGGGCGATGGGCAGGATATGTAAACTTCTACCAAGTCGGGATGGGCTTGTCAGAAACGTCATCGTGCAGACTGCAACCAACCAATTAAAGCGGCCTGTGCAGAAAATTCGTATCTTGCTCATAGAATCGTAATAATTAAAAACAATGTTTTTAGCCGGGACTGTTACGTATGGCAACACTGACCATACGTGTTATATTGTAAAATGACATGTAGAGTTAGTGCTTGATCGGTCTCTGGCCGAGAGAGACGTATATTTCCTCCGAGGAAGCGGAGAACAATAAATGTGGGTTTTTTTCATATATTTTTCCCACAATAAAATTCGTACCGTCTTTTCTTTAATCGGAGTAATTGTACATTATGGTAATTCGAGTCGGGATAAAAAAAAAATTATGATAATTTGTATCGGAAAATTTGTGTTAGTGGTGAGAAAGTGAGAAGAACAACGGAGCTATGGAGAAACATCTGGAAGGTTTGAGTGCGGAACGGGTTTGCAACACAAGGATGTGTGCAAATCACTCACACACAAAGTGAGTTTTACTTAATTTTTTCTCTCTTTTCTCATTATATTTCACACAAAATAAATATCCTTTACATTTTTGGTGACTTACAATCACTGTTTTCAGGGATAATTATATGTTTGTTTCGTTCATCTTTGGCTAAATACCAGAGATAAGACGTAAAAGGAAGGCTAACTCGGATAAAAAGAGAAGAGAGTCCAAAGTCGGCTGGCTAATCCCAAATGTACTGGAAGGATCTTACCAAGACGAATTCCAGTACATGGAGAGAGGAACGGTTGGAAGGTATGAGAGGATTAACGGGTTACGGTAGCGCATTGGTGTCGCAAAAATTTGACCGTTCAACCCGCTAGTATGTGTGAATGTGGTGGTTAATGGCCGTGGGAGGCATTGCTGAATGCCAACTTAAAGATCCCACCGTTGGGGTCTAACACCAGCGAATGTATGAGAGAGTATGCGTGAGGAAGCTAAGCGAGTGCGGACCAAACCAAAACCCTGGAAGTCACTTTTTGGCTGACCAGCTGATAATTAAGTTGATTTTTGAAGTTTCTTTGGAAAGTAGAAGAATTTTGATTTTGCAGAAGGCAACTTTTGTTTTTTAGATAGATAGATAATTAATATATCTATATATATTATATATAAATAATTTATTTCTTTAAAATCTATTATGAACATATACATACAAAATTAAAACATCAATGGTACAAGGATAATAGATAAGAAAAATGAGAAATTCTGTATTTTACAAATTGAATAATAGGAAAATAGTGATGTATGCCACTTCAATTATGTGGGTGGGGTGACCCTATTGTGAAAACAATATTGAAATACAAGTTTAAAACAGACAGGAACAAATTTAAAATTAAAGTTACAGTTACTTAAGCTAAATTAGCCATTAAGAAAATAAACAAAAATTTAATAAAGTAAAAATTAGACCAGAAATTAGTAATTAAACCATGAAATCGGCAATAAGTGATTCTAAATCAACATACTGAAAGTTAAAGAGCCAGCGTTTTACATTTTTAATGAACAAACCAGGTATTGATATAGTTCTGATCGACAACGGAAGTTTATTAAATAAGCGATAAGAAGAAACAATATAAAAATTACGAAAGGCAGTGGTACGAAAATTAGGTACAGTTAACATATTAGAAAAGTTTCCACGTAAATTATGCGTTGAAATTAGACGAAAATTACGATTACCAGACTTCTATGGTGTTGAAAACCTTCTTTATGTCTTCAACACTTTGAAACGATATAAATGACGGACAGAAGAATTCTCAGGTCACAAAACTAGGATATCTTGCAGGTTTACGACATATTTTTGCAAAATTAATAAAGGTTGTATCTTATTAAAATATGAACCTCCCCAACAAGCAATACCGTATTGCAACTTAGAGTGAAAAATTCCATAGTATATAGTCTTTAGAAGTATTTTGGAGCAGACATTGCGCAAGTAGAAGAAATGCTTAAGTGTATAGCGAAAGTACTGCTTTAAGGTTACCACATGATTATAGAAACTCATACTGGAATCAATAGTTAGACCCAAATATTTAAAAACATCCACTTGCTCAATTGCAAAACACTTATCACTACAGATTATGTTGCTACAAAAGGAAGAAGAAGAACAACTAGATACACAATAACAATTATACAATTTATATCTTTGGCATTCAAGTGCATGAAAATAAACATTGGATTCCATCTTTGGTATCGAAGACAAACTGTAAACCATGATTTTAGTTTTGGAGCTTATTACTAAATTGTGTTCAGCGAACCATTTCCTCAATAGGTTCAGATCTCAGTTTATGTCCGAGATTAAATCTAAAGGACAACTGCAACCATGGGAAAAACCGCAAAAGCAGTAGGTGTACCTTTAATATTAAGTGAAAATAGTGAGTTAATATAAATTAGAAACAAAATATGTCCTATAACTGAGCCTTGGGGTACACCTAAGTTAAAGAACCTATTTTCGCTTCTTATGTCGCCAAGCTTCACTCTTTGTGACCTGTTACCAAGATAAGACCGAAACCAGTCAAGTATGCCAGCTTTTTCCAATTTCCTCAATAGCAAGTTTTGGTCAACCATATCGAAGGCTTTGGTAATGTCAATAAACAAGCCAGCTGTATATTTTTTTATTATCGAGGTTTGACATTATTTGTTGATTTAGAATTTGCGTCTTCAGTTGATTTTCCTTTTTGAAATCCAAATTGAAGTGGAATAAAAAATTAATTATTATTTAGATAATTTACTATTCTACTTTTTATAAGCTTCTCAAACATTTTACTGAAGACAGGAAGAAGTGAAATTGGCCGATAATTAGAGATTTCAGTAGCGGCACCTTTTTTCAACAGTGTGACAATATCAGCACATTGTGAAACTTCGGGGAAGACGCCACAAAAAAATCTATAGTTAGAAATATCTACTAGAACATTCAGAGCAGAATACGCAATTTTTCCTAAAATGAAATTAGATATACCATCAGCACCACACGAATTTGATTTGTTAAGAGTACCAATCACTTTTAAAACATCGAGAGGAGTTATGTGCTGATACACAAAACTGTTTACTTCAATGTGTTCAGTAAATCTAACGTTTGAAGAACAAAGTTAACATATTGGTTTCATGGGAGGTGGCTGTAAGCTTTTGGCTATATCGGTGAAAAAGATGTTAAATTCATTAGCAATAGTAACTTTATCAGATACAGTCATTGACTCTAATAACAGTAGGTTTCTTGGTAGAGGACGACTTATTGAGAATAGTATTTACAATCTGCAATTCACTTTTTAAATTACCATTTGCAGAGTTAAATTGTGAACGATCAAAATTATCCCGGCAGATTGGAATTTCCTTTTTAAGATGAGCGCACAACGTCACATATTTTCTTTTTAAGCTCATATTTCTGGGGTACTTATAACATTGGATTCTGAGTTTGTTTTTTCCTCTAACTTTGTTTAATAAGTACCTAGAGATCCACTGCGTTTCTTTAGTGTTTCCATAAATATTGAAAAGGAGGTTGAAGCATCACTGCATGCATATACATCTTCCCAAAACTCATATAATAGATTGTTATTGACGTCTTTGAAGTTAATTTCCATTAACTTTCATTTAAAAGACCTGCCATTGAATGATCAGTTATCATCAACACATTTACACATTTACAGTTCTTCAAAGACACATTACAAGAACGTCCATAGATGTGGTCTAAAAATTTGCCCGATAATCATTTCAGAAACTTCCAACAACGAAACATTAAACAAATGCATTTTCTATACACACAAAAAGACAAATACCACATGGTTAATTTCAATGGAAACTTTAATAACATCTGCACTTAGGAGTTGAAGACGCAAAACATCTAGAATCTTATATTCATTTTTTATAAAAAGACCAACACCACTTGCCGCGTAACTTCAAAGTCATAGATCCAAATTTCTGAGACAAACACAATATCTGGAATGCACGCGAACGTATCAATATGCGTAACAAGAGCTGCAAAGTTTTCTCTTAAGCTTCTAATATTCTGGTGAACAATAAAAAGTTTATCATTACCATTAATAAAAACATTATCACAATTGGAGCTGGTGTTAAGAATGGGAATGGAAAAGTCATCTATTAAATCATTTTCGAATTTTGTTTGCATTTGAATATTATTATTTATTTAAATGCACTATAACAGTGCAAGATCATTAAAAGATCTGATTGAAATGACTTTACCACCCTCCACCTTCCTATCAAGAATTTGGTTATCTTTGTACCACTCAGGCTCTCTTCATGAAGGCAAAAGCAGCAATAAAGATTAAATGTGTTAAATATAACATTTAATCTTTATTGCTGCTTTTGCCTTCATGAAGAGAGCCTGAGTGTACTTCGTGAGAGAGTCATTTATATAAATCCCAGTGCCGGTGCCAGTGCTGCTGTTTTTGCTTTTGTTGGCGCTGCTGCTGTTTTTGTTGGAGTTCTCATCAATTCCAGTTACTTTTGTGTTCAGATTATTTTTGTTTTTCCTCTTTGCGGCCATAATTCGTTGCTTCATAGTTAGGTCAGAGAATTTTATGCAGATGATCGAACTCATTTTGGAAGTTTTTTTCTTTTACTTTCTTTACGTAGCATTTCTCTATTTCCCTGTCGGAGACATCGATGGAAAGAGCATTGTTAAGAATTTGTTTTGCTGTACATAAAGCGTTCTCTTCGTTGGCATTAGGCACACCAACAATTTCAACTGAATTAAAGGGTGATTTTTTAAGAGGTTTAGAACTTTTTTTTAAAAAAAAAAAAAAAAAATTCGAAAAAATGAATGAAATATTTATTTGAATCGATAGTTTGAACCTTGCAATTTAATGTTTAAAGATAATTTCATGCAAATGTTGACCGCGGCTGCGTCTCAGGTAGCCCATCCGCTGAATGGATTCACGAATGAATGCTTGGATGTTGGCTTCCAGTGCGTCAATCGAAGCGGGCTTGTCCCTATACACATTAGCCTTGGCATACCCCCACAAAAAATAATCTAATGGTGTCAAATCGCACGATCTAGGCGGCCAATTGACCGGCCCGAAACGTGAAATTAACTGTTCACCAAACTCGCCTCGCAATTGCGCCATTGTTTCGCGTGCTGTGTGGCATGTGGCACCGTCTTGTTGAAACCACATATCATGCAAGTCAAGAACTTCCATTTCGGGCAAAAAAAAGTTTGTTATCATCGCTCGGTAGCGTTCACCATTGACAGTAACGCTGCGATTCGCATCATCTTTGAAGAAATATGGCCCAATAATGCCGCCGGCCCATAAACCGCACCAAACAGTGGCTTTTTCGGGATGCATTGGTAGCTGTTGCAATGCTTCTGGCTGATCTTCACTCCAAATGCGGCAATTTTGCTTATTTACGTACCCATTCAACCAAAAATGAGCCTCATCGCTGAACACAATTTTTCGATAAAAAAGCGGATCCTCGGTCAGCTTTCCAAGAGCCCATTCACCAAAAATTCGGCGTTGTGGTAGGTCGGCTGGCTTTAGTTCTTGCACCAGCTGTATCTTAAAAGGCTTTACGCCCAAATCCTTCCGCAAAATTTTCCACGTAGTGCTGTAACAAAGGCCTAACTGCTGGGAACGGCGCCGAATCGACATTTCGCGGTCTTCTGTCACACTAGCTGATACGGCCGCAATATTTTCTTCACTACGCACAGTACGTAAACGTGTTGGTGGTTTAATGTCCAACAAAGTAAATTTGGTGCGAAATTTGGTCACAATCTTCCGAATAGACTGCTCAGAAGGTCGAGAATGCCGATCATAAAATGGAAGCAGCGCGCGATGAACATTTCGAACCGAGCACGAATTTTGATAGTAAAATTCAATAATTTGCAAGCGTTTTTCATTTGTAAGACGATCCATGGTTAAATTGCAAACCAAACTGAAGCTGTTTGACAGTGACACAAGGTACTAAACACACGTCAGCTGTCAAAACCAGTGTTGCCAAAACCAAACCAGCTAAAAAATCACCCTTTACTAAGAAGCTGCTGTTCTTGCCAATTGATCTTAGACTCCAAATTATTAACTTTATGTTTCAGTTCAGCATTTTCAGTTAATAAGTCATTCAACTGTTGAAGAAAGCGATGATTTTGTTCCTCCAAACTGGAAAGTATAGCGTAGACCATTTGAAGTGTACATTCGCCTTCATTGTCCACCAGTAGATTAGAACATACAGTTGATGATTCAGAGTTCTCGAACTCGATATTGTTGTTTTGTTTATTGTTTTGTTTGTGTACCGATGAGACAGGCATATGCAGTGAGCGACGTTTTAGGACTACACATTTATCGCACCGAAATGAATTACCACTGGATATAATATATTCCACGTGCTGTTCAGTGACATTTGTGCATGAATAGTGAAAAAAATTCATACAATCACTATAATTAATTTTTGTTGCACAGTTGCGATCAATTTTTTGTGAACACACAGAACAGTCCATTTTAAAGGTTCTATTTCTAATTAGATGCGCACGCCACGACAATCCAGAGAGAACGTAATTCGTGGAGATTTTCGATAATTTAAAGAAGTAGAGATTAAATTGTGAAACATAAAGCGAGTGAGGTGCTTATTACCAGAGACAGGAAGGATAGAGGGGAATTGGACAAAGGGTGGAAAAAGGTGTCAGAGGGATACCAAACACAAGGAGGGACAAGGAATCCAACAGGTGTTATAAAAAAAAGATAAGTAGAGTGCAAGTAAAAGTGAAAATCGTTTGCTAGGGATTTTATAAGAAGGGAATTCCGTTAAATTCCCGAAAAAGCGGGACGCGCGACCCATACATATATACCGGTTCAGTCTTTTCGAGACAACGCGATAGCGGACCTCGAAATCAGGGACTTGGACGAACTGACCACAGTAGAAGAGGTTGAGGAAGCCATCAAGAAGAAAACATCAACCAAAAATCTGGAAATACAGGTGGCAGTGACTGGGATTAATAGAAGCTCGCTGAAAATGGCTATAGTCCACATGAACGCTCGACCAGCTCACGAGATGCTAAAGATTCCTCGAATCAAAATAGGATGGGTTCTGTGCAAAATACGTCGCAGAGTAGAAGTTCCGAGATGCTTTAAGTGCTTCGGATACGGACACCATCAGAAAACCTGTAAGGGGACGGACAGAAAAAAAAAAGGACTAGGGCTCTGCTTCAACCACGAAAGTGTTGTTTATATGCAGATCTGCAAACTCCAGCATGCGCCTTAGATCATATGCCGGGGTCCGGTAAGTGTCAAGTTTTTCGAGACGCACTTGAAAACGCGAAGAAAAAGGCCTTAGAATGACCAGAATCTTACAGGGAAATATGCACAGGAGTCGAACGGCTGACAACTTACTGACCACCTTACTGAGGGTATTACAGATTTATGTCGTCATCATCAGCGAACAGTATGTAGACAAAGAGACAAACTGGATAGTGGACACGTTAGGAACCGCCGCAATTTGGATACCAGACACTAGAATATTCTCCCTGAATAGCCAAGGTACACGAAGAGGTTTTGCGTGGGTCAAGACCGATGGACTCACGGTTATAAGAATCTATCTCAGCCCAAACGACATGATCGATGTTTTCCGACAATAACTGGATGACTTGGAGGACTTCCTTAATGAAACGACAGGCGAAATCCTGGTTGCTGGCGACTTTAATGCCAGAGCACAAGAGTAGGGGATGCCAACTAGACTCTCGAGGAAGACAAATACTTGAGATGGCTGCGAGACAAGGCCTAAACGTAGTAAATGTAGGAAACACCCCGACCTTCAGGAGGCCAGGGCAAAGAGGCACCATACCGGATAGACGAAAGAAAGATAGAAAGCTGAAGCCACAATGCAACTGATGCGGCTCGCATGTGATGCCTCAATGCCCAGAAAAAGCTGCAACAACAGAACCAGAAATCCAGTGTACTGGTGGTCAGACGAGATAGCTGAGCTCCGCATGAGATGTCTACAACTTAGGCGCATAGTCACCAGGGGAAGGAGAAGACACGCTGAAAGCATAGAGGAAGCTCTAGCGGAGTTCAGAACCAAAACATCCGAGCTCAAGAGGACCATCAATCTGAAATAAACGGAAAGTGGGAAGATCTCCGCCGAGACATAAACAGCGACCCCTGGGGGCTGGGCTACAAGGAAGTAATGCGGAAACTGGGAGCCCAATCGGCCCCCCTACTATAAACGAAGGTAAGATGGAGAGCATTGTAAACACTCTTTTTCCAACTCATGCGGTCAGGCCTCCCGACAACACTCCAGCCCTACGACAGGAAACTCCCCTTATTTAGTGAAGAAGAGTTGAGACTAGCTGTGCAGACAATGCAAAACAGAAGAGCACCCGGCCCAGACGGAATTCCAGCGGAAGCTATTAAAGTGACTGCCCAAACATGCCCTAACCTGCTGCTCAATATGTACAACAGTTGTCTTGATGAAGGAGCCTTACCAAAGAACTGGAAAAAACAAAGGCTGGTACTGATTAGCAAAGGAAAAGGAGATCCAGACTCCCCATCTGCGTACAGGCCCTTATGTATACTGGACACTGCGGGGAAGCTCATGGAAAAATTGCTGAAATCACGACTCACAGATGCAGTACAAAGAGCAGGAGACTTGGCAGAAAGGCAGTATGGTTTCAGGAAAGGACGCTCTACGGTCGGAGCTATTGAAGAAGTGGTGAAGGCTGCCCAAACCGCCCAACAGAGAAGACACCGCTCTAAGAAGATCGTTTTGCTGGCAACCTTGGATGTAAGAAATGCATTCAATTCAGCTAGGTGGAGCGATACACTAAATGCATTAGAAAATTGATTCAACATCCCAGCTTATCTATTAAATATGGTGAAGGATTACTTCAGGGATCGGGAGCTGATCTACGAGACCACAGAAGGCCCACGAAGGAAGGAAGTAACATCTGGAGCAGCACAGGGATCAATTTTGGGACCAGACCTCTGGAACACCTATGACGACATACTACGGATGGAGATGCCCGAAGACACCTTCCACGTTGGGTACGCAGACGACATCGCGGCAGTGATAACGGCAAGAGACTCTGAAAACGCGCAAAGAAGGTTGAACCAAGTCATGCGACGAACATGACGAACATCCTATGGATGGATGAGCACGGTCTCAGTTTAGCAACAAAGAAAACCGAGATAGTCCTTCTGACGAAGAAGAGAATCCCCACGCAAATCGACTTCCAAATTGGCCCAGAAGTCATCAAGAGCAAGGAGGCGGTGTGGTATTTGGGATTGAGGCTCGACACAAAACTAACTTTCTGGGAACAGATAAAGTTCGCAGCGGAACGAGGCACTATAGCTACAACATCACTCAGCAGATTAATGGCGAACATAGGTGGCCCAACGTCAAGCAAGCGCAGGTTATTAATGTCGATAACGCATGCAATCCTCCTATATGGAAGTGAGATTTGGGCAGACGCGCTTCGACAAAAAAAGTACCGAAAACAGATGGCGGCAGTACAAAGACGTGGAGTCGCGGGAGTGACTCCCATAGACCTCCTAGCGGCACAAAGGAAGTACGTCCACGACAACAAGGCGGAAATTGGATTGGAAGCGGCAATCGATCAAGCAGGGCAGCAAACGATACGGAAGTGGCAAGAGCGCTGGAGCTCGGAAAGCAGAGGAAGGTAAACAGCGAGGCTGATAAGAAACGTGGATTAATGGAACGACCGGAAACACTGTGAGGTCAACTATTTCGTCACCCAGTTCCTCACCGGACACGGAAATTTCAACGCCTTTCTCCATAAGATTGGCAAAACGGATAGCCCAGCCTGCCAGTACGGCTACTCTCCTACAGGCGACGCACAGCACACGTTTTTTGCCTGCAGAAGATGGGAAACACAACGCACAGTCCTGGAAAGCAGCATTGGTGTCTTCAACCCAGAAAACATAGTTCACAAAATGCTTACAAGCGACTTGAATTGGGTAAAAATTTGTCAGTTTGTGGAAGATATTCTCAGAAGAAAGAAAAGAGAAGAAGAACAATACCGGGAAAGCACGTGAGCCCGAAAGAGCGTATGATTACAGCCCCCTTGAAGTAATGCGAAGAGCGGTTCCAGGAGGGCATGTCAGAAACCACAGGGTTGGGAGGAGTTTTAGTCCGTGTGCCCCGTAAGCATGCGGAGAGAGCCAGACACAAATTTGCGAACACTTTGGTAAAACCTGGTCCAACTACTCCGACGACTCAAACTATTCCTCTGAATTTCTGGAAGCCAAGCGAATCGCTATAAATAGAAAATTACAAAACTACATTCTTTGCCCATCGGCAAAGTTGATAGAAAAATCGATCAACTTACTCGAACTAGAAAGTTCGTTAAGTTCTGCCAAATGTAAAACACCGGGTTTCGGCCGCATTTCCTACCTTAAAAACATACCAAATACATACCACCAGTTGAATAACAACGCATCGTGGGATTATTTAACCAAATATTCGAACAAGGCACCATACCACAGATCTGGAAAACAGCTAGCATAATCCCAATTCCCAAACCTGTCAATCTTAATAAGGATACTAATGGGTATAGACCTATTTCTCTGCTTCCGTGCACCGGCAAGCTGTTGGAAAAAATGATCTCCAATAGATCCTATGAGTAATATTTGATAATAAGTTTAATTTTAAGGCTCATGCCGAATTCACAATGTCGCGTTGAACGCGTGCGTGCGTCGGCGCGCTTTATCGAAACTTTACGATTTTAAATGACAAAACGCGCGAGCAACAATTTTGTAAAACGAAATGCTGCTTTTAAGCGAAGGCGCGTTGAGAGAGTAGAGTATGACAAACTAAAAGATCGGTTTGGTTTAAACTAATCTACACAAATAGAGAGCAGAATTCAAATTTCAAGTCTACTCTCTTTTTTTCTTGTAGCTGTAATTTTTGTCTAAGAAATAAATAAGGATTCTCCAAAATAGATTAAAAAAATCATTCATAACAGTAATGCAAAGAACAACCTTAACAAAGATACAAGATCAATGATTAATGTTTTTTTTTTTTTTATCCAAGAAAATTTAAAGAAAAGAAATAAGTATTAGCTTTCCAAAAAAAAAAAAGGCATTCATCATTTTCACACACTAAATTAATTAATTTGCATTTAAAAAACATCATATTGCTTTTTAAAACTTGTGTGTGATAAACATTTGTGGTTCTGTGCGACTCCAACTAAGAACGGCACACCCTATGACATCAAATCGAACAATTCAAAATTCTAAAGTTGTCAAACGCGCGTGAGAGTAGAGAGTAGGTCTACTCAGGGCGTCGCGTTGAACTTTACGATATTTACGATCTAAAGTCAATCCAATGCCTGAGGTTGTATTTTGTGTGGCAGCATATGAACGCCTTGTTTCTACATAATCTGTCAACGCACGCGCGCGTCAACGCGAAATTGTGAATTCGGCATCATTGTCTAGAATTTTAGAAGAAACTAACCACTAGGCTAAACATCATTAGATTCTTAGCTTCAAAAAACCGTCTCGTCCATATCAATTCACTCGTTATTATCCAAGACTATGGATTGGCAGTCTGCAGGAAGTGCAGCAAATCGACCCTTCAAACACTAAAAGCAACTTAACACGCAGCCATCAGATCAGCCCTAAGAGCTTTCAGAACCACACCAATAAGTAATATGCTTACCGAAGCTGGCCTGCCCATTGAGGTCCGCAGAGAGATTTTAACGGCCCGCCTCGCACCTAAAGTTTGCGAGTCTTACAAATCAACGATCACGGACGATGCAAAAAAAATAATAAAAAACGAAAAAAGATACCCAAATATCCATCCAGCATCTACATCGCACTCGACCTTGCAAAAAATATAGGTTTCCAACCTTTGTTAAAACCAACATCCATCGAAAATTACCCTCCGTGGTTACTACCCCTGGTCGCCATTAACACAAAGCTCTCCAAAACACGCAAAAACTCAGCACCTAAGGAAACCCACATTCAGCTCTATAATGAAAGGATGAACTATTACATTGTAAACTCATGGGATATATTATTCCCCGACGGATCCAAAAGCGAGGTCGGGACTGGCTATGCAATAGTTACAACCAACGGCGAAGTGATACTTGCGGAAAAAATACCAAACTATTTTTCGATATTCTCCACAGAAGCCTTGGCTATACATAAAGCTAGAGAACTGGTAAAAAAAATACCGACAGCCTCTCTACCTTGTACGCTGTACGGAATGTAACAAAATTCGTGATAACATCATCAAGAAAAAATCAAAATAATTGTCCTTTGGGTCCCTGGACACTCGGGTATAAAAGGAAACGAGCTTGAAGACTGCGGCAGCTCGTGATTTAGCTGCAGAACCAAATACCACATCGTATTCTCCAACCAAAAAAGACTTCAACAAACTTATAAACTCACACTACGAGCAGAAACGTAGACTAGTGTGGAACCATTACTCACACCTATACTCCAACCTTAACCCGAATGGGGACCCGGCAACATACCCAACTAAAACAACAACTCAAATGAACAGATGCTTTCTGATGCTTCGGCTCCGACACACACAATTCTCACACAACTACAAGGTGGGCCAAAAGAAATCACCCTATTGGAAGATGCTCTTATTTTTGCAAATGGCCGCCAATGTCAAATCTGTTTTGGCATTTGTGAACAAGACATATGTAGAATACAAGTGAACAAGCCATGGAGCGATACACTCCCCAAGAACGCGGAATAATCGTGTCTATTTTTTTGCGTAACAATTAGTCTGTAGTGTTGGCGCAGCGCGAATTCCGTCGCCGATTCCACGGCCGTCCGACACCGACTGCGCAAACACTGCGCCGTTTGGCCACCAACATTGAAGAGTATGGGACCACACGAGACGTTGCCAAGAGTGGCCGGCCCCGGAGCCCCCGTTGTGCCGAGAATATCGCCGCTGTTGACGAGGATGTCGTTCTGTCGCCGGAAACATCGACCAGACGCCGTGCCTCGCAATTAGCCATCAGCCGGTCGTCCCTAATGCGAAATTTCGGTCAAAGACTTGCGCATGTTCCCGTGCATAGTCCAGTCCACGAATCAGCTACTGCCTGTCGACCGCCAAACGCGTGTAACCTACGCCCAAGCCATCCTTAATCTCGAGGAGGAAGTGGACGATTTTTCGACCAAAATCATAATGAGCGAAGAGGCTCATTTCCACCTCAGCGGGTACGTGAACAAGCAAAACTATCGCTTCTGGGGCACCGAAAATCCACGAGTAATGCACGAGGAGCCATTACACCCGGTCAAAGTTACTGCATGGTGCGCTGTTCACACTGGAGGAGTCATCGGGCCATTTTTTTTCGAGAACGCCGCTGGTCAAACGACAACGGTGGACGGTGCGCGCTATAGGGCCATGTTAACCGAGTTTTCTCTGCCGCAATTGGACGAATTAGGACTGGAGGACATGTGGTTCCAACAGGACGGAGGTACGGCACACACTGCGCGAGCCACAACTGATATTCTGAAGGCGGCGTTCCCGGGTCGCCTCATCTCTCGTTTTGGCGATTTGCACTGGCCCGCAAGATCGCCCGATTTAACCGTTCCAGACTTTTTTTTGTGGGGTTTTTTGAAGTCCCGTGTTTACGTGAACAAGCCCGAGACCCTAGAAGAAATTATTAAGAGAAACTAACACTGTAATATAACTTTTAAGCTAGATTAACGGTTGGGCATGGGGGGAAATCACGACCTGGCTAATTGTCCTTTCTTTGGCCTTATTAGTCATAGTCGTGGGTCTCTCTGCTCCCGATCGTCCCCAAACTATCTCTATAGTATAAAAAAGACCTGCCAATAGCCCCTGTAGCTAGTGCTGTAATTTGTTTTGTATTAATATTTTTAATTAATTTTGCTTATTAATAAACATTAATAATAATAATAATAATAGATTCTCGCCGATTAGTCCAACGACCAGGTGCAATGGGATGAAGATGAAGACAGAGTTGACTCAGTCTTCGGGAGGTTTTTTTTAGATCGGGTTCTAGTCGCTCACTATTGCAGAAGGCTTCCCCGCGTTATACCGCTGCAATGTCTGTCGATGTATTTTCCTTCCAGCGATTATAACAAAAAAAAAAAAAACTTTGTCACCTACAAGACAGCTAATTTCTTAAATTTTTTTTTCCATCAACTGTTCTGAAACCTCATTTTGCACTCGCGAAGCCGGGTAGGTACAGCTAATCATATAAATAAAATTGGTGTAGTTCTGTTCGACTAAGATTGAATTTGACTGCATGTCTTTAAATGCAAAAATCTTAGAAAAGGCTGAATAGTGCATTTTTCTCTGTCCTATAGAGGATATATATATATATATATTTCGAGAGATAATCGAATCAGACCACCATTGTCGGGTCTCTTTTCGTCTCTCTACCACTGTAAATCTTACTCAGAGAGACTCTCTGGATTTCTCCACAGTTCTTCTCTGGGCTCAATTCCTAGTGTTAACGCTAGCATCTGTTTATGGGAGATCCGTTTCATCGACTGGGTCTCGACCCATTGATGTCCCAAGATCCTCATTCTTCTGCCAGCCAATGCCGGGCATTGACACAGTATATGTGCCGCTGTCTCAGATTCCTCCAGGCATAGTCTACAAGTATCATCCTCTATAAGGCCCATTTTCCTTAAGTGATACCTGAAATTACCATGTCCTGTAGACAAAGCCACCACCCATTTCAATGTTCCTCGACTCATGCTTAGAACTCTTCTTTGAGTGGAGCAGGTAGGCCACTTTATTGCCATTTTAGCTTGTCTACATTGTTCCACGGTTGACCACCTTCTCAGGTGTTCTGCCGTGATCCATTTGTGGACAAGCTGTTCAACCATTCCTCTGCCAATTGAAGAGAATGGTTCTGGTCCCAGCAACTTTTCAGTTGACCCCTGTTTTGCAAGGGAGTCCGCCTTTTCATTGCCTTCGATCCCTATGTGTCCTCGTACCCAAGTCAGTGTTACTTCATTTTTAGATGAACACTTATTGAGTTTAAGTACGCATTCCAGTGCCAGTGATGTTGTGATGTTTGTTTGTTCCATGCATCTGATCACCGCCTGATTGTCCAGTGCTATGAGGATATTTCTTCCTTCCACCTGACACTCAAGCAAGTAGTCCAACGCATAAAGCAAGGCAATCATCTCAGCCTGGTATACTGAAGTGTATTTCCCGAGGCTAATGTGACGGGCAAGTTCCAGCTCTTCTGAATAGATACCGGCCCCCGCCCCGCCATCCATCATGGATCCATCCGTGAAAATCACTATTTCACCATTTCTTTTTTCTGGAAGTAATCCGTTCTCAATACGAGTTTTATGATTTCTTTCCATAATACGCACCCTTGTTATTCGATCCATAGGCATGTTTAGCTCCCTAATCTCGTCTTTAACAAGTTCCAGGATCTTCCTATGTCCATAGATCGTACCACGATGGTGCCATTTCGCATCTCGATGCAAGCGAAGTGCCGTTTGGGCCGCTGTTTTCTTAATAAATAAGTCTAGCGGTAATATCCCCATGATGACTTCCAATGCGCATGTTGGGGTTGTACGTATTGCACCTGTAATTCCCATACATGCTAAACGCTGAACCCTATCCAGGTGCTTCCTCACAGTTTTCTGAGAGGCTTTCGCCCACCATACAACCGAGGCGTACGTGATAATGGGTCTAGTTATCATCGTATACATCCAGTATGCTGACCTAGGCGAGAGTCCCCACCTCTGTCCACATACACGTTTGCACTGATGTAGTACCCTCTTTGCCTTCCGGACCTTCTCCTCAACATGGTAATTCCAAGTAAGTCCAGTATCTAGATAGACTCCCAGATACTTAACCTTCTTAGTCATTGTTAGTTCCGATCCGAAAAGTGTTAAGGGCCGAAATTCCAGATTTTTCCTCTTCCTAGTGAAGACTATTAGATCTGTTTTCGCCGCATTAATGGAGAGCCCTTGTTCCAGACACCACCGCTCAACCACTCTGAGTGCATTCCTCATGATATCTGCTGTGACGTCCATGAATTTGCCTCTGGCCATTATTGCTATGTCGTCGGCATATCCCACTGTGTGAATGCCCGTCGCCTCGAGTCTGTCGAGAAGAGAATCCACAGTGATATTCCACAGTGTAGGTGAGAGAACACCTCCTTGTGGGCAACCTCTGCTAACCCTTCCTCTGAGTTTTGAGGTTCCCGTCTGAATATTAATCGCCCTCGTATTCAACATATTGTCCACCCATCTTACCACCAGTGGGTTAACCCTACGTTTTTCCAAGGCTTGTTTCAGACTATAGAGGATACCTAGGCCTACAATATCCACTTTGTTTTAACGCTATGTCTCTATAAATTTCGGAAAAAATTGGACAAGAGTAATTTATTTTTTCGTTTCGTTTCGCTTTTAGGTAGTACTTAATTACATTGAACAACAGACAGAGAGAAACATGGGCCTGATATTGATTTTGTATGTGAGGTACCAGAACTACTTGACCGACATAGCAAATTTTGAATACACACTTGACGACAATAAAAATAATTCCTCTCACAAAATTTCACTTGGTAGGTAGATTCTTTTCAACATGTGTTGTTGTTACCAGAACTACTTGACCGACATAGCCCATTTTCAATACCAACCTGACGCCGATAAAAATAAGTCCTTTCACGAGCTTTCATTCGCCTATGTCAATTCCTTTGGGCGCTATCGTGCTTTAAACAGACAGACAGACAGAAGGACATGGCTAAATCGATTCAAAATGTGATGTTGTTTGGCTCTAATTGTTTTTCTAAATGAAAAACTTAGATTCTGTTTTTTGATTATGTTTATTTGAATCTTTAGAATTTTATTGGTCAAGTCGAGGAGATGATATCGGCCAAATGGGCGCCGTCACAATTGATTGCCATACGGGCTCGTTTTATGGCATTTTTCATCACTTCGGCGAGAACTTCGGGCGACAGATTCTCGCACTCGTGTCGAATGTTGTCCTTGAGGGCTTCTTGGGTCTCGGGCTTGTTCACGTAAGCACGGGACTTCAAAAAACCCCACAAAACAAGTCTGGAACGGTGAAATCGGGCGATCTTGCGGGCCAGTGCAAATCGCCAAAAGGAGAGATGAGGCGACCCGGGAACGCCGCCTTCAGAATATCGGTTGTGGCTCGCGCAGTGTGTGCCGTAGCTCCGTCCTGTTGGAACCACATGTCCTCCAGTCCTTATTCGTCCAATTGCGGCAGAAAAAACTTGGTTAACATGGCCCTATAGCGCGCACCGTCCACTGTTGTCGTTTGACCAGCGGCGTTCTCGAAAAAAATGGCCCGATGACTTCTCCAGCGTGAACAGCACACCATGCAGTAACTTTGAGCGGGTGTAATGGCTCCTCGTGCATTACTCGTGGATTTTCTGTGCCCCAGAAGCGATAGTTTTGCTTGTTCACGTACCCGCTGAGGTGGAAATGAGCTTCATCGCTCATTATGATTTTGGTCGAAAAATCGTCCACTTCGTCCTCGAGATTGAGGATGGCTTGGGCGTAGGTTACACGCGTTTGGCGGTCGACAGGCAGCAGCTGATGCACGGACTGGACTTTGTACGGGAACATGCGCAAGCCTTTGACCAAAATTCGCCTTAGGGACGACCCGCTGATGGCTAATTGCGAGGCACGGCTTCTGGTCGATGTTTCCGGCGACAGCTCGACATCCTCGTCAACAGCGGCGCTACGGGGCCGGCCACTCTTGCCAACGTCTCGTGTGGTCCCATACTCTTCAAGGTTGGTGGCCAAACGGCGCAGTGTTTGCGCAGTCTGTGTCGGACGGCCGCGGAATCGGCGACGGAATTCGCGCTGCGCCAACACTACAGACGAATTGTTACGCAAAAAAATAGACACGATTATTCCCCGTTCTAGGGGGTGTATCGCTCCATGGCTTGTTCACTTGTATTCTACATCTGTCTAGTCCACAAATGTCAAAACAGATTTGACATTGGGGGCCATTTGCAAAAATAATAGCATCTTCCAATAGGGTGATCCCTTTGGATCCACCTTGTCGAAATCGGATTCTGTGCCAAATACACTGCTATTCGCTTACTCCCTTCACAGTCCAAATACAGATTGCATTCCAGGAGGACAGATTTTTCTTTTTATACTTTTCCTCAAAGACATTTCATAAAATATAATTCAATGATATCTCAATCATTAATACAGTGAGTTGTTTACTACAAAGTACTTTTCAACTATAACACGGCCATCCTGCAATTTTCATCGTTCTCGATGAAACCAATTGAACTCTCATAATAGTTCAAAGTGAATACCAGTAATGGTCTTCATAGCTCAGAGGTTCAGCTCAAAGGCATAAACTTGTCTCTAATCATTCTTATTCCAATAACAACAAACTCTTGTAGCGCAGAGGCAATATTCAGCTTGTCTACTTGAGTTTTTTTTTTTTTGATGAAAATTAAACATTAAATAAATAGAACAAGTATAGAGTCCTGAAGTACACATATCTGTAATTCCAAAGTATATAGCTCAGCTTCGGTAGAAAAAACATGAAAAAATATACCTTTGAACATACAAACAAAAATTCAACTCAGTAGCACATTACTACAATAAAAATAAAAAAAACATCAACTTGTCACTTAGCATTACAGTACATGTATCTACAACAGTAGTAGCTCAGAGGTTCAGGTATCAAACCTGAACTTGGCATATTTTTTAATAACATTCACCTATTCATAGGATTGAAATTAATTTTATTTTTTTTGAAAGAATCAAATTCAATAAAATATAAGTAACTTTCATTACTGCATTTTCATCGACTTTTATAACTGGTCGAATAACTTCTCTTGCGGCAACTATTAAAGTATTAGAATTGTTTTTCTTAAGCTTGTACCGGTCATTTCGTAACAAGCCTATAACTTAGTATGGTCCCTTGTAATGTACGTCGAGTTTGGACTTGCGTATTTGATTACTTTAGTTTACGACGGTTGTTCCTATTTGTAAACTTGTTGCAATAAATTTTCCCTTATCAAATCTGGTTTTCATTCTCCCGGCATGTTCGCGAATTCGTTCATCCGCTAACTCACGTATAGTATTAACATTTTCATATTCAGGTTCAATTTATAAGTCTGCAAACAAAGCACTTGTTTCAGGTGTTCGTCCATTAACTCCAGTTAATATTTGTAAAGGTGAAAATCCGGTAGTTTTGTTGATTGTTGTATTTAAAGCTAGTTGAACTCGACTAACACAGCTTGTCCATTCAATGTGTACTTCCAAATTAGTCCGTAAAAGATTAGCGACTGTATCTACGTACTTCTCTACTTGTACGTTTGCTCGACTTGTTCCAGGTGTAATTGTGTGATGTTTAATTTCATAAGACTTACAAAGATGTTCCCTCGTAAAGTTCGTTCCTTTGTCACTGATAATTTTAGCCGGAACTCCAAAGAGCATTAAAAAGTTGTTCAAATGGTTAACAGTTTCTATTGCTCGTAAAGTCTTGCAAGGAAACAAAATAATGAATTTAGTAAATGCATCGATGATTACCAAAATGTAACGGCTATCTTCTTTGTTGTTTCCATGAAATGGTCCCGTACAATGAATATGAATGGTGTGAAATGGAATTGGCTTTTTTATAATAGGATGTAACTCGCACTGCTTTTTGCCTGAAGGTCTTTTTGCTACCAAGCAAACTAAACATGATTCAACAAATTTTCTTACGTTTTTTGTCATTTTTGGCATCCAAAAGTGTGCCTTCATCTTAACTAAAGTTGTTTCCCATTTAATATGACAGTTTTCCTCATGATAACGTCTCAATAAAGCTAATCAGCAATTTTTTAGTACAAATAATTTATTACTTTCACCTTGAATTTTTCTGTACAATAATCCATTTTGTATGACGTATCGTGAAGTGGTATCCAAATCTCCCCCCTTGATTTTTTCGATTATTTCAATAGAATCAGAGTCAATAAATAAGTAGATCCACCACCTAGCAACTCGGGGTAAGAGATCCGAATTCCCAGCAAGTAATTTCGAAAGTTTTTTACTGCGTTCACTACAGCCAACGTTTCCAATTCATAACTGTGGTATTTTGCTTCATAAGGCTTCGTGCTCTGTTAGTTAGTTAGTTAGTTGCTTGATTATGTATTGCCTAGCTTCTTCACACTCACTTGTCCAATTGAAATTGACATCGTTTTTTGTCAAGGCAGATATGCTCCTGGTTTTGGCTGCAAACTCGGGAATAAATTTTCGAAAATAACTGGACAATCCCATAAATTGTCGAACTTGTTTCACATTCTTCGGTGTAGTTGATTTAACAAGATCTTATATTTTTGAATTTCCATGCCTTATCCCTTCAGCAGAAACTTCTCGCCCAAGATATTCGATTTCGGTCTGCAAAAACTTGCACTTTTCTATGTTTAGCGAAAATCCATCTTCAGTTAATGCTTTCAACACCAAATTCAATTTGGATTCCTTCTTTAATGCTTTTTGATGGTATTAATACATCGTCCATATAAACGAGAGCTGTTTTATCCTTCAAGGTCCCCAATGCTTTATTAATAGCTCGCAGAAAAACTGCTGGAGCATTGGCAAGTCCGAATGGCATCCAAAAGTATTCGTAATGACCATATGGAGTAACAAAAGCAGTTTTTTCAATAGAGCTTTCTTCAATTGGTATCTGGTGGAATCCTGACGCCATGTCCAAGGAAGTAAAATATTGGTTCCCAGATAGTTGATCAAGTTCGTCTGCTATCCTTGGGAAAGGATACCGATCTTCTTTGATAGTAGCGCGATTCAATGCTCGATAGTCGACACATAAACGATATTTCGCTAACTATTGTTCGCTCTGGTCTATAATGTATGCCAACTTCCTGATTGAGCCGAATATTCAATGAGCCTGGCCTAACTTTTGTAGCTGGGAATGCTTTTACAGTAGAAGTCGAATATTTCCTTAACAATTCTTCCACTTGAATAATATGGTTAGTAGAAGTTTCGCAGATTCTCTTCGTTAACATATCTGATGAGTTAATAGGAGAGTCCTTTCGTTTCAACATCGAATTTCTAGTGATGAATCATTTAAAACATCACAAACAATTATAGTTTTGTTCTTTAAATATATTTCGTCAATGATGTGAAAGGAAATTTGAATGTTAAGTTTTTCAAAATCAACCATTAAATCAACTTTTTCTGTCAGAACAATCGGATCTTTAAAAATACCTTGAACACTTAGAAAATGCGCAATCCTCTTACACGGTATTTGATTTGCAATATCAGCCCTTAGTAATGAGCAGTCAGTACCGGTGTCCAAAAAGCAGTGGTACAGCCATCCATCAATAAATATAGCGGTAGTATTTCCAGATCTTGAAACATCATTGCAAAAATTGACTTTCCTTTGTTCGGCTCGTTGTTTAGCCCAGCAAGTTCTTTCCTCATGCCCATCTTTGTTTCTGTTTCTAAACGGGGATGTTTATTGGTATGTACAAAGTTATCTCCACTTCGTCTGTTGATGTGTAGTCTTTTATTTGAACCATAATTTTCGTGATTTCCCAATAGACGATAGTTGATCTATTAAACATTGTACAGAGTTTGGCATGACGAACATCAACGAATTTTTTAACCCAATGTTTGTGATGCAGCCTATCACTATCTTTACTATTTTGTCTTCTGGGATGTCAAATGGTAGGCGGTTAATTTGTAATACTTTCTCCATCACGAAATCTGAATAAGACCCAAAGTCATTGCTCTTGGAGTTAGCAACTTTTCTGAGTTGGCTAACAATATCTGCTACGCTTGAAAACACATGTATAATTCATGATCGTAGATCAGACCATGAGTAATGTTAATAGCCGTATTTATAGAACCAAGTTTTTGATCGTCCCATTACTGACGAACGCACACGAGGTATGACATCAAAATCTTTTAAACTATCCCGTTCAATTCTGTAACAGAACTGTTCGACGAACGAATAAAACGAACATACTCAGAGGAGATCGATACTCGATCTATTACTCTAGGCAAATGAGAGAGTTCTTAATCGCAAATCGTTGGGAGACGAGCGGTTAAAAACTTTCAAGTAGCCAGCTTTCCAGAAAGCCGCTGAAATTAACGGCTAATAATAAATTCAATTTTACATTCTCAAATTCAGCTGGCGTATAAAGCGAGAGCCATATTTTAGGAAAAATAATTCGAAAGAATTTGAAAAGTGCGCATTATAGTGTTCAAAAAACTATACAAACGACGCAAAAATTGTTTCTGTTTGGGAACCAAACAACATAACTTGGAGGTCCCTTAGTACTGCAAATCAAGACGCTGAATTTGGCCGAATAAGCTAAGGCGCCCGCTAGTGGAGCTTCTGACAGCACCTCGGGTTCGACGCAAAAATTGTTTCTGTTTGGGAACCAAGCAACATAACTTGGAGGTCCCTTAGTACTGCAAATCAAGACGCTGAATTTGGCCGTATAAGCTAAGGCACCCGCTAGTGGAGCTTCTGACAGCACCTCGGGTTTGAATCTCAGCGAGTACTAACCAGAGTGACAGAAGAGGAGTCGCAGAACAATTTTTATTTATTTTTTTTTAAATTGAATACTTTCAGAAATTTAACTTGGCCAAACTTGGCCAAGGTATATTATATGCATTGCAAATACGTAAAAAATATACATAAAGGTGAGGGAAAGTGCTTTAAATATATATATATATATAAAACTAATTGGAACTCTTTGCGAGAGATTATATAGGTACAAGGTACAGCAACGGATGCAGTGGCCATTGGGTCGTCGGTTGCAGAATACCAACAAAGGTACAAAGTCTAAGGAAGCAGTACGGTGAGTCAGAAAGTGACTTATTATATATATATATATAAGTATAGCACCAAAACTTTTTTATACAGTTCCCAGAGTTTAATAATATTATGTATATAGATGCTAATGCATATATATAAAAATACGCGGTAATTTTAATATTAAAATACATAGTGCATATGGTTGCCAATTACCATAATTTTTTTGTTGTTAGAATACGCACCTAATAAAGTAATTTTGTTTGTCTATTATGTCTATTTTCGTTTTTTTAAAGAAAAGAATTGATTACGAATATAAAGATTTAAAATATGATTTTTTAGTTATATTCTTTTCATGAAGATTCCGTTTATGACGGAAAATAACAAAAAAAAACAATTAAATTTATTAGAAAATTTTAAAGAATTGACATAATTAATGAAATTAAATTTGAAAACAGCTGCTTCAGCTAAGAATATGAACACCTAATGCTAGTTAGGTGTTATTATCGGCCTTGTCGATGCTTTGAAACCCTCCACTGCATACAAGTCATGCAAAAAAATAATTGAATAGACACAATCTTCTAATATTGGTTTTGTCTAACAACCAGAATTACCAGAACTACTTGACCGACATAGCCCAATTTTAATATCAATCTGACGACGATAAAAGTTAGTTCTCTCACAAAATTACACTAGCTTGGGTCGATTTGTTTCGACGCTATCCTGTTTTCAACAGATAGACACATGGGCGACATATCCCATTTTTAATACCAACATGACGACGATAAAAAGAAGTCATTTCACCAAATTATGTATCCAAAATTCATTATAAAATGACTTAAAAAATGTTCCTTTTCTTTATACCCTATAATTCGAACATTCATTGATATTCAATTAGTTCGTATGTTTGTTTTAAGTAGATTCTATGAAATGCTTTTTTTGATTAATGAATTCGTGGTGTTTAGAACTGATTTTTATTGCATAGTGTCTAAGCTACATAATTCGTTTCACTTGATACCAGGAAATAAGAAAATCGAACAACTATTTATATAAAAATGTAGCGAAAAATATCAACTTGGGACTAAGAAAAACTTTTATTTACAACACAGCCCCACACTCGATATTGAAATGAGAATCCACCTCAGGCTGCATGACATTCGGTTTAAACCGGAAGTGTAGGTTGTTTTTTTTTCAAGTATGCGTGAGCCCCCTTTGATTAGCATGGCACAAATACATGAATTCAAACTGGGCTACTCCGAGGTCAAATTAAGCTTGTAGGCAATCCCTCTTTTTTGGCTGAAGCTGTCAGTTAATTATTATTAAACACTTAGCTTATAGATTGGACTTAAACAAAACTCACATTTTTATTTGTACTGGTACTTTCATATCAGATGAATAACACAAAAGTAAATTTTATTTAACCCCGTTCCTATATTTTATGAACCGTTTCTTTTATCTAGGATCGCTTTTTAAATTTTTAGCTACCTACCATTATAAACCAACCAAACTTTTGATGAACGAGACATTTTCGTTAGACCCCGTTGTGCACTTTGTTTTTATTTAGAAATGGCTCTCCGCAAAAGTGATTTGGATAAATTGTTTAAGGTTAGATGGGAAAGACAAGCTAAGAGTCATTAAAAATGTGCCAGATATTTAAAACAAAAAAATGCTTAAGTGATCAGAATATCCGAACGATTCAACGGTAAATTACATCGCCCAAAGCGTTTGGTCGTTCAAACCGGAGTCGCTCTAAACGGATGTTCCTTTATAGCAGTTTGTATGTAAACAATTGTGTTTTGTTGTTCGTTATATAATACAAAGTCATAGTAAACGGACGTTGCACGGCAGTTGCAAAGTGACAATACGCAGTTCAGTAAAAGATTTTATGCTTTGGATGGTTCTGGCTGTAAAAGAGGACAAAACGAAGGAAATGCTGTCAACAAGAAAGGACACTCAACAGCGATTCAGGCAAAAGGTCGCGATTCAGCGTCAAAACTTCAGAGTAGTTAAGGACTTTGTCTACCTGTGCTCAACTATCACTATCACTAAGAAGACCTGTCTTCATAAATTCGAGAACTAAAGAATGCTCTGAAGGCCTTTTGAGTTATAATGTAGATCATTTTACCCAAAGTTCATTTGGCTACGGGACAAAAAAAATTTTGGAAATCGCTTTCTTTTTCGATATTACATTACTTAAGCAACGACTAATCATGTCACGAAACGTGTCAATTCTTGACATAGATAAAATGACCTAACACTGTTGGCTCAATGACCGACATTTAACAGAATGTCACAAAGTGGCAATGGCCCACTAGTCGCACTGCACGATTTGTAGTGTCAAGCATGTCGCGATTAAATCATTAGATCATTATGGGAATATTCAACATATGAAATGAAAACACACGAGGTAAATATAATGTGCATCGATAATGCTTTCAATACGCGCCCACCACTACAAAGCAAAACTTCAATTGAACGCATACCTTTTTCCATTTTCCGCATTAGATCAAAAACCATCCGTTTTGAATTTTTTTGCACAGCCTCTGGACGGACCCCTTTTTTAACCATTTGAGGTAGATTCTTACTGACCGTCCTGAGTATTCAGCGAAACTTCATGCCAAACTTGACGGTTCTAGGTTTTGTGGTTTAAGATGGGTCCTTTGATAGGTTTTCTTTTTTTTTCTTATAAATTAAAGGGAAACAACATTGCATCCCCTTTTTCAACCCCAGAAAATCATCCTTATCGAGAGCCTTCAGTACACAACTAACATCCATGTAAAATTTGAAGTTTTTTCCTTTCAAGGGCCTTTTATATAAAGAAATAATACAATAGTAGTTTGAGTTTTCAAATAAAAACTTTTTTTCCATGTAAAATTTGAAGTTTTTTCCTTTCAAGGGCCTTTTATATAAAGAAATAATACAATAGTAGTTTGAGTTTTCAAATAAAAACTTTTTTTACAGAAATGAGTAGGTGCCAAGCAACTTTCAACAGTTCGCAACAAATATTTACAAAATTGCATTTTTATTTAATATATACAAATACATAACTTACCGCCACTTTCAAAAATATCACTTTTAGGACGGAATTTTTCCAGCTTCCATTTATCTAGGCATAGGCTATAATTATCTTCTGTTGAATGTTTTTCAGATTTTTCTAGATTCTCGTTTTGATTAGTTATTGGAAATTCACATTTCTTATCTTCCTTACTAGATGCACGATGTTGATTAAGTTGCGTAAGATGAGATTTTGCAGCTGTAGATAAATCTGCGGACTTAATTTGAACTGACCGAAAACTGAGTGACTTTGTTTTATCAATATTTTCATTATTTTTGAGAATTTCGGTCAGTCGGGATGGGCGAACAATAACATCTCCACGTGTTAAATAGCCTTGTGATGTAGAACATTCTTTTTTCATTATTGAAACTAAAGGACCTTTGTTGAGTGGATTATGAATACTTTTAATTAATAAAGTATCATCACTGGTTTCAAGAACGTTTTTAAATGTAACAGTTTTCTTTTTTGTTAGTTTGTCAAGATCCTTAAGAGTGTATTTTGTGCTGCCTTTTATACATATATCAGGGTCGGGAGTAACGGACGTCCTACCACAAGTACCTAAATTAAATTACAAGACACATTTACTGAGAATATATAAGGTTTTTAAATAGTAGACATTACCTGAGGATAAAACCTTAGCTTCCCCGTCTTGTCCCAGCACATCATTAGATTGCTTAAAAAGAAAACAAAAAAAATTATGTTAGCATACACTTTTTGCACGAAGACAAAACACATTTATGAATATTTGAATGTTTAAACGACTATATGAAATCTTTTTAAAAAAAAACCTATTAGAACATGGGTGAACTAGTCCAGTCACAAAGGAAATGACAGTTCTCTGTGGAAACAACAGCGATGCCGGCTCCTCTGTTACTTAACCAATCATTCTTGTAAAATTTCCTGATTTACATAGCGGGAAGCGGAATGAGCGCAAAGAAGACGAACAAATATATATCTGGTAAAATATATCTGGTTGAAAGACAATAAAATTCTTTATGGAAAAGTTATTTGAATTCGATCTTTTAGTGCTAAAGCAAGTATTTAGTGCTTTCTTTATTTGCAAGTTGACCACCAGAATATCAAAAGTCGAAGAAAAAATTTCGCAGCTCTTATTGATTTCATTCTTTTTAACGCATTACAGATACTATTTTTGTGTCCGAAATCTAAATTTATGAGTTTGTGAAAAACGATTATTTTATACCCGGTTTAAATTTGTATACTAACAGTAATGAAAATTACGCTGCAAGTGGTATCGGTAGTTTTGTAAAAGAGAAAAATAAATACTTAATTCGTGAAGTCCTTTGTGATAACCATAAGATCTATGTGTTTTTATGTGTTTATAGACTGCATTTATGTTCAGTGTTGCGGCCGCTAGAGAACGAAATATCAAAAAATGTCATTGATTGGGAGATTTTAATATTAACATTTTGGAAAAAAGTGAAATTGTTTCGAGCTATTTGGAATTGTTAACATCACATGGCCTAGAAAGCTTCATCAATGAACCTACCACACTGTAGGTTATATATCCACCAATCTGCGACCATGTCCTATCTAACCTTTTTGTCGAAATTGCTCGACTACTGCTTGCTTTGCTAACAAAATGTTTGTAATAGTTTTATACATATTTTACCCCATTACTCCACTCGAGGTATTTAAAGTTATCCGTACCCTGAAAAACACTGACTCATGTGATGCTGATGGTATCTCTTATATACCTATTGCTAAAAAATGTTGCTTGTTTCGTAATGGATGTGCTATCACACATTTTTAATCAGTGTATATTTGAAGGGGTTTTTCAGAAGAGCTCAAGTGTGGAGTTGTAGGACCTTTGTTTAAAAAGCGTTCTGATGTAGATACAGTGAAATTCGCCTATAGCGACCTCGGTTATAACGACCATGCGGATATAACGACGCAAACTCTGAGTCCCTTGATTTCACACCATATTTTCCATACAAATTCATCCTGATATAGCGACCTCGGATATAACGCCGATTCCGTATATAGCGTCCGTTTTTAACAACAATTTGAATTTTTTCCTCCGGATATAGCGACGAAATACAAAATAATCATCCAGTTGCCTGTGCAAAAAAACTACCGTTGGTTTCGTTTGCTTAAATAGCGTCTGTTTTTTGCTAGAATTCTAATTTTTTCTTAGCGACGAAATACAAAAAAACATCTAGTTGCCTGTGAAAAAAAAATAGAGTTGATTTATTGTGCTTGTCCTCCTTCTTTGTTATTTCTTCAGTTGTTGCAAACTTAGAATCGAAGCAAAGACAATTTTCAGTACTGTAAGCTGTGTAATAAGTTGATTCGAATTGCAGAACATTTCGCTGCATATTTACCTTATTACTATGTAGGTAGGTAACATTGACTGTTGCAGAAAAATCTGGAAAAATTTCGCGACTGGAGAATGGGGAATCTAATGCAGACTTATGCAAAGAATTCAATTTGTCGCATTACTCTCTTTCTACGATTTGGAAAAATCGAGAAAAAATACAACAAGTTTTTGAGTCGAGTTCTTTAAAAATAAAAAGGAATCGAAAATCCGAGCATGAAGACATTGAACGCTCGCTACTCATATGGTTTAAATCTCAACGAAGTAAAGGGTGATTTTTTAGCTGGTTTGGTTTTGGCAACACTGGTTTTGACAGCTGACGTGTGTTTAGTACCTTGTGTCACTGTCAAACAGCTTCAGTTTGGTTTGCAATTTAACCATGGATCGTCTTACAAATGAACAACGCTTGCAAATTATTGAATTTTACTATCAAAATTCGTGCTCGGTTCGAAATGTTCATCGCGCGCTGCTTCCATTTTATGATCGGCATTCTCGACCTTCTGAACAGTCTATTCGGAAGATTGTGACCAAATTTCGCACCAAATTTACTTTGTTGGACATTAAACCACCAACACGTTTACGTACTGTGCGTAGTGAAGAAAATATTGCGGCCGTATCAGCTAGTGTGACAGAAGACCGCGAAATGTCGATTCGGCGCCGTTCCCAGCAGCTAGGCCTTTGTTACAGCACTACGTGGAAAATTTTGCGGAAGGATTTGGGCGTAAAGCCTTTTAAGATACAGCTGGTGCAAGAACTAAAGCCAGCCGACCTACCACAACGCCGAATTTTTGGTGAATGGGCTCTTGGAAAGCTGGCCGAGGATCCGCTTTTTTATCGAAAAATTGTGTTCAGCGATGAGGCTCATTTTTGGTTGAATGGGTACGTAAATAAGCAAAATTGCCGCATTTGGAGTGAAGATCAGCCAGAAGCATTGCAACAGCTACCAATGCATCCCGAAAAAGCGGTTTATGGGCCGGCGGCATTATTGGGCCATATTTCTTCAAAGATGATGCGAATCGCAGCGTTACTGTCAATGGTGAACGCTACCGAGCGATGATAACAAACTTTTTTTTGCCCGAAATGGAAGTTCTTGACTTGCATGATATGTGGTTTCAACAAGACGGTGCCACATGCCACACAGCACACGAAACAATGGCGCAATTGCGAGGCGAGTTTGGTGAACAGTTAATTTCACGTTTCGGGCCGGTCAATTGGCCGCCTAGATCGTGCGATTTGACACCATTAGATTATTTTTTGTGGGGGTATGCCAAGGCTAATGTGTATAGGGACAAGCCCGCTTCGATTGACGCACTGGAAGCCAACATCCATGCATTCATTCGTGAGATACCGGCCGATATGTGTGAAAGAGTATGCCAAAATTGGACTCAGCGGATGGGCTACCTGAGACGCAGCCGCGGTCAACATTTGCATGAAATTATCTTTAAACATTAAATTGCAAGGTTCAAACTATCGATTCAAATAAATATTTCATTCATTTTTTCGAATTTTTTGTGTTTTTTTTTTAAAAAAAGTTCTAAACCTCTTAAAAAATCACCCTTTACAAACATCCCCTTCAGCAGTCGCATTCTACAAGAAAAGGTTGTAATCAATTTGGCATCCAGCTGGGGAAAAAAAAAATTCAAATGTTCTGAAAGTTGGGTCTTTCGATTTCACCAACGTCCATAATACCAGTCTAATGTAAACATAGAGAAATATATCTGGTACCTCTGTCGGACGTGTTTTTTTTTAGTTACGATTAAAGTATCGAAGATCTACATTACAGTTAGATGCCTAAAGTAACTGAATATTATAGTTTATGATTCGGTATATTCATTTAGAGTGATATTAAAAGTGAAATAGTGAAAATTAACAATGTTTTAAATCAGAAATTAAAGCAATAAAAACGAACTTAATATACGGGAAAAGACCCTTACAGCACAATTTTAGTAGTGTGGTTTCCACTCATTTAAATATGAGCGTAAACTGTAAGCACTGTTGTAGACCATTAAAAGGGGAAAAGTTTCTCCCATGCAATGGTATATGTGGTAGATTCTATCACATTAAATGTCTACAAATTACCGAGCAAATTGCTAATTTAGTGAATGAAAAGCAAGATTATTTGTGAAACATGCAGGGATTTTGTTAAAATAATGCTAAATAAGGTAACGGAATAAAAAGATAGAAGAACAAAATAATAAAAAGATAGAAGAGTAAAATGTAAACATAGAGAAAATTTTACATAATGTGCAAAAGCTTAATACAGATAAGAATCAAGTAATAAATTAAATATAGAAAGTCAGTGTTAGTGAGAGTAAAACGTCATATGCAGATGCAATAAAGAATAAAGAAGAATACCAACACAAAAACTGAAAAAAAAGAGATAGTGTTATTGTAATTATCTGGAATCTAGAAATGCGGTAGAGAAAGAGGTGAAAGAAAAATTGGGAGCGAATTATTATGTGTCGGTGCCTAAAAAAAACAGAAGTGGTAGTGTGCGGTATAAATGATGAGTGGGACAAAGAAGCCTTAGAGAAAGCAGTCAAAAATCAAGACAATATTAAAAGTTATGTCAAGTGTGTAAAATTATATAATATTATAAAAAAAATAAGAAAAGCTACAAGCCAATTTTAGAAATTGAAAATAGTGACCACATCCATTCCGTCAGTCCCTTTTGTTAATTGTATAAATAATAGTGACACTGTGTTTACGTTCGTTTCTGTTTCATTACGTGATATAAAGCTAGTGCTTAGTAAACTAAAAAATAAAAGAGATTGTACATTTTTGTGTCATAAAATGTTCGAGGATAATTTTGACTTATTGGGTATGGTATTACAATCAATAATTAACAAAACCTTTCAAACGGGAGTCTACCTTGAGTCTTGGAAAGAAGCAATTGTGACCCCAATTGCAAAAATCGCGAACACAAAAAAGTGATGAATTTAGGCCGGTAAACTCGATGCCTCTGTATGAAAAAATTGTTGAAAAAATAGTATTTACGCAACTAGAAGACTACTTTGAAATAAATAGTTTAATAATCCGGTTTTAGAAAATCACACTCATGTGACACCGCCTTAAATAACGTTTTAACGAACTGGACAGAAAACATAAACATAACATAAACAAAAAATGTGTATACAGTGTTTTTCTGGACTTTAAAAGAGCTTTCGAAACAATTGATAGAGATATTCTTCTAAAAAAAATGGAAACATATGGAGTCAAAAACCTGCCACGTACCTAACCAAACGATACCAACGGGCTAAAGTTAATGGCGAACTTTCGAATCCAAAGGAAGTAAAACTTGGGGTTCCTCAAGGATCGGTTCTCGGAACATTACTGTTCATCATATAAATAAAATTGGTGTAGTTCTGTTCGACTAAGATTGAATTTGACTGCATGTTTTTAAATGCAAAAATCTTAGAAACTATTGAATATATTCTGATGCATTTTTATCAGTCCTATAGAGGATAAATAGGCCCACAATATCCACTTTGTTTCAACTCTATATCGCCATAAATTCCGGAAAAAATTTGACAAGAGTAATTTATTTTATCGTTTGGTTTCGCTTTTTTTTTTGTCACGCTTTCCGTTCGAAAATACTGGAAGCATTGAAATATAGTAAACACCAGCTTATAGAGGACATCTGCGGTTACATTTTAGGATATCCATGAATTCGATAACTTAAAAAGTTTTTAAATAAATAGGCAAAATTTGAAACATTTCTACTATTTTTATCACCTGGGTGAGTGGATATGCATTTCATTCTCAAATCAAACACACTAACCGCGCAATATATTCACATCTCTTTTAACCTTATTTTATTCCTGTGGCGGAGAGGGAAACAGACAGAGGCAGTATGCTGTGTGGTTTGCTAAGAAAAAAAAAACCATAAAAGAAATGTCAAATATGTAGGAAAAATATGTTTACCTCTGTTTTGCTTACAAAAAAAGAAAAATTCTATGAAAGAAATATCAGATAGGTATAGCTTTCAGTGATACCAGATCGTGGGTAATTACCCATTTCGTTTTTTATAGAGTAGAGTTTTTAAATAGCGTTTTTAACAGCCCATGGCCTCAATGCTCATAAAATGGTATTAAAAGTTGGAGTTCCCATAACATAAGCAACATAATGCTTGACATGAGGCTTTAATTTTAACTGGGTGTGGTAAAGGAGATGCGGTGTTTATACCAAGAATACAAATAATTCACAGTAATTATTCATTTCAGTTTAAACCGATTCGATTGCCTATTAATGTTTGTTTTGAAATGACAATCCATAAGTAACAGGATCAAACTTTAAGAAATGCGGGAGTTGATTTAAGCAAGAATTGCTTCAAGCACGGGCAGTTATATGTAAAGTCCTCCAGGGTAAGTAATGCAGCAAATATCACTATCTTAGTCGATAGAAACAAAACAGCCAAAAAAATTTGTCCCCAACAAGACAGCAAATTTCTTAATTTTGTTTCCATCAACTGTTCTGAAACCACATTTTACACGGGCGAAGCCGGGTGGGTACAGCTAGTTATATATATTAATGATATCCAAAAGGCTGTGAAAAATGGCCAACTGGCGCTGATTGCTGATGACGCTCTTCTATTTATTGCTGGAGAGGATGTCGAAAACTGTCATCGACAAATTCAACAAGACCTAGATAATGTATATATATGGCTTTGTCAAAACAAATTAAAACTTAATGCAACAAAAACGAAATGTATGACTTTAAATAACAAACGAAACTTTAATGTAAACTTATGTATTGAACATCAATCTATAGAAATTGTAGAAGAAATAAAATACCTTGGTATTATTATAGACCTCAATTTTGAAGGTCACATAGATAAAAAAGGTGGTTTTTTGAAAAGAATCAGAAAAGATGTGACAACACTAACCTCTATTAATCCTCCGCGATGGTAGGCACCTTGACGTGTGCGCCTATTTTTAAAGCGCGCTGGTACGGAGGCTTAATGTTGCAAAGACTCAGCGGGCTATGCTGTCGGAGGCGGTAGTAGTCTGAAGGGTCACCCATGATAGACAGGCTGCTAGAGGAGCAACAAACTAAGAGCTACCCATAAGGAGCAAACCTTACGCGGTCGCGTCCGCTACCCTTATCAAAAGGTTCGCCGAGGAAAAGATAGCCCTTGGCCTCATCCAAGAACCATGGGTTATCAGCGGACATATAAAGGGTCTTGGTAATAAAGCAGGTGAGCTTATTTACAAACGAGACGAGCCAGTGCCACGAGCGGCCTGCCTAATCGACAAAAATATCAACAGACTTGGCGACCCTCCTAATAGAAGTACCAACGGAACGAGGCACACATAACATCGTCTGTGCCTCAGCGTACTTCCTTGGCGACGACACAAATATTCCGCCCATCGAAGTTGAGAAATTGATCCGCTACTGCACAAGATAGATACGATCCCAAAACGAATATGTTTGTCTCTCAAATTGAATCCATATGGGACATTGATGAGGCTGCTCACCAGCTCAGCAACGTGTTGATAACCTCCTATCATGGTAGTTGTGTCAGCAAAACCAGTTTGAGTAAACGTAAGGTTCCCTGGTGGAATGACCAACTAGCCAAACTCAGAAGGAAGGTTTGAAAACTTTTCAATCAAATAGCAAAAATAAACAAAATGTGGAACGAATATAGATCCGCTCTCACAGATTACAACTTAGAATTGAGAAGATCTAAAAGGGTCTCTTGGAGAAAATGCTTTGAAGACATATCTGATATGCCAGTGGCAGCTCGTATCCACAAGGCTCTGAGAAAAGATCATTCTAACTGTGTAGGCCTACTTAAGAAAACTGATGGAACCTACACGACGGACCGTACGGAAACAATCAAAACCTTACTTTAGGTTCATTTTCCGGGTTCGACCATCCGTGAATCACACGAATACTCATACGACACTGATCCCAGGATCTCTGTTTCCAGATGAGTAAATAGTTTATCTGGCAAGATTTTTAGTCCAGATAAGGTTAGATGGGCAGTTGGCTCTTTCAAACCTTTTAAAGCACCTGGTGGGGACGGAATATTCCCAGCCCTTTTTCAGAGGGTTATTGACGTCATACTGCCAGCAATTACAACCTTATTTAGAGCTAGTTACAATTGGGGTTACACTCCTTACACTTGGAGACAGGTGAACCTAATTTTCATTCCCAAAAATGGCAACAGGCCAAGCGAACTACCTAAATCATATAGACCTATCAGTCTAACATCCTTTGTTCTTAAAACCATGGAAAGACTAATCTCTGTTTCCAGATGAGTAAATAGTTTATCTGGCAAGATTTTTAGTCCAGATAAGGTTAGATGGGCAGTTGGCTCTTTCAAACCTTTTAAAGCACCTGGTGGGGACGGAATATTCCCAGCCCTTTTTCAGAGGGTTATTGACGTCATACTGCCAGCAATTACAACCTTATTTAGAGCTAGTTACAATAATTGGGGTTACATTCCTTACACTTGGAGACAGGTGAACCTAATTTTCATTCCCAAAAATGGCAACAGGCCGAGCGAACTACCTAAATCATATAGACCTATCAGTCTAACATCTTTTGTTCTTAAAACCATGGAAAGACTAATTGATGTTCATATCAGAGGTCAGATATTAATATCTAAACCTCTCCACTCAAGTCAGTTTGCGTACAGAAAAGGCAAGTCCACTGAGGGTGCTCTTCACCATCTCGTCAAAAAGATAGAAGAAGCCCTTCACCGCAAGGATATTGCCCTAGGCGCATTCTTAGATGTTGAGGGTGCTTTCGACAATACCGGATACGACTCGATTGCCAGGGCAATCAGTTGTAAAGGCATCGAAGACTCGACTAACCGTTGGATCCGAGACATGTTAGAAAGTCGAGTAATAACATCCTCGTCAGGAGGAGTGGCTGTGTCGGTGACAGCAGTCAAAGGCTGCCCCCAAGGGGGTGTGCTCTCCCCATTGCTGTGGTCACTCGTCATAGACAGCCTACTAGTCAAACTACATAATTTAGGTTATGACGCCATCGGATATGCCGATGATTTGGCAATTATCATTAGTGGAAAGCATTGTGCTACCATTAATAGTAGAATGAGGAATGCTCTACTACATGTTTCAGAATGGTGTTCTACGGAAGGCTTATCCATCAATCCTAGCAAAACTATTCTAGTTCCTTTCACCAGAAGCAGACTGTTCAATTTAGGACCCCTTATCCTGAACGGAACTACATTAAACTACTCCAACGAAGTTAAATATCTCGGAATCATCCTTGATAGGAAACTAAACTGGAACCTACACATCAAGTCCGCCACAGAACATGCCTCCAGAGCCATGTGGGCCTGTAGGTGTCTGTACGGCAGAACTTGGGGTCTTAATCCTAGTATGATACACTGGTTATATATCATGATGGTAAGTACGCGGCAATCATCTGGTGGCCGAAAGTACTTGAACGAACCACGGCCAACCTTCAGAAGCTTCAAAGGATTGCCTGTCTCGGCATCACAGGTGCAATGCGCACTTGCCCAACAACAGCACTTGAGGCCATTATTGGGCTCTCACCCTTGCAGTATTCTATTATGAAGACGGCAGCTAGATGCGCCACTAAACTGCAGCTAGAATATAGGCTTAAATCAGTTGACCATGTGGGACAGCTGAAAATTCTTAACCTAATCCCAAACTTGGACATGTTCTGCTCCGTTCCTGACACTATGGTTAGGGAGTATAGTTTTGGGAAATTATACGAGGTAGAAATACTTGAACGCGCAATTTGGACCAATGGTGTTCCGACACTTGACCCAAAAAGCCTGGTATGGTACACCGACGGATGAAAAATGTATTCCGGAGTTCGAGCTGGTGTCTTTGGACCCAACACCAAAGTCTCGATACCCATGGGAATGTGTCCCATGGTTTTTTAAACGGAAATCCATGCGATCGAAATTTGCGCTGATCTAATATCCAAAAAAGGTATGAAAGGCGCAATCATTCAAATCTTCTCAGACAGTCAGGCAGCTTTACAAGCTTTGGCGTCCAATACAATGGACTCCAAAACAGTTAAATGCTGTCACGTTGCTCTGCAAGCCCTAGCCAAACACATCAAGGTTAGGCTTGGCTGGGTGCCGGGCCATCAGGGTATTGCAGGCAACGAACATGCAGACAAACTAGCTAGGGCTGACTCCGAATCTCTTCTCTGTGGACCAGAACCCTACGGCACAATCAATTGGACTACAGCACTACAGCAAATTAACGATTGGGAAAACCAGCTTCGTCTTGAACACTGGGAACATGTCACTGGTGTAAGACAATCCAAACGATTACTTAAGCCCGACTCCTATAAGGAAATCCTTAGACTCTGTAAGGATAATAGAAGAAAGCTAGTGGGCTTCCTCACAGGTCATTGTGGCCTTAGATACCTTCTCAACAAAATGAACCAGTGTCTGGAAACATCCTTAGTAGTAGTAGTAGTAGTAGTAGTAGTAGTAGTAGTAGTAGTAGTAGTAGTAGTAGTAGTAGTAGTAGTAGTAGTAGTAGTAGTAGTAGTAGTAGTAGTAGTAATGTAGTAGTAGTAGTAGTAGTAGTAGTAGTAGTAGTAGTAGTAGTAGTAGTAGTAGTAGTAGTAGTAGTAGTAGTAGTAGTAGTAGTAGTAGTAGTAGTAGTAGTAGTAGTAGTAGTAGTAGTAGCTTTATTAACATTTCATATATATTTACTCGTATTTACAAACAATGTTAAGTAAGTCTTTTATGGTTTGGCTTATGGCCGTCTACCAGATTGGCAAGGTAATGACATGTACAATGTAATTGTGTTCAAAAATCGACTTCCAAGATACGCGTTCTGTAGCGACTTGCAGTTGTGGCATAGTTGTATAAAACTTCCCACCCAAGACTACCGTTCAATTATGCTAATAACCTCGTCCAAGTCCAGTAAAGTACGTCCGAAATATCTTATACGGAAATCTCTTAAAATGGGGCATCTTCCGATGAAATGGTATACATCCTCTCTCTCCTTAAGGTTGCACAAGTCACATAAAATTGGAAGATCAGGTCGATGAGGGATAAAATTTAGGTTTATTAATTCTCCTTTTCGCTTGAATATTTTGCTTATCATTTGCAGATGATAGCGGTTAAGGAAGTAAGTAGAAGCGTTTTCAATGTGATTATAATTTAACCTAATATACACCAGCCTATGTTGCGATGAATGTGCTTCAGCTATAAACCTGTCGTACATGTCACTGCCCGCTTTTTCCAGGATGTCGGTAAATATGGGTTTCAGCATCGAAAGCTGAGATATTCAAGCTCACGCGGTAACTAGCTGCTAAATCCTCCCACTTTTGCACCAAGTGACCACTTGTTAAAAGTATATGCTTCAGGACAATCCTTGGCAGTCTTCCTTCTTCCATCTCCGCTATTTTTGCAATGTAATCTGCATGCAGCCTTAGGGTATCCAAAAAGAGCGGGGCAACTCCCGTTTCTAAATGCAGCATATAATTCGGAGTACAAGCTGGAAGTCGAAGGATTCGCTTCAGAAAGTACCTTAGGAATTTCTCAACTTCTTCAAAATAACAATAACCCCAAACTTGAGCTCCATACAGCAGTATAGAAACTGCGGTAGCACGGAACAGATTGGTTTTCGACGTGTGTTCAATATAATTGTTGTCGATGCATCGTCCCGAAACTGATGAAATAGCTCTTTTAGCTGCTGCTAGATTTGCTTCGAAGTGTTTTTTCATACTTAGGTTAGATGTAATTAACATACCCAAGTATTTGTACTCTTTCACTATTTCAACGGGTACACCCTGATAGCATCATTTTTCGTTACGAGGGTATCTTCCACCACCATTTCTAAAAATCATCATCTTTGATTTTGATAGATTAACACTCAAATTCCATTGCTTGCAGTAGCTTTCAAACGATTAATAGCTACCTGCATCCCCTCCACTGTCTTCGACAAAAACACTATATCGTCCGCAAACTTTAACGCTGGTATCCGCACACCACCAAGTTCAATCCCTCCTCCTACTTGCTCAACTATATCATTTATAAATAAAATTAAGAGCAATGTGCTTAAGATGCATCCTTGTTTAACACCCATTTGCGATTCAAATTCTTCAGATACAGAATCTCCATTCCAAATGTATGCCACGTTGTTCTTGTACATCTCTGTTAGCACATTTATTATTTTGCTTGACAAACCGATTTTGTATAGCTTATAAAAAAGAGCTTCACGTGCTATGGAGTCAAAAGCTGCGCGAAAGTTAACAAAGAGGACACATAGCTTTTTGTGGTTCTGTTTAAAAGTCTCAGCAATGTTTGTAAGAGTGAAAATGTGATCCAGTGTTGAATAGTGCTTTCTGAGCCCTGCCTGGTATTCATTTAGAATCTGGTTGTTTGTTATCCATTGCGTAAGCCTATTAAAGATCAAAGAGTTTCGCCGAGGTATTCAAAAAGGAAATGCCTCTGTGGTTAGCTGGATTATTTAACTCACCTTTTTTATGCAGTGGGAAGATTAACGCTTTTTTAAAGCTTTCTGGAACACTGGCTGTTTCGAAGATTCTGATAAATTCCTTAGTAAGTGCAATGAGAAATTCTGGGGTACTGTTCTTGTAGAACTCGAAAGGAATCCGATCGTCTCCTGAAGCTTTTCTCAGTTTAGATGAATCAACTGCACTTATTACCTCAGATAGGGTAAATGGCGTGTCTAAAAACTCGTCTGTTAAGTATGGGGCTGCATATTGCGGTAATGGAGAAAACTTCGGGGTGTTGAGTAAATTCTTAAAATACTCTCTCAGCTCTGGGGCAGTCAATGTTGGCGAAATCATATTAGTTCTGCCCGTAACGATTTTGACAGCTTTCCAGAAGTCTGCCGAAGATCTTGAGCGATTAAGAACTGCTATGGTCTGCTGATAAAATTGTTTCCTTTTTTCTGTGCAAAGGCATTTAAGATATTTATTTGCTTCAGCATAAAGCTCTTTGGAGGAGCTGGTATCACAAGTCCTTAGTCGCCTTAGTAGTGCAAATGATCTATTCCTCGCCTTCAGACAGTCAATATCGAACCATTTCTGCCTACTGACTACGGCATGTCTTGCATTTACATTTACGGACGGGGCAGCTCTCTTAATAATTTGGGTAAGGACGTCGATATGTGGCGCTGTGTTTTGTTCACTCAGGCTCAAAAGCTCAGTGTTCAACTTATTTTGGTAAGAGGGACGAAGTCTGTCATTCCAAACCAACTTCGGCAGAAGAGCCAGCTGCTTTGAGGATGCTGCAGCTCCTTTGTTCAAAACAGTACATGATATTTCTACTGGCATATGGTCGGAAAACGTTTGAGCAGCTATTGAAAAATCGTTGACGATTGAGTTCCAACTCCCGGACATAAAGCAGTAATGAATAACAGATATCCCACGGATGAAAGTCAGCTCTCCATCTATGTCACCTTTACAGCTTCCATTCAATATCTTACAGTCATACGCATCAGCAATTTCCATAATCTTCGCTCCCTTTCCATCGCAAAATTCATCTTTAGATCTCCGAGATGCAGTTACAATTGATGACTCATGACCACTTGAAAAGAAATTTTGCGATAGCCCTATCCTTGCGTTAAAGTCGCCCGCAAGCAGAAGATCCGTCGATCTTCAGGTCTGGAGAATATCCGAGAGTCTTTCGTAATCAAGCATCCAGTGATTGCAGTTTAAATAGATAGGCACTATGCAGAGGGTTTTTCCTTTGGTCCTAACATCGAGAACGCAAGTTCCTTCCACCAATTTAAAATTTATATTGACCACTTTAAGAGATTTCCGATAGCCTAGCAGTTCACCGCCGCTTCCTCTTCCAAATGCATTTATCTTGACTGCTGGTAACCATTTTGTTACATAGTCCTTAAATATATTACTAAATCTACATTCTTCGCTGGCTAATACATGTGTTGCATAAACACATCAAAACTTTTAATATAATTAAAAACAATTCGCAAAAAATAATTTGTTTTTTAAGCCTGAAACATTATAGCTTAATATATTAAACGACAATATTTCATGGTTTTCAATTTCAATTCTACTATAATCTTCATTTTCATTGTTTAATATTTTTCTATTTTGTATTTTATTTCGGCAGAAGGCACTAGTGCTAAAAATTAGTCTGAGACACCAAAAACGAGGAGCTGCTACTTCTTGCGTTTCCACCCATTGTGTTTCCACCCAATGCATTTCCGCCTTCGGTGTTTACATTTCTAACAGTTGCAACTGTCACTATAGATCTGCCATCGATGATCTGCTGTAGGAGTGACATTCCACATTCGCTGTCATAACCCTCACATCGTAGATTATTATTGTTGTCCAAGTAAAATGTTTTATCATTAATTTTTAGCTTTTGACCAATGACTAAGGCCCTCGTGTTTTTATTTTTACTCTCGATGTCGGATTTTAGCTTTAGCAAACGCTTTCTTCTTCTGTGCATAATTACCTTGGTGCCTCTTAGTGTTGATGCGTTGTTTAGCACTCGTCGAACGTCATCTTTCTTTTCCAATTTTACGATGATGTTAGCAACGTTGTTGTTTGCCCGTAAAGCCCAAACGTCTGATATTAACGATGGATCGTTGCTCCCTACGAGTTGGAGACATAGGTTTTTAGCCTTTTCCTCTGGATTAATGCTGGTATCCACAGGCATATGCACTACAACGTTGCTTTCAATCACCCTTCTCTCCAACATCTCCACTTTTCGTTCCAATGTTGAATAACAAGCTTCCATTGTCTGCAATTTTTGACGTAGTTCTGCGTTGTCTTTTTGCATTGCTTGAATTTCTAAGGAAACTCCTTCAACGTCAGCTTTAGTTGCAACATTCTTTAGTTTCTCATCGAGCAAGGACGCAATGGAACCCTCTATAAGGGACTTTAGGTCGCCAATTTGCATTTTGCCAACTGCATTTTGATTGGAAGTTGTGGGTGCAACAATTTGCTCATCCTCCGGTGACGTTTCAAAAATACGACGTTTGCCGCCGCTCACTTGCGAATTGTTGTTGGAAATTTTGGCGATGTTCTCCGTATTCCCCCAACCATTATGCTCCAAGTCGATTGCAAATTTTCAAGTAGGTATGTGCTTTATAATGAAGTTGACTCACCAAGAAAATTAAAACGCTTTATTAGGTATATGTTAATTCTGCACTATGAATCACTTTTTGGAAAGATTTATTGAGTAAAATTTATAAAATTTCGAAATGTCAAATGTCCGAGTTGCCAATCTTGTAGTAACATATCTACTAGTAAAGAATGAGCCTTTTTTTTTTAATTTGTATGACCTTTTGAGCCCGGTCCCTTCACCGTCGTTATATCCGGATTTCTGCATATATTTATAGGGCTATCTCATTTCTTCCAGTAATAAGTAAAGTTTTTGAAAATATTTAAAAAAATATATAAGTGAGCTCCTCATGAAAATTCCGGTTTTTTTAAGCATCACAATTTGGGTTTCAAAAGGACAAATCAACCGAACATGCACTTCTACAGTTTTGTAGCAATATAATGTCAAACCTAGGTGCTGTGTGTGTTTAGTACGTAGGCATATTATTTTTGAAATCGATCACTCAGGTTTGCGAATCATGCAGGCTAATAGCACCCGAGTTACTAATATCTAGAAAGATTATATAATAGGTACATACACATCCTTCTCCTTCTTCTTAAGGTTCCCCTCCGCTCCGGAGGTTGGAAATCATCATCTTTATAGTTTGTTTGTTTGTTACTCCTCTCATTATTTCCGAGGTCGAGAGGTTGAGCCATTCCCGCATGTTTGCCAGCCAAGTCATCCTCTGTCTCCCGACCGCTCGCCTTCCTTCTATCTTTCCCTGAAGTATTATTTGCAGAAATTTATATTTCTCATTTCTTAGAATATGTCCGAGGTATTCGAGTTTTCGTTTTTTTTAATTACATACATTAGTTCTCTTTTCGTCTCTATTCGTCGTAGTACTTCTTCGTTTGTTATCCTTTCGACCCAGGAGATGCGCAGAATTCTTCGATAAATCCACATTTCGAAGGCCTCTATTTTTTAATCGTGGCTCTGCGTAGCGTCCACGTTTCAACTCCATATAAGAGTACCGACCATATATAGCATTTCACTAATCTTAACTTGGTATTTAGATTGATTTGTCTGCTGCAAAATGCTTTTTTCATTTTACAAAATGCTGTCCTCGCTTGTTCTATCCTGCATTGTATTTCTTTACAAGGATTTGCGTTCTTATTTATTATCGTTCCTAAGTATTTAATGGTGTCAACTCTTTCTATGCTTTTATTGTTAACTTTTAGTTCGAAATTTTGCCGTTGTTGTTTCCTACTTAGAACAATAAATTTTGTTTTTGCTGTGTTTATTCGTAGCCCGTAATTGTTGCTTACATCATTTAGCTTATTCATCATGTTACTTAGCTCGTTCATGTCGTTTGCTATTATGACGGCATCATCTGCGTATCTTATGTTGTTTACGTTGACTCCATTTATTCTTATCCCACCATCGCTTTCTGAGATTGCTTTTTTGAATATTTCTTCCGAATACATGTTGAAAAGGGAAGGTGATAAGATTCATCCCTGTCTTACTCCTCTTGGAATCTCTATTTGGTCTGACTCTTCTCCATCGATTGTTATTTTTGCTTTCATGTCTATATTTTTATTACTAAGGATCTCAATCATTTTTTTGTGTTGAACCGTATCAAAAGCTTTTTCATAATCTACGAAGCATGCAAAAACATCTTTACTCATCTCTAAGCTTAGTTGAATAATCATATTGAGTGCGAATAATGCCTCTCTAGTACCAAAGCCGTTTTAAAACCAAACTGTGAGGAGCCAATGCCCTCATCGAGTTTATTATATATTCTTTTATGTATGATTTTTAGGAAGATCTTTAGCATGTGGCTCATTAAACTAATTGTCCTATGAAGACAGTTTGTAGCCAATCATTTGGGATTTTGCCATATCTATAGATGGCATTGAAAAGGTTAACTAGAATTGGTATGTTTTTTTTCTTCTATGAGTTTGAAGTTCATTTGGTACTCCATCTGGTCCTGTCGCTTTTCTATTTTTTGAATCCGTTATAACTTTCATGACTTCCTCTTTCATGATTTCTGGTCCCTCTGTTCCGTGACGAGATTGAGGTTGGTCTCTTTCATCATAAAACAGTTCTTCGATGTATTCTTTCCATCGGGTTATCTTGTCTTTCGTACTCAATAAAATCTTATCTTCTTTGTCTTTTAGCACCCCAAATTGTTTTTTCCTCGCAGTTCCGGATATCTCTCTTACTTTTTTGTGTAAATTGAAGTTGTCATGGTTTCTATCATGTCTCTCTAGTTCCTCGCATTGCTCGCATCCTTGGCGCATCTAAAAAAAAACGTTTGTGAACCGGAGGGACAACCATTTGGGGGAGCGCGATTTATGTTACTTCCATAGATGACTACTGTTGAATGTGTCTTGTTTACGTTATGCCTCGCAAATCGGAGACATTTGTTGAATTTCGAAATGTTGTTAAAAAACTAACGCCACTGCCGATTAAATGCTTGCGTAGAGACAACGGCAGTGAGTATTGCAACGAGAAATTCAACGAATATTTGAAGATGTACTAGCGTTAAACGACGGGACGGTTCAACCGAACCATAATGCCCGTGACACACATCTAGTATCGATACCATGAAATAAATGCCATAGCATTGTCAATAAAAACAAGTGGTTTAAGTAAAACTATTCTTCAGTATACCATGAAAAAAAACATAGTATATATACCATGCTCACGGTGGCTAAGGGTTCTGTATGAAGACCAGGGCCGTTCCTACAGAATCTAGCCCAAGACCATTATATGTGGTGAAGAGTCACAACCAGCTTTCGACTGAATATAACGGATCTAGAGTGAAATAACTCTATAAAACCCATAATCCCGGGTTAGCCCATGGGATGTATTGCCCCATACCCCCTATTCGCGGGTAACTTAAATAATAACTAATAAAACAAAGGGACTGGTGTAAAAACCAATTCCCATACGAAAATGACGGAGGAGCAAGAAAACTTCTAACTCCAAGAACTATCAACTAGTAGGGCTGCTTCGGTAGAGGGAAGTGTAGGAACGGTTGACCTCAGACCCGATAATCTATTTCTTGAGAAGGATGACAATCGGTCCATCGCCAGCTCAACCAAATTATCCATGCCGTCAACAGCTTCAATAAGGAAAAGAGTTCTTAACTGTAAGAAGACGATTAAGAAGCTACAAAAGAAGCACCAACTAGAAGACAAAGACAGACAGACAGAGGCTTCAAAACGCTCTTGATTTTCTGGAAAGGCAGTCCATTTATTATGGCGAACGTTGTGCTAGCATTTCACCTTGCAGAATTTTGTAAAGCAAAGATGTAGAAAACATTTATTTTTTTTCAATATCTAATTTAATTTTTATTGTTCCTTCAATTTTTTTCTTAGCTAACATTTTTTTTTTTATAAGTTTAAAATTGCTTAATAATATCTACTTTGTTTGGTTTTATTAGCAGGTAAAGCAGAACTAAAAAAAGATGAGTTTTTGTGTAAGACAGAATTGTGGAAGGCAGAATATTTAAAGCAGAATTGCGACCCGCCCCCAGGAATGCCTATTGCCTTCCGCCTTGGGTAAGAAATGCCGGCCCAGCTAAAGACTCGTCTTAGGCTGAACAGACACTTGGGCTCAAATAAGGTTCTGATTAGTAAGAAGTTATTTAGGCAGCGGACTTCTGGAGGATCCGACGTGAGACAGGCCGTAGCGAGGGCAAAATGCCAATTGCATTTCACCTCGACGTTCAAACCTGGTATCGCTCCCTTAGTCTACAAAAGAAGTCGTAATGACGACATAATCTCCCCGGTAGAAGGCAGGCAGGCAAATAGGCAGAAATTCGCCGAAAAGGTGAAAGAAAGTTTTAGCGTCGCAATTGTCGACTTCGGTAACCCACATAGATGTTGCCCTGGTAAAAAAAAAAACTGGAATCTGCTGGGAAAGATAAAAGGGCTGTGTGTCGAAACGGCAGCGGTATCTCTTACAAAAGAGCAATTTGACCAGCACACTCATACTGTGGAATGTGGCAAGACACGAGAATGGAGTGATGCAACGTGCAGTTATGTATGTCCCACGGTATAAAGAAGCAACGTTTAGTTTTATACTTCCTATACTTATTACTTGTTAAGCTTTTTTTCTATTTTTCTTTTCGTTGAAAATGTTTTCATTGTTTTAGAAACTTATAGATTTTTATTTTAATTCGTTTGAAAAACGAAAGGATTCAACACACAAAAAATATTCAAAGGAAAAAATAATAAAATATATAAAATAAAGACTGCGTTTTCATGATGCCATTTAAGAAACAAAAGGTAAAGTAGTAATAACTTTACAGTCCATTCTCTCACCAGCTGAACTTTCGATATGGTCCTACCGAACCGAATGGAATTAGCAGATCTATGGATGTTGCGGACTCAAGTCTCAAAGAAAAAATGCCTTCAATCTATGGTCTTTTTCACTCTCAAGAGCTGAGAGCTGAGCGTATGTTTTAAAAGCGTTTGTTTCGTCGATGCAATGTATGCTGTAAGAGTTTAGTTGTGTTTTGTATATTTGTGTCCTACTGTTTTTGCATTATGTGCACATCTACCTCTGTCTGGTGTACCCCGAGATTTATTAATGCTTGATTTTTCAAAAGGAACTCGAGCGACGATTGCTGAATGAAGACGCAGATGCAGATCGATCAAAAGAGAGCTCAAAAAGAATTTTACGCAGGCCGAAGCTGATTGCAAATACACTAGATGCTGAAAAAGCAGGTACTTAAGTACAATTGCAGACGTATTGCAGTTTATGCGTGGCCATAACCAAACGTAGAATGGATTATCGGTTACAAATGCGTAACCATAACCAAACAAAGTTGCTTATGGGTCACATTATGCGTGGCCATAACCAAATGCAGACTGGCTTATGGGTTACAAATGCGTAACCATAACCAGACAAAGTTGCTTATGGGTTACAAATGCGTAACCATAACCAAACAAAGTTGCTTATGGGTCACATTATGCGTGGCCATAACCAAACAAGGAATGGATTATGGGTTACAAATGCGTAACCATAACCAAACAAAGTTGCTTATGGGTCACATTATGCGTGGCCATAACCAAACGAAGAATGGATTATGGGTTACAAATGCGTAACCATAACCAAACAAAGTTGCTTATGGGTTACAAATGCGTAATCATAACCAAAGATAATGTTTTATGCGTCCCAATATACCTGACCATTGTTAAGGCAGACTAATAAAGAATATTATTTTATAGAAAAGAAAATTCACAAGGCAGTTTCAAGCGCCTATCTGTTTCAGAATCGGAACTTGAATTCAAAGAACAAGAGTATTCCGGGCCATGGGCTCCATCATACAAACCCGAACAGAGCAGCAACGATTGTAAAGGGTGATTTTTTAAGAGGTTTAGAACTTTTTTTAACGAAAAAACACAAAAAATTCGAAAAAATGAATGAAATATTTATTTGAATCGATAGTTTGAACCTTGCAATTTAATGTTTAAAGATAATTTCATGCAAATGTTGACCGCGGCTGCGTCTCAGGTAGCCCATCCGCTGAGTCCAATTTTGGCATACTCTTTCACACATATCGGCCGGTATCTCACGAATGAATGCATGGATGTTGGCTTCCAGTGCGTCAATCGAAGCGGGCTTGTCCCTATACACATTAGCCTTGGCATACCCCCACCAAAAATAATCTAATGGTGTCAAATCGCACGATCTAGGCGGCCAATTGACCGGCCCGAAACGTGAAATTAACTGTTCACCAAACTCGCCTCGCAATTGCGCCATTGTTTCGCGTGCTGTGTGGCATGTGGCACCGTCTTGTTGAAACCACATATCATGCAAGTCAAGAACTTTCATTTCGGGCAAAAAAAAGTTTGTTATCATCGCTCGGTAGCGTTCACAATTGACAGTAACGCTGCGATTCGCATCATCTTTGAAGAAATATGGCCCAATAATGCCGCCGGCCCATAAACCGCACCAAACAGTGGCTTTTTCGGGATGCATTGGTAGCTGTTGCAATGCTTCTGGCTGATCTTCACTCCAAATGCGGCAATTTTGCTTATTTACGTACCCATTCAACCAAAAATGAGCCTCATCGCTGAACACAATTTTTCGATAAAAAAGCGAAAAAGAACATTTCGAACCGAGCACGAATTTTGATAGTAAAATTCAATAATTTGCAAGCGTTGTTCATTTGTAAGACGATCCATGGTTAAATTGCAAACCAAACTGAAGCTGTTTGACAGTGACACAAGGTACTAAACACACGTCAGCTTTCAAAACCAGTGTTGCCAAAACCAAACCAGCTAAAAAATCACCCTTTATTACTAGTTTGACACCAGTGCAAAAAAAACGGCGCATCAAGCAAATAAAGATGCCAAGGCCAACTAGTAATACAAAAGAATCAAGCAGTTGGCGGGAAATGAAATTGGCTGCGCTCCGTCGAGTTTTGGATTTCACTCAGCAAATAAAGTTTATTGATGCTGATCAGCATGGAATTCAAACAAAGCTGGAGATGCTAAACGCGTGCTGGAATGATTATGAGGACGCATGTCACCAATACTTCTTGATGGGTAACACAGCTGATCATACATTTCTGGAACAAGGCGAAGACATTTATTTTACTGCAAAGACAGCTCTGCGATCGCGGCTGGCGGTATTGACACCGCAAGTACCAGAACAGACACTCAATCTGATAACAATGTGTTGCAAATTGAGTAGAGTGATATGGCGAATCAAAATAGATTGCCAAAATTTGCTGGAGATTTTGCGAAGTGGGCACCATTTCGCGATGTGTTTATTGAAGAGGTACACAATAACCAGAAACTGACAAATGCACAGCGTTTACGAAAACTCTTGGCTGCTCTGGAAGGCCCTGCAAAACGAGCAGTTGGTGAATGGTCCGTAGCAAACGATGGTAATTACTTATTGGCATGGTCCTCATTGAGACAACAATATGATAACGACCATCAAACCATTCGAGCTCACATGCAAGAAATCAGTGCTTTGCTACCAGAACGCCATCAATCATATGAAGATTTGCGCGAAATTTTGGATACTGTACGTGTGAACCGACGACATTTACTATCGCTTTTATCAACAGAGCAGTTGGTCGATTTTCAGTTTCTGCACCAAATCGAACAAATGCTGGACACAGAGGGACGACGCGAATGGGAAATGCGCCGTCGAGTTAACGAACTACCCACTTTGACTGAAATGTTTACGTTTTTGTAGCAGCGTGCAAATTGTATCGCGAGTCTAGCGATTAATAGCCGCAAACTACGTCCATTGGCAGCTGATGATTCACGAAATATTACAAAGTTTTTCTTCAGCAGAACGCAGCGCACATCGAGCCCCGTGCAATCAACATCAGTGAATGCCCAAGGCCGGCGCCCATTGGTTCAGTTTAATGATCGTAAACGTCCAAGGGACAATCGCAAGTGTTTCAAATGTGACTTGCCGGGCCATGCAATGTTTCATTGTGATAAATTTAAGGCGATGCCAATGAACGGTCGACTGGAATTGGTGCAGAGGAAGCAGCTATGTGAATCATGCTTCAGTCCAAATCATTTGGCAAGAAACTGCCCCACAGAACCTTGTCCTCGATGTCCGGGTCAAAGGCACAACAGCTCAATCTGCCCGAGATATAACCAAACAAAATCCGAAGGAATGATTGCTCAGACAAGTGCGTCTGTCGAGGCAGAATAGCAATCACCTCAGTCTATTGGGCACTGTGACTTAGATGTATCTAATTCTTTTGTTGCCAATTCACCGTTGCTGGAAGACCATCAAGACAAACACCTAATGATCAGATTGGCTTTGCTTGCGACAGCCCAAGTGCGGTTGAGAGTCGGTCCATTTACAACGCAGCCGATTAGAGCAATGTGTGATTCAGGTTCTCAAGTAAATCTCATCAGTAAAAAAATTGTAAAAATGGAGCTGATTCCAACGAAACAGTGCAGTATACGAATTGTGGGAGTTAACAGTGTTTCAAGACACCCAATTACAAGGAAGGTGTGCTTTCAATTGCTCTCCCGTTTCAATGAAAAGCCAATAACAGAGATTGAGTTGCTTGTGGTACCTGAATTATCCATAAGCTCATTACCAAACACACTTACATCCGTCGATTTGGCTCCAAAAGATATTCAACATGCATTGGCGGATCCAGTTTTTAACTTACCGGCACCTTTTGACATGCTGCTTGGTGCTGGAATTTGGGCAACAATTGTGCAAAACTTAAGCTCGAAAAATGAATCCGGCATCATTGCACAAAGTACGCGGCTAGGATGGTTGCTCTACGGTGGTGGTTTATGGCCATTAGAGGAAGCAAAGGTTTGCTTTGCATTAGGGCATGCAAAAGATGTTGAACTCGCTACGCTACTGCAGAGGTTTTGGGAAGTAGAAGAGATCCCTGCATGCCGAGTACGAACAAATAAACAGGAGGAGTGCGAACAATTCTTTATGACCCACCATTATCGAATGACAACTGGAAGGTATGTCGTGGGCATTCCATTCCGCAGTGATATAGATGAAATTGGATCGTCACGAGATATCGCATTGCGGCGTTTATATTCTTTGGAGCGACGTTTTGAGCGTGATGCAGCATTGCGTGAGAAATATGTTGCCAGTATTAACGAGATGGTGGTAGCGGGTCGAGATCGAAGTAAATCGTGAGCCAATTGGATGGTGCTACTATATTCCTCATCATGCGGTCACACGTAAATTTCGTGTCGTTTTTGATGCATCTTGTAAAACCAGCCACGGAATATCTCTGAATGAGGCACTAATGATTGGTGAAAAACTGCAAGACGATTTGTTTGACCTCATCATGCGTTTTCGCACTCACCGAATCGGAATTACAACTGATGTTCAAAAGATGTATCTGCAGGTCGGAATTCTTGAAGAACAGTGGGATGTGCAGCGGATGCTTTGGCGGTCAGATCCAAAAACTCTGGTGAAGGAATACTGGTTAACCAGAGTAACTTTTGGAATGACTTCGGCGCCTCACTGTGCAGTACGTGCAATGATCCAGTGTGCACGAGACCAACAACATGAATTTCCACGCGGAGCAAAAGCAATTGAGGAGGATTTTTATATGGACGATGGCATAACTGGAGCAGACAATGAAAATGAAGCGCATGCGTTGTGCATCGAAATGTCAACAATTCTGGAAAATGGTGGGTTTCATTTGAAAAAATGGCACTCTAATGGCGTTAACGTCGTACCAACCGAAAGAGCACTGTCAGTAGAAGCGGTAGCGTTGGGAGAATTCGATAACACAACAGTGCTTGGTCTGCGATGGCTACCTAGCACTGATGAACTATCTTTTAAATTCCAGCCACAGCCGCCAGAAGAGACTCAGAAGATGACCAAGCGGAATATATTAAGTCAGATTGCACAGTTATTCGATCCAAATGGTTATTTAGGTCTAGCAATCGTCGGAGCGAAGATCATCATGCAACGAATATGGAAAGCAAAAATCGATTGGGACGCAAAAGTGCCGGAGAACATTGGTAATGATTGGATTAAATTCCAATTACAACTGCCGGAACTTGCACGAATTCGTATTCCGCGTTGGGTCGGTACTTTACCAATACGCAGTTTTACACTTCACGGATTTTCTGACGCATCCGAGTCAGCTTATGGGGCCGTCATTTATGTCCGAGTTGAACATGCGAATAAAACACTATGCACGTTACTCACATCTCGGTCACGAGTGGCACCTGTTAAAACAATGACAATACCGCGCTTGGAATTGTGTGCCGCGGTGCTGCTAAGTGAACTTGTCCAAGTCGTAAGGAAGGCATGTCAATTTGAAAATGTTCGTGCTGTGTTGTGGACTGATTCGTTTATAGTATTACACTGGATGGAGAAGGAAGCCGAGCTTTTGAAACCATTCGTGCATAACCGAATCCAGACAATCTGGAAATTACCGGCTGACTGCAAATGGCGACATGTAGCGACCATTGACAACCCAGCCGATGCATTGGGTCGTGGGGTGGTTCCAGCCGAGCTTCAGTCTTTGAAGATATGGTGGAATGGTCCAGCATGGCTGCTAGAAATAGCATCGAATGGCCCGCATCTCGAGCAGACTTTTCCGTGCTGATAGATAAAGAGATACACGCTGAAATTAAGACAAATTGGTTTGAAAAGGCAAACGAAAAGAAACTGCGTCCGATTCAAAAAACATTCGTTGGCGCTTCTGTATTCGAGATGCGTGGCGAGGTTTCTTTGATGCACACCAATGTGTCGGATGTGCTTACTCGAACATCGTCATGGAGTCGCCTCATTCGACGTACGGCCTGGTTGTGGCGGTTTATCGGCAATCTCAAGTTTAATGGAAAGGACAAGTTTAAACGAGAATCTGGTGACGTTACCGAAGCAGAAGAGGAGATGGCTATAACTTCGTGGGTTAAGCGAGAGCAATCAATTTATTACGGCCCAGAACTGAACGCTTTACGGCATGGACAATTAATACCAGTGAAGAGTCAATTGCTACGACTCAGCCCAGTGATCGACGAGAAATTTATCATCCGAGTAGGTGGCCGATTAGAGAATGCCCTATTGTCGTACGACCAGAGACACCCTATTATACTGCCCGATATAAGCCACCTATCGCAATTGCTCATACGGGATGCTCACAAGCAGACGCTACACAGTGGTTTTCAAATAATGGCGGCAGCTCTGAGACAACGCTTTTGGATTACAAATCTCCGACGAGCAGTACACAGGCAAATTTCGCGATGCATTCCATGTGTACGACAAAGGCAGAAACTGTGCGAACAAATAATGGTTAATCTTCCAGCAGATCGAGTGCGACAAAGTCCACCTTTTGCACATACTGGCGTTGATTATGCCGGACCGTTCGAGGTTAAGGCACGCGGCGGCAGGTGTAGAATCATCGAAAAGAAATATGTCGCTGTTTTTGTGTGCATGTCAACTAAGGCTGTTCATCTCGAACTAGTTGAAGATTTATCTACAAGGGCTTTCATTTCAGCATTTCTACGATTCACTGGCATTCGAGGCAGTTGTACTCATTTATGGAGTGACAATGGAACGTGTTTCGTTGGAGCAGAAAAGGAATTGACACAAATGATAAACAGTTGGTCACAGATTGATTCGGACGCTTACCGGGAAATGCGAGAGTTAAGGGTTAAGTGGCATTTCATTACGCCCTCTGCGCCGCATCAGCGCGGTTTTTGGGAATCAAAGGTGAAGGCCATGAAACACCATTTGCGTCGGGTTGTCGGGAAACAGAAACTAACCAGCAGTGACTTTCAAACACTTCTAGCGCAAATAAGTGCTATTTTAAACTCACGGCCACTTACGGCGCTAACAGATGACCAAGACGATTTGAATTTTTTGTCACCTGGGCACCTAATCAGTGGAAGGCCACTCAAGCAGCTGTTCGGAGAGCGAAACGATGAAACACCCAAGAATGCATTAAGACGGTATGCAGTTACGCAGCATTTATCACAGTCCTTTTGGAAGCAGTGGCATCAAACATATTTAAATGAGTTGCAGCAACATTCAAAATGGAAAATGGCGCAACAAAATTTGAAGGTGGGTGACTTAGTGCTGATCAAAGATGAAAACGCAGCTCCAACTTTTTGGGCAACTGGTCGAGTGACACAAACATTTCCTGGAACTGACAGTCATGTAAGAAATGTTGAACTACATGTAGCTGGCAAGAAACGACGAATCATGCGGCGAGTCCAAAAATTGGTTCTATTGCCGTTAGACCAAATTGATGTATCTTCCGATTCATCAAGGGGGGAATGTGTCGAAACGGCAGCGGTATCTCTTACAAAAGAGCAATTTGACCAGCACACTCATACTGTGGAATGTGGCAAGACACGAGAATGGAGTGATGCAGCGTGCAGTTATGTATGTGCCACGGTATAAAGAAGCAACGTTTAGGTTTATACTTCCTATACTTATTACTTGTTAAGCTTTTTTTCTATTTTTCTTTTCGTTGAAAATGTTTTCATTGTTTTAGAAACTTATAGATTTTTATTTTAATTCGTTTGAAAAACGAAAGGATTCAACACAAAAAATATTCAAAGGAAAAAATAATAAAATATATAAAATAAAGACTGCGTTTTCATGATGCCATTTAAGAAACAAAAGGTAAAGTAGTAATAACTTTACAGTCCATTCTCTCACCAGCTGAACTTTCGATAAGCTGAATTCCAAAGATAAGTCTCGAACATGTATCGTCGTAGGAAAACAGCTTAAACTTTTTCTTTCACCTAGTCTCACCGATTCGGACCAAACAGCAGTCAAGTGGCATAGGGCAAGAAAATCCGCGCTTGTACAAGCGACAATAATTTAGATGCCATACGAGTCAGACAAACCACCTTCAGAGTTATCCTGGTCAATACTTGAAACATTTGAACGGGAAAATGGGACCTGACTGCTGGCAGTGATGACAACTCCCATCATACGCTCTGTGGAAGGACGGACATCAATGTACGATGTGAATCCCTCTTAGAATTCATAATTCGGTAACGAGCCGACTTTACAGGGAATAGACGCGAGGTGCTAGTCTTAACACTCTATAGGAACACACAAACTCTAGCTGTTAAGGAATGGAGGCCATCCTTCTCAGATCACAGGATCATAGAATTTCAAATAGACGAAAAGGAAGAAGTTATAGGCAAATTAAGAAACCCAAGACTTGCCAACTGGAATACATTCGTCTCAGAGACAGTTAGGAATGATCGAAATCTGAAAGATCAAGAAATAGGGACACCAGACGAAACCGATGCATTCACAGAGAGGTTAAATGAAAGTATAAGTAAGGCATGTTAAGAGCCTGTCCTCTACGGACAATTAAGACAAGGAATTCCCTATCGTGGTGGTCTAAGGATCTCCTTGAAATCAGAAGGAAAGCCAGATCTCTGTTCAATTTGGGAAAGCGCACTAACTCCGAGTCAGACTGGGATCTACCCAAAGCCGGTCAGCTGAAATTAGGAAATTAGCTAGACTTAGAAAAATTATATCAAAAGAACCTTCGGTTCCAGGATATCTCAAGGATTAAAATGGTAACTGGATGCAGTCCTGTAAAGAGACTCTAAGTCTGCTTCTACAGACGCACTTTCAGGGTTTTATTTCCAAACAGCCGACCAGTCTACACCAAGCACCGAAACTGCTGTTGAAACATTTCCAGAGGGTATAATAGCCGAGGAAAAAATAACTGGGCCAAAAATAAAGGACAAAGAATACACACTAGCGTTCCTGGAAATTAAGGCAGCATTCAGCAATGTTAGAATGTGTGTAATTAAGAGGGCACTTTTTAATTCCAACGTTTAATAAACGACCAACGAAAGGAACATTATTGCAAAACATGGTGACATTGATCTTAGAGTGACAGTCTCAAGAGGTACACCACAAAAATAAGTCACCTCCCCGTACTCTGGGTCCTTGTCATTCAAGGAAAAAAGGGTGGTCAAAGTAGGAACTTATAGAAAGTGCATTACAAGCACTTAATTAGTGGACAAAACAACGAGTCTTCTTAAGAAACAAAAGAACGATTTAAAACATTGAGCCCCCAACTATTGATTGTATATACCTCTTAGGGTAGCAGAGAGTTCTATATTTATCTATTTACACGGACGCATCAAAGATGGACTGTGGAACCGATGCCGGAATTTTCTCCGAAGCATTAAATATACACCGATGAATCAGACTCTCAGGCGGAGGTTCTGGCAATCGGCGAAGCTGCCTATATGGTGTCAATGTTACTTCCATGCTCGCCTGGTATTACAGTGGTATACCCTGATAGAGTTATATCACAGGCATAGGGAAGAAAATGTGATGCATGTTTTTGGTCGAAAGCAGTTTCAACAACAATCTATAGTCAATCGGTTGCCGCGTTCAAGTAACAGCAACAAAACGCCTTATTAATTGTGGCCAAGCAATGGTGCAAGTGAGGAAGGAGAAGAGACGCAAGTTGGATGTGAAGTCAATGAAGTCAATTTTTGTGGATATTGCGTTGAGTTAGAGGCATTAGTGGAATGTTATTTTCATGGAGGAGAAAACCAATCGTAAGGCAAACTAATATATTTTTATTTACCCTCAGTCATTAAGAATGTTACCTTTTCGAATTCGAATGTAAACGAATGTGGACTGGCTTTGAATGATTCGACTGCTTGAAAATGTATCATCGAAAACCTAACATGGGAGTTGTGCGATTTGCCAGCCACAAAAAGAGCAATTTGCTGCAAGCGGTTTTTTAAGCTCAAAAGAGACACCGCATTAAATGTAGTCAAATACAAAGCGAGATTTGTCGTTCTAGAATTTTTACGGCAGGAGTGAGTCGATTAACAAGGACGTATTAAAAATATGTTATATTCAGAACCTTTGATTTGAATAACAAGATGCATGCTCTGCAAAACCCTTGTCCAGTTAGATCCATTTTATGACAATAAGCAGGAAGTCAGAGCTGATACATATCTGCATCTAAAGAATTTGGGTTCTGCGAGAGGGAAAATGTGAAGCATGCAAGTGTTGGCAAATACGAAAATAGATGTACGGAGTCCATGGTATGGATTGTTAACACTAGGTAGTTGTTATTTTCAACTATATACGTCCAAATACGGTTTATAGTTTTATTGATATAAAAATTTTGTTCCTTTCCTTTGAAATCCTTTTCTTATTTATTACATGAATACCCACTGGTTGACTATAATAAACTATTTAAACGTATTTATGTTTACCTTCTCAAATTGACCGTTTTCGAAATCAATAGGTTTAACATTACTTTTACCAGGATCATCTAACGAGTGTGCAGTTTTTTTCCATGAATCTGCATCAGTTAAGGGGTTTAACTTAATAGCTACCCGTTGTTCTGCAGTATCTGTTGACGTTGTCTGAATGCAACAGCCAATGTTTTTGGTACCATTATTTTTACCACCATCCTTGTCACTTTTTCCATTTTCATTTTTGTACAAAACACGAATTCGTTCCTTCATAACCGATTTACTCGGTTTTCCTGGGAACTTAGACCTTCCCATTGTTCAACTTTACATTTTTGCTTAACATTTACCCCGCATTCTGAATAAACACGTATTACTACAACGACTAAATTGCACTCCAATATTTTAAAGGAGTAGTTTAATTCAAGCCGCACTCAACGTATTGGTTTACAATTTCAATGACGTTTTTGTTGACAAATAAACGGATTTATTACAAAACTAATAAAACAACAATTCTCAATATTTTGAACTAAGTTCACACTTTCCGAAACACAATAATAAAATGAACATATAGGTACACAGGTACTACAGGACATCATTCTATCCCAAGGATAAAAAATAATTATGAAACTCTGACTGACGCACTGTTTTCTAGTTTTAAAATGATGGACCCATCCGTAGCCGTAAGTTCTGGTTTGCGCTTCTATACTCCATGATGGTAACGTTCAGTATAACAGATTTTAATGGATCAGTTCAGTTGATTAGTTTTTTGTTTTGGACCAAGGATAATCGAATACAGAGATATCAAAGATTATGGAATATAGAGTTATATAACTTTCCAGTGCAAGGGCGGTTGTTTACCCGAAAAATTCATTAAACTCATTTCTTTTCTAGGATATGTGAGTTCATCAATTTGAATTTAACGGAAGAATTCGGTTTTTTCTAATGTGTATTTCACTATTTTTTTTTTTTAATTTAACCAAAACCTCCACAAAAACTAAGCAAGTTCAATATGAAACACGAAACAATTAAACACCGCGATGCCCATAAAAGCAAGACGATTGGCGGCCGGCCATTAGCAACATGCTTTTTTGTAGCTCACAAGTATTCACAGACAGGGGTTTAATTTACAAAAACAACAATGACATAAATGAGTTTTGGGGGGATAGACGTGCGAAAGATATCCATCTCTTTTATTCATTCATTTTTGACAAAGATATACAACTTCCCAGTGGAAAGGCTGCCGTATACAAGCTGTTTTGCCAAAAAAACACATAAAAGCACATATGCTCATTTCTATTCCAGGACATGCGAGTTCATGAATTGGACTGTAATGCCTGTATCACAATCACGCTTTGACACTAGTGTTGCTTCACTTAACGTACTGAAGCTTTACGAGCGCTTTGACATTCCACTCAACTCAACACTGTTAGCAGATGTTTTGTTTGTCACAGCTGTTTGCAAATCTTTTGTTTATCAACAAATGTAATACAATTTCAATTTGCAAACTAAAATTTAATTCCGGAACATCTATCCTATTATATGGAATAAAAATAGCATATACCGCATATCGCGGTTATTTAAAATATGTGGAGGCAGAGAAAGAACCGACCGAACGACGTTGGTGGGTTCGAGAGCTCAATCTGAAAAGAATTGAGGAAGGGTTTTACGCGATGAATTTTGAGCAAATGAGGGAGCGACGGTTGCGAGCATCATATACGAAACATGCGATGTTCTTTGGGATGTTTTGATGCCGATTTATTGGTCGCAACCAATCGAAGACGATTGTAGAAGAAGCGCAATTGATGATGTTGGATTAACCCAATTTTATTGCCAATATTGACGGAGAGCATATAAATATTCGCTGCCACTTGGAGCTGGACCTGAATACTATAATTATAAAGGCCATCACTCCGTAGTGATTCTTGCTTCTTGCGATGCCAATTATATGGTGGAATTTTCGTTGAGTCATCATTTGGTAGAAAAGTGATATCTGGCGATCTTAACTTTCCTCCTCCTAAAAAGCTCTCGAATTCTTATTACATTTGCAATCACTATATAGTTGGAGATTCTGCTATTCCTTTGAAACCGTTTTTAATGCTTCCTTACCCGGGCAAATTATTAGACAATTTCAATAAGAGACTTTCCAGAGATCCACGAGTGATAGAAAATGCTTTCGGAACTTTGGTGGTGAAGTGGCGAATACTTAGTACTACACTACACATGATTCCCATGAATGCTGTTAAGATAGGTAAGGCCACGGCAGTATTGCACGACTTTGTAAAAGTTAACGATAGCCGTATCTATCTATTAATACGAAAAAAATTAATAACATAAATGAATAAATTTGGCGCCGTGAAGTAACACCACTTTCTCCGTTTATTAAAAATGAAAATAGTGATCTTAGTTTTAATAAATAAATTTGAATGATGAAAAATCATTTGGGTTTATTTTTTTTAATTTGGTATGCACATAAGTATTCCTTGATTTTATCCCGCATGAAAGAGGCAACTTGGGAGGAGTTTTGAGATCGTGCCCATGTTCTGTTACTCATGCAATAACTTTTCGCATCGAAAACTTAGAAACAAAACATTCCACTGTTCACATCTGGAAAATATTGGAGTTCTCTAACTCTATGCGAATAACTTTTAATTTCATGGGAATTTTGGAAAGATTTCCCAAAGCTGTCAAAATACTGCAAAACAAAACAATAAAAATTGAAAATTATTTCACAGGGATTTCCAGTATCGTTGTTTTTAAAAATGTTCAGCTTTTCACTAATTTTGGGTAAAGAATACGATAGGCGTAACATGTTACGGATTCAAAGGCATGTACTAAGAGATAGCACAAACCCTTTTGAAATGACGGAAGCAAGATTTCAGGAGTTGTATCGTTTTTCCCGTGGTTCAGCTCCGATACTTATTGACGAGCTAAGTCCACATTTGTGCAGAGGGCAAAGGAATACATTTATTCCAATCCCGATTCGGGTCTGTGCTGCATTACATTTTTTTTGCAACTGGGTCCTTTCAGAGAGATGTGGGCCATTATTTTTCTGCGGCTATTAAATAGTAGGACTATGGTTTCTCGAGTGGTTTCGGAAGTGGCTAATTATTGAAATTGTTGTTTAGTTTAACATGGGAACCATACCTTACAATGTTCATGAAGTATGCACTTACCTTTGAGTGTAAAGACTTGGCATCACCAAGTATATTATATTGCTATCCTTGTCTTAATTATCGTTTTAAATAAACTCTTCTCCAGCAGCATGAAGGTTTGTGGAAGCATGTTGTCGCAATCGACCAAACGAAGAAGGATGAGGACACGAAGGCAAGATCGAAAATTGTACTTCTAGTGGATCCAGTAAACTAAATCCACATCCAGTCAGCCACTACAGCAAAAGAAGTGTGGGACAATCTAGAAAAAGCGTTTCAAGATTCTGGGCTGACAAGAAAGGTGAGTCTATTGCGAACGTTAATTATGACACGACTTGACGAATGTAAAACTGTGGATGAATATGTCAACAAAATTATATCCACTGCTCATAAGTTGCGAGGAGTCGGCATGGATGTGTCAGATGAATGGGTAGGAACGTTGTTTCTAGCTGACTTGCCGGATGTTTACAAGCCCATGATCATGGGGATTGAAAGTTCAGGAGTAGTTATTAGTTCCAACGCAATCAAAACTAAACTCCTACAGGATGTCACTTCTGTCAATCCCCAAATGTCATCATCGGTCCTCGTAGCATCCAGGCCGAACTATGTGAACAAAAGGGTTCCCAAGAAAATTCGATGTTACGAGTGCAACAATTATGGTCACATCGCCCGCAACTGCCCGAGTAAGAAGAAACAAGTCAATAAAAAATCAGTATTAATAAAGGGTGATTTTTTAAGAGGTTTAGAACTTTTTTTTAAAAAAAAACACAAAAAATTCGAAAAAATGAATGAAATATTTATTTGAATCGATAGTTTGAACCTTGCAATTTAATGTTTAAAGATAATTTCATGCAAATGTTGACCGCGGCTGCGTCTCAGGTAGCCCATCCGCTGAGTCCAATTTTGGCATACTCTTTCACACATATCGGCCGGTATCTCACGAATGAATGCATGGATGTTGGCTTCCAGTGCGTCAATCGAAGCGGGCTTGTCCCTATACACATTAGCCTTGGCATACCCCCACAAAAAATAATCTAATGGTGTCAAATCGCACGATCTAGGCGGCCAATTGACCGGCCCGAAACGTGAAATTAACTGTTCACCAAACTCGCCTCGCAATTGCGCCATTGTTTCGCGTGCTGTGTGGCATGTGGCACCGTCTTGTTGAAACCACATATCATGCAAGTCAAGAACTTCCATTTAGGGCAAAAAAAAGTTTGTTATCATCGCTCGGTTGCGTTCACCATTGACAGTAACGCTGCGATTCGCATCATCTTTGAAGAAATATGGCCCAATAATGCCGCCGGCCCATAAACCGCACCAAACAGTGGCTTTTTCGGGATGCATTGGTAGCTGTTGCAATGCTTCTGGCTGATCTTCACTCCAAATGCGGCAATTTTGCTTATTTACGTACCCATTCAACCAAAAATGAGCCTCATCGCTGAACACAATTTTTCGATAAAAAAGCGGATCCTCGGCCAGCTTTCCAAGAGCCCATTCACCAAAAATTCGGCGTTGTGGTAGGTCGGCTGGCTTTAGTTCTTGCACCAGCTGTATCTTAAAAGGCTTTACGCCCAAATCCTTTCGCAAAATTTTCCACGTAGTGCTGTAACAAAGGCCTAACTGCTGGGAACGGCGCCGAATCGACATTTCGCGGTCTTCTGTCACACTAGCTGATACGGCCGCAATATTTTCTTCACTACGCACAGTACGTAAACGTGTTGGTGGTTTAATGTCCAACAAAGTAAATTTGGTGCGAAATTTGGTCACAATCTTCCGAATAGACTGCTCAGAAGGTCGAGAATGCCGATCATAAAATGGAAGCAGCGCGCGATGAACATTTCGAACCGAGCACGAATTTTGATAGTAAAATTCAATAATTTGCAAGCGTTGTTCATTTGTAAGACGATTCATGGTTAAATTGCAAACCAAACTGAAGCTGTTTGACAGTGACACAAGGTACTAAACACACGTCAGCTGTCAAAACCAGTGTTGCCAAAACCAAACCAGCTAAAAAATCACCCTTTATCTTCACTGTTAGTGAACAAGACTGATTCCGAAAGCTGGTACATTGACTCTGGGGCATCTGGACATATGACCATGAGAAGCGAATGGTTGATGAATCATCGAAATTCCAATGATGGTGAGATAGTCATTGCGAATTACACCCGGCTCTCTGTTGCATGTCTTGGTGACGTTGAGATTCAGCTCAGACGTGGTGAAGCTGTTATAAAAAAAGTCTATGTACAAATTTGTTGTCCGTCAGCAAAATGATGAAGAACGGAAACTCTGTGGAGTTTGACTCGGCTGGTTGCAAAATTCTAAACAAGAGTGGGACCTTGGTAGCTACAGCAACTCTCGAAGGAAGTCTCTACAAGCTGGATCAAAAGTAAAGAACTTGTTTGGTTACTTCTTCAAATCAAAACAAGCAGATTTTGTGGCACCGTCGTTTTGGTCACCTTAATTTTGAAAGTTTGAAGAAGCTGCAAGATGGAGTAAACATTTCATCTACGAATTTGGAGCCCTGCATCATGTGCTTAAAAGGAAAGCAAGCGCGATTGCCCTTTAAGACACCTGGCACGCGCGCAACAGGACAGCTTGATATTGTCCATACTGACCTATGTGGCCCGATGTCTGTCAAGTCAATGGGAGTAGCCAACTACTTCTTGACATTTATTGATGACTTCAGTAGAATGACTTTTATCTACTTAATCAGCTCAAAAACAGAAGTCAGTCAAAAGTTTGTTGAATTCAAATGCATCGCTGAAAATCAAACGGGCAGAAAAATTAAAATTCTGAGGTCAGACAACGGGACGGAGAACTGCAATCATGAATTTCAACGGCTGCTCAAGAATAATGGCATTATTCATCAAACAACTGCTCCGTATAGTCCTGAACAAAATGGGTTATCCGAAAGAATGAATCGGACTATTGTTGAAAAAGCCAGATACATGCTGTTCGATGCAAATCTAGACGTACAGTTTTGGGGTGAAGCTGTTTCGACTGCTGTTCATATTATAAACAACTCACCTTGCCGTAGTCTAGCAGTTGACAAAACACCTCACGAGATATGGTCAAATAAAAAACCAAATCTGAGATACCTTCGAGTATTTGGATGTACAGCTATGGTCCGTGTCCCGAAGGTGAAGAGAAGTAAGCTTGAACCGAAATCCGTGAAATGCATCATGATGGGGTATTGCGCCAACTCCAAGGCGTACCGACTCTACGATCCTTTGACAAAAAAAATTGTTGTTAGCAGAGATGTTGTGTTTCTTGAGAACCAGACGGACCATCAGACAAATCAGGTAGTTAATCATGGAAATAATCCTAATGTTTTCTGTTTTTATCCAGAATATGAGAATCCACTAAAAGTAACGCCGGAGAAACGTGAAGATGAATCCAATGAGGCATCAGTAGTTGTGGACTATGTTGAGGGCTCTGACAAAGTATTGTTGGATGCAAATAACTCGGTTTCATCTGCTGCGGACCCGCTAGAAATCCCTGTGCTCTCCGAGTGCAACCTTATTGACGGCAACGACTCAACGATGACTGATGACTCATTCAACAGTGCCAACGGAACATTAGTCGAAGAAAGTTCAGATTATTATCAACCATCGCATGATCAGGAGGTGGAGCCTGAAATGAAAAGAAGTTCGGCTAGAGTCCCAAATAAAAAAATGTTTCCTGACTTCGTCACGTATATAGCAACATCAGCGGAGTTATCAGATCAAGTAACTGTGGACGACGCGATGTCCAGATCTGATGCTCAATGTTGGAAGGATGCGATGCGGGAAGAATATGATTCGTTGGTGTAAAACGAAACATGGCTTTTAACGGATCTTCCACCACAGCGAAAACCAATAGACACGAAGTGGGTGTTCAAGATCAAACGGGATGCATCTGGAAAAATTAATCGGTATAAAGCCAGACTTGTAATAAAAGGATGTGCACAACGTAAAGGCATTGATTACCAGGAAACATACTCACCTGTAGTCCGCTATTCTTCAATACGCTTCCTCATGGCCTTGACTGTTAAATATGATCTAAATATAACACAAATGGATGCTGTGACTGCATTTTTGCAGGGGGAATTGGACCAGGAGATTTATATGCTGCAGCCGCAATGTTTCTCGCCTAAAAAAAATCCTTATATGGCCTCAAGCAGAGCAGCAGAATCTGGAACCAAAAGCTGGATGGTGTTCTTCAGTCCTTCGGTTTGAAACCATTGAGTGCAGATCCGTGTATTTATATGATACCCCACGGTGCAAAAATGCTTTTAATAGCCGTCTATTTTTCTCAAATGACAACGATATGAAAAATCAAATCAAAATTAAATTATTAAACAATTTCAAAATGACAGACTTTGGCGAGGCAAGCTATGTTTTGGGAATGAGAATCGTACGGGATATTGATAAAGGTATTGTTTCGATAGATCAGGCAAAATCCAAGAAGTTTTGACTCGTTTTGGAATGTTAGACTGCAATTCCATTTCAACGCCACTGGATATCCATCAGAAATTAACCAATGACATGTTACCAAAGACGCAGAAGGAAAAGGATGAAATGAGTAATATACCCTACCAAGAAGCAGTTGGCAGTATCTTGTTTGCATCTCAAGTATCCCGGCCGGATTTGCGTTTTGCAGTCAGCGAGGTAAGCAGATACATTTCAAATCCAGGAAAGATACATGAAAGGTACTATTAATGCAAAACTTGAATATAAAAGAAGTAGCAGTTCAGATTTAATTGGTTTCTGTGATGCTGACTGGGCAAGTGACGTAAACGAAAGACGATCTATTACTGGATACATCTTTTTGCTACAAGATGCGGCTGTGACGTGGAGCTCTAAGAAGCAACGGTTGCCTTATCAACAACTGAGGCGGAGTACATGTCTTTGGCAGCAATTACACAGGAAACTCTTTGGCTCAAGCGCTTTCAAGAAGAAATTGAAGGTAAAACCAGCGGTGCAGAATATTTTTAGACAACAAAAGTGCGATACAACTGGCGTCGAATAGCATTTATCATCAACGCACCAAGCATATTGATGTTCGTCACCACTTTGTCCGCGAGAAAATATTTGAAGGCATAATTGAACTCAAATATGTACGAACAACTGAAATGACGGCTGATGTTCTCACCAAGGGTCTTGATTCCAGGAAGCATATCTATTGTTCGATTCAAATGGGTATCATATTTTTAATATTTAAAGTATCTTGATATATTTCTTTCTTTGATTTAATTAAATCTAACCAAGTAAAAAAGTATGGTTCTATTGAGGGTATTGAAATTGTTGTTTAGTTTAACATGAGAACCATACCTTACAATGTTCATGAAGTATGCACTTACCTTTGAGTGTAAAGACTTGGCATCACCAAGTATATTATATTGCTATCCTTGTCTTAATTATCGTTTTAAAAAAACTCTTCTCCATTTTCTTTTTCACCGAGTTGGCCATCTTTCAATTGTCTCCGATTTAACTTTAACTTTTCAGGATTATTACAGTACTGATGTTTTGCAAAACAAAATGATGTCCAAATACATCAAGTTTCCAACCCTTCAGGAATACAATGAGATAAAAAAAAAATTAGTACACGGCTTACATCTTTTATCAATCAATTGTTCACGAAATTCAATTAGATTTTATGAAATGATTGGATTCACAGGGATTATTGGAGCAGTAGATTGTACCCACGTTCGGATTAAGAGACCTAAACAAGACGTAGAAAATTGCTACTTAAACCGTAAGGGTTACCATTCAAAGAATGTACAATTGGTATTTTAATGTGACATTTCTGATAATTTAACAATGAAAATTATGGTCGTACCCACGTTTCAGATATGTGGTTACAATCTAAAGATTTTAGGAGGATTTGCAAGGTTTGGTGGAGCTGCTCATGATGCATACGTGTGGGAAGCATCACAAATAAACGCACTATTAGAACAGCAAAAATTCGGCAGTTGAAGTGAATATTTTATCGCTCTGATAGTTACGGAACCTGAATATATCACATAATTCCAGGGGTTTCATATCGAAATGTTCTATGTGATATACTCGATTCACACAGTTACAGAACGCGTCATGTGATATTATGGCATTTTGTTTCAATTCATATCGTTTTAGTGATATTTACAATCTAAAGACTTTAGGAGGATTTGCAAGGTTTGGTGGAGCTGCTCATGATGCATACGTGTGGGAAGCATCACAAATAATCGCACTATTAGAACAGCAAAAATTCGGCAGTTGAAGTGAATATTTTATCGCTCTGATAGTTACGGAACCTGAATATATCACATAATTCCAGGGGTTTCATATCGAAATGTTCTATGTGATATACTCGATACACACAGTTACAGAACGCGTCATGTGATATTATGGCATTTTGTTTCAATTCATATCGTTTTAGTGATATTTACAATCTAAAGACTTTAGGAGGATTTGCAAGGTTTGGTGGAGCTGCTCATGATGCATACGTGTGGGAAGCATCACAAATAAACGCACTATTAGAACAGCAAAAATTCGGCAGTTGAAGTGAATATTTTATCGCTCTGATAGTTACGGAACCTGAATATATCACATAATTCTAGGGGTTTCATATCGAAATGTTCTATGTGATATACTCGATTCACACAGTTACAGAACGCGTTATGTGATATTATGGCATTTTGTTTCAATTCATATCGTTTTAGTGATAAATAGATATATCGATGCGATAATTACAGAACACAGGCACAGGATTGGTTCCATGGAAAAATCGAATAAAACGATATTAGATAGAACCTCGTTGTAAGAGAGACAGAACAGCAGAAAAAGAGCTATTACCAAAAGACAGACAAGATGAATAAAAATTCTTGAATGGAATGCTAATGGTATCGAGAGTCGTAAGGACGAGATGCAAGTGACTCTTGAAATACACCAGATAGATATAATGTCTCATTTCAGAGACGCACTTATAAACTGTACTAAGGGAATTCTTATTTTTCCTACCTAATATCATCTTCACCATGGAAGAAATCACACCATCTTCCTTGCAGAAGGAATCCTTCCATCCTCATACTGAAGGAATTCTCACTTTCCTACCTAATGTCATCTCCATCATGAAAGGAATCACATCATCTTCCTCGCAGAAGGAATCCTTTCGTCGAGTCATTGAATGAGAAATAATCTCTGTTTCGTTAATAGAACTGGGGGAATCCGAAACTATTTTGGATTTAAACTCAACCCACCCATTTAAATTACCTTGTTTGGCAGAAAACCGCTTGCGTGCTCCTTCCTCAAGTCGTAAGGATGCGTATAGAAACGTGGTGCGATGATCCCAGTTGTATAGTTGGCGAATGTTTTCGATGGTTTCAGCCCACTGCGA